>OU343225.1:80841240-81129968 GCA_910596185.1 Chrysanthemum makinoi | reverse complement strand
CCCTGTAAAATCGCCAAGTGCCGACATGTTGCATACATTAGACATCACGTTATTTGTTCCATAAACATATTACATAAATTAGTAACTAATAAAAGTAATACACCAATACAAATCCAAATAATTCATTCAAGTATCAAAACACCCCCTTGAATCAAAAAGGCAAAAGCTCAAAATTAACAAATTCCACAGAATACTACAAACTTCTCTCTAAGATAAATTTCATCAAACAACTGTGCCTAATATTTTCTCAACAAATTCCAAATCAAAATAAAACATGATTCAATCAATACAAACTCTTAACTAATTTTTATTTAAATTCAGTTAAATCCTATAAAGAGAAATTACCGCCATTAGATGATTACTTGATACACGAATTAAATCCTATATTCAAGAAAACATAAGGATTTTGAAAAACTCTCAAGATAAATTGTAACACCCCGATCTTTATAAGTATCATAAATAGACTTACATATTTCCTTTAGAAAATTATAAAGGTCCTTGTGATTGTATTTTATAAAGATAAGGATTTATAATGCAAGATAGTTAATGAAAAGGACCAACGACGCAAATTTAAGATCTAACGACAGGGACTAACCTTGCCAAATTATGAAACTTACAAGATAAGCTTATATATATTTCCTTACCGTGAAGGAAAACACAGAACTTAGCCACAAAAATACACGTATTGTGGGTTGGCATGGAACGTGGCATCACAAGATCAACAAGTGAGGAAAAATTATTAGTAAATTCCATTATCATATCATTAAGACAAGAATTATAGAAAGGATTACAAGGATTTACAAGGGTTTCAAGAATCAAGGAGAGTTTAAGGAAGATATTATCTAGAAGCTTCAACTTGTTTATATGGTTTTCCTTCAATTTAAGGTATGATGATAAACTAGTGTATAAGAGTGAATTCATGTTATAAGGTTATATTAAATTAAGCTTATGAAAACCTAGTTTTGATTATGATGAATAATGATGTAATTAGAATTAGAAGTATTATTGTTATGATATAAATATATTGGGAATCATGTACCCAAGTTATGGTTAATGATATAGAAAGATGCATGATGCTAGTTGTTGTTGATAATGAAGTATGTCTAGCTAAAGAGTGTTTGGAACAAGCTTATTAAGTGCTTAATTTGGCAAGATAACTTATGGGCATGATGAAATAGGATCTTAATATGTCAAATAAGCTGTAAAATAAGTTTGGTGTATAATAGAATAACTTATCATGAGTTTTGTCAAGTTGGTGATATTTAAATTTGGGACAACAAGGTTTTTCAGAAAATGCGCAGACTTGAAAGGGCTGTTGAGAATAAACCGTTCGTCGGATTGATAAGGTTTTAAAATGTACCTTTTTGAGGGGTCTTTTAAGCCCTTATTTGATCACTTTTGTATCTGTTATTACTTAATATCGTTCCTTTTCACTTTTTAGGTCTCTTGAAGGCAAATTACTGGAGTGACACTTATTTGGATGAAAAGGCGGATATACTGAATAAAATGGCCAAAGTCAAGAATCGAGACACCAAGTTCTTTAAATACAAGGGGGATCATGCCATCTTAACCGCACGCCGCCACAAGACTGCGGACGGTGTCGCTTTAAAAGAGTAGGCCGTCGCAACTCGCATCGCCTAGATTGATCCATGCCAGATCGCGTCGAGACGAAGGGGACGGCCACAGCACAAGGTGACGTCGTCGCGAAGACTAACGTAAGCCAAGACGAACCCTAATTTATGCGACTGGGACGGCGCCACAAATCATAGCAGGACGCTACTGCATTGTAATCTTATATATAGAATCCTAATTTTTCAGTTTTAGTGTGTAGTCTTTTGGAGTAAAAACCTAAACCGAAGCAAGGTTGTCTTGTACAGTATTTTAGGGTTCCAAACCCTATCTTACATGAAGATAAGTTTTTTACTTTATTAATTCAATTATGTCTTTAAGTATTTGTGTGTATGCTTGCATGTTCTCCATGTCCGGCTAATTTACTTGTGTGTTTGCTTAGGGAATATGAAACTTAATTATTGAATATTGATTGGTTGTCTCTGATCTTAATTGTTAATGATCTAGTAATGCAATAGTCATTGTTAATTAATGCTTGATTAATCTTTGTGAACCTTGGACTATAACACTTAGAGCAGTTGTAGGCTAAACCATCCAAAGAGTACCTTAGAGTTAGAGTTTATAATCCCTAGATGTTTTTGTAGATGAGACCCTTTGGTAGTTTCAAAGAGTTGGGACAAACGCATACCCTTACGACTTTAGACACACAACGCGATTAAGAATAAGGACGTGACAATTCAACCATCAATATGGGATAATTGAGGAATAATAAAACCTAAGTAAACACATCTTTAAACCATCATACGAGCACACAATAATTAGACATAGAATACATACACCTTAGATTAGATAATTAGATAAGTAGAGTAATCGGTAGAAATACCAACCCCCAAATCCAAACCCGAGATTCATAATTTTCTCTTCCTTAAAAAATATAAAAGATAAAAATAATCTTCCTCAACCCCAACCTTAGCATAGTAATTTCTCACTAGCATTCCTATTCCCTTAGAGAATGATATCATCATCTGGCTTACCCTACTACACTACAACGATTAGTTTCACGCCTAGGGTGTTGAAAAACTTGTTCGACGAAAAGGAAGTTCCTTTGACCCCGAACGACGCGTGTAGCGTTATCAAGTTTTTGGCGCCGCTACCAGGGAATAGAATAGCTAGTTAGTAGTCCACCTCGTTTAGGTTTCTTTGCTTGATTCCTATCAAGTAAATTTTTTTCCTCATTTTTTAGCTTCCTCATAGTCTATCCCCCATCTTCGTGACCTTTGTTTGTAATCCCATCACTTTTCATCATGGAAGGTGATAATCAACCACCATTCATCAACCCCACACAAATGACCCACCAAGAGCCCATACTTTGGTGAATACTGGCACCAAGCTACCTAGGCTTTAGGAACACCATTGAGCTTCCCGACCAAGCCCAAACTACGGCCCTGCGATCCGATTTCACCATCCCGGTAAAACGGATGTGCATTCCATGGACTTCGTTTCAAGATCCAAATCAAGATCTAAGGGATTTCCTTAAATTGTCGATTCCATTGACCTTGATGCTACTATCGGGAGACCACGCATTCTGCTCTCTTCCAATTCTACTGGACCAAGCAGTAATGGCTTGAGCGACTTCCAAGGCTCCATCTCACGTTGGGATGATCTCACCTCTCGTTTCCTTGCTCAATTTTTCCCACCGGGAGAACCAATTAAACTTAGGAATAACATCTTGATGTTCCAACAACGTCATAGTGAACCTCTACGAAGCATAGACTCGATTCAAGGACTTACTTCATAAAGTCCCTCATCACGGCATTGATCTTTGGCTCCAAGTCCAAATCTTTTATGATCATGTCAACTTCCCCACCAAGCGATCCATTGACCAAGCGACCGGTGGAAAACTTAGTGATCTCACCAAGGAAGAATCATGGGATATAATAGAGGACCTCGCTTCTATGACAATGAAAGTTGAAATGACCCCGAAGTTGCCCAAAACCATATATAATCTCTGCCTCCCATTGACTCACAATCTTTCGAACCGTAGGATGATCGAACTTGAAGATCAAGTTAAATTCCTAATGAGTTCCTACGAAAATCCTAAGTCTTCATGCCATGAGAATAAAGTTTTTCCTCGTAGAGCCGTAGTGATCTCATAACACAAGACTGCACCGATTCTAACATGCTTCCGTTGACTACGCCCTCACAGTATAATGGAACGGGAGGAAGATTCTACAACATCCGACCTAGGAATTTCAATGAAACCCCGAGAAGCATGGAAGGGCAAGCCCGACTTCTATTGGGGACAAACCAAAGAATTCACTTCCAATGATTTCTCATGGCCCCCATCTCACTGGCCCCAACCAATAAAACATTGAAGGGATGTTCCAAAACCTAGTCGCATCCTAAGAAGCCCAAATAGCTAAGCTCTCGGACGCCTTTAACCAACAACAAGCAAAAATGGATAGGAATATAGATAACCTTTTGAAAGCCATGACCAATAGTGATAGGAAGGTTAATGCTATCTCAACTCTGCGCCCTCCTAAGTAGAGATTAAGGACCCAAGTAAGTTAGCTAAGCATGTCCAATTAGTCAATACCATCGCCTTAGTGAAACCTAATAGAACAAAATGACGGCGAACATTGAGATGATACTTGAGGTTAAGGAAACACCGACGAATGAAACAACCGAGGAAGTGAATGAAGTAGACAATGACTATTTCAATAAGTTTCCTATGGAAGAAGAACTATCTCGCCACCCTCATTTAGTGCGTGACCTCCGTCACATGTATGTTAGGAAAAGCCCTAGAATCAAGTTTGGGAACCCTTGGAATCTTAACATACCATGTTTCATAGGACACCTTTTCGTGACAAAGGCCTACATTGACCGCAAATCACCAATAAACATAATGACTAGCACCTACAATAATTGGGTAATGAAGAAGCCTATCCCAACTAGGCAAGACCCCGATAATCCTAGTGTTAGTTGCAATTTTCTTGGTAGAATAAGGGATCGTTCAATATAGGTAGTTTCACGTTTCCTACTGACTTCATAATTGTGGATGATATTAGCACGGCCATAGACCCTAGCTTGTCCTACGTTATTCTAGGAAAACCTTTCATAGAAAACACCAGGATGACTTATGATCCCTCATTAGGAATAGTGCGATTCAAGGATAAGACCGATGACATAGCTTACCAAATGCCGTTTAAGATTGAGAAGTTTTCATCACTCTCTATTGATGAAAAGGAACTAAAACTATCTCTTCCATTATAGGAATGAGAGGATAAAGAAAAGGAGTAGATTATGTTATGGCCAAGATGTTCGATTTCTATAAGGATTGCTTGAACTTAGGACCGGAATATAGAAATGAATGGGGAGAGGACAACTCTTAGAGAGGTGTATCATAGGACACTTCACAACATGGAACCAACCATAGAGACCGCCAAGAGGGAAGGAGATGACTAAGAATGAAGTTACGTAGGGCAACGACTACGAGTCTAACTACAAGACTCATAAATAAAGAAAAGCGCTTCGTGGGACGCAACCCATGCTTAATTTTTTGCTTGTTAGTGTCATATATCTTTTATTGATTGCTCATTCTCATGTTTAAATTTGTAAAAATGCTTTATTTTGTTTTTAACCTTGTCTTAATTGCATATAAAGGTATTTTACATAAAGGATAAGTGTAGGGAGGATTACACACAATTTCAAAATAAACGTAAACATGAGTATAACAATTAATTAAAAGATATATATGTGTGTTTGTTCGAGTCAAATGCTTGTATCGAGTCATAATGGATGTTTTGCATAAATTTTTCCAGATGCTAAAGATGTAAATTTTCCGTATTCTTTTTCCGTAAAATCGCATTCAGTTTTTGTCAGATAACCGACGGCTGCCGATCGCAACCGACGGGCGTCAGAAGGAGTAAAAACAACGATATTTTTTTCGTTTCTCGAAGCTACTTATAAATTTTGGATTTTTCCCAGTCTTAATTTTTCTAGAAATTCTATAAACATCCATTCCACAAGCATTATATCCTAGTTTAGTAGAGTCTTATATATATTATTATCCGGCCGATTTACGTGAAGGTTTAGTTTGTTTTCTTCAAGGTGTAGGGTTTAATTTATCAAGAAGAAGTTACATAAGATTGGAAGGAGCTTTTCACACTGTTAGGAATTAGAAATTCCAGGTATTAAAGAGTCGGTCACCTCAAGTATATGTAATCATTAGAAAGCTCGTAGTCGTAGTTATTTTAAGTTAAGTAGTATTTAGTTAAGTAACACCGTGGAGGACGGACGGGTCTTTACCCACTGTATGCCCGATCCACACCGCCAGGTGTGTGGCGATTTATGTAAGACTATAAATACACTCTACCTTCCAAGGTAGAGAGTTGGAGCTCATAATAATATCTTTCACTTTCTCTCACTAAGTTCCCTAAACCTCTAACTTTCTCTCTCTAGAATTCCATCTATATGCTACTTTGTGTTATGGTTTGATGTGTATGTGAAAAGTTATATCTTACAATTGGTATCAAGAGCCATGGTTAGATCATATCTTGCACATCTTTGGATTTCTAGTGGTTTTAGGTGGTTTTGAGTTTGAAAAAGTTTAGTGGTTTTTGCATCATTTGATTGATTTCTCGTGTTAAAGTTGGATTTTGTTTGTACTTTTATGTTTAGAATCATCACAAGTGTTTAGGTTTTCATCGTTGGTAAGCTTAGAATCATCTTGGTTGGGTTGTTTTTGGATTGAAAAGTGATGTTTATGTGGTTTTTTCATGCTAGCAACTTACTTCACGGATAGTTTCTTCAGTAGCGACTTGCTTTACAAATTTGTAGCGAGTTACAGTTCTAAACCTAGCGACTTAGATCTAGCGATTTATAGTACAAGTAGTGGACTCTCCACTACGGTATTTAATTTGGTGATAGCGACTTGGTCGGTAGCGAGTTGCTCTTTAGCGACTTGTATCTTTAGCGACTTGAGTAGCGAATTGCTGCCAAAATTTTGCTAGCGACTTGAGGCTTAGCGAGTTACTACCTAGCGACTTGCATTTGTCTAGTGACTTGGGACTCTAGCTTAATTTAGTGGTGTAGCGAATTAAGCGTTAGCGACTTAGTGCATTATCTTCTAGCGACTTAGTGGCACTTATTGCAGCTTCTAGCGACTTGAGTGATTGTTTACGGTTTTCTCTTGATTTAGTAAAATCCGTGAAAGAATCTATTTCCCGGTTTAATCATAGAGTTATAAAATCCCGTATAAATGTCAAACATGTCTACCAACGTTCCTACTGTCATCTCCACCGCTGTTGCGAGGATGTTCAAGCAAATGGCTCGAGATACTGGCGTCCACCCATGCTTGACAGACCTGACTACGATTCTTGGGCTCAACGAATCAGATTGTACTGCCTTGGGAAGGAAAATGGTGTCAACATTCTCAAATCCATTGATGAAGGACCATATCGAGTTGAGACGACTAGAGACATACTTGATACTAATGAAGATGGTACTTCTGTTTACGGAATGGACAGACCTAAAATGTATGATGAGCTTGAGGATAAGGAGAAAAAGAGATTCGATGCAGATATCGGGGCTTCAAACATTGTTCTTCAAGGTCTTCCTAAAGACATCTACAAGCTGATCAATCACAACACCGATGCAAAGGCAAGATGGGATAATGTTAAGATGCTTCTCTCAGGTTCATAATTAACTATGGAAGACAGAGAATCCCAACTCTATGACGAATTTGAACACTTCAAGATGAAACCGGATGAGAGTGTCTATGAGTACTATGTGAGATTTCATAAGTTAGTGAATGACATGAGGAACATCAGAATGACTATGCCTAACATTCATTTGAACTCAAAATTTGTGAACAACATGAATCCCGAATGGCACAAGTTTGTCACTGCTGTGAAGCTCACTAAAGGATTGAAGAATACAAACTATGAGCAACTCTATGCCTTCCTCCTTGAGAATGAGAGACATGCTATGTTTGAAAAATTGATTCTAATCGGGCCAAAACCAACCGGGGAGAGACAAGCTCGTCTAATGACTCAACTGCCTTCTACTCAAACATCGGAATCACAACCAAAGCATCACAAGTCATACCCTTGGGTAATGGTAATCACAAACTCATTCCTTATCCTATGTTCAAACAAGCGATGCGATCCACACGTGGGTAACTTCATTAATCAACTAGCTCTTCTGATTAGTCAAAACATGAATTCTCTCCCACAATCCAACAACAACCTCAACAAGCATCTAACCCACACAATCAAGCCACTGTTAAAGATGGAAGGATCGTGGTGCAACCAGCCAGAAAGACGTATGATCGGGGAAGAGGTGGAGCCGGTAGAGGTTATGTTGGCAACCAGAATCGAGGAAGGAATGGTAACCAAGGTCAAGCTAAGCAAATCAAATGTTATAATCTGTGGTGGTGGGACACATTGCAAGGAACTGCACATCTCCAAAGCGTCCACGCACGTGATTACTTCAGAGATAAGATCTTTGCTGGTACAAGCTCAGGACAATGGTCGCTGCTTGGATGAAGAGGAATTGTTGTTTCTAGCTGAGGGCAATGCCAAGATCTATGATGCGGATGTGGATGAGCGCCTATTCAGAGATAGGTCACAATCATCGAATGCCTTTCAAGTCGCCGATTGTGATGCATACGACTCGATGTGGATGATGGACCCACTACGCACACAATTTTTATGGCTAGCATTTCTCCAATGGTCTCTCCCAAGGTCTCTTCTTCACCACTAGGTGGCCCATCCCAAGACAAACTCATCTCAGAGGTATTAAAACTATACGATGATGTTGATGTGCAAAAGATGCATGACAAAGTACCATCAACTGAAACTATTGAATCAAATGTTGAAAATATGGGTAATATCAATATTGTCCCATATGATCAATACGTGAAACAAAGTGAAAGTGAAGTTGTACCAAGTGATGCATCTTCTGCAATCAACAATGACTATGTTTTTGATGAATACACGCATGCCCTGATGATTCTGTAATTTCCGAACTAAATGCCTATAAAGAACGTGTTGCTATTTATGAACAACGTGCTAAATTTGAGTTGACCACTCGTGAGAAGGAAATGGATGACCAAGCGTCAGTCATTAGAAAAAGTAATTTTTGAGAAGAAGTATTGAAACAAGAATTAAATTCCTTGCAAGAAAAACTTTCTAAAAAAGCTAAGCAAAAACAAGAACTTCAAGAAAATGTGAAAATGCTTAAGCAAGAATTTAATGCAAAGGAATCAAAACTCTTGAGAGATTTTTCTAATCTGAAAACTTTGAAAAACAAACTTGAAAACAAGTTGTACATATAAGGAAACACCATTCAGATCTGCTCACATGGTCACTAAACATAGAGTCCTAAGCGATAAGCATAGTGTTCCCATTTTAGATAAACCCAACCCCGAAGTACGAAAGATGGAAGCAGCTCAAAGTGTGATCTATGATGGCAATGAGATTCTTAAACCTAGACAGAAACCTAGTTGCGTTGAGTGCAATGAGGAAGATAAGAAATCAGATGAAGTCACTAGGGAAAGGATGAACAAAAAATTAGATGATCCTAAATGCAAAGAAAAAAAATAATTATCACTCCCCATGACTACAAAAAGGAAAACTGGATTTCCTTGAACATGTTTAAGCCTCAGACATTGTTGACTCCCGAACAAGTTTTGGAAAAAGGATTTAGATAAGCAGAAAGCGAAAATATTGTTGAAACAAACCTCCCCATGGAAAATGCCTAGAGCGTATGTGTATCCTCCTAATACACCAATGCATCTTGTTCCTAGAAAAATTGCCACTAAAAGCAAGACCTTAATTAGCCAATATGTTATATTTCAACTATTTGTTGATTTTGAGAAAACTTGCAAGAAAAGGATCACACCCAATGGTATAACGGAAGGAGAAAGGGGTTTTGAGCAAATGAAAGAATGTTATTTAACTGAGGTCATGCCTTTCTTTAAACTTCTAAAAGATCACTTTGAGAGTCTTAAAAAAGGGATAGAAACTGATATCAAGGGAATGGAAAAGGAATTTGATGCAATGGTAGTTGAAGTTAGTGATTATGAGCCTGCACTAAAATATAATGAGATTGAGAGGAAGAACTTGCATACATTAAATGAGACTCTTATTACTGAATGTGTTGCTCAAGATATCTTTTTCACTGCTTCAAATTGCTCTATTAATGCTTCCAAATTTCATGAACTATCTATGGCCCTGAAAGTCTCCCATGATCGTGTCATTGAGCTTGAAAAAACTAATTCTAAACTAAACGAGAAAATTGAACTGGATGATCACGACAATTTGGTTAAACATTTTTCTAAACTGGAAGTTGAGCATTTTAATTTACAACTAAAATATCAACATCTTAAAGAAAATGTTAAAACTTCAAATATCAAGACATCGTCAGATGCTACAGAGTTTGATGCAGTTTTTCAAATTAACAAACGTGATGAACCGATTCAAGCTCATTGCAACACGATCAGAAAGTTGAAAGCCCAAATCTCTCAATTAAAGGGTCAAACGAACAATATGACAGGCTCCCAAATTCCTCCTCCTTTAGATTCTCAGAATTCTCAAACTTTTCATCTTCAAAACTTAGTTGATGCCTTACAAAAGGAAAACGAGAGCTTTCTAGAAGAAAATGAAAAAGTTAAAAGACATTTTAAAGAGTTATATGATTCAATAAAAGTCACCCGTGACCAAAACAACGAAAAATAACGTCTTTACAAAAGGAAATTGAGAATCGAGAAGTCGGAAATGGGAAAGCGCCACTTGTTTTCAATAAGAATGTTGTCTCAAAGTCACCCTTAGACTGCAAATACACTTGTGACAGATTAAATATATTCCTCCTCATCTTAGGAATAATGAACATGCTTTTCATGAATCTTGTGCTCACCTTAAGGATAGTCTAGAATGTCTCCGTGAGATTGTCGAAGAGGATTTCATTAACAAACCTCTTGATAGTGAAATTAGGTTTGCTTGCCTCGAGGCCAAACGATCTCAAGAGTTGCTAGAATGTGTAATTGCCACATGTCCCAAATCCTTAACCTTAGGTGCAAAAGGCAAAGCTGTGATGCCTTGTTCTATGCCTAGTGCCAAGCAGGAAATCCGTTCTATGCCAGTCTTAAGAAAGGAAACACTAATGTGCCTTCAAGTAGTTCAGATTCCGGATATGTTAGTGCTAAGAAAGTGAACTTTAGTGTGCCTGCAAAAAGCTCAAATCACCGTCTTAAAGTATACACTAATGTGCCTTCTAGTACTTCAGATCCTTGCACATCAAGTTCAGGAATGCAAAATATAGATCAACCAACTAATGTTCCCATTCCTCTACAGAGTAATCGGTGACTTTAAAGCGAGCCGGTCAAAGTCTCAAGACAATACAAGGAATGATAGGACCTTGCAAGCTAAGAATGTGCATTGGAAGAGAGTAGAAGACCAATCTAGGAACTTTAAGCTTGAGTTGAATAAAACGAATCGTGTTGATTCTAGTATTAGCCTTTGGCGTACTTGTAATTAATTCATTCGATACTATTTGCAAACCTTGTAATGATCAGCTTGAATTTGCTAATCATGAATGTGGTGTGAATGCTTTGTCTAATGCTGTCAAATGCCCGTTAAAATTGTTAATGCTAATAATCGTGCAAATAAGGCAAAAAGGCAAAACGAAAGATTGTTAGAAAACAGTGGAAACCCACCGGAAGAACTTTTATAAAGATAGGTTATTATTGGATACCTTTTGGCCATAAGAATAATCAGTTTTTTTCTCAAACTGCTAAGATTATGCCCACTAGAAAATGGATGCCTACTGGTAGAACTATTCCCTTAAGAAGTAAACATACTTTGAATAGGTCAAATACAGACACAAGCATTGCATCTATTCCCAATGATTCCATTGCTTCTACTTTTGATATGGATGTTTCGTTACGATGTGGGTGTTCCAAGCACTGTTACTAACCAAGTGGAACCCATTCTTGCATGGGGATCCCAATTATCCAGTTATCCATTCTTGTCTCTGTTCAACTGCAGATCATTCAAATCGTTCGTGGTACCGGACTCAGCGTTCCAAGCATATGACCTGGAGACCGGTCGGCTCATGAACTTCGTGAGCAAATTCATCGGGACTATTAGATTCGGTAATGATCATTTCGGTGCAATTAAGGGTTATGGTGATTATGTTGTTGGTGATAGTGTTATCTCTAGAGTATTCTATGTGGAAGGTCTTGGGTCATAATCGTTCTCTGTTGGTCAATTCTGTGATTCTGATCTAGAAGTAGCCTTCAGAAAACATACTTGCTTTGTTAGAGAACTTAATGGTAAGGAACTTTTAAGAGGAACTCGTGGTTCAAATCTTTACACCATCTCTATAGATGATATGATGAAGTCTTCTCCAATTTGCTTGTTGTCAAAGGCTTCAAAAACAAAGTCATGGTTATGGCATCGACGTCTCAATCACTTGAACTTCGGCACCATCAATGATCTCTCCAGAAAGGACTTAGTTGTAGGTTTACCTCGACTAAAGTATGAAAAGGATCATCTTTGTTCAGCATGTCAATTGGGAAAAAGCAAGAAGTATGCCCATAAACCCAAACCTACTAACTCTGTCACAGAAGTTCTTCATACAATTCATATGGATTTATGTGGACCAATGAGAGTGCAAAATATCTTTGGGAAGAAATATGTGTTAGTTATAGTTGATGATTACTCTAGATTCACCTGGGTCAAGTTCTTAAGGACAAAGGATGAAACTCCCGATATCATCATCAAACTCATCAAACAGCTGCAGGTTCGACTTAACAAAACCGTCAGAATTATCCGGACAGACAATGGAACTGAGTTTGTTAACAAACAACTTAGTGAATTCTATGAAAGCATTGGAATCAGCCATCAAAGAAGTGTTCCACGAACTCCTCAACCGAACGGTGTAGTTGAAAGACGAAATCGAACTCTTGTAGAAGCCGCTAGAACAATGCTGATTTACTCAAAAGTTCCAATGTTTCTCTTGGCTGAAGCTATTGCCCTGCATGCTACACACAAAATCGTTCCCGATTCACACTTGTTCATGGAAAGACACCATATGAACTTGTCCACAATGAAAACCTAATCTCTTTCCTTCGTGTGTTTGGTGCATTGTGTTATCCAACTAATGAGGGTCAAGACTTAGGGAAACTTAGGGCTAAAGCTGACATTGGAGTATTTGTAGGATATGCACCAAACAAAAAGGGATACCGAATCTATAACAAAAGAACCCGAAATATCATGGAAACCATTCAAGTTACGTTTGATGAGTGACGGTCAAATGGCTCCTGGACACTCCAGCTCAGGACCCGCACTTCAAAACAGTCCCATTGGTTCATCTCTTGTTCCAAACTCTTCTCAAGAAACTCCATATGTACCTCCATATGAAGATGATTTAAAGAAATTGTTTGATCCTATGTTTGATGAACTGTATGATTCAATTACTAATGAGGTGTTGATCCCTACAACAGAGGATGCTCATATTCCTGTGAATGAAGTCAATCCTTGAGTCTCAATATCTTTAAGTCAAGAAGCACCTGCTGCTGATCCTTCGATCTCATCAACAAATCATCATTCTTCAAATGTACATCATGGAAATGTTTCGGCATCAATGATGAAGTTAATCCCTTTGCTACTCCTGAAGATGCTCCATTTGAAAACATGTTTGTTCCTGAATCATCATCGAACCATCTTCTTCGAAGACATCGACTCGGCTACCTCAGTTCCTCAACAACTGCCACATGAACACCTTAGAAAATGGACTCACGATCATCCATTAGACAACATCATTGGAAATCCCTCTCGTCCCGTATCAACCCGGAAACAACTTGCAACCGATGCCTTATGGTGTTTCTTCAACTCCGTACTATCTAAGATCGAACCAAAAGATGTTAAAACCGCCATGAATGAAGACAGTTGGTTCAATGCCATGCAAGATGAAATTCATGAGTTTGATCGACTTGTTGTATGGGAGTTAGTACCGCTCCGAGCTGTGCTATGATTATTGCTCTTAAATGGATCTTCAAAGTGAAACTTGATGAGCATGGTGATGTGTTGAAAAACAAGGCTCGATTAGTTGCTAAAGGATATCGTCAAGAGGAGGGTATAGACTTTGAAGAATCTTTTGCTCCAGTTGCTCGAATCGAGGCAATCGGAATCTTTCTGGCTAATGCTGCTAGTAAGAACATGGTAGTATATCAGATGGATGTGAAAACGGCATTTCTGAACGGAGATCTTAAAGAAGTCGTCTACGTCAGCCAACCTGAAGGATTTGTGAATCAAGAGCATCCTACTCACGTTTATCGTCTGAAGAAGGCTCTTTACGGTTTAAAGCAAGCTCCAAGGGCATGGTATGATACACTGTCAAAGTTTCTTCTATCAACCGGATTCAGCAAAGGAGCAGTTGATCCTACATTGTTCACCAGGAAGTCAGGCAAACATTTAACTCATGTTCAAATTTATGTTGATGATATTATTTTTGCCTCGACAGACCCAATGGAATGTGATCGTTTTTCTAATGAAATGAGTTCAAAGTTTCAAATGTCAATGATGGGACAAATGTCATTTTTCTTGGGATTACAAATTTCACAAAGTCCCGGAGGCATTTTCATAAATCAATCTAAATATGCAACAGAGATTTTAAAGAAATTTGGATTTGATTCAAGTGACCCTGTTGACACCCCCATGATTGATCGAACCAAACTAGATGAGGACCACTCAGGGATCATGATTGACCAAACGAAATATCGTAGTATGATTGGATCCCCGATGTACCTCACAGCTAGTAGACCAGACATCTTGTTCGTTGTTTGCATGTGTGCTAGATACCGGGCTAAGCCTACTAAAAAGCACCTTGAAGCAGTTAAACGGGTCTTCGGTATCTCCAAGGAACCATCAATATGGGACTATGGTACCCGAAGGACACCGGTATATCACTAACGGCCTATCTTGCGATGCTGATCATGCAGGTTGTCAAGATACACGTCGAAGTACATCTGGAGGTGCTCGGTTTTTGGGTGATAAGCTTGTGAGCTGGTCTTCAAAGAAGCAAATGAGTACTTCTATTTCCTCTACAGAGGTTGAATACATAGCCATGTCATCTTGTTGTGCTCAAATCTTATGGATGAGATCTCAATTATCCGACTATGGCTTTGTATTCAACAAAATCCCTCTGTACTGTGATAATAAAAGTGCTATTGCTCTCTCATGCAACAACGTTCAACACTCAAGAGCAAAGCATATCGACATTCGACATCATTTCATCAGGGAACAAGTGGAAAAGGTGTGGTGGAACTATATTTTGTGAGGTCTGAATATCCGTTAGCGGACATCTTCACCAAAGCTCTTCCAAGAGAACGTTTTGAGTTTATTCTTCCACGTCTTGGCTTGAAAAGCCTTCAACCAGAAACACTCAAACGTCTTCAGGAGGAAGACGAGGAGTAAAGGTCTATCTTCATCTATCTCTTGTAAATATTTATTCGAAAATCAAAATACAAAATTATAAAACCCTATAAAACCAAATAGAAAAATATAAAACTTTCAAAAATCCATAAAAAAATCGAAAAATCTTCAAAAAATATTGTCAATTTGTCATGTTTTTCTCGGTTCGATAATATCTACGGTCTTTGATGTTGTCATTCGAAGAATGAAACGGGACTTTAGATTTTGTTCGAATTTAAAAAAAAAAAAAAAAAAAAAAAAAAAAAATCAAAAAAATCAAAAAATATTTTTGGGAGAAAGAGAAAAAATGGTTTATTGTCATTTTCAGGCAATAACCCGGTTTTAAAAGAAAGAACAGAGCCATGTTTTACCATGTTTTCAAATTCCATGCTCTGATTCTATAAACATTTATCTGCCGAAAACTAAATGCTTTGAAAAATAACTCGGTCTCTATTTTTGATAATCATCCGGACTTATTTGTCAAAATCTCTATCTCTCAATCAACAACCTATGTCATTGATTGAGGGGAGAATGATTTCAATTAAATTAAAAAGTTATTTGGCATTAAATTGTTTTCAAAAGATGTACATGCATGTTTTATCAATGGAGTTTAAAGTCTTAAAATCCGATCCTTCGCAGTTAAAACGCTTTCATAATCAAGTCACAATTCTCCTTAAAAGCTTTCAAAATCAATTTAAATCTATAAGAGATCACAAATCTCAAATGATTTGATAATTGTGATCGGGGAGAATGTGTGATTTAAATTGGATTTAAACTGATAATTCGGTAAATGGTTTTATAAGAATGTACATGATGTCCTCCCCGCATGTGACAAACGATTTCAAATTTTCCATGCACATGTTGAGGGGAGCATCTATCTTAAACCTATGATTTGAAACGTGATCATTTATCTCAATGTGCGGGTTCCCTCTAGTATGTGTAAAACTCCTTTCAAACCTAGAAGCACATATTGAGGGGGAGCAAAATCATGAAAACCTCATCCTTCCCAAAATGCTTTATCTACTTGATTCGATTTGGGAAGTGATGTTGATATCTTTTAGAAAATGGTAATCAAAGAAGTTAATTCTTTCTCTTGCCTCCGTGTGCAAAACATTTTCAAATACTTGATGCACATGTTGAGGGGGAGTTCTCGTTCTAAAAATATCAAAAACAATTCAGGTACAAAATGCTTTGATAATATATCACAAGTATCCGAATTGATTTTCAAATGGTTTTCAATTGGTTCCAATGGCAGATGAACAATACCAAATAGACCGACCAACTTTACTTTATGTATGGGGATATAAGGATGATAAGGTTAGGTATTTTGTTCCCATGATCCGTAACCAGAGCGGAGGATCTACCAGGGACTATCCACTAGTTAGTGTAGAGTTCTTAGGTATGATGATAAAAGGAGAAAAATGAGATATGGGAAGAGTGCGGACTGAGACTGAGCTAGTAATGGAATAAACCCAACAAGGTTCTAGCTATGAAGTCTCGGTAAGCACTGAAGGGGTTGAAGAATTAAAAAGAATTGAATGAGAAAAGGGTGAAAACAAATAGCCCTTCATATATTCAACCTTAGAGGCGAAACCGGGTTCAATTCATATGCTACTGATGGTAACATCGGTATTGAAGACAAGACGTCATGGACCCAGTGACACGCTGCACTTCAACTTTCCAAACCACTCAAGTTCCTCTTAAAAGGACTTGTTTCATTCTCACGGGAACCGACATTATCTATCGACTTTCTCTTAGAGATTGTTGATATTGAAGAAGGAGACCCTCTCCCTAGTCTCCGGCATAGGATCCAAATATGCACAAATTGAGTCTAGAGCCACGAGATCATCAATAAATCTCATTAGGACACTTTCAATGAAGACTCTCTGTTTCACACAATGTGGAAAGAGAGATTATATCTTGAGTCCTACGCATAATCCTTGTGGTATTGCGAACATCCTGAGTGATGTGTTTACATATTCACAATGAAGATGGAAAGCCTTCTGGAGCCAACATCAAACAAGCTCCTGGTAGGTGGCATGTGAGATCTATTATATGGATCAACCATGTGACAACTGAACAGAAACAATGGGGCGATTCAATTTCTTGAATCAATCCTGGTTCAGGTTATGGATTGACGGATACCTTTGAAAAACCGGTCTTTGTGCTTAAAACTCTTTTCATTAGCACGTCGACCGTGTACTAATTTTTCAAATCAAAAGGTGTTTTATGATTGATAATTGATTTTCATTAAAACCTTCGTTGTATTGCAAAACAATTTCTATTGAGCAATACTCGATTGTTTTTCAAATATCTTTTCATAAATCAGTGGACTCAATTATTTGGTTCACTCACTCCGTGTTGTCTTCTTTGAGATGTTCCGGTTTGAGAACGCTAAGAGCAGCCGAAACCCTGTCAAGGAAATTCTTGGAATTATACCGATCACAGGCAGTACTTGTTCTGATCAACGGGGAACCGTGGGTCGTGTACCTCAATTCAACGAAAGTGATCAAAGACACTTTCATACGATTTATTGCTAACTTGTTGTATGCGTGTACGCCCGACGTTTGCAGTGATCGAATGAAGCGATCAATCCATAGCCGCATGCTCACTTAACACATTCAACTCAAAAGAAATCATGATTAGTGCATCAATGACTCTGATATGTTCACTCCATGCTTCTGCTACGCTGCTGCCAATATCATGATTCAACAAAAGCTTCCGCTACACTGATGAGAAGATATCATGATCCAGAATGTGAGCATGTCGGTCCGAATGTCACAACATCACATAATACCAACACCACAATGGATGTCACTGAGATCTTTGATTGCTGATGATCTCAAAAGCTGGCTCAAATTTTATCACGTGGATTCAGTAAAAGACCTCCACTTGAAGTAACCAAACATGCAATGTGAAGAATCAATGACTAAGAGCTTCGAAGCAAAGCACTACATCAAGAATGCAAGATCAATTTTTAATGTAATATCTGTTTGTATTCAATGTAATTTTAGTACATGATTGAGGTGACCTCCCTTAGGGGGAGATTGTTAGGAATTAGAAATTCCGGGTATTAAAAAGTCGGTCACCTCAAGTATATGTAATCAATAGAAGGCTCGTAGTTGTAGTTATATTTAGGTTAAGTATTATTTAGTTAAGTAACACCGTGGAGGACGGACGGGTCTTTACCCACTGTATGCCTGATCCACAGCCCGTTGTGTGGCGATTTATGTAAGACTATAAATACTCTCTACCTTCCAAGGTAGAGAGTTGGAGCTCATAATAATATCTTTCACTTTCTCTCACTAAGTTCCCTAAACCTCTAACTTTCTCTCTCTAGAATTCCATCTATATGCTACTTTGTGTTATGGTTTGATGTGTATGTGAAAAGTTATATCTTACACACACATACATTCTTCTTGGAAAGGATTTAACCACTACTTCACACACGGATCCTACCGAGCTAATCAGGGGAGTATTTGTTTCTTTCGTTTTTCATTACCTTCTATTATCATAACTTTGATACTTTCGGGGAACATTGGGGACAATGTTCGGTTTAAGTGTAGGGAGGGAAAATAAAATGGGAACTTTGAAACTATGCTTATCCTTGACTATTTGCTTTGTCCAATTGTATTTGTGTAATAAACCATGAGAAAATGTCGGTTAGGGTAATTTTGGCACCAAATTTAAAATTTTTCATGACATATAGGAGTTGGCCATTAGTCTTAACAAAAGCGTCTCACGGATAGGAAGTTGCATGACTAGCACAAAAACCCTTTACCACCTAAATTCCACCCAAAATGTGAGGATCGCCCTTAGATTAGTAGGAATTAAAGCATTCATCTTTAATGCGTAGAGTGTGATCCGGTAGTATATTAGATTCTAGAACTTGTTTTGTGATGCATTCCGAGATCGCTAGTAAGACTACACTTGTGTAGTTAGGAATAACTAAATGATAAGAGGCATTAGGATAACCCTTGTTTGATACCCGTAATATAATTACTTCTTCCACATCGGTTGAGTAATTCCCCCACACCTTTGCGTTGTACTCATCTTTAGTACACGATACCCTAGTTAACCCTTCAGAGCCTATCCTTTTCGCGGTTCTCGTGATGTTTCCGTTTTTCCGGAATATCAATGAAGAGCATTGTTTACACCCCACCCCCAAATGTACACCCAAATCGTCTTAGCCTACCCTGTATACACACACTTTTAGTGCATTATTGTTATCACCCTAAACCCTTAGTTCAATTATCTAGTTGCTTGCATGAGTTGCTAAGTCGAGTCATATCCTTTGTATACAGTTTTGGGACGATTGGGACTCATGAGAAAAGTTAACGTTTATGAAATGACTGGAAGGCAACGTTAAATTCCCTTATTTGCGTAATAATGTACTCCAAGTGTTTTGATCTTTTCAATTCGGGTCAAATTAGTGTTAGAGTAATAAAAACTCAAGTGTAGAGATGTGCCTATAAATCCCTATCATTTTGATGTTACCGTAGAGGATGGTAGAGTAAAAGTGTATGAGAAAAAAAAATCGAAAAAAATAGAAAAAAGAGAAAAGAAAAAAATAGAGTGTTCAAAAAAAAAAAAAAAAAAACATACGGGCTACCATCCTGCATCTATCCTTTAAATTTATGTTTGTTTGTTTCAGTTATCTAGAGTTTAGAGTGTCGAGTCTTGGCTTAGCAACGCCATTCTTCGTATGCTTGCAACATAGAGATTTTTGACTTGCCACCACTAAATAGCCAATCCCACCAAACCCTTTGTTTCCCTACCGTAAGCCTAACGTTACAACCCTTTAAAGACCTCTTTGATAGTCTTTCCTAGGTGCTTACGCCAAACCGATGGAGGTTTGATCTATTCTCAAGCCTATGGTAATCTATGTACTAGGACCGGTTAATGAATGTTTATCTTCCATTTCCAACTTGTTATATTTCATATACACCCGAGAGATGTGAGTATCCAAACACCCCATGTGAGGTGCTAGTATGTAATTTCCGTGCTTGTTATGAATTTTGCGGGGCTTATATGTGTTGTGGACTGTTTTAAACCAATGCTTCATGACCCCTAACTTATAAATTAATTGGCTAAAAGCACATTTGCTTGAGGACAAGCAAATAGCAAGTGTAGGGATATTTGATAAGGTTTTAAAATGTACCTTTTTTAGGGGTCGATTAAGCCATTATTTGATCACTTTTGTATCCGTTATTACTTAATATCGTTCCTTTTCACTTTTTAGGTCTCTTGAAGGAAAATTGTTGGATTGGCACTTATTTGGACGAAAAGGCGCGGATATACGAAGAAAATGGCCAAAGTCAAGAATCGAGACACTCAAGCTGCTGAAATACAAGGGGACGACGTCACTGCTTAACTGCGACGCCGTCGGAGCACTTCTGTGACGGCTCAGTAGCCAAATTGCTTATTTTCAAGTGACGGTGTCAGGCTTTAAAAGAGTAGGCCGTCCGACGGCCTAGATTTGATCCAGACGGCGTCAGAGACTGAAGGGGACGGCGTCACAAGCACAAGGTATAACAACCCGTAAAATTTCGGATTATTATAATAATATTTATCACGTCAAAAAAATTCAAATCGGCTATTTTCTGATAGTTGTCAATATTTAGATCTAAAAATGAGAGGACATCTCGTTAATTTAGTGAATCACGGCACCGCGTGCGTACCGACACTTTTGTGAGGGCAAAATAAAACTTTAATAAATTTTCCGGAATGGAAAATGTTGTATTATAATACTTTACTTAAAACGTGATCATAAACCATTACCACATAAAAATTTACCAAACCAAATACTGTTGTCTCAATCGAGCTCAGCAAGACACAGAGTACACAAAACAAGGTATTAATACCAAGGATAACCAATTTAAATGGACTTTATATTTTCCTCCTAATTCATTCAACATATCAACAAATATATATCTGCTTTTGTCTTTTCCTTCCACGCCCCACTATGCCAAACAAGAAGAGGTATAAAACTTTTCAGCTTTACTCATTCCCTCTTTTACGCCTACAACTGTCACACCCCCAAATTACCTGTTTTGCAGCGGAATGGAATTCCTGGGGATTGACTGTCATAGCATCACAATCACAGTTATATTGAACGACCTAAAGTGTCGTTTGGAAAATACATCGTTTGATTTAATAAAATAATCAGAGTTTACAAAGTAGGTCCCAAATGAAAATCAACTTGTGCGGAAATAAGTTTATTACAATTCAAACGATGTTTTTAAAGTGCGTAAAACCCAAGTGAAACGAGTCGTCACCGCGACTCCATGATGTGTCCAAATGCATGCCATGAAGTGTATGCCTTAGATACCCGAGATAAAACATGCTAAAAAGTGTCAACACAAAGGTTGAGTGAGTTCATAGAGTTTGTGTTGAAATGTAAATCCTTTCGAAATCGTTTATGCAGCAAAGGCATTGTAAATCCACTCAGTTCCAAGTTCCGCCCATACAAAACTTGCAACCTGTGTGTTCACAACCCACTGCCAAAATGTATGTAGTTTATGTGCAACACATGATGTCAAATGAATTCACAATAGTACCTAACTCGACGTAGAACAATAGCACTTAATCAATAGGACTAGACTCAATGTATCAGTAGTCAACTGATTTAGAACGTTATACGACGTAGAACTATAGCACATAATCAATAGCACATAAACAAGAACAATTGATCTAGTACGACATTCGGTTTTGAAACAATGGTGATCATGATAGAAGTTATCCTTAAAAATATAAAGTACTTGTGAAAAATAATTGAGCATGTATCTCCCCCAAAATAGTACAAAACAATTGAAAGTGGGGCTATGAAAACTCACGGTAATCCATAAAAGTTAAAGTACTTGTGAAAGTAAATGAAAACAGTTTGAGCATGTATCTCCCCCAAAAGTAGTATAAAAGCAATCGAAAATGGGGCTATGAAAACTCACCTGTTGCAATGATTACAATGACAAAAGTGGATACACTGAAATATAGCGTGAATCTCGAAAATGACCTATTATGAATGATATGATACGTAATGAGTTGCAATGTAATGTTATGCATGCATTTCGTATGTTATTTATACCATTTGCGAGTTTTGAAAATAATACTTATCGTCGAAAATACTCGTTTGACGTCTTGACCAATCAAAAATCACTTTACAAGTATTTACGTCAAAATGTCATCCTACAATGGTTTTATAATGATTTATAGTGAAATTTTCACTTTTCGTCGTAAAACAATGTCGTCGGAAATTTCATGAAAGTGACAAAAATGGCTTTGGAAAAATAGTCGTAAAATGGTGTACGTCGCACGTTAGGAAACGAACTCGACGGTTTTGGAAAGTTTGTATCAAAATCTAAAAGTTTCAGTTCAGGAGTTTTCGACATAAAGGTCTCGAACATAAAGATAATAAAAGTTAAAGATGGTGATTTTGGCTAAAATGTTGGTTAAAAATGAGTTTCGGCAAAGTTTAGACATCCATAAATAATTTATTACAATTCCGCTATACAAACGGTTGATTGATTTGAAAAATATGCTCGGTGATCTTAATTTCATTAGAAGACATTTCGTTCCAAAAAGTTCCACATCTACGTTAAAAACAGCCCTCAACATGGACGTTTTAGCTACCGTAACACTTGTCTCGTAAAATAATATAGTTTTTCAGAAAATAATAGTTACGGAAATTTTATGAAAACGTGCATATATTTGTCGTTTCAAATCCGTTTTCTACGTATAATACGTCCTTAGCTTCGTATCAAAGTATACTAATATATTTTTGACAAGTCGAAATAATTTGTGAAGCTTAAGGCTCGTTTTTGACTCGAATAATACAAAAATAGTATGCTGAAATTTCTGAAAAAAAATATATATTTCGTCGCCAACTTGGAAAATTCACCACGACTTCGTTATAACTCCGTTTTAATCCGTTCAAGCGGCCACGGATTCGTTTTTAAGTATATTTTCTAAATATCAAGGCCAAAATTTCGTGACTAAAGTCGGATTTTCCAGAAAAATGAAACAAGGACAGAACCTATTTTATACTTATCGAAAATAGTTTTTCTCGGACAAAACTTATTCTAATCCCTTCAAATCAACTCCAAAACTAATCTAATCCTACCATACACCTTCTTAGGGTGTCATGGGTTCCTAATCACCATCAAGACCAAAATATAACAAGGGAATAATTATAGGATGACTTTATATATATAAACTCTAAAATCAATGTAAAAATGGTATAAATAAACACAAGTCTTGCATGTTTGCACCAAAAATGAAGAGATAAATATGAAATGATAAGGAAACATGAAAAATAAAATAAACATGCTTACAAGTGAATATGATGAGGTGCAAGGAACAAGGTTAAACTTAAATACTCTAGATTTTTATTTCAAAATCTTAACAAGAGTATTATCTAGATTGTAAAACTTGAACTTGTAAAATTTTTGAGGATCCCTTGCTAACTCATGATGATGACCGGTTCTATGGAGAGAAAACAAAGAGATAAGAACTTTTTTCTTGACTTGAATAATGAGAGTGAATGAGATGAAAAGAATGAAGTGAAGTTTGGAGTATATATTAAGATATGTAAGTAAAATTTTCAACTCAACCATTAATGCCAACCCATAGGGCCGGATTTTGGGGAGATTATGTCCCTCAAATGTTTTTTTTTTTTCTTTCTTATATATGTATAAGTATATATTTGTTAAAAGTGTAAGAAAAGTGTAGGAAATATGTTAATATTAATAACTTGTAAGGTAAATGGTACTTTTAGATACAAGTAAAATTTTAATAGATCAAAATAGAGTATAATGATATTATAAAAATTGTAAAAATACATTCCTTGTGAAATTTGAGTGATAAATTAATTATCGTATAGTTTTTAAGTAAAATGTCGTAATAATATAACTTTAACGATTTATATACCAAATAAATTTAGAACACTAGGTAAACTAAAAATATAGTTTTTATAACTAAATGTAAGTTTAAAAATACATCGGGATCATTTTTGAAAGTAACGGATTAAATATTCAAAATAATAACTCACGCGATAACGTTTATTTAATATAAAATTTACGCGTTTAAGATGAAATGAAAAATCATGAATGAACCGATATGAAATGATGAATATAGAGTTTGAGAAATGACCGGAAATTGAGAATTGTGACATTCTTCCCATGTCAGCGGAATCACGTCCTCGTGATTCGATTAATGATACTATGGCCCAAAACGCGACAAGGGTTCGAAAAGTTTATGCTCATGTATGGTCTATATGATTATGTCAATGCTCATGCATATGAGTTACCCGCCCAACAAGATGCGTTCCCGTGCTATCGTGAGAAATTCCCGTCCTAAATACATGCTTTCTTATGATTAGGCTCGATAAGACAAGCTTTCCCATTCTCAAGCAAAATTTTTAAAAGACTTTTTGGTAACCGATTTTTACTTAATCCCACAACTCATCAAACAAGAACTGTCATACGATTAGGCTAAATCGGTTTAGGTAACGACTTGTTTCTAGCTCGATCTTTTCAACTCATCAAACAAGAACTGTCGCTCGGATCAAACTGGAAACAAGTGGTTTGAAGAAAATCTTTTAAAAATTTGGCTTGATTACGGAATTGCTTACACATATGAGACTACTACTCCCTTCATTGCATGATTCTTCCTGAATTAGACATAGGTGATCAGGCTATGTATAATTTAGGAGTAACTATGCAATGCTTGGACTAATCGACTCATATGATGTTTGGTGTTGAGTCATAAGTCCGCATGTATAAAGAACGTGCACTTATGATGAAATGATGAGATGCTATGATGATGTAGTTATAGTCTAGGGTCAATGATGCAACCTAGTTCTCTATAACCGAAGCTCTGATGCCAATCTGTCACACCCCCAAATTACCTGTTTTGCAGCGGAATGGAATTCCTGGGGATTGACTGTCATAGCATCACAATCACAGTTATATTGAACGACCTAAAGTGTCGTTTGGAAAATACATCGTTTGATTTAATAAAATAATCAGAGTTTACAAAGTAGGTCCCAAATGAAAATCAACTTGTGCGGAAATAAGTTTATTACAATTCAAACGATGTTTTTAAAGTGCGTAAAACCCAAGTGAAACGAGTCGTCACCGCGACTCCATGATGTGTCCAAATGCATGCCATGAATTGTATGCCTTAGATACCTGAGATAAAACATGCTAAAAAGTGTCAACACAAAGGTTGAGTGAGTTCATAGAGTTTGTGTTGAAATGTAAATCCTTTCGAAATCGTTTATGCAGCAAAGGCATTGTAAATCCACTCAGTTCCAAGTTCCGCCCATACAAAACTTGCAACCTGTGTGTTCACAACCCACTGCCAAAATGTATGTAGTTTATGTGCAACACATGATGTCAAATGAATTCACAATAGTACCTAACTCGACGTAGAACAATAGCACTTAATCAATAGGACTAGACTCAATGTATCAGTAGTCAACTGATTTAGAACGTTATCTGACGTAGAACTATAGCACATAATCAATAGCACATAAACAAGAACAATTGATCTAGTACGACATTCGGTTTTGAAACAATGGTGATCATGATAGAAGTTATCCTTAAAAATATAAAGTACTTGTGAAAAATAATTGAGCATGTATCTCCCCCAAAATAGTACAAAACAATTGAAAGTGGGGCTATGAAAACTCACGGTAATCCATAAAAGTTAAAGTACTTGTGAAAGTAAATGAAAACAGTTTGAGCATGTATCTCCCCCAAAAGTAGTATAAAAACAATCGAAAATGGGGCTATGAAAACTCACCTGTTGCAATGATTACAATGACAAAAGTGGATACACTGAAATATAGCGTGAATCTCGAAAATGACCTATTATGAATGATATGATACGTAATGAGTTGCAATGTAATGTTATGCATGCATTTCGTATGTTATTTATACCATTTGCGAGTTTTGAAAATAATACTTATCGTCGAAAATACTCGTTTGACGTCTTGACCAATCAAAAATCACTTTACAAGTATTTACGTCAAAATGTCATCCTACAATGGTTTTATAATGATTTATAGTGAAATTTTCACTTTTCGTCGTAAAACAATGTCGTCGGAAATTTCATGAAAGTGACAAAAATGGCTTTGGAAAAATAGTCGTAAAATGGTGTACGTCGCACGTTAGGAAACGAACTCGACGGTTTTGGAAAGTTTGTATCAAAATCTAAAAGTTTCAGTTCAGGAGTTTTCGACATAAAGGTCTCGAACATAAAGATAATAAAGGTTAAAGATGGTGATTTTGGCTAAAATGTTGGTTAAAAATGAGTTTCGGCAAAGTTTAGACATCCATAAATAATTTATTACAATTCCGCTATACAAACGGTTGATTGATTTGAAAAATATGCTCGGTGATCTTAATTTCATTAGAAGACATTTCGTTCCAAAAAGTTCCACATCTACATTAAAAACAGCCCTCAACATGGACGTTTTAGCTACCGTAACACTTGTCTCGTAAAATAATATAGTTTTTTAGAAAATAATAGTTACGGAAATTTTATGAAAACGTGCATATATTTGTCGTTTCAAATCCGTTTTCTACGTATAATACGTCCTTAGCTTCGTATCAAAGTATACTAATATATTTTTGACAAGTCGAAATAATTTGTGAAGCTTAAGGCTCGTTTTTTACTCGAATAATACAAAAATAGTATGCTGAAATTTCTGAAAAAAAATATATATTTCGTCGCCAACTTGGAAAATTCACCACGACTTCGTTATAATTCCGTTTTAATCCGTTCAAGCGGCCACGGATTCGTTTTTAAGTATATTTTCTAAATATCAAGGCCAAAATTTCGTGACTAAAGTCGGATTTTCCAGAAAAATGAAACAAGGACAGAACCTATTTTATACTTATCGAAAATAGTTTTTCTCGGACAAAACTTATTCTAATCCCTTCAAATCAACTCCAAAACTAATCTAATCCTACCATACACCTTCTTAGGGTGTCATGGGTTCCTAATCACCATCAAGACCAAAATATAACAAGGGAATAATTATAGGATGACTTTATATATATAAACTCTAAAATCAATGTAAAAATGGTATAAATAAACACAAGTCTTGCATGTTTGCACCAAAAATGAAGAGATAAATATGAAATGATAAGGAAACATGAAAAATAAAATAAACATGCTTACAAGTGAATATGATGAGGTGCAAGGAACAAGGTTAAACTTAAATACTCTAGATTTTTATTTCAAAATCTTAACAAGAGTATTATCTAGATTGTAAAACTTGAACTTGTAAAATTTTTGAGGATCCCTTGCTAACTCATGATGATGACCGGTTCTATGGAGAGAAAACAAAGAGATAAGAACTTTTTTTCTTGACTTGAATAATGAGAGTGAATGAGATGAAAAGAATGAAGTGAAGTTTGGAGTATATATTAAGATATGTAAGTAAAATTTTCAACTCAACCATTAATGCCAACCCATAGGGCCGGATTTTGGGGAGATTATGTCCCTCAAATGTTTTTTTTTTTTTTTCTTTCTTATATATGTATAAGTATATATTTGTTAAAAGTGTAAGAAAAGTGTAGGAAATATGTTAATATTAATAACTTGTAAGGTAAATGGTACTTTTAGATACAAGTAAAATTTTAATAGATCAAAATAGAGTATAATGATATTATAAAAATTGTAAAAATACATTCCTTGTGAAATTTGAGTGATAAATTAATTATCGTATAGTTTTTAAGTAAAATGTCGTAATAATATAACTTTAACGATTTATATACCAAATAAATTTAGAACACTAGGTAAACTAAAAATATAGTTTTTATAACTAAATGTAAGTTTAAAAATACATCGGGATCATTTTTGAAAGTAACGGATTAAATATTCAAAATAATAACTCACGCGATAACGTTTATTTAATATAAAATTTACGCGTTTAAGATGAAATGAAAAATCATGAATGAACCGATATGAAATGATGAATATAGAGTTTGAGAAATGACCGGAAATTGAGAATTGTGACAACAACCCTAAACAAAAACACAAAAGCAACATAGCTGGACCTGTCTTACCTTCATCCCTAGGTCAAAACAACTAGAGTAAAGAAAATCATCTAAATGGCATCCTGCTTTTCTACCTTCTCTAACGCCGCCCCAACGTCCCTCCAATTTTAGTAATACTCGACCAATCAACATCACTTTTCACTTTCTTCCATGGTCAATATCACAAGGTATTGTTGGAGATGGATGGGGATGTTTGCGGAAAAGATATACCCTTAATTTCAAGACTTAGAAGGTAAGTCAACACTTTCTTCAACACTCCTCTTAGGAACCCACGAATCCACAAGGGTATCACATTAAGACTTGTCCACAACTCACTCTTGTTTTCTCACTATATAACCGAATCACAACTAAACGAAGCTCACACATTTTCTCTTGCTAACAAACTCAAAAATCAAATACAAAAACTCTTACCTCATCCTTACACCACTTTCAAGCCAAAGGAGAATAGCAAGAAAGATTTTGTGTAGGAAATCAATGGCTAAAAATATTACGTGGGAGTTGTATAGTTACGGGTTTGGTTCATTACGGGTTTGAGTTTTGGAAGCAATCGGGTTCACTTTGGAAAGCATATCGGGTTTCTTTGGTTCTCATTCTTGTCCGTACGTGTTCTCCACCACCATTCTTGGTGTCGTAAGTATTCCTCTCCTTTTTCCGTACGTAGGACGATAAAGTTTCTTAACCAAATCATTTATAACACATTGATACGCTGTCACGACACTTATACACGACCTCGTTTATAAAAAGCTGCGTATCATGTTACCTACTATCGTATTAAACTTGTGTGGTTAGAAAACTGGTTTTGTGGTTAACTCATTTCGAAACTAACTACAAACACAAATGAAATACTTAGAATGTTCCTTGGTTCACTCGACATCACTGTTAAATATCATAGGACACAAGACATAGTTAAATATCAAGCAATAATATAGGATACAAAACATATTGCATTTACATGCAAACTCATTTCCTACTAAGAAGAAATGTATAACAAATATAAAGCAGTCGAAAACCCCTTAAATACATCTAAGCTGCGAGACTAACATCAAAAGAGCCTTTAGCTTACTGATTATGTCGCTCAGATACTACCTATCCCACCCAAGTTCGAACCTTGTCACTGGCACCTTTGGACTATTTTTTTATGTTGTTGCAACTTTCGCCTTCTTGGCAATTTTAGCCCTCCAAGATTTAATGACTTGCCACCTTTCTTAAAACTTGTATAATATGTAACTTATACTAATATTTACGCTTCAGCCCACAACTTTGAACCATTTAACATTTTTCTTGAAACTTTTATAAGTCATGTAATTCATATAAATCTTTACACTTCAGCCCCTTCATTTTGATACTTTGGCACTTTTCTCCGTAAAACTTTTATAAGCTTTATACACTTATACATTTTACCACTTTTTCGTTTGAATAAATACATTTAACACATATTTTATTCGACGACCACATCCCCGTAGACCATAAATATTATATATATATATTTTTAAATATATTATTTTCTCACGACTCCAATCAATATCTATTGTAATTTTCACACCTCGAGGACTAACAAAACTAATTCGACTTGTAATTATTTTCACTTCGATAAATACTTGAGCCAATAATTAAGAAATATTTTCACAATATGTACGTCGATAACGTCCACACAAACACATGAGAAAGTTTTTGAGCACATTTATTTTTGAACTTTAAGCATTACCACACAAGTTAAAAACAATACGATTGTCTCATAGCAAATCATTTTTCAAACATTACCATTTAGGGTCA
The DNA here is from genome assembly GCA_910596185.1 of Chrysanthemum makinoi. Lineage (NCBI taxonomy): Eukaryota > Viridiplantae > Streptophyta > Magnoliopsida > Asterales > Asteraceae > Chrysanthemum > Chrysanthemum makinoi. Next base: position 81,100,081 of record OU343225.1, on the reverse strand, counting down.
CAAACGGAATATATTATCTAAGAATTTCCGTATTAATTAGGTTGCGTGTCGGAGCCGTGCACTATCATCCATTGATTTAATTCCCTTTAGACTTCCTATTGCACATTGCCAAGGTGAGTTTCATAGCCCCTACTTTTACTTGTTTTATAACTGTTTTGGGGGAAGATACATGCTCATTTTTACTTAAATGGTTTAATTACTAAAATTTTGCATTCTATGCATACTATGCCCTTTGATTGACATGTTTTAAGATACATCATACCTAGATGCTTTAAGGACCACACCAAAACCTTTGACCTAGAATATTACGCAGCTTAGCCTAAGACTTTAGATCCCAAATTGCCCCTTTTCATGAACCGTCAATTCCTGCTGGGAAGCGCGAATGTTATAAATAGATCTATTGAGGGTGACTCCTCTGTTCGGTTGACCCCGCTTGGGTCAAGGTCTGGGGTTGCGAGGCGTATGTTAGACGTGACTCAGCAGATAAACTCCAACAAATATCTGTAAAGTGTATCTTTGTAGGATACCCTAAGGAAATTATGGGTTACTACTTCTACTATCCAACTGAAAATAAAGTAATTGTTGCTAGGTATGGAGACTTTCTTGAAAGTGATCTCGTATCTCAAGAATTCAGTGGGAGAGTTTATGATCTGGAAGATGATCAAGAAGATGCATTACCTTCTGAAAACACTAACGTACTTTCGGTAGAACCTAATAGTCTGGGTCCTCCACCAGAAGTTGAAGTGATTCCCGTTTGTAGATCCATAAGGACTACGCGTGCACCTGAACGTCTATGTCTTAACGTAGAGGTTGAGGAAACTATGTTAGGAGATCTGGGAGAGCCTACTAGTTATAAAGTTGTCATGGCAAGTCCTAATAAGGAAAAATGGCAAGTTGCAATGAATGGGGAAATGCAATCGATGAGAGAAAATGTAGTCTGGGAAGAGTTCGACTTACCTCCAAACGCCAAGGTGGTTGGAAGTAAGTGGCTCTATAAAATTAAGACTGACATGGATGGCAATATACACGTCTATAAAGGTCGTCTAGTTGTGCAAGGTTTTACTCAAACTTATGGCATAGATTACAAGGAGACCTTTTCTCCTGTAGCAGACATTAGAGCTATTAGAATTCTCATAGCTATAGCAGCATACTATGACTATGAGATATGGCAAATGGATGTCAAAACCGCCTTCTTAAATGGTCGCTTAGATGAAGACATCTATATGAAGCAACCTAAGGGGTTCGTGAATCCACAATTTCCAAACCGTGTATGCAAACTTCAAAGGTCCATTTATGGATTGAAGCAAGCATCAAGGCAATGGAATAAAAGATTTGATGAAGAAATCAAAAGGTATGGATTTATACAAAATCTTGATGAGCCTTGTGTATATCACAAAGTTAGTGGGAGTGATGTAATTTTCCTAATTCTTTATGTCGATGACATCTTAATTATGGGAAAAGACATTCCAAGTTTGCAAAATGTTAAGGCATATCTTGGGAAGTGTTTTTCCATGAAGGATTTAGAAGAAGCTGCATACATTCTGGGAATCAAGATATACTGAGATAGGTCAAAGCGGTTAATTGGTTTAAGTCAAAGCGCTTACATTGATAAAATATTGAAGAGATTCAATATGCAAAATTCCAAGAAAGGATATTTTCCGATGGAAGTAAAGCATGGCTTATGTAGCGATATGTGTGCTTCAACACCTGCTGAGGTGGCACGCATGCAGAAAGTTCCTTATGCTTCGGCTGTAGGATCTATTATGTATGCTGTGAGATGCACAAGGCCAGATGTGGCGTTCGCTCAGAACATGACCAGTCGATATCAACAGAATTCGGGTGAACTTCACTGGACTTTTGTTAATCATATTCTAAAGTATCTTAGGAATACGAAAGATATGTTTTTAGTGTATGGTGGAAATCTAGACACAGAGCTTGGTGTTACAGGTTACTGTGATGCATCATGGCAGTGTGATAAAGATGATATGAAGTCTCAGACGGGTTATGTCTTTGTCATCAATGGAGGAGCAGTTGACTGGAAGAGCAAGAAGCAGAGTACTATTGCGATGTCTGCGACAGAAGCCAAATACATAGCTGCTTCTGCTTCGGAAGCTGCAATAGAGGCTGTTTGGATTAGGAAAAGTCATTTCGGGGCTTGGTGTTATGCCTTCAATTGAATCGCCTATTGATATGTATTGTGACAATTATGCTGCAATCATATTTGCCAATGAACCTGGAGTCATGAAGGGCACCAGACATTTTCTACGGAAGTATCACTATGTTCGGAAACAAGTCCGTGAAGGTGAAATAAATCTATTGAAAGTCCACACAGATGATAACTTAGCTGATCCTTTCACTAAGGCTTTAGCTAAAGACAAGCTTATTGGACTTGCCAATGGAATTGTACTTCGTTTAGCTAATAGTTTCATGCATAACTGTGATTAGTATTTGGATAAAGGATATTGTAAAACATTTATTATTTTGATGAAATAAAGTTTGGATTATGTTTATTTTCATTTATAATATTGTTGTCCTATATTTGCATGTTTAATCCGTGAATAACTAAGTTATTCTAAATGTCCGTTGTCGATTAATGATATGGGAGTATCATTAAATTAATACAAATCTGAGAGATGTGGTAGAATGTACTTGAAAGTATATAGATGAGAATGCATACCAATTTCAGATGATATTCAATGAATTGAATATAGGACTTATCCTAACTACATAATTTACTTTGTGGATATTGTTATAAGTAAATTATGAATAGTTATCCTCAGACTTGAGATACCAGATAAGTGTCATGAATGTAGTACATTTATGTGGAGAAACTTAACGCTATACGTAACTGGTAGTCATAAGGGTTATTTTCAGAAATGTTACAAAGTTTATGGGTTATTCTTGTAGTCAAGATAGAATTTGTTCCTTCAAATTTATTTGGAGTTTAATACTGCTGGGCCCCTCGTAGGGTTGACAAGATGTTTGTGCGACCGCACCCAAAATCTCCCCTAAATATGTTTAGAAGATTTGGTGATCTTGGTCAATCACTTACAACGAGAAACATAATAGTTTTATAAAGAATGACTTAATTCCATATATTTATTTAACGTGGTATTAGAAACAAAAGGATAATAATAATGAGAAATCATTAAAAGGTTTTCTAGGAGCCTTACTCGAGTCGTACTAGAGGCATCGAAGTGTTGCTAGACACTAACCGATGTGATCACTCTATTAAGATATATCCAAGTGGGAGCTGTTAGTTTTATGGATATAAATTAGTAGACGTGAGTTAGGATCGAAATCGAGACCACGGGATTGCACACTTTATGTATGAGAATTGTTAGCCTTAATAGTTTTTAATAGAAGTGATGGTCATTCACATTTAGGAACTTTGTAACGTGTGTTAGATATCGTATTAGAATAGTCAACGGGCTCGTGGATTGGGCTAAGCTAAATGGCTAGAAGTTATGTTAAGCTAGCCTTGAATAAGTTCCTGTAACCCAATCCAATCCAAGTCCACCACGAGGCCCATTGAAAGCCCTTTAGGGCGTCTAGTACTTGTACTATATATACCCCTCAAAGTCTCATTTGAGGGGTGTGCTTGAGTGTGTGCGTGTGTGTTTTCTTTGGAATATAAAACATCTTGTTTTCATCTTTCTCTCTACACATACACTGTTTTATAACATCAAGTCACCATCTTTCCATCTTTATTTCTTTTTTCTTCTACGCATAACGTGGGTGTTTGTGTTTGTGTTTTACGTGTTTGGTTAGTTTGGTAAAGTGATAAGGTTGATAAAATTAAGGTCCTACAATTGGTATCAATCGCTTAACAATGGTTTAGGAGTGTTGTGTTACGTTTTTGGTTAGAACTTTACAAAGAAAGTTGCGTTTTTTCTCTATAAACGTGGGCTTTTTGCATAAAGTTTTTATTTTTACGTGTTTTTAAGCTTAAAGTTGTAGACTTTATTGATCATTAAGTGTTTTGAAAGAAGTTTGTGCAAAAGAAATCATTTGGAAACGTGTTTTTGGTGAAAAAATCGTGTTTTTGCATTTCTGGGCTGTTTTTACGCGTAAGCAACTTTTGGTCAAAACCCTCTTTTTACGCGTAAGAAAAGTCAAAACCCTAATCCTACGCGTAAGGTTTTACGCGTAAGAATTGAGTTTTACATATAAGTTTTTGGTGAAGGATCTTCGTGCAACAACGGTTACTCAGTGCTTCCCTCACTTGGATAAGTTTGTGGAACACTTTGACTTGTGGATATCTTTCACGCTTGGATAAGTGTAAAGGATTTTGGTTTTAAACCTAAACTTACGCATAAGCATAATCGCTTACGAGTAACACTCTACGCATAAGTTAACACTTACGCGTAAGGTTTTTACGACTAAGCATTATATTTACGCTTAAGCCTAAAGTTACGCGTAAGATATAGTTTACGCATAAGCTCTATCCTACGCCTAAGTATCCTACGCCTAAGGAATCCTACGCATAAGCTTTCTACGCATAAGAATCCTACGCATAAGCAATCCTACGCATAAGAACTAATTTCTACGCTTAAGAACAGACTTACGAGTAAGATTTTGAGCAAAACTTCAAACGGCTATAACTTTTAAATCGAAACTCCATTTTCAGCGTTCTACCCATCAAAACGACTATGAGAACGAGGAGAATGACACGCCGAATTAACTAAAGTCCTAAAAACGCTCCGAACAGAAGTTATTGAGGTTTTTAAGTTTTTTAGAGCAAATTTTCACTACAACAACCGAGCTTAATCTTCATCAAACACAACTCCTTTATCGTTGAATCGATCCTACATCAACTTTATCATCTAATAACTTCATCAATGGCTACTCAACAAGACATTCATGCAGCTGGTGCCGAAAACCGTCCTCCTATGCTGGAAAAAGGTGGATATCTTCAATGGACAAGTCGTATGCTCCGCTACATCAAGACCAAACCTAATGGAAAACTCATGATTCAATCCATTACGAATGGACCCTTCAAGCCTCGACAAGTCCAAATCCCTGGAAATCCTGATGCAACACCTCCCATCCCACCATCATTTCGTGTTCAATATGAATCAGAATACACTGAAGAGGATAAGATGCAAGTCGATGCAGATGACATGGCAATTCACATTGTCCAACTAGGATTGCCAAGAGACATCTTTGCTGCTGTTGACAGCTGTGAAACTGCTTTCGATATGTGGGAACGTGTTAGAAGGCTATGTTATGGAACAGAAATTGGTAAACAAGACATGGAGAACAAGCTGCTAACTGAATGGGAGAAGTTCACATCAACTCCAGGAGAATCCATTGAATCCTACTATGGAAGGTTTTGCACTTTGATGAATGAGCTTATCAGAAACAAGTTGGCACCCAGAACTATCGTTCAAAACATCAAATTTCTCAACAATCTTCCAGAAGAATGGGGACGATATGTCACTATTGTCAACCAAACAAAGGACTTACATCAGGTGAACTTTGATCAACTAAACGATTTTCTGAAACAAAACCAAGCTGAAGTCTATGAAGTTAGGAAAGAAAGATTGGCAAAGAATCATGATCCCTTGGCACTAATGGCAAAGACTCCAACTCCAGTGAACTCACAACAACAAGCTTCATCATCTTCCACTAACAACAACTTGCAACAATACATTACACAACCACAAGCTGTTATCCCTCAACAACATGTCTATCCACCAGAACAACAAGTCATTCAACAACAACAGTATCCACAATACAAGGAACAAGGAATCACTGATCCTGAAACTGAACAAGAAGAAGCTTTGTCACATGCATTTGCATTCTTGGGTAAAGCATTCAGAAGCCGCTATTCCACACCAACTAACAACAACCAAAGGATTTCATCAAACACTCGCAACAGGCAAATTTCACAGCCGGGTGTCAATATGGGTCATCAAGGACAAATGGTTGGAGTTATTGGGAATCAGCAGGGATATGCTACTGGATTTCGCATGGGAAATCAGGCGGTTCCGTATCAGGGTAATCAGTTGGGTCAGAATGTTGGAAATCAGATGGGACAGAATGTTGGGAATAGAGCAGTGGGTAATCAGAATGGGAATGTTGCAGCTCTAGTCATTGGGAATTATGGAAATGTGAATCAGGGTAATCAGGTTAAGTGTTACAACTGTCAAGGAGTGGGTCACATGGCAAAGAATTGTCCTACCAAGCCGAAAAAGAAGGATCTTGCGTATCTTCAGAAAGCTATCATGTTGGTACAAAAGGAAAACACAGGACTTCAGTTGAGTGCTGAGGAACATGACTTTATGGCTATTATGGATGATTTGGAAGACCGAGAGGACATCAATGCAAACTGCATCTTCATGGCAAATCTTCAGGAAGCTTCGTACGACACTGACTCTGACGCACCTCCTGTCTATGACGCCAATGCAGTATCTGAGGTACCAATCATTGATCCATGCTATAACAATGTCATATTTGATGTGTTTACTCATGACGAACAGCATTCTGTGACACCAGCACCTACTTATGATACATACCTGGACAATCCGAGTTGTAGCAGTACTAACTCTGAAACTCCAGATGTGGATCCTAACGGAGGCTGTGTGGCACAAAATACTAAGACTGATGAGGAAACACGTGCTTATTTTGAAACATTAATCAATAACTGTGGCATTGAAATTGAGAAAGTTAAAACGGTCAATCGCGAAGTTAAGGCCGCGAATGCTAAATTGACCGCTGAGCTTGAGAGTTACAAGGAGAACGCAAAAGCTTTTGAATTTCACAAAAACAAAGAGTCAGAATTAGAAATTGGTTATCGAGATTCCGTTTTAAGAGAACAACAATTGCAAATCAAATTTAACACACTTGATGTTAATTTGAACTTAAAAATAAAATCTTTAAACGAGGAAATTTCTGACCTTAAAAACCAACTTTCTAAACAAAAAGCACTGTTTTCTGATCTTGAAAAAGAGAAGAAACAGTTGAGTGCTGATTTTTCAAAATGAGAAGATTCTCTTCTTGATGAAATTCTTGATAAGAATGAAAAGATAAAAAATTTGGAAAATTTGCTTGTTACAACGGGTCATTCAGCCAAATCAACCAATATGCTGATTAATCAAACAAATCCGTATTTTCATACAACTCAAAAAATGGCTCTTGGTAACTCACCTCCTTGTTTCCTCAAGAAAGCTCAGAAAGAACGGAATGTGTTGAACAATGGAAAACCTTTGCATGAACCCATAATTGTTCATGATTCTCTTGAAACGTTAGAACTATCTGATGAGAGTAGATCAAAAATGAAACAAAAGAATTCAGAAATAAAACCAATCGATTATAACAAATGGAAAAAAATTAATGGAATTACTTTTGTGTCTCAAAAAGAAAAATCAAAGTTTTTCATAACACCCAGTGTTTCAAACAGTGTGTCAACACCAGTCTCAAAACCTGTTTCAACTCCTGTAGTTGTCTTAAAATCTCTTTCGAAAATCGAACAAATGTCTTCAAACAATCCTTTTAACACAAGTGAGCTAGAAGCATTTTAGATGACGTTAAAACTAGAATTGGGGATCTTCAAGAGACTGTTAAATCTAAAACCAATATTACAACTAATATATGGTTTTCTAGTTTTGATGATGAAATGAAAAAGTTTTTTGAAACTCAAATTGCCCCTCAGCTGAATAACATCAACTCAAGGGTAATTCATTTTGAACAAGCATTTTTGAAAGAAACAGCTGACTTTGTCAAGGACCATAAATCCCTGGTAAAGCAAGCTAATGAAAGTGTTGAACACATCAAAGTTTTGGAAAATTTAAATGATTCTCTCTTCGAAGATGTTCTGACTACTGATATTATGTCCATTATTTTACAAACATATTCTGTTGAAGATCATGAAAGACTCCAGTCTGAGACCTCCGAAATTGTTTCAAAATATGAAAAAGCTCTTGAAAAACTTGAAAAAGAAAATGTCTCATATTTTAAACAACTTGATCAAAAAACTGAGGAATGCAAATATGACAAACTGTCGTATGAGCGTGCCTACAATGACATGAAAGCGAAAAATGATCTTTTAAGGGCTCAGCAGGAATGTCAAAAAGGAAAGGCAGTGGATACTGAGATTACAAAACCATTGACTGAGGAGAAAGCAAATGTTCCTAAACCGGTTTTCAAACCAAAAATGTCTGTTTCTCTGCCTCTTCCAAAAGTCAATGAGAAAAATGTTTCATCAAAACCAGTCACTTCACCTTCCTTGCCTAATCAAAATGTTGAAAAAGGAAAAGCGGTTATCGAGAAACCAAAAGTTTTAGCACCTGGCCTTTTTAAGATGAGTACCACTAATGTATCTGCCTCCACATCTAAACCATATGGAACAAACGACATAAGTTTAAAAAAGCACTCTAAAGAGACTAGGAAAGCTGAAACCACTTCTCTAGATAAAAATGTGAATCCTAATGCGTGTGCCTTACCTTCTACAGGACTAGAAAGCACCTCTAGGAGCAGCAGACTAAAGCCTAAGAGCAATACAAGGAACAATAGAGTCTCACGTGCCTCTAAGAGTAGTAGCTTGAATAAAGAGAAGAAAGTAGAAGACCACCCTAGGAATTTACCGCTTTATAATAAGAAATACATTTCATCTGACTGTAATGAACCTATGAAACTTGCTAAGTCTAATGAATGTGTTGAATCTCTTTGTTTAACTTGCAAGAAATCTTTAATTAATGTTCAAGATGATTATGTTTCTAAGAATGTGAATGATAAGCCTGTTAAGAAGAATGTTCCAAAAAGAACTTATGCTAAATGAGTAGGAAGACTAGTTGCAAGACTTAGGCTTTACACTACTGATAAGAAGCATACTGTTTACTTTAGGGATGATATTTGGAAACCAACGGGTAGAACTTTCACACTCCAGAATGGTACAATGAGTGACCAACCAGAATAACCAGTAGAAAACTTCTTTGAGTGTGATCAGGATTTTACCTCTAACCCAAAGGAACCAAAATCAAAACGGTTTCCAAAATCTTCTTCTTCTGTTATTGGCAGGTTATCGAAATATGTCTTTGGATCGTCGACTCGAGTTGCTCCAAGCACATGACCGGGAATCTGAAGCTGCTGATCAATTTCGTCTGGAAATTCATGGGAACCGTACGTTTTGGAAATGATCATGTAGCAGCTATCATGGGTTATGGAGATCTACCGTTTGGAAATTATTTGATCACTCGGGTTTACTATGTTGAAAGGTTGGGACACAATTTGTTTTCAGTCGGGCAGTTCTGTGATGCAGATTTAGAGGTTGCTTTTAGGAAAAATGCTTGCTTCGTTAGAAACTTGGATGGCATTGATCTCTTAACTGGGAATTGTGATACAAACTTGTATGCTATCGACATCAACCAAATGGCCTCTTCATCACCAATATGTCTTATGACACGAGCATCTGGAACACAGTCCTGGTTGTGGCATAGAAGGTTATCCCATCTCAACTTCGACACCATCAACAAACTTGCCAAAGACAACATCGTCAACGGACTTCCAAAGTTCAAATACACCAAGGATCACTTATGTCCATCATGCGAACAAGGAAAAAGCAAAAGAGCATCATATAAACCCTAATCCGTACCTAGTTCGGAAGCTAAGTTGCATATGTTGCACATGAACTTATGTGGCCCAATGAGAGTTGAAAGCATTAACGGGAAAAAGTATATTCTTGTTATCATCGATGATTATTCGAGATATGCATGGGTTAGGTTTCTGAGATCAAAAGATGAAGCATCAGGCATCATCATCACCTTTCTGAAGCGTATTCAAGTACTTCTTTAAACTCCAGTAAGGGTTGTAAGAACAGACAACGGCACAGAATTCACTAATCAGGAGTTAAGAGCTTATTTTGAAGATGTTGGAATCACACATCAAACATCAGTTGTTAGAACTCCACAGCAGAATGGGGTAGTTGAAAGAAGAAATCGTACTCTTGTGGAAGCTGCTCGCACAATGCTACTTTATTCTAGTGCACCATTATTTCTATGGGCTGATGTTGTTGCCACTGCTTGTTTCACTCAGAACCGATCCCTAATCCATCCAAGATTCAATAAAACCCCATATGAGTTAGTGAACAACAGAAAACCTGATATCTCTTACTTTCACGTGTTTGGCGCTTTGTGCTATCCTACGAATGACAGAGAAGATCTTGGAAAACTGAAAGCAAAAGGTGATATTGGAATCTTCATTGGATATTCAGATAAATCAAGGGCATTCAGGGAGTATAACAGAAGAACTAGGAGGATCATGGAGACGATGAATGTGACATTTGATGAACTATCACGGATGGCTTCTGAGAGACTCGCTCTAGAACCCGCACTAAACCCGCAGACTTCTGGACACATCAGTTCAGGACTCGTACCTCAAAGAGCTCAATCAAATTCGTTTGACAATCCTAAAGAACAATAATGGGAGAATTTATTCGAGTTAATGTTCGATGAATACTATGGTGGAACCTCGACAAATGCATCAAACCATCATTCCGCTGCACCCGCTCAAAATCATCTACCACCACCACCAACAGAAGATGCATCTACTACGGTCGAAACAAATGCACCAACTCCATCAACATCATCTACATCTACTCCAGTTATTGCACCCGTTCTACCAACAGTCGATGAGCAAAACCAAAACATATCATTTCAAGGAGAACCTTCACAAAATGCAACATTAGATGAAGACTTATATGAAAACCTGTTTGCTACGGAATCAGCTGAATCATCTTCAAGCCTACGAGAACTATCTAACTCGCATACGTTTAACCAACGGTATCCTTCTACTCTGAAGTGGACAAAAGACCACCCAATTGAACAAGTTATTGGTGAACCTTCAAGGCCAATTCAGACGAGATGCCAACTTGCCACCGATTGCGACTTGTGCATTTACCTTTGCTCAATTAGCAATATAGAGCCAAAAAACATTCGCGAGGCAATGGCAGAACCCGCATGGATAGAAGCAATGCAGGAGGAACTTCTCCAATACCGTCTACATGACTCTTGGGATATGGTTCCAAGACCAATTGACATTCGTGTCATTGATCTCAAATGGTTATGGAAGAACAAAAAGGATGAAGAGATGACTGTTATTCGCAACAAATCTCGTCTTGTAGCCAAAGGATACAGACAAGAGGAAGGGATAGACTTTGAAGAGTCATTCGCGCCGGTAGCTAGACTTGAAGCAGTCAGGATATTCTTAGCCTTTGCATCTCACAAAAACATTACGGTTTATCAGATGGACATTAAGACCACATTCTTGAATGGAACTCTGAAAGAATAAGTGTACGTGAGTCAGCCAGAAGGCTTCATAGACATGGAACATCCAGACTACGTCTACAAACTCAAAAAGGCAATCTATGGTTTGAAACAAGCTCCGAGAGCGTGGTATGACGAACTGTCCTCTTTCCTTATCCAAAACAATTTCACCAAAGGAACAGTTGATCCTACCTTGTTTACACAAAAATGAAAAAATGACATTTTGATTGTTCAGATTTACGTGGACGACATCATCTTTGGGTCCACTAATCCGAATCCTTCAAAACATTTTGAAAATCTCATGAAAAGCAAATTTGAAATGTCCATGATGGGGGAACTAAAATTCTTTCTTGGTTTACAAATACACCAGTCCCCTCGTGGAATTTTTATAAATCAAGCTAAATACACAACTGAGATTTTGAAAAAGCATGGTATGGATAATTGTGATTCGGTCAGAACACCAATGGTAACTTCACCAAAAATTGGAGCTGATTTGTTTGGGAAACCTATTGATCCGAAGAAATATCGGAGCATGATTGGTTCTCTCATGTACCTCACTGCTAGTCGACCCGATATTCATTTTGTTGTTTGCTTATTAGCATGGTTTCAGGCAAAGCCTACCGAATTGCACCTCAAAGAGGTTAAAAGGATCTTTCGGTACCTGAAGACATCCATTCACATGGGACTTTGGTATCCGAAGGAATCCGGATTTGATCTAATTGCCTTTTCAGATGCGGACCACGCAAGTGATCAAGTTACAGCAAAAAGTACATCAGGAGGAGCACAATTTTTGGGTGAAAAGTTAGTCAGATGGTCTTCAAAGAAACAAGATTGCACTGCACTTTCAACCGCTGAAGCTGAGTATGTGTCTCTATCTGCGTGTTGTGCTCAAGTTCTATTGATGAGAACACAACTCACAGATTATGGCTTTACTTTCGATAAAATACCTATGTATTGTGAATCAAAAAGTGCCATAGCCATATCATGCAATCCTGTTCATCACTCAAAGACTAAGCATATCAGAGTCCGCTATCACTTCATAAAAGAACATGTGGAAGAAGGTACTGTTAAATTATTCTTCGTGAAGACAGCTTACCAACTCGCCGATCTATTTACTAAAGCCCTTCCAAAAGAAAAGTTTAATGATTTAGTTCGACGAATTGGAATGCGAAGCCTTACCCCGGAGGAGTTAGAACGTCTTCTAGAATCTTCCTGAAAATGATTTTCCAAAAAGCTTCGCTGTAAATATTTTTGAAAAACAAAATACAAAATTTGAAAAACCAAAAAAAACAAAATATAAAAATATAAAACCATCAAAAAATACAAAAACAATAGAAAATCAAAAATCCAAAAATATTCTTCTAACGACATTGTATAATCGTTATTTTGTACGTTTCTAGAAACGTCATTCAACAATGATACGGGTATGTACAGATGCTTGAGCGAGAGTTCTTTAAATGTTTTCCAAAACATGTCGTTTCTCAAAATTTCTCAAAATAATGGTTTTCGTATACTTCAGTACGAAACCCGGACTAAAATGATGACTTTTGATTTTTTTCAAATCAAAACTCGTGCTTATATAGAAAAATCTAGTGTACGCTTCAGTGCACTACACTTAAAACTGGTGAGAAATCATCATCATCTTGAGCACCTTTTCAGGATTGTTCAAAAAGATTTTCAAAATCTTTCAAAATATTTTGTGCTCAAAATAACTCCCTCTAAAACCCTTTAATTGATTATGCTTTATTAAATGGGGAGTATAAAACCAAAATGTTCCAAATTCATGCTTCAATCAAATCCGTTTGTCTCCCCAAATGATTCTAAAAATGTTGTTTAATCCGTTGATATCAAAAATATCACGAATATGCTATTTTTGAAGGGGAGAATACGTGATTAAAATGTGATCAAAAAATTTAATGATCATAGTTTGAATCTCAAAATGAGCTCGACTCAGACAGAACCAATGAATTGACGGGAATCAAAGTCAGTAAATGTACCATCTCGAGAAACTTGTGATAGATATGCACCTTCATGGGTCTAACCTCCTTTTCAAGGAGTGTTTACAACTTCAAGTTATTTATTAGAGCTAGTTGTCACCTAAAAACTGACAATGGAACTCTTTAACTAGGCAACGTAACCGTGTCTCGTGGGGAATTGTCTATCATGTGCCGATCAATTCAAAAAGTGCGAACTCTACCCTCACTGTGCAGATTTCTGTCAAAACTTATAAGCACATGTGAAGGGGGAGTGTTTCTGAAAATATAAAACTCTCGGAGTGTCTCAAACATGTTTTCAATCATAAACACTCTGAGAGATTTTCAAGATAATGGTTTTATGGCAACATGGGACAGTCATGGAGTTATAAGGTGACTAAGGATAGGAATATTCGTCATATGATCCGCCAGAGCCGGAGGGATCTACCCAAGGACATCACAAATAGTTAGTATTAGAAGTCCTTAGGAATGATTGAAAAAAGGAGTAATGTGAGAAAGGAGAAAGAAAGGGGTTGAAGAATTAAAAAGAAAAGTAAAAGAAAGGGTGAAAAGAAATAGCCCTCCATATTCAACCTTAGGGCAGAAACCGGGTTCAATTCAGCTGCTACTGGTTGTCACTAGATAACACTGGTATTGAAGACAAAGACGTCATGGACCCAGTGACGAACTGCACTAAACCTTCCAGCCACTCAATTCCTCTTAAAAGGATTTGTTTTATTCTCACTGGGAACCCTACATAATCTATCGATTTTTTCTTAAAGATCGTTGGTATTGAAGAAGGAGACCCTCTCCCTAGTCTCCGCTTAGGAAAACCAAAATGCACTATTGAGTCTAGAGCCACGAGATTCATCAAAAGATCTCATAGGAACACATGACATGACATCGCTTGTTGTTCATCATTAAGGACACAAGTGATATATTCTAGAGTCCTACGCAGATCTTAGCAATCTGCTAGAACATTTATGAGAAGTTTCACATCTGTGATCTTCAATGATTGAATGGAAACTCCTGCCAGGGTCAACATCAAGCAGCCCTGACAGCAGGTCACTTCGGTAACTCCCCGTGGATTACGCTTAGTGTGTCTCAAACGGTCTACAGTCGTGGGGTGATGCTTCGGTGTAACTCAGTGACTCATCTGAACTGTAGGTGTACTTCAGTACATCGCGTTATCTCACTTGTGGGACTCCAGTTTAGGAACGGCCTTTGTAAGAATTAGAGACGTGTTTTCACACTATGCTGTTAACACACTCGAAATTCAAACTTGTAAGCGCTGGATTATTTCTAACCTATGTTTTATGTTTTCTTCTTATGGATGCTCGCAGGAGGAAGAGATCGTGCAGATTCTCCACATGCTCATACCAACAACACATGAAAGTTCTCATCAAAATCAAAGGCAACACAAAGTTAAAGATGATTCTTCGTCAATGTCAAAGAATCAACAAAGTTTAAAGACTCGAGAACTACATCAGTGGTAACCAAAAGACAAATACAAGTGTGAGCATGGTGGAAAATGACGTGGAGACACCTAACCAACGACGTTGACAACGGCAGACAACCACATAAATTGATCACAAAGCATGAAGGAACAAAGAAACAAGACTATTCTATATCTACACACAAAGTTCAAGCTCGAGAAAAGTAAAGATCTTATCAAGTGGAGCATCTTTTGAATGACCACCCCTTAGGGGGAGATTGTTAGCCTTAATAGTTTTTAATAGAAGTGATGGTCATTCACATTTAGGAACTTTGTAATGTGTGTTAGATATCATATTAGAATAGTCAACGGGCTCGTGGATTGGGCTAAGCTAAATGGCTAGAAGTTATGTTAAGCTAGCCTTGAATAAGTTCATCTAACCCAATCCAATCCAAGTCCACCACGAGGCTCATGGAAAGCCCTTTAGGGCGTCTAGTACTTGTACTATATATACCCCTCAAAGTCTCATTTGAGGGGTGTGCTTGAGTGTGTGTGTGTGTGTTTTCTTTGGAATATACAACATCTTGTTTTCATCTTTCTCTTTACACATACACGGTTTTATAACATCAAGTCACCATCTTTCCATCTTTATTTCTTGTTTCTTCTACGCATAACGTGGGTGTTTGTGTTCGTGTTCGTGTTTTACGTGTTTGGTTAGTTTGGTAAAGTGATAAGGTTGATAAAGTAAGGTCCTACAAGAATTAAAGTTAATAATTAAATATAAATGTTGTATTTATTTATTGATTAAACGTAATAACATAAAGGACGTTAAGTAATTAATGTAATGGACTAACGGGCATTAAATGTATTTGGAAAAGGACTAAATTGTAAAAGTTGGGAAGGTTCCGGAATCCCTTTGGGATGCCCAAACCGATCGGCCAAAGGGAGGACCCAAACCCAATCCAACTTTGACTCAAACTTGTTCACCAAGTTTTCTTGAGTATATATACAAAACCTAGGGTGTTTGTAAATTATCTCTTGTGCTCATTAGCTAAACCTAAAAGTGTTTTGTGTGTGTTTTTTTCCAAACCGATCGGCCACACCTTTGTGGGTGTCTATCCTCAAACTTTTCCACATCAAGTTATTCGTTTACTAAAAACTACCATTACTTTAATTTTGTTTAGTACGTGTGTACAAGAAAGTGGTACTAACACAATATTGTTAGTATTCTTGGATTGGATTATAAAATAGTAAGGTACGCCTATTCTTCTTATGTTAATTAATTATTCGTTAATAAATCTAATACGCTTCCGCATGTAAACTTTGATGTTTTGTGATTATTTATTGATTGTCATGTTATATAATTCCAATACTTATTCATGTGATAATTGTTCAAACTTCACGAGTTGATGCATTTGGGGCTACATATCTATATATCTAATTGAGAAATAAAATTAACAAAATTTTCAGTTCTGGTTTTTCGTTCAAAACCTAAACCATGCCTAACTGGTGAATTCAAATTCAGTTATCGAAGCTGTTTGGTCCACTTTGAATTCCGTTATGTTTTGCCTTAAAAAATTCCCAACCCGAATAACCCGAGTAACCCGAAAGATGAATTGACTAACACCCTTACCGGTCCATACCTGATTGATGTCTCAAAAGGGCCACAATTGAAAGGGTAGCGCAAACAATCACACTGTCAGGTACTCTACTAGTATAATTTCAAGAAATAAACGTAACAGTTGACTCTACGAGTCAAAGGACTATGTTTCCATTGCCCAAGCAAAAACAGGGTCTGTACACGGCGGTCGTTTAGTATCCAATCTTTTGCACTGGTTTTCAGCCTGCTATGGATGTTATTGAATCAGTCGACTCTAATGATCATGGTTGTTTGTCATTTGCACATTGACAGATGGTTTACTATGTAAAGTGAAATGCTGGGAAGAGTTGTGCTGCTCATACCAAGCACGATGTCATGGTTTGTTCATGTGCACTATAGAGATTGGCAAATATAACTACACGAGTCCAATTTACAAGGTAGCTCACGGTTTTGGCTTCGGAGTTCACTAAAGTCTAAACCCATGAACTTAAAAACATCGACTTGACATAGGATGCAACTTATACTTTGAAAATATGTAATCTAGACACTGTTAGGATAAACCCCATAACCCAAAAAATAAAATTCATATATACTAGGTTAAACATCTAGCACAACAAAAAACTGATTATGTAATTGAAAGGTTTCCAAACAACAACAATATCCATTCCAGATATCACATAAATTTATATGAAAGTTAGCAAGTATTTTTCGATCAAATATGCTTTCCAAGAGACTTGGGGATACAACGAGTAGGTTGAGATGAATCAAAGAAGCTTTTGAACCTACTATCACTACTTTGTGTTGTTATCTACTGGTGCAATAAGAGCCTGATTGCATTGCAGCCTCCCTAGTGATATAAGCATTGTTAGCCGCGGCTCTATTTACACTTTGGATGGTATAATTAAAGGATTGTATATCACCTAGCCACTACTAATGCCTTCACTACTCCAATCCTGAGTCAAACAACATGAATATCATTTCTTGTTCACACATAAGCATTTACATATTCTGATAATGCATATTCAAAGATTGATAAACTCGTGTTTGCATTTACAAATCATCCAAAATAGGCGTGAAGCATGCTGAAATGAAAATGTAATGAAGCAAAGAACGATGACAAAATTTCAACAAGTAATGAAAATCTAAACGGCTTGTCATAATTAAATACACAAGCAATAAGGCATCTATCCATGGAATAATAAAAATCACATTAAACTTGATAGTAATACTGATTTCACAAACCTTGCTACAAATCACATATTTGAAATATATATAGCATATACTACATCTACAATCGCATAAGATTCCATAAATGACATTACTTAGAAACATCAAATCAGTGATAAAAAACTAAAATAGATGAAAGTGATTTTTCCACACCTTCAATACAAAATAAGCCCCTCCCTCCTTAGGTAGAATGTTAATCCACACCTTGAAAGGTGGCCTACTTCTTTATGATCAATTATTGTTAGAATATATATGTAAATCCTGGTGATCAGGAAGAAGTAACGATTTCTTGTAAGCGTCCATGAAGAATGAGCGATCTACTCTAGAAATCCCAAGATTTTTTATTTCTTGTGAGCAGGGGTCATAAACATGAAGGGTAAACTCTCCATCCGCCCTTTGAATTTCAAATATAGGTTCACCATTCTTCCTAAACCCCAATATTTGACTTACACGTGCGCGAATTGTGAATAGCTTTCTAAAAGACAAGTCGTGCTCCATCACCCATACACCATGTTAGGATTTAGAAAATCCAGTAGTTAAAGAGTCGGTCACCTCAAGTATACGTATTCGTTAGAAAGCTCGTATTCGTAGTCATTTAATGTTAGTAAGTAGTTTGTTAAGTAACACCGTAGAGGACGGACGGGTCTTTACCCACTGTATGCCTGATCCATAGCCCGTAGGAGGCGTGTCTTGTAAGAAACTATAAATACCCTCTACCTCCCAATGTAGAGGGTTGGAGCTTTATAATATCATTTTTCTTTTTCTCACTAAGTTCCCAAAACTCTTCCACTTTCTCTATCTAAAACTCACTCTATATGCCCCATACTTGTGATTTGTTATGTGTTTATGAAATCCAATATGTTACAAATGGTATCAAGAGCCATGGTTTGATCACTCATCTTTCATGTTCTTGGATTTCTAGTGGTTTTCATAAGGATTTTGGGTTTGAATGAGTTTAGAGTAGTTTCGTCATTTGGATCATTTCTAGTGTTAAAGTTTAGATTTTGATAGTACTTTTGTGTTTAGAATCATTATAAGTGTTTAGATTTTGATTTGGAAGACTTGAATCATCGTGGTTGGGTGGTTTTTGGATTGAAAAGTGGTGTTTTTAAAAAGTTTCCTGGATGCTATTTGTCTCACGGATAGCATTTCTTGGATGCGACTTGTCCTACTTTTATGCGATTTGTCTCTCTTGTGACTGCCTATTGAAGCGATTTGTCAGTTTCTGTGAAGCGATTTGTCTACTATGCGATTTGTCTATTGAGACAAAACGACAAGAAAGGACAAAGTAGTTGAAGTAGTGGGTGTACTTGTGTACAATGCGATTTGTCAGTTTATGCGATTTGTCTTCTATGCGATTTGTATGCTAAGTGATTTGTCGTTTAAGCGATTTGGTAATTAAGGAGCGATTTGTCAAAAGAGCGATTTGTCAGAACTGCGTTTTGTCTAAAAGAGCGATTTGTCTGGAATGCGACTTGAGTAGGAAGCGATTTGTATAAACCGATTTGTCACCAGTGCGATTTGTCTCAAGTGATTTGTCATCAGTGCGTTTTGTTGACTTTTTCTGACAAAACTTCAAACGGCCATAACTTTTGATCCGTAACTTTCGAGGCCTAAATCCGCTCCGAACAGAAGTTATTGAGGTTTTTAAGTTTTTAGACCTTAATATCTTCATTAAATCGTGCAACAACCAATCCAAATCTCAACTAAACAACATCTCAGCTAATCCTACAAACAATCATAAGTCCTAACACACAATTGTCTATCATTGTTTTGATCCATCAGTCATCTTAATACGTTCTATTGGTCATTGCTTAACGGTTTCTTCTTGATTTTGTAAAATCCCGCGAAAGATTCTATTTCTCGATTTAAATCATAGATTTGTAAAATACCGTGCACGTCAACATCATGCCTAACGATTAAGATTCAGTTGTATCTAAGATACTCGTATTATACGACGTGATCAATGAACATAAGATACCCAACAATGTACAACAAACTATCGTGTTTGAGTCCAAGAAATGCTAAAATGGATTCTTGGTGCTCATGTTCACAAGAGAGAGAGGTGCACCAGTCACAACCTGTGCAAGCTAATGCAAAGGAACGCTCCATGGAAGCTTCAGATGTACCTAAGATAGAGATGCACCAGCCACAACCTGTGCACGTTAATGCAGAGGAAAGCTGCATGGAAGTTTCTGTTGTACCTACTTGTGCATCTTCTACTCAAAATGATGATTATGAGCTGCATGAGTACTCTGCATTCATCCCTGATGACTCCCTTACCACTAAGCTTAACATATATAAGGATCAAGTTGCCATCTATGAACAACGTGCTAAATTTGAGCTGACCACACGTGAGCCGGAAATGGATTGCCAAATGCATACATTAATCAGAAAAAGTAACTTAAGGGAAGAAATATTAAAATAAGAGTTAAATTTCTTACAAGAGAAACTTAATAAAACTGTTAAGCAAAAGTAAGAACTTCAAGAAAATGTAAAAGTGCTTAAGCAGGAGTTCAAACAAAAGGAATCAAAACTTTTAAATGATTTTTTCCAACATCAAAACTTTGAAGAACAAACTTGAAAACAAGTTGTATGTACAAGGAAACACCATTCAGACTGCTCACATGATCACTAAGCATAGAGTATTAAGCGATAAGCATAGTACTGGCCTTGTAGAAGAACCCAATCCTGAGTATGGTAAGAAAGCAAAAGCTGCTCAAAAAGTGATCTATGATGGTAATGAAATCCTTAAGACTAGACAAATGCCTACCTGTTTAGAGTGCACTGATGAAGATAAATAGTTAGAAGATGCCTCTAGAGAGAAAATGGAAAAGAAACTAAAAGATCCTTGGTGTATAGATCATAATATAACATTCAAAACTCCCAATTACACTAAGGATAATTGGATTGCCTTAAAAAAGTTTAGACCTTAAACTCAATTAACCCCTGAACAAGTGTTTTGGAAGTCAGATATGGAAATGAAAAAATCTGATGAGCTTGTTGAAAAGAATCCTCCCCTTAGGAAATTGCCTCCAGCTACTGTGTACCCACCCAATACACCAATGCATTTAGTGCCTAGAACTCTTCCCACCAAAGCAAGACCTTAATCAGCCTATATGTAGTTTACAAACTATTCGTTGATTTTGAGAAAACGTGCAAGAAGAGAATCACACCTACGGGGATAACTGAAGGGGAAAGGGGTTTTGAGCAAACTAAAGAATGTTATTTAACTGAGGTCATGCCTTTCTTTAAAAAACTAAAAGAACAATTTGAGAGTCTTCAAAAGGGCATAGATACAGAGATTAATGAAATAGAAAACGAGGTTAGAATATATGAATGTGAGCTTAAGAGCAATGAGATTGAGAGGAAGAATATTCACATCCTGAAAGATAATTTGATTTCTAGATGTATTGCTCAAGATGTGTTCTACACTGTTACGAATTATTCCATTACTGCTTCTCAATTTCATGAATTGTCTATTGCTTTAAAAGTCTCCCAAGATCGTTTCATTGAGCTTGAAACAAAAAATTCAAAATTGCATGACAAAATCGAAGAGGATGATCATGATAACATGGTCAGGCATTTTTCTAAATTAGAAGTTGATTATCTTGATATACAATTAAAATATCAACATCTTAAAGAAAGTGTTAAAACCTCAAATGCCAAGACATCTTCAGATGCTCCTGAGTTTGATGTAGTTTTTGAAATAAACAAACGTGATGAACAAATTCGAGCTCATTGTAACACGATCAAAAGGTTGAAAGCTCAAATTTCACAATTGAAGGGTGAAAAGAATGAAGTGAATGGCTCCCGTATGCCTCCACCTTTAGATTCTCAGAATTTCCAACTTCAAAACATAATTAATAAACTCCAAAAGGAAAATGAATGTTTTCAAGTTGAAATTTCAAAAGTTAATGCTCAAAACAAAGAATTATGTGATTCACTCAAGGTTAATCATGATAATAACAGTGAAATGGTAACTTCTTTGCTTAAAGAAATTGAGAATCTGAAGCGTGTAGTAAAAGGGAAAATGCCAATCACCACTGGTGAGAATGTTGCACCAAAGGTGCCTGCTTGTTCTAAATATGCTGTAACTGTGACATATATTCCTCCTCATCTTCGAAACAATGAATATGATTATCAAACATATCTTTCATATCTTAAGGATAGTATAGAGTGTCTTCGTGAGATTGTTGAAGATGATAAGATAGAAAAACCACTTGATAATACGGTGGGGCATGCATGCTTATATGCCAAACGATCTCATGAACTCTTAGAATGTGTGATTCAACATGTCCTAAATCTGGTACTAGGAAAGATAGAGAAGTTATGCCTTGTTGAATGCCTCAAGTCAAGCATGTGACCTTTGATGTGCCTCTGAAAGCCTCAGAACCCAACACTTCTAGACCAGAAAATCAAATGGCAGTAAAACAAACTAAGGCTCCCGTCATCACTTCTATAGATGTTAAGATTGACACTTAAGTTAGTGGGTCAAAACCTAGAAGCAATGCAAAGAAGGATAGGATTACGCAAACTAAAAGTGATCATGAAAAGGAAGTGAAAGAACACCATAGGGACAATAAGTTTAACTTGAAAAAAAAGAATCGTGTTGGTTCTAGTATTAGCTCTAAGCTTATTGAAATTAATTCGAAGTCTTATGCTGTCTGCAATACATGTAATGAATGTCTATTTTCTGGTAATCATGATCAATGTGGTGTGTTACTTCTGAGGTCTAAGAATCAAAACCCAGTTAAGAAAGTTTGGAAAGCGAGACGGATTAAGCAATCCTGGAAAACTACAGGGAAGGTTTTTACCAATATAGGATTTCAGTGGAAGCTCACAAGTCGAATATTCACGCATGGCAAACCTTGCTCCTTAACTAGATCCACTATGCCTAGAGTAGTGCATGTTAAGGTTTGGAAGCCAACTGGTTGAATAATCCCATTAGGCACACGATGCCCTTTAACTAAGTCTGATGATTCTACTAGTTTAGCTCCTAGTGATAATGCCATAGAAACTAGGGTTTCTGCTGATTCAAAGATTGTTTGCGCTAACCAAAAGGAACCCATTTTCACATGGGGATCCAATGTTTTCAAATTTCCACCTTTTTATGTGTTCCAATGCAGGTCATACAAATCATCTGTTGGTACTTGGATTAAGGTTGCTCTAAACAGATAAGGGGAAATGACAATGACGTCTGTTCACATCAGTTCAGGCCTCGTTCTTCAACACTATGGCGTCTATAGATAACACTTCAGGCCCCGTTCCTCAAAGAAAAGAAAAGTATACGCCTCAATGCACTTTATCTTCAGAAGAATAGAAATCTTCATTTTTATGACCATTCTCATCGACATTCTTCATCAACAAGCTTCATGTTTTTCCATGCTCATTCAATCCTCAAGTGGATCTACGTTCATTGGTGTATATTCTTATTCACTTGCTCAATCAAAAATGGCAAACTTCATTTGAAATTTCTGAGGGGGAGAAGAGTGAAGAAACTTATTGTCAGTCATCGAGGAATCTGCTTATCATTGATCGTATTCTTATTCACTTGTTTAAATCAAAAATGGCAACTTCAGATGCAATTTTTTAGGGGGAGAAGAGTGAATATACTACATGTTGATGGATGCTAAAATTATGGTCATACGACTCTCCAACGCCTAATGTTTCACTTAGTAAGGATAACTGGGATTTATTGTTTGGGAACCATTGTTTCAAGATATGTTTGATGAGTACTTCCAACCTCCAACGAATGTTGATCATCTAGTTTCTGAAGCTTCTGCTCCTGTTCCTACTAAATCAACTAGTTCACCTTCTTCAAACTCCATTGATCAAGATGCACAAACTAAGAAGTACAACTCAGACTACTCAAGAAATCTAATCTCCAGTTATTCCTCAAGGTGTTGATAATGACTATCATTGCAGTTGCACTCATGAATAATGATCCGCTCTTTGGTATTCCTTTTCCAAATCTTCACGGATTATTGTTCTTGCTTAAGTGTGCTCTGTAAATCAACCAAATGAACATTAAGAAGGAATTGATGTTGAGGAATCAATTTTCAAATAAAGGAAGAAGGAATTGATGTTGAGGAATCATTTTCTTTGGTTCATTCAGTGGATCGACGTACATCCGATTGTATGTTTATTCATGTGTTGGGCATTTGACACAAGTTGATTACTTCGGAGTTAATCATTTATCACTGATTTAAGATTGAAGTTGAATTTCACAAAGGCGTGTTCTTATTTGATAACTTGCTCGGGCCTTAAGTTGAAGACTTGGTTTATCTAGTTACCAGCTGTCGGGATGGATGGTTGAAGACCTGGTTAACTATCACTAAATGGAGTAACGTTGTTTTACTCAGTGTCACACGTAGATGACGTTGTGGATAATCGCAAGAGGTGTTAATGTCTCATACTGTGGTTGAGCATTGAGTACTTAGAGATTTGCTTGGAGCATAAATTCTCGACACCGTTCTTCCAACTTTAGTGCAAGCTTAATATGCAAATATGGGGAAATCTACTTCAGTTTCAAGTTTGGTATATCGGGTTTTTCTTCATCAGTGGTCACTTCAAATTGTCTACATGTGGGTTGGTTAAGATAGTCGGAGAGAGTTTCTGTTGCAGTTGACTCTCACAAGATACATTTGAGCTAATTGTGTTCTTCTCTATTTCAAGTATATGAGTGTATTATGTTTTGCTGATTCTGAGGTATCAAAACCAGCAAGGGGGGAAAGAGACATACATCTAAACACACAACGAGTACATGTGATAAACTTGATAGTTCTTCTCTATTGAAGTAATCCCGGGAAAGACAAATGTCATAACCGTAGAGAAACTCACTGTTTAACTCGTAGCCTTTGGTGTGTTATTCCAACTATTTGGGGGAAGGAGGTATTATTCCAACCATTTGGGGGAAGGATATATTACTCCAACTACTTGGGAGGAAGGATGTATTATTCCAACCATTTGGGGGGAAGTGGTCTCTGGATACTTTTGGTATGTGTTAGCTCAACTGTCAGTAGGAAGAACTATGAGAAGAATATTTGGAGCGTGAGATGATATTGCTTATCGACATCTTCTATATGGTTTATAATAAAGTGCTTCCGGTTATTGCTTCATGTACACAATGTAATGATGATTTCGATGAGATCGCAACCATCAGGGGAGAGATATGTGTACATCAGGGACGCACAACATGTTCACTTGATCGGGCTTAATCAGTTATTCCGGAGTTGACACTCGCAGAGATGATCAGTGACTCAACATGTTACTTGTATATCATCATCTCTAATCTTGTTGGGTACATGTGTACATTATGGGCTGATTGGTTATATGTTAGATAACTGGAATGCATTTGGTGTAATGAAGATGTTGATATATTGTTCTCACGAACAGACAACTGCTCAAAATCGAAGAGTATTGTGTACCTCGGAGACGCACAACAGCTTTACATGATCAGGGCTTAATCATTTATTTCGCGTTTGATAACCGCAGAGATGATCCGTGTTAACTTGTTACTTCGCTGTTATCATCTTCTT
Organism: Chrysanthemum makinoi; assembly: GCA_910596185.1. NCBI lineage: Eukaryota > Viridiplantae > Streptophyta > Magnoliopsida > Asterales > Asteraceae > Chrysanthemum > Chrysanthemum makinoi. The sequence continues at coordinate 81,075,041 of OU343225.1, read as the reverse complement.
CGGGTTCTTGAGCTTCATTCAATTAGACTGTTTGCTTCACTTCATCTTCTGGGGGGAAATGGTATTAAATTCGAAGATTGTCGATTTGGGGGGAAGCTACCAAAGATTCACATTTGGAAGGCTCATGTTCAGACGATTTTATTAGAAGCCTCGAATGCTTTGGTGGTGAAAGTTTAAGAGATGTTGATTTCTTTCTTCTACAACGTGCTAAATGATATCCTTATCTCGGTACTCATTTCATCATCCTCTTAAACTAAATTATCTTCTTGTATATATTTATTCAAAAAGCAAAATATAAAATTATAAAACCCACAAAAAGAAAATAGAAAAATACAAAATTTTAAAAATCCATAAAATTTTGAAAATTTTGAAAAAGTCCAAAAATATTGTTTTTAATATCATGTCATCTGGTTTCGATAACATCTACGAACTTTGAATTGTCATTCAATAATGACACGGGTCTTTAGATGAAGTTCGAACAGATGTAATAAACCTCTTAATTTGATTTAAAAAAAATGGGATGGAGAAAAATGATGGTTTATTGCCATTTCAGGCAGTAACCCGTTTTAAAAGAAAGAACAGAGCCATGCTTAATCTTATTTTTGAAACCTCATGCTCTGATTCTGAAAACAAATGTTTGTCGCCAAAAGGACAAATGCTTCCTTCACAAATATTTTTCCTTCTAAATATTCTTCTGAAAAATATTTGTCATTTTATGAAAACAAAATTGCTTTGAAAATAACTCAGACTATATTTTTGAAAATCATCTGGACTTATCATTTGTCAAAATCTCTAACACTCAATCAACAACTTATGTCTTTGATTAAGGGGGAGAATGATTTCAATCAAATCAAAAAGTCACTTTTCAAACAATTGGCACGTAATCGAGCAAGGTCTAATTTTGGAAAACCAAAAAGAACAATGTTTTTGTACAATTGGATCCAGACCAAGGCTAATGTTGTGTTTTCATAAGATACTTAAGCATGTTTTATCAGTTAAATGTTTTAAAAGCATGTCATATTTCTCCTCAAAAACTTTCAAAATTAATTTAAATCAACAGAGATCACAAATCTCAAAGGATTTGAAAATTGTGATCGGGGGAGAATTTGTGATTTCAATTGGATACAAACTGATAATTCGATAAGTGGTTTAGAAATATTATAAAAAGCTCTTCACCCTACATGTGCCAAATGATTTAAAATTTTCCATGCACATGTTAGGGGTGATCATCTATCTTAAATCAAAAGGAATTGAAACGTGATTGATTTGTCTCTAAGTGCAGGTTCCCTCTAATGTGTGCAAAACTCTTTCGAATCTCAATGCACATATTGAGGGGGAGCAATAATGAGAAAACCTCATCCTTCCCAAAACTGTTTTATCCAAGGTATTTAAAATACTAGATTTGATCAGGAAGTGATGATGATCATTTTAGAAAACGTTAATCAAAGATTGGATCTTTCATTCTCAATCTAAAGTTTCATACGTTCTCTTGCCTCCATATGCTAAAATAATTTCAAATACTTGAAGCACATTTTGATGGGGAGCAGTTCTAAAATATCAAAAACAATTAAGGTACAAAATGCTTGGATTATATATCACAAGTACCTTGATTGATTTTCAAATGGTTTTCAATTGGTTTCGAGGCGGAAGAACAATACCAAAAGACCGACCAATTTTACTTTACGCATGGTGATATAAGGATGGTTAGGTTAGGTATTCGTTCCCACGATCCCGCCAGAACCGGAGGGATCTACCCAGGGACAATCCACTAGATAGTGTAGAGTCCTTAGGTATATTGAAAAAGGAGAAAAATGAGAAATGGGAAGAGTGTCGACTGAGATTGAACTAGAACTGGAATAAACCCAACAAGGTTCTAGTAATGAAGTCTCGGTAAGCACTGAAAGGGTTGAAGAATGAAAAAGAATTGAATGTGAATAGGGTGAAATGAAATAGCTCTCCATTTATTCAACCTTAGGGCAGAAACCGGGTTCAATTCATGTGCTACTCGTGGTTACCAAGGTAACACCGGTATTGAAGACAAGACGTCCTGAACCCAGTGACGCACTGCACTACAACTTCACAAGCTACTCAAGTTCCTCTTAAAAGGACTTGTTTCATTCTCACGGGGAACCTACATAATCTATCAACTTTATCTTAGAGATTGTTGATATTGAAGAAGGAGACCCTCTCCCTAGTCTCCGGCATAGGAACCAAATGTGCACTATTGAGTCTAGAGCCACGAGATCATCAATAAATCTCATTAGGACACAATCAATGAAGACTCACTGTTTCACACAATGTGGAAAGTGAGAATATATCTTAAGAATCCTACACATTATCCTTGTGGTAATTGCAAGAACATCCGAGTGATATGTAAAGTATTCATGATGAAGATGGAAATCCTTCTAGAGCCAACATCTAACAAGCTCTTGGTGGGTGACATGTTAGATCTTTCATAAGATCAAGCTTCTGACAACTGGATAGAAACAATGGGTGATTCAGTCTTGAATCAACCTTGGTCCAAGAATGGATTGACAGATACCTTTGAAAAACCGGTCGTTGTGCTTAAAACTCTTTTATGTAGCACATCGACTGTGCATTGATGTTTCAAAATTAAAAGGGTATTTATGATTGATAATTGATTTTCTAATAAAACCTTCGTTGTATTGCAAAACACTTTATATTAAGCAATACACGATTGTTTTTCAAATCACTTTTCATCAATCAGTGAATCTTAATTCGCTGGTTCACTCACTCCGTGTTGTCTTCTTTGACACATTCCGGTTTGAGAACAGCTAGAGCAGCTGCGAAACCCTGTCAAGGTAATTATTCGGAATTATACCTGATCACAGGCAGTACTTGTACTGATCAACGGGGAACCGTGGTTCTTGCAACCTATTCAACGAAGGTGATCAAATAGACTTTTTGTGCGCTTTATTGCTAACTGTTGTTTGCAGGAACACCCGACAGTTGCAGCTGGTCAGAATTGAGGAGTCAATCCATAACCGCATGCTCACACTCACACTTAATGAAATCATGATACGTGCATATCTTTATCAACTGACTCTGATATTTTCAATCCATGCTTCTGCTATGCTACTGGAAATATTATGAATCAACAAAAGCTTTCGCTACTCTGATAAGAAGATATCATGATCCAAGATGTGAGCATGTCGGTCCGAAAGTCACAACTTCACATTATGGCGATACAATAAAAGGATGAGTCAAAGATTTGCTGTTGCTGATGATCTCAAAACTGGCTCAAAACTCACCATCACGTGGATCAGTTAAAGACCTCCACTTGAAAGAACAAAACACGCGGAACTTGAAGAATCAAAGACTACGGACTACAGAGCAAAGAACTTAAACAAGAATCCAAGAACATCCAAAATGTAATATCTGTTTGTAATCAATGTAAATTGAGGTGACCTCCCTTAGGGGGAGATTGTTAGGATTTAGAAAATCCAGTAGTTAAAGAGCCGATCACCTCAAGTATATGTATTCATTAGAAAGCTCGTAGTCGTAGTCATTTAATGTTAGTAAGTAGTTTATTAAGTAACACCGTGGAGGACGGACGGGTCTTTACCCACTGTATGCCTGATCCACAGCCCGTAGGAGGCGTGTCTTGTAAGAAACTATAAATACCCTCTACCTCCCAAGGTAGAGGGTTGGAGCTCTATAATATCATTTTTCTTTGTCTCACTAAGTTCCCAAAACTCTTCCACTTTCTCTCTCTAAAACTCACTCTATACGCCCCATACTTGTGATTTGTTATGTGTTTATGAAATCCAATATGTTACACACCATAACTGTAACATCCCGCCTACTGATACACAATATTTTCCGCTTTGCCCTGATGGCTCACGGCTTTGTTTTTGTGGTGTTAGGATTTAGAAAATCCAGATGTTAAAGTGTCGGTCACCTCAAGTATATGTATTCGTTAGAAAGCTCATAGTCGTAGTTATTTAATGTTAGTATTTAGTTAAGTAACACCGTGGAGGACGGACGGGTCTTTACCCACTGTATGCCTGATCCACAACCCGTAGGTGGCGTATCTTGTAAGGCACTATAAATACCCTCTACCTCCCAAGGTAGAGGGTTGGAGCTTCAATACCATTTTTCTTTGTTTCATATAGTTCCCAACTCTCTTCTCTTTCTCTCTCTATAACTTTCTCTCTCTAAACCTTTTATACACCTCTTTGAATCATGGTGTGATGTGTTTATGAAATCCAAAAGCTTACAATTGGTATCAAGAGCCATGGTTTGATCACTTATCTTTCATGCTCTTTGTTTTAGTGGATTTCATAAGGTTTTTGGGGTTAAAAGTGTTTAGAAGAGTTTGAATCATTTCTAGCGTTAAATTTTGGATTTTGATTGTACTTTTGTGTTTAGAATCATCACATGTGCTTAGGTTTTGAATTGGAAGGCTTGAATCATCGTGGTTGGGTTGCTTTTGGCTTGTAAAGTGGTTGTTTTTTAAAGTTGTCCTAAGCGAGTTGAGTCTCGTATAAAGTTTCTTCGAAGCGAGTTGAGGTGTTGCCAGAAGCGAGTTGTCACTTCTGCGAGTTGATAATTAAGCGAGTTGTCGCCTAAGCTAGCTTCTTTTAAAGTGAGTTGTATGTTTCAGCGAGTTGTCTCTTAAGCGACTTGTGTTCTTGTGTTCTATGCGAGTTGTGCTCTAAGCGAGTTGATTTTTGCGACTTGGCTATTAAGCGAGTTGTCCCTTTATGCGACTTGTCTATTAAGCGAGTTGACCTCAAAGCGTGTTGTTCACTAAGCGAGTTGATTAAGCGAGTTGATCTCTAAGCTAGTTGGTTAGGGTGCGACTTGTCTATTGAGACTTGTCACTTCTTCGTGCTATATTTTACGGTTGTTCTTTTGATTTTGTAAAATCCCGTGAAAGAATAAATTTCCCGGTTTAATCAAAGAATAGTAAAATCCTGTAGAATCTGTAATCATGTCTACCAACGTGCCTACAATCATCTCTTCTGTAGTTGAGGACGTTCAAGCAGCTGGATCAGATACTCGTCCACCTATGCTTGACAGAACTGATTATGACTCATGGGCTCAACGAATTAGGTTGTACTGTTTGGGAAAGGAAAATGGGGTTAACATTCTCAAATCAATTGATGAAGGACCTTATCAGATTGAGACTACAAGAGACACACTTGAAACTGCTGCGGATGGTACAGTGATCTTAGGTTTGGACAGACCTAAGACGTATGATGAGCTCAGTGATAAGGAGAAAAAGAGATACGATGTTGATATCAGGGCTTCAAACATTGTACTTCAGGGTCTTCCAAAGTACATCTACAAACTAATCAATCACAACACTGAAGCCAAAGCAGTTTGGGACAATGTCAAGATGCTTCTCTCTGGTTCTGAATTAACTAAAGAAGACAGAGAATCACAACTGTATGATGAATTTGAGCACTTTAAGATGAAACCAGGGGAAAGTGTCACTGAATATTACGTAAGGTTCCACAAGCTTGTGAATGACATGAGGAATATCAAAATGACTATGCCAAATATTCAGCTAAATTCAAAGTTTTTGAACAACATGAATTCCGAATGGCATAAATTTGTCACTTCTGTCAAGTTAACTAAAGGTTTGAGGAACACTAACTATGAGCAATTGTATGCGTTCCTGCTTCAGAATGAGAGACATGCTATGTTTGAACGAATGATATTGGAAAAATTCAATTCAAATTCCAGTAATGCAAGTTCATCAAATGATTCAACAGCCTTTTACACCAATGTAGGAATGACCACCAAAGCATCTCAAGTCATACCAACGGGTAACGGTAACCACAAACTCATTCCTGATCCAAGGTTTAAGCAACATGATGCTGACGTAGCCATGGAATACTTTATCAATCAACTGGCTCTTATGGTCAAGCAAAATCTCAACCTCACTCCACACACTAACAATGACATCAGATGTGCATACAATCTACACAATCATGCTATTGTCAGAGATGGTAAGATCATGGTGCAACCAGTGCAAGGAAGACAGTATGAACAAGGAAAGGGTGGAGTAGGTGGAGGGTATGTGACTAATCAGAATCGTGGATGGAATGCAAATCAAGGACAAGGAAAGAAAATCAAGTGCTACAACTGTGGTGGTGAAGGACATATTGCAAGGAACTGCACATCTCCAAAACGTCCTCAAAATGCAGAGTACTTCAGGGACAAGATGCTGCTGGTGCAAGCTCAGGACAATGGAGCGGTTTTGGATGAAGAAGAGTTGTTGTTTCTTGCTGAGGGAAATACCAAAACGTATGATGCTGATGTGGATGAGCAGCCAATTCAGGAAATAGGTCACAATCATCAAAATGCTTTTCAAGTTGCTGACTGTGATGCATTTGACTATGATGTCGATGATGAACCTACTGCCCAGACAATCTTCATGGCTAGCATTTCACCAATGGTCTCTCCAAAGGTCTCATCACCACAACAGGCTGGTCCATCCAAAGAGTCAATCATTTCTGAGGTATTAAAACTATACGATGAAATTGATAAGCAAAAGATTCATAACGAAGTACAATCTACTGAAGTCTTTGAATCAGATATTGAAAATATGGGAAATAGCAATGTCGTCCCATATGATCAATATGTGAAGCAAGATGAAAGTCTCATTGTACCAAGTGATGAATCTTCTACAGTTAACAATGAATGCATATCTGATGAATACTCTGCATATGTGCCTGACGACTCCTTGACCACTGAACTCAATACCTATAAGGATCAAGTTACCATATATGAACAGCGTGCTAAGTTTGAACTGACCACTCGTGAGCAGGAGATGTATATCCAAATGCGTACAATTATCAGAAAAAGTAATTTTAGGGAAGAAATATTAAAATAGGAGTTAAATTCTTTACAAGAAAAACTTAATAAAACCGCTAAGCAAAAACAAGAACTTCAAGAAAATGTGAAAGCGCTTAAGCAAGAATTTAATGCTAAGGAATCGAAACTTTTAAATGAATTTTCCAACCTAACAACTTTGAAGAACAAACTTGAAAACAAATTGTACGTACAAGGAAACACCCTTCAAACTGCTCACTTGATCACTAAGCATAGAGTCTTAAGCGATAAGCATAGTATTCCCTCAGTAAAGGAACCCAATCCTGAGTATGGTAAAGTGGATAGAGAAACTCAGAAGGTAATATATGATGGTAATGAGATTCTCAAGCCTAGGCAAACACCATCATGTATTGGAAGCACGGAAGAGGATAGAAAATTAGAAAATGCCTCTAGGGAGAAAATGGATAAGAAGCTAAAAGATCTTGAGTGTGTAAAGCTAAACATAACGATAAAACCCCATAATTACACTAAAGAAAATTGGATTTCCTTGAACAGGTTTAAGCCTCAAACTCAATTAACCCCTGAACAAGTTTTTTGAAAAAAGGACATAGATATGCAAAAAGCTAATGTACTTGTTGAAACAAACACTCCCCTTAGGAAAATGCCTCAAGCTACTGTGTGTCCTCCTAATACACCAATGCATTTAGTTCCTAGAACTATTCCCACTAAGAGCAAGACCTTAATCAGCCTGTATGTTTTTTTATCAACTTTTCGTTGATTTTGAGAAGACATGTAAGAAAAGAATCACACCTACAAGGATAACTGAAGGGGAGAGGGGTTTTGAGCAAACTAAAGAATGTTATTTAACTGAAGTCATGCCTTCATTTAAACAATTAAAAAGTCAATTTGAGAGTCTTCAAAAGGGGATAGACTCAGAGATTAAAGAAATGGAAAAAGAATTTGATGCAATGATAGTTGAGGTCAATAATTATGAACGGGAACTTAGATATAATGAAATTGAAATAAAGAATCTGCACATCTTAAATGAGAACTTGATTTCTAGTTGTGTTGCTCAAGATGTGTTTTATACTGTTACAAGTATTCTATTACTACTTCTCAATTTCATGAATTATCTGTTGCTTTGAAAGTTTCCCATGATCGTGTCATTGAGCTTGAAAACAAAAACTCAAAACTAAATGAGAAAATTGACCAGGATGATCATGATAATTTAGTAAAACACTTTTCTAAGTTGGAAGTTGAACATTTTGATTTGCAACTAAAATATCAACACCTCAAAGAAAATGTTAAAACGTCAAACATCAAGATATCCTCGGATGTTCCAGAGTTTGATGCAGTTTTTGAAATAAACAAACGTGATGAACAGATTCGAGCTCACTGTAACACGATCAGAAAGTTGAAAGTCCAAATTTCACAATTAAAGGGTGAAAAGAACAATGTGACTGTCTCCCAAATGCCTCCTCCTTTAGATTCTCAATTTTCTCAAAACTTTCATCTTCAAAATATCATTAACATACAACAAGAAAATGAGAGTTTTCTTGAAGAAAATGAAAAGGTCAAACGACACTTTAAAGAGTTATATGATTCAATGAAAGTCACTCGTGACAAGAACAATGAAAAAATAACTTCGTTACAAAAGGAAATTGAGAATCTGAAGAGTCAGGTAAAAGGGAAAATACCACTTGTCTTTAATGAAAATGATGCATCAAACGCATCTGCAGACTCTAAGTATAATGTGAGTGTTAAATACATTCCTCCTCATCTTAGAAATAGCGAACTTGTGTTTTCATAACTATTTTTGTCACCTTAAGGATAGTCTAGAATGTCTCCGTGAGATTGTAGAAGAGGATCGCATAAATAAGCCACTTGATAGTGAAATTAGGTATGCTTGCATATATGCCAAACGATCTCAGGAGCTGCTAGAATGTTTAAGAGCAACATGCCCTAAATCCTTATGTGAGAAAGATAAAGTTGTGATGCCTTGTTATATGCCTAGTGCTAAGTATACAACCCATTCTATGCCCAGTATTAAGAAAGTGAACTTTAATGTGCCTTCAAGTAGCTCAGATCCCAACACTTCTAAACCTGGAATGCAAAAAGTAGCAAAACCAACTAATGTTCCCATTCCCTCTACAGGAGTAAAAAGTGACACCAAAACAAGCAGGTCAAAGCCTCAAGGCAACACAAAGAATGATAGGACCTTGCAAGCTAGAAATGTTCAGTGGAAGAGAGTAGAAGATCATCTTAGGAAGAATGAAGCATGCTGTAATTAATGCGAATTTTGCTACTTTTGGCAAAACATGTAATGATGATTGCTTGGTTTCTATTACTAATCATGTATGTGGCGTGAATGATTTGATTAATTCTGTTAAATACCCAGTTAAAATCGCTAATGCCAACAATCATGTTAAGAAGGCTAGAAAGCAATGACGGAAGAAGGTTAGAAAACATTGGAAACCCATGGGAAGAAAATTTAGTAATATAGGTTATCAATGGATACCTACTAGCCGCAAATTTAATCTTAATGAGATGTACCCTAAATTATCTAAGTCAATGCCCATTAGGAAATGGACGCCTACCGGTAGAACTATTCCTTTAAGAAGTGAACATACTTTGAATAGGTCAAATGCGCACACTAGTCCTGCATCTATCCCTAATGATTCCATTGATTCTGCTTCTGATGTGGGTGTTCCAATCACTGTTACTAACCAAATGGAACCCATTCTTGCATGGGGATCCCAATTATCTAGTTATCCATTCTTGTATGTGTTCAACTGCAGGTCATTCAAATCGTTATGTGGTACCTGGACTCAGGCTGTTCCAAGCATATGACTGGAGATCGCTCGCGGCTCATGAACTTCGTGAGTAAATTCATCAGGACTGTTAGATTCAGGAACGACCATTTTGGTGCAATTATGGGTTATGGAGATTATGTTGTTGGTGACAGTGTAATCTCCATGGTATATTATGTTGAAGGTCTTAGTCATAACCAGTTCTCTGTTGGTCAATTCTGTGATTCCGATCTAGAGGTGGCTTTTAGAAAACATACTTACTTCGTTAGAGAACTTGATGGTGTGGAACTGTTAAGAGGAACACGTGGTTCAAACCTATACACCATCTCTATCAAAGACATAATGAAGTCTTCTCCAATATGCTTGTTGTTAAAGGCTTCGAAAACAAAGTCATGGTTATGGCATCGTCGTCTCAATCACTTGAACTTCGGCACCATTAATGATCTTTCCAGAAAGGACCTTGTAAGAGGCTTACCCAGATTAAAGTATGAAAAATATCATCTTTGTTCAGCATGCCAATTGGGAAAAAGCAGGAAATATGCCCACAAACCCAAACCTGCAAACTCAGTTATGGAAGTTCTTCATACTCTTCATATGGATTTGTGCAGACCAATGAGAGTGCAAACGATAAATGGGAAGAAATATGTTTTAGTCTTTGTTGATGACTACTCTCGATTTTCTTGGGTTAAGTTTTTGAGGACAAAGGATGAAACTCCATATGTCATCATCAAACTTATCAAGCAGCTGCACGTTCAACTTAACAAGACTGTTAGAATTATTCGAACAGACAATGGCACTGAGTTTGTTAACAAAGACCTAAGTCAATTCTATGAAAGCATTGGAATCAGTCATCAAAGAAGTGTTCCACACACGCCTCAACAGAATGGTGTAGTTGAAAGACGAAATCGGACCCTTGTTGAAGCTGCAAGAACAATGCTAATTTACTCAAAGGTTCCAATGTTTGGCTGAAGCCATTGCCACTGCTTGCTACACCCAAAATCGTTCCCTCATACACATCACTCATGGAAAAACTCCATACGAACTTGTCCATAAACGAAAACCTGATCTCTCCTACCTTCGTGTATTTGGTGCTTTGTGCTATCCAACGAATGACGGTCAAGATTTAGGTAAATTAAGAGCTAAGGCGGACATTGGAGTTTTTGTGGGTTATGCATCAAACAAGAAGGGTTACCGAATCTACAACAAAAGAACTCGAGATATCATGGAAACTATTCACGTCACGTTCGATGAGCTGTCTGGGCAAATGGCTCCAGGACAATCAAGTTCTGGACCCGCATCACAACCTACATTAAGTAGTCCCATTAGTTCCTCTCTTATACAAAATCCCTCACCAGCAACTCCATATGTATCTCCTTCGGAAGATGATCTGAAGAAATTGTTTGATTCAATGTTTGATGAACACTATGAGCCTATTGCTAATGATCAGCCAAATCTATCAACAGAGGATGCCCCTAACCTAGTCAACGTAGATGACCCTTCAATGTCTATGTCATTGAGTCAAGAAGCGCCTTCTGAAGTTCACTCATCCTCATCATCAATTCCTCAATCATCAAGCGTACATCATGGAAATGTTTCTGGCACCTATGATGGAGATAACACTTTTGCTAATCCCGAAGATGCTCCATTTGAAAACGCCTGAACCAACTTCAGAACCATCTTCATCAGGAGATCCAAACTTTGCTACTTCAGTTCCTCAACAACAACCACACGAACACCTTAGAAAATGGACACATGACCATCCATTGGACAACATCATTGGAAACCCCTCTCGTCCAGTATCCACTCGTAACCAACTTGCAACTGATGCCTTATGGTGCTCCTTCAACTCAGTACTATCTAAGATCGAACCAAAAGACGTTAAAACTGCCATGAATGAAGATAGTTGGTTCAATGCCATGCAAGAAGAAATTCATGAGTTCGATCGACTAGATGTATGGGAATTAGTACCTGCTCCTGACTGTGCTATGATCATTGCTCTAAAGTGGATCTTCAAAGTAAAACTAGATGAGCATGGTGATGTGTTAAAGAACAAGGCTCGATTAGTTGCAAAAGGATACCGTCAAGAGGAGGGTATTAACTTTGAAGAATAATTTGCTCGAGTTGTACGTATCGAGGCAATCAGAATCTTCCTGGCTAATGTTGCAAGTAAGAACATGGTAGTCTATCAGATGGATGTAAAGACGGCTTTTCTTAACGGAAATCTTAAGGAAGTTGTATACGTCAGCCAACCTGAAGGTTTTGTGAATCCAGAGCATCCTACTCATGTCTATCGCTCCAAGGGCACGGTACGATACGCTATCAAGATTTCTTCTATCTAATGGATTCAGCAAAGGAGCAGTTGATCCGACATTGTTCACCAGAAATTCAGGCAAACACTTAATTCACGTTCAAATCTATGTTGATGATATTATTTTTGCCTCGAATGACCCCAATGAATGTGACCATTTTCTAAGGAGATGGGCTCCAAATTTCAAATGTCAATGATGGGAAAATGTCATTTTTCTTGGGATTACAAATTTCACAAAGTCCCGGAGGCATTTTTATCAATCAATCTAAATATGCTAATGAAATTTTAATGAAATTTGGATTTGATTCTTGTGACCCTGTTGACACTCCCATGGTGGAGCGTACTAAACTGGATGAGGATAACTCAGGGATCATGGTTGACCGACTAAATATCGTAGTATGATTGGGTCCCGATGTACCTTACGCCAGTAGACCGACATTCTGTTTGTTGTATGCATGTGTGCTAGATACCAGGCCAAGCCTACCAAAAAGCACCTTGAAGCGGTTAAACGGGTCTTTCGGTATCTCCAAGGAACCATCAACATGGAACTTTGGTACCCGAAGGACACCGGTATGTCACTAACAGCCTATGCAGATGCTGACCATGCAGGATGTCAAGATACACGTCGAAACACGTCAGGAGGTGCTCAGTTTTTGGGTGATAAGCTTGTGAGCTGGTCTTCAAAGAAACAAATGAGTACTTCTATATCCTCTACAGAGGCAGAATACATAGCCATGTCATCTTGTTGTGCTCAAATCCTATGGATGAAATCCCAATTATCTGACTATGGCTTTGAATTCAACAAAATCCCTCTGTATTGCGATAACAAAAGTGCCATTTCTCTCTCATGCAACAATGTTCAACATTCAAGAGCAAAGCATATCGACATTCGACATCATTTAATCAGGGAGCAAGTGGAGAACGGTGTGGTGAAACTTTATTTTGTGAGGACTGAATATCAGTTAGTAGACATCTTCACCAAATCTCTTCCTAGAAAACGTTTTGAGTTTATCCTTCCACGACTTGGTCTAAAGAGTCTACAACCGGAAACACTCAAACGTCTTCAAGAGGAAGACGAGGAGTAAAAGTTTATCTTCATCCATCTCTAGTAAATTTTTATTCAAAAAGCAAAATACAAAGATATAAAATCCACAAAAGAAAATAGAAAAATATAAAATTTCAAAAAAAAAATCCATAAAAATCAGAAAATCTTTGAAAAAGCTAAAATTATTTTTCCCATCTTTTCTTTTATTCGATTTCATCTACGGTCTTTGTGTTTTCATTCAAAGAGTGACACGGGTCTTTAAATGAAGTTCGAATGTACATAATTAAAAAAAAAAAAAAAAAAAAAACGAGATGGAGAAAAATGGTGGCTTACTGTTATTTCATACAATAACCTGTGTTTAAAAAGAAAGAACAGAGTCATGCCTTATTTTTATTTTAAAATCTCATGCTCTGATTCTAAAAATCAAATGTTTGTCACCAAAACGACAAATGTTTTCTTAACAAATATTTTTCATTCTATAAATTCTTCTGAAAAATATTTGTAATCTAATGAAAACTAAATAGCTTTGAAAAATAACTCAGACTCAATTTTTGAAATTCATCTGGACTTGACATTTGTCAAAATCTCTATCTCTCAATCAACAACATATGTCATTGATTGAGGGGGAGAATGATTTCAATTAATTCAAAAGGTTATTTGTCATACAATTATGTTTAATCGTTGGAGTTTAAAGTCTCATATTTGATCCTTATCGGTTAAATGTTTAATGACTTGAAAAATTGTGATAAGGGGAGAATTTGTGATTTAAATTGGATTTTAAACTGATAATTCGATAAATGGTTTTATAAGTGATTAGCAAGCTCTCCTCCCTACATGTGTCAAAGTATTTCAAATTTTCCATGCACATGTTAAGGGGGAGCATCTATATCAAACCAAAAAGGATTGAAACGTGATTGCTTTGTCTCTAAGTGCAGGTTTTCCTTAATATGTGCAAAACACTTTCAAATCTCGATGCACATATTGAGGCGGAGCAAATTTTTGAAAACCACATCCTTTCCCAAAAATATCTTTAACTGTATTTGAAACACTAATTTGGATCGGGAAGGTGATGTCGATATTTTTAGAAAATATTGATCAAAGAAGTGAATTCTTCCTCTTGCCTCCATGTGCCAAAATGATTTCAAACATACGATGCACAGGTTGAGGGGGAGCCTTTTTCTAAAATATCAAAAACAATTCAGGTACAAAATGCTTTGATAATATATCACAAGTATTTGGATTGATTTTCAAATGGTTTTCAATTGGTTCCAATGGCAGATGAACAATACCAAAAGACCGACCAAATTTACTGTATGTATGGTGATATAAGGATGGTTAGGTTAGGTATTGTAGAGTCCTTAGGTATGATGAAAAAGGAGAAAAGTGAGAAATAGGAAGAGTGCGGACTGAGATAGAGCTAGAACTGGAATAAACCCAACAAGGTACTAGTTATGAAGTCTCGGTAAGCACAGAAGGGGTTGAAGAATGAAAAAGAAATGATTGTGAAAAGGGTGAAAAGAAATAGCCCTCCATTATTTCAACCTTAGGACAGAAACCGGGTTCAATTCATATGCTACTGGCTGTTACCTACGTAACACTGGTATTGAAGACAAGACGTCATGGACCCAGTGATGCACTGCACTACAACTTTCCAACCTACTCAAGTTCCTCTTAAAAGGACTTGTTTCATTCTCACGGGGAACCTACATTATCTATCGACTTTTTCTTAGAGATGGTTGATATTGAAGAAGGAGACCCTCTCCCTAGTCTCCGGCATAGGAACCAAATGTGCACTATTGAGTCTAGAGCCACGAGATCATCAATAAATCTCATTAGGACACAATCAATGAAGACTCTCTGTTTCACACAATGTGGAAAGAGAGAATATATTTTAAGAGTCCTACGCATTATCCTTGTGGTATTGCCAGAACATCTGAGTGATATGATAACATATTCACAATGAATATGGAAAGCCTTCTAGAGCCAACATCAAACAAGCTCTTGGTAGGTGGCATGTGAGATCTATCCAATAGATCAACCATGTGACAATTGAACAGAAACAATGGAGCGATTCAAAATTATGAATCAATCCTGGTTCAGGTTATGGATTGACGGACATCTTTGAAAAACCAGTCGGTGTGCACAAAAATCATTTTTCTATTGCACATCGACTGTGTATCACATTTTCAAATATCAAAAGGTGTTTATTATTGAAAATTAATTTTTCATATAAAACCTTCGTTGTATTGCGAAAACTCTTTCTGATATGCAATACACGATTGTTGTTCAAATCATTTTTAATCATTCAGTAAATCTCACTTTGCTGGTTCACTCACTCCGTGTGGTCTTCTTTGAGAAGTTCCGGTTTGAGAACAGCTAGAGAAGCTGCGAAACCCTGTCAAGGAGATTCTTCGGAATTAAACCTAATCACAGGCAGTACTTGTACTGATCAACGGGGAACCGTGGGCCGTGTACCTCAATTCAACGAAAGTGATCAAAGACACTTTTCGTGCGCTTTATTGCTAACTGTTGTGTGCAGGTACACCCGATGTTTGCAGTTGATCAGAATTGAGAGGTCAATCCAGATGTTAAAGTGTCGGTCACCTCAAGTATATGTATTCGTTAGAAAGCTCGTAGTCCTAGTTATTTAATGTTATTATTTAGTTAAGTAACACCGTGGAGGACGGACGGGTCTTTACCCACTGTATGCCTGATCCACAGCCCGTAGGTGGCGTATCTTGTAAGGCACTATAAATACCATCTACCTCCCAAGGTAGAGGGTTGGAGATTCAATACCATTTTCTTTGTTTCACATAGTTCTCAACTCTCTTCTCTTTCTCTCTCTATAACTTTCTCTCTCTAAACCTTTTATACGCCTTTTTGAATCATGGTGTGATGTGTTTGTGATATCCAAAAGCTTACATGTGGCCCTCGTGTGAGACTTCCCGGTAGGTCACCCATACCAGTGCTACTCTCATACGAGCACGCTTAACTGCGTAGTTCTTTGTGAACCCTACTCGCAGTGGACCACAAAACGCGTTGTGTTTGTTAAGGCGGTTGTTATTCTTATATACCCAGCATCTCTCCAGACCTATGTCTATGTGGGATTTGCCTAAGGTGTTACAATCACCCTCTTTACCTAGGGTGTTACAATCACCCCCCCCCCTTTAGGGACTCATCGTGGGATTTGCTTAAGGTGTTACAATCACCCTCTTTGCCTAGGGTGTTACAATCACCCCCCTTAGGGACTCATCGTCCTCGACAAGGTTTGCCCCACCATCCTGAATTGCTCTGGAGTGTCTCTGATACCACATGAAACATCCTGCCTACTGTTACACAATATTGTCCGCTTTGCCCTTGTGGCTCACGGCTTTGTTTTTGTGGCCCTAGTGTGAGACTTCCCGGTAGGTCACCCATACCAGTGCTACTCTCACAAGGAACTAGCAGTTAAGCGTGCTCGTGTGAGAGTAGCACTGGTATGGGTGACCTACCGGGAAGTCTCACACGAGGGCCACAAAAACAAAGCCGTGAGCCACAAGGGCAAAGCGGACAATATTGTGTAACAGTAGGAGGGATGTTACAACAACATTCTGCTCCGTCGACATAAATAGATCCATACACAACAAGAGACTCCCTTAGCTTAGAAACGAACATATATAGCTCGTTTGTTAAGCTATCTAGTAGGTCTACCACTTTGAATTCCTTGGTAATCAAATCAAATGACACAACAATATAATTTGTGGTAGATTCACTATCATCAGCAAGCGTCTCCTCATAAGCAGCCCAATAGATAAACCTATCTATAACAACATGAGTTGATTTATTATTAAGTGTAATTGATTGACGAGGCAAATTATAACTTGGAAGCACATTCCAAACCCTCGAGCTCAATGCAAAAACTTCAACATGCCAAGGCTTGTTATGCAGTTGTAAAATCTTCAAAACGGTAGGATCTCTAGTGTCAGGACAGACTCCGAAACCAAAAACAAGTTGTTTCCAAAAGTAAGAGTTAAAACTAGGGACAGCAATACCAAATGATTTTTGTATTGAAAGGTTCCAAATAACAACCATCGTGTTATTGAAATCACCTCCATTATAACAAAATAAACACAGTAATCCATGACACATACCAACGAAGTCTGAAACACTATATTGTTTAAGCAAAGGAGACGGAGCAAATGGAGCAGACTCTTGTTGTTGTACCTTAAAAGTTTCAATGTTATCATCGTCTGCTAAATAAATGTACCTTAACTCATCCTCAGAACCCAATGATAATCCTAGAATGCGACTATGTGGCTGCGTGTGGCGGGCGCCGTAACATTTTATAAACTCAAAGTTGTCGATAAAAGACTTCCATGGCTTCGAAACGGACCTGAATCGAATCAATGACTTGACATAAAAAACTTTTTAATGATTTCCATTTGGATATCAAAAGGGATGTTGTGCGACATTGTTCAAATTTTTTAGGGTTTATGTTTCCAGCAATAAGAATTGAACTATTGTAATCAACGACATGAAATTTGGGGCGTTGCTTTTAGGGGTCTTTGTTTAAGCTTATATATTTTTCGGCCTATGTTTGCTCAATTTTCTGATTTATTTAAGATTTTTGGGCTTGTATAAGTTTGTTAAGGGATTTAGATATGGATTTGGATTTAGATTTGTGGGCTTGTTTGGTATTTTGGTATGGGTGGGTATGGATTGAAGGAAATGTCAAATACAGTAACTTGTTTGGTACCCTTTGATTCTTTGACCCCACCACTTTCAATGTTAGATACAATCCAACCTCCACTAGCCACTTTGGGTGATAGCATCTAATAGAATTTTATCTCTTTTATTTTATGGTGGAACCAAAAATTATTATATCTTTGTTTTATTCTAAATAATTTTAAAAATATCTCTCTGAAAAGGTGAATGTTTTATTATAATTCAAGCTTGCTTATAACAGTTACAACCAATTCAGCAGTCATCAAATGGACAGACCCCATTAGGACTAAAATATCAGAGAACTAAGAATAGCTACAACAGAAATACTAGCTATATACATTCACCATTCTTCTAGTCTAGTACATTAGCAATGAACTAACATACTAGCCTTAGGCAACCATGGAGAAACCACACACCTTGGTTACATTTCCTACTACTAACACCCTTCCTAACTGCACCAGTAACCCATACTAGTAACAATTAGAGGCTCTTGTAGAAGGATTCACCAAGAGAATGTGTAAAACTCCTGTTCCATTGGGGATCCACAGCCAAAGAGCTATATTTCCATTTGAATGGCATCACTCAATTGAATGGACTTACCCAAAGATGCATCCCACCTAGACTACATTTCCCATTCCATAGCTAACTTAAAGACCATTGCAGCTACATCCTCACAATGGACTTAAGTAGCCATAGAACATGCATCATCTGGTTGGCACTCCACCAAATGCAGGAAACCTACTTTATGACCTTAAGTGGGCCTTTAACTATGTAGTACCATTCATGTAGTGAGGTGATACTACCAATCCACTTCAATACAGAATGGCATGTCATAGAAAGGTTCTCAAGGCCAAGGTACAAGGCCCTCTGCATTCCTAAATGACCACCAATCAACATATACCCATGTCATTCAGGACCAACCAAAAACTAGTGAAGTTTTTAGTTGGAGTTGTTCATAAACAGTGTATCCAAACACCTCTTTTATTCAGTTACTATTACATTTATGCTCTCTTCACAACCATATTCATTTCCACTTCCCACTCTTTAGCAATCTTTAAAAGTTGGGATGACTTTTTCACTTTCAAAGTAATCAATTGCAGTTTAATCTTCTCAATAATAAGCTTCCATAAGACTTGCACCTCCAATTTCTCATCTGTAAACAGTCTTGTATTCCTTTCCTTCCAAATGTAATATACAGTTGTAGCTAGCACAACCCTTGACAGAACACTTTTGATTGTGTTATCACATGGACTGTTAGCATACTGAATAACTAAACTATCCCATGTGTCAGTCATCCAATCATGATTCATTTTCTGCTTAAGACTTCTCCAAATACTTTTTGAGTAATCACACTCAAAGAAAATGTGATTATGGGAATCAGGAACCTTCTTGCATAGGGAACATTTCATATCAGGGTCATTCTTCCATAAACTAATCCTATCTTGAGTCTATAATTTACCCCTCATAGTCATCCACAAAATGAATGCCATTCTAGGATTGCCTTGAGAAAGCCATACCACTTTGTGCCAATTAACTATACTTCTAGGTTGACCGATTTCATCAAACACTGCTTTAGTAGAGTAATCAATTACCCTCCCATTAGTAGTCTTCCAAATTATTTGCCCATTTACACTGCAGATGTTATCTTTAACCTTTTCCCTTAATTCAAGTAGAGACTTCCAAATACAACTATAATTATACTTCTTCTGAACCTCCCAAATACTTTGTCCTTTTAGCTTTACCACATTAACCCATTTTACCCAAAGAGATTATTTACCAGTAGCTATGCTCCACAGATTCTTGATCAATAAAGCCTCATTCCAGGCCCCCCAACAATCTAAGACCTAAACCACCCTTACTTTTAGGACTGCAAACAGAATTCCAAGCTACTTTTGTCTTCCCTTTTCTCAACTCTCCTTTACACCATAAGAACCCCTTTAACACTCTATCAATATCATTGATGACTGTTTTAGGGATTAAGAAAACAGCAGCCCATTAAGTATTCAAAGAAGACAGAACAGATGCTATCAGTTGTAACCTTCCAGCATAAGATAAATAGTTATTCTTCCAATCATCTACTTTGCTCCTGACTTTATCAATTAACTTCTTGCATTCTTTAGCCCAAAGTTTTTTGGAAATAAGTGGAACTCCCAAGTACTTGACTGGGAGATTACAAACTTTGAAAGGTAGAATCTTAAGGATCTCATTAGCCACATCAGTTTGGACATTACCAAAAAAAATGGTGCTTTTGCTCATGTTGGGAAGAAGACCAAAGATGCTGCTAAATTCAAATAAGGTCTTTCTTACAGTCTTTATTGATTCCACATTTCCTTTGCAAACCACCAAGAGATCATCAGCAAAACACAGATGTGTTAACTTTATTTCTTTACATCCTACATGATACCTGAATTTTTCATTTAGCTGAACATTCTTGGACATAAGGAGTATTACCAGGGTAAAAAGATAAGGTGATATAGGATCACCTTGTCTTAAGCCTCTTCCACTCTTGAAATATCCTTTCCTTTCTCCATTAATGTTTATTGTGAACTTGGCAGTGGTTAAACATGTCATAATCTAGTTAACCATTTTGTCATGAAAACCAAACTGAATCAGGATCTTTTTGAGAAAATTCCAATCCACTGTATCATATGCTTTAGCAATGTCTATCTTTAAACAACAACTTCTAGGTCTACTTTTCCTGTCATACCCTTTTAAGAGTTCTTGAGTGATGAGAATATTGTCCTGAA
Organism: Chrysanthemum makinoi; assembly: GCA_910596185.1. Classification (NCBI taxonomy): domain Eukaryota; kingdom Viridiplantae; phylum Streptophyta; class Magnoliopsida; order Asterales; family Asteraceae; genus Chrysanthemum; species Chrysanthemum makinoi. The sequence continues at coordinate 81,054,620 of OU343225.1, read as the reverse complement.
TCACTCTACCTTGAATGAAGGCACTTTGATTTAAATTCACTAGCTTTTGCAGACCACTCTTGATCCTTTCAGTGAGAATTTTACTTGTACATTTATAGATCATATTGCAGCATGCAATAGGTCTATAATCAACAACATTATAGGGATTACTCACCTTAGGGACCAGGAAGATTAATGTAGCATTGACTTCACCCAATTACTTTCCTGTTTTGAAAAATTCTCTCACTGTTGCACAAACATTTTTTCTAGAGGTGGTAAAATGGTTGGGTTGGGTTGGGTTGGGTCTTGGGTCTTAGATGGGTATGGGTCTATATGGGTATGGGTCTAGATGAGTCACTTAGAAGGATGGGTCTAGATGGGTATGGGTATAAATGGGTAAGAGTCGGGTCGGGTCAGGTCGGGTTTTTTTGGGTTTTGCTAGTTTTTTTGTTTCATCATAGAACATAATAATTAATTATGGTAAATAAAGACAAAAAGTAATTTTTAGTCAGTTTTTCTCATCACCCCGCTTAACGTTTCGTCGGTTTTTAGTTACGCTTTTTCCTTTTCTCGTTTTATTTTTCATTGTCCTACCTCTTTTCCGAACGTTTTTGTCCGCTTTACACGCCCCTCTGTTTTGTTACGTTTTTGCTGTTTGCTTCATTTTCGTCCCTGCTTTTTCGTTTTTTCCGTTTTTGTTTTCCGTTTTATTTAATTTTACCTTTTTTTACGATTTCGTTTTTGTACTTTTACGTTTTGTCCGTTTTTACATTTAATTCGTTCGTTTTTTAATTACACGTTTTCTTTTGTTCCTTTCACACTGCTCGTTTTATTTTATTCCGTTTGGTCCGTTTTTAGTTTTGTCCGCACACGCTTTTAGTTTTCGTCGTGTTTTTGTTACGTTTTTTAACTTTAGATCACATTGAAGCTTTACCTTATGTTTAACATACCCTTTTATAACGTTTGAACGCCATTACTGGTTTTATCCGCTTTACATTAAATCTTTTGCCTCAATTTTTTTACACGTTTTCGTCCATTTTTGTTTTTTTTACACGGATTTTGTTCCGTTTTCGTGTAGTTTTACACGCCGCCGTATTTTATTAATCTTTTACGTTCGTCCGTTTTTAAATGCAAAACGGATAAAACGCACAAACTTAAAAATCGAAATCGAAAAAAAAGAAAACTTGTAAAACGAACAAAACGTAATCAGCGAACGAAAACGTGAAAAAACGGGTAAAACGTAAAAACGACGGAAACGCGGTAAAAACGGACAAAGACATAAAACTAAAAACGGACAAAAACGTAAAAACGGATAAAAAAAAAAACTCAAAAACGTGAAAACCCAAAAATGTGACAAAACGACAAAAGTAGTTAAAATTAAAAAACACGGTAAAAAACGGAGAAAAGCGAAAAAACAACTAAAACGTGTAAAAAACGGACAAAATCGTAAAAATTAGACGAAAAACGTGAAAAAAAAAACGAACATAAAAAAAAAAACGGAAAACGTGTAAAAAGGACAAAAACGAAAAACGAAAACGTAAAAAATAAAACGTAAAAAACCGACTAAAACACAAAAACGTAAAAAATCTGACTAAAACGGGCAAAAATTGTCAAAAACGTTCAGTACAAAAAATTGACGAAAACGTGGAAAAAACGGGCGAAAACGTGAAAACGACGAAAACGGTAAAAACTTTATAAAAAAAAACGGACGAAAACGGTAAAAATTGACGAAAACGTGAAAACCATCAAAACTACAAAAACGAAAAAACTGACGAAAACGGGTAAAACGTAAAATTGTCAAAAAAGGACAAAAAAAACATGAAATCGGTAAAACGGAAAAAAAACGTAGGCAAACATAACGTGTTAAAAAAAAAAACGTGTAAAACACAAAAAAAAAAAAAAACGGAAAAACGAATTTAAAATGGTAAAATTATATTGTGAGTGATTTTTATAATTTTAGTTAACAATCAACTTAAACCATGTAAATATTGTACTAGACCCATGTGGGTATATTATTAGACCCAACTAGACCCATCAATATTAATTAATTAAAATAAACTATACCCAACTAGACTCATCTATTAAAATAAACTAAACCCATTTAGACTCATCTCATTAAAAAAATTTACCCAACTAGACTCAAATTTAACCATTGGGTCTTAAATTGCCACCTCTAATTTTTTCCAACAATTGACCATGCTCTTTTGTAGAAGACAGAAGTATAACCATCAGGGCCAGGTGCTTTATTGTCCCCAATACCAAACATATCATTCTTTATCTCTGCATCTGTTATATCCTTTATCATATCCTCTGCTTCTTCATTACTGAGTCTTGTCCCAAACACACCTTCAGTATTCCGCTCCTCATTCGTGTTGGTAGTAGCACTAAGGAAACTTGAGAAATGATTAACAAACATATCCTCCATTTGCTTTCCTTCATATGAATTCCCCATACCATCCTGCACACTAAAAATTCTGCTATTTTGTTTCCTACTTTTCAGAACCTTATGAAAATAACTGTTATTTCTGTCACCCATGCTGATCCAGTCCACTTTAGCCTTTTGAAACAATAGGTTTTTTTCATCAATGATAGCATCATTATAATCCTTTAAAGCATTTGATTCACACTGTTTAAGAACACTGTCATGAGGGTTGGTATCAAGGACTAGCGAGCTTCAACTTCTCTCTGCAAAGCTCAACTCTTTTATTTAGTCACCATTTTGCCAGTTTAGCTTATTCAATTTACTCTTCAAACTTTTCATTTTCTTTACCAGTTGGAACATTTTGCACCCCTTAATCTCATTTTCCCATCCACTAGCCACAGTAGGAAGAAACTCCATTTTGTCCCCAACATAATTAGCAAATCTAAAAGGCTTGATTTTTTTAGGAAAACACTGAGGGAATTTGACCACCACAGGACTATGTAAAAATATCATACATATTCCCAATTACATTTTACAAAACAAACAACATTAATACAATCATTCAATTACTTTTCTTTCAAACATTTCTCAAATTCAAATCCAATTCTAATCCCACTTACAACCAAACGCACCCTATATTTTGTGTAAATTAAAAAAAAAAAAAAGGAGATATAAAAAATATAAATAATATAATATTATATTTTAAAAAAATATAAGAAAAATAGTTAATTTCTTTCTTATAAAATAGTTTTATTTAGAATAATTAATTAATAATAAGTTGCGTAAATAACAAGAAGACCCACATAAAATGAAAAAACAAAAGTTGGTAGACTTTGTTTTAGAAATCCTGGCTCGATAGAGTGGAATGGTCTATAGAAAATAATTGGCATTCAAGCCATAGTATGAGCCTACATTTTTTATTTTTTTTTTACTAAACAACCTTTTTTGAGTCTCATACTACACCAACATTGTATAACCCATCAAACAAACACTTTCTAAGTTTATTATTGTCCACAAGTCTCAAAAGAAGAAAGAAATTTGAGACTTGTGAAATATAAGCCAACACGCCCTTATATTTATTGAAAATCCAAAACCCTGCCAGCTAAGTAAAATGCTTTTAAAGCATGAGTTTGGGAAATATGAAATTATGGTGTTTAAGTTGTTTATATATGAAATTGCCCCCCTTTTTATCATTGGTATCAGATCCATTTATTTTTGTGGAATATGGATGCGTCCTTAGAGGTTTATTTCTTTCAACCAACCAACATATGTATCTGTATTTACTTTGGTAAGTATCAAACCGTCATTTTTTTCTTATTTTTTTATAACGTCAACTAACTGTCTCACAAGTCACAATATACAAACCACAAACGATCTCACACATATCTTAAGCAGGACTTGAATCCACAATCATTTTGGTTTGGGAGCTTCTCACACAAGTAAGGGTACCATTGAGACATCATTCAAAAGTCCTTGATGAACTTGGTATCCCAAACCGTGGCACAAATGTTCTGTATGTGTCCGTCCGACATGCATCAACCATGGTTATGTTTACTATTAGTTAGAAGTCAGAAGCGAAGTGCGTTTATTTTAAAGACTTGAAAACAACCGGTGACAGTAATGTCTAGTAGTCAGGTTGTTTCTTGAAAGAAGAACTGCAAAACAATGTGAGGGTTGTCGTACATAAGTGGTTAACATTGACTACGCTTGGTGTATTACAACAATTTAACTTCATACCTTAAAACCTTCAAGACCAAAAGCTGGTACATAAAAGTAGCTCGAATTCGGATTATTGTGCAATATCCCTAATGCGATGAATACACGACTACCAAAATTCAAATATATATAACAGATCAAAGAATTAAAAGAACTTCTCGTGAACTCGCCTTTTAACACAGTTTCATAGAGAAAACTATGGAATGTGGCTCCTGATTCCCATCAGAAACAACATCTATAACACAAGCAGTCTTTATCATCGCAGTGCCCTTTCCGGTCTAAATCAGGTAATATTCGGGGTTTTTTTTTAATGAAAAGTGTAATATTCTAATTTAGTCGCTCAAACTTTATATTAACAATAAAAATCATCGAAGTTTCAATGATTATCATTGTTGAAACTTTCTCATTGAGATTTATGCTCAGAATGTCCAACTCAAACATGCCAGGGTTTATTTGGCTGTACCTCCTTGAAGTGTAAACATCAACCTGCTTTGTTATGGCTAGTCATTGACCTAATCGATCGGGTAAGATCGTGTTGGGCAACCCAAAATTTTGTATTTCGCTCAATCGCCGTTCACAAAGGGAAGGTGATTGTCACATCAGGCATCACGCCAAAGTTGCGGGGTCGGTAAATGCCACATCGGGCATGGTGGTATTTTAACCCATTTACTTACAGTTTTAAATGGATCGATTCAGGATGTCTTATCTCTAACGTCAAGTATAAAAGAAAAATAATCCACAATCATAGTTTAATAAGTCCTGCCTTTTTTTTTTTTTGCATTTTATCTTTTTATGCTTCTGTGACTTGGGCTTTGCTGAGAAAAATCTTTTGAGACATTTTTGTGGCTTTTTCTAAATATTGATAAGATACATGGACCTTATAAGTTATAGATGAGCTTTTGTTATATAATAACCTTAAGTGTGCTAAAACACAATTAAGTGGTGTAATTTGAATTTGATCATTTTACAAATATAATCTCTCCGCTCCTATTTGAAATCTTACGATTTTTATGAATTTAAATTTAATGTTAAAAATGTTTGAATTAAAAAAAAAACCAATCTTGGGTCATCGAGTGGCATCATACATAGGGTCATGTCCGTCGCTGGAGATTTGTACATTGAAATTTTTATGTTTATTTTATTGATTGTTATTTTTAACCAAGTTCACTTTGTTTTATTGGGACCAGTTTTAATGATAACCACTCATCAACCAATGTTCATGTGCCTTGAACCGCTATTAATAGCCATTTTGTTAAAAGGCTTTGTTAGATGTAACAGTTTACGCAAGTGTATAAGGACCACAAGAATATTTGTTTGACATGCTTGATTTTAATCTAGCCTAAGAAACTAGATCGAAAAGAGTTGATCCGATTAGACCACAACCATTTTAATACTTCATGGTTTTATGTGTCAATGTGTTAAGTACCTAATGAGTACCTGTTATTTAAGCTACATATGGTCACATATATTGATAAAAAAAAAAAAACTTAGAGGATCTTCAAGACTTCAACCCATCTAAGAGTTAAACCGTTTATAGATTCGAAACATCATTCAAACACGCCTATTTGGTCCTTGATGAACTTGGTCCCAAACTGGCACAAATTTCTGGCATTTCCGTCCGACATGCATCAACCATTTATGGGAAACTCATTAGTTAGAACCGAGGTTTCTTTAAAAAGGAAGACTTGAAAACCAGCAACCGGTGACAGTAATGTCTAGTAGTCAGGTTGTTTACTTGAAAAGAAGAACTGCAAAACAAGATGAGGGTAGTTACAGTTTAACATTCGCTTACACTAACGCTTGGTGTATTACAACAATTAACTTCATACCTAAAAGCCTTCAAGACCAAAAGCTAAAAGGTACATAAAAGTAGCTCGTCTAAAGTAATCGGATTATTGTGCTATCCCTAATGCGATGAATACACAGACTACCAAAATAAATATATTATAACAATCAAGAAATTAAAAAAAGAATTCAGGGTAACGACTCGCCTACCTACTTTAACACCATAGAGAAAAGTAGAATGTGGCTCTTCTGATTCCCATCAGAAATCTTCTCAAATCTATAACACAAATGCAGCTTGATCTTTATCATCGACAAATTGTAGTGCCCTTTCCGTGTCTAAAATCAGGTCAAGATGTCGTGCCCCTTTTTTTCCATTAAAAAATTACAATTCTTGGATTCAACAAGGAATCGCAGATTATAGGTTCACATTGCAATCAGTCAAGAAATGATTATCATTGTTGAGAAACTTTCTCCAGTGAGATTTATAGCTCAGAATGCTCAACTCAAGCCAGGGTTTCATGTTGCCATTGAAGTGTAATACAACTGCTTTGTTAATGGCTTCATTGACCTAATCCGGATAACACCCATGTGTTGCTCCTAGTGTTCCTAGTGTTGCTCCTAGTGTTGTTGTTTCGCTCAATCGCCGTTCACAAAAGGGAAGGTGATTGTCAACACATAATGTAGCTATAACATAAACGCAAAGTTATTAAATGTCACAGAGGTGGGCACGCAGCAATTTTAACCCATTTACTTACGAAGTTTTAAATGGATCGATTCAGGTTATGTCTTATCTCTAACGGGTCAAAGGTATAAAAAGAAAAGATAATCACAATCATAGTTTTAAAAAGCGCGTCTGAGGCGCGCCTAGGGCTCAAGGCTCAAGCTCTATGGATTTTTTCGGATCCAGGCTCACGACATGCATGAATCCCATAAAAAGCGCTGCGCCTTGGGGCTTTTTGCGCCTTTGTGCCTTGGGGCTTTTTGCGCCTCGGAGATGTAACAGGTTTTGTGGCTTTTTTCTAAATATTAAGATAAGATACATGGGCCTTATAAGTTATATGGATGGGCTTTTTAAGTTATATCTAATAACCTTAATTTGGAAAAGAGCTAAAACACACAATTAAGTGGGTAATTATAGATTCTGATCATTTTACAAATATGTAATATCTCTCACGTCATAAGTTTATATATTGAACTGATTTTTATTGATTGTTTATTTTATTGATTTGTAAATAACGTCATAAGTTTACTTTATCTTCAAGCATCACATCATAGGGTGAGTATTTGTATGATTTGTAACATTGAATTGATTTTATGTTTATTTTATTGATTGTTATTTTTTAACAAGTTACTTTGTTTTATTAAGTATTTTCTTTATGACAGATTATCATGAAAATGTGTCATTGTGCCTTGAATATTAATATGTTGTTTGCTTGATATTTTGGGTTAAATTGTGAGCTTTGTTAGATGTAAGTTTGCAAGTGTATGACACAAGAATATTTAGTTTGATATGGATTTTAATCTATATGTAGTTCATCGAGCCAAATAGTTGATCCGTTTGAGAAGTGACAACTGATCCATTTTAATATTTATAATGGTTATATGTGTCATGTGTTAAGTATTTAATGTTATTTTGTGTTATTTAAGCTACATAAATGGTCACATATATTATAAAAAAAACTTAAGGTATTTAGTGCGCCTCGTATTCGTGAATCCCACGCCTTGGTACGCGCCTCGCCTCGAGGCTCTTTGGTCCCCTTCGCGCCTTAGTGCGCCTTGAGCCTTTCAAAATTGCATTCAGTTATCGGTTTTGTTTGGTCCAGTTTGAATTCAGTTAAGTTTTGCCTTCAAAAATTCTCAACCCGGATAATCTGAACCTAATAACCCTAGTAACCCGAAACATGAAATGATGAACACCCTTACCGGTCCATACTGTAAGGATAGCACAATTGAAAAGGGCCACAATTGAAAGGATAGCACAAACAATCACTGTATGCTGTCTGGTACTCAACGTGGCGGTCAGATATTACAGCTCCAACATTTAAGAGCACAACTTCAAGAAATAAACGTATCATTTGACTTTACGAATCAAAGGATCGTGTTTCCATTGCCTAAGCCCAAACAGGGTTTATAATCTTGTAAAAATGAAAAACAAGAATTGCGTCAGGCACACGGTGGTCGTTTAGTATCCAATATTCCAATCTTTTGCGCTGGTTTTCAGCCTGCTATGGATGCTATTCAACTCTGTGGCATTCGTTACTACTGGATGTTAATTTACAAGCGTGTCTCTAATGATCATGGTTACGATAAACCCCATAACCCAAAAACATTTTCATATAGACCAGGTAAAACATTTGGCACAACAAAAAACTGATTCTGTAATTGAGAGTTACCAACTATTGTTGGATCGTTAAGGGAAAATTCAGGGAGAACTTATGCTGAACCAAAATTGTTGAACTTTAGTTACCATCAATTATGTTTCCCAATAGATTTGAGCATACAACGAGTAGGTTGACATGAATCATTGACAAAGGATCCATACCAGCAGTACCAGTAACAGTGAAGGACCAGGAAACTATCCTTACAGAGCTACTATTAACATCGCAGAAACCAAAAGTAAAACTCTTAAAGAAAGTAACCTATTGCAAGGGAGAAGAGGATTAAACAATTCAGAGTTCAACACCAAACACTCCCTGCGTTTGTGGTAACAGAGCAACAGCTCATTAATCTCAGAAACATTTCTAGCTTCTCCCAAAACTCATTCAAAATCAAGAAATAGCAAACTCGGCCACTTAGGTACAGAAAACTTTCCTTATCGAGCTACTATCATTAACTACAAAAATCAACATACAACAAATGAATGTTACCTAATCTTTTAAGATACACAATCACAAGGGAATGAGATCCAAGCACAAATGAGTTCAACACCAAGATACATAGGCAACTGACCCACAGAATTCAAACTTTTGATGCTATATTTTGTACGTCGCAACATGCTACACTTTCATGTTTTATATGCTAATGCCTTTACTCCTCTAATCCTGAGATAAAGTACATGAATATTATTTCTTGTTCACACATAAGCATTTACACATTCAAATGTTGCATATTCAATGATTATTCAAAATAGACCAAAAGCAAAACGAGAGGACAATGTAACGAAGCGAAGGACGCTAACAAGATTTCAACACGTAATGAACATCTAAAAGGCTTGTTCATCGTTTTATTACACAAGCAATAAGGCATCTATAAAGGACATTCCCCCTTCTAAAAAAGTCATCAAAGATAAGAAGCAAAAGCAACACTATCCATGGAATAATAAAAATCACTTTAAACTTGATAATACCAATTTCACTAACCTTGCTACAAAGCACATATTTGATAAAATAAAATTAAGAAGAAAAAAAAAAAAAGTAGCATATACTGCATTTACAATCGCATAAGATTCCATAAATGACATTACTTAACAACATTAAATCAGTGATAAAAAGCTAAATAGATGAAAGTGATTTTTCCACACCTGAACTACAAAATAGGCCCCTTGAAATGTGGCCGTCATCATTTTGATCAATTATTGTCGTAATATATATATGAATCCAAGTGATCAAGCAAAAGTAGCGATTCCTTGTAAGAGCCCATGAAGAATGAGTCCCGTATTCCAAAAGTCCCAATATTCTTGATTTGCTGTGAGTATGGGTTGTAAACATCAAGTGTGGTAAACCTTGAGTCCTCCCCCTCAATTCGAGTTTCAAATATAGTTTCACCATTCTTCTTAAACCCAATTATTTTCTCTACCGGTGCGCCAATTGTGAATAGCATTCTAAAATACGAGTCATGCTCCATCACCCATACACCACAATGAGCGGACTCATTATATCCATACACAACAAGAGACTCCCTTAGCTTAGAAACGAAGCAATAAGAGCACAACTCTTTTGTTAAGGTATCTGGTAGGTCTACAACTTTAAACTCCTTGGTAATCAAATCAAATGACACAACCATATACTTATAATGAGCTACACCATCATCAGTCAAAGTCATCTCATTAGCAGCCCAATAGATAAACCTATCTATAACAACCTGAGTTGATATCGGATTAAGTCTAATCGATTGAGGAGGCCAATTACCACTTGGAATCACATTCCAAACACCCAAGCTCAATGTAAAAACTTCAACATGCCAAAGCTTGTTAACCGCATATAAAAGCTTCACAATGGTAGGATCTCTAGTGGCAGGACAGACCCCGAAACCAATAACAGTCTTAGTATGAGAGTAAAAAAAAGGGACAGCAATACCGAATGATTTTCCGATAGAATGGTTCCAAATAACAAGCATCCATTTCTTATAAAATTTATGAAAACCATACAAACAGAGTAATCCATGACACGTATCAACGACGTGTGAAACACGATATTGTTTAAGCAAAGGAGACACAACAAAAGATGGAGCGAACTCTTTTACCTCAAGAGATTCAATATTATCATATACTAGAAAAGTATTATCATCCTGAGAACCCGGTAATAAACTTACAATACCACTATGTGGCTTCGTGTGGCGGGCGCCGTAACCTTTGATAAACTCAGAGCTGTCAATGAAAGACTTCCATGGCTTCGAAACTGATCTGAATCGAATCAATGACTTGACATCATAAACTCTTTCGATGATATCCATATGGATTTCAAATGAGATGTTGTCTGACATTTTTTATATATTTTTTCTAGGGTTTCCGTTTGGATTTCAAGTGGGTGTCTGTTTAGGTTTATGTGGTTTTAGCTTACGTGAGATTTGTTTTCAAGTTCAGATGAAGTTCACAAGTATTTTAAAAAGCGGACAGAATGGAAAACGAATTCTGTATTATGAAATTAGTCATCGAAGGACAAATGCATGGAACATACGTGAAATTAAACAATTATTTAGATTAACAATACAGAACATACAGTGATTAAGTCATCAGATATTGTAATTTTTGGTGTCAATAAACTTGTATTTGTTGTGGTAATCTAAAGACAGTTGATTAAACTGTTGATGACTTGAGCTAATCGTTTGTAACTATAACTACATGGAGTTCTTACCAAACGTTTGACAGACTTATATTGTATTTAGAAAACGTACGAACAACTTAATAATTTTGATTAATGTTGTGTTATTCCTGAGGTTGTCATTTTCGTCACAGATAACCATATTCAATCTTTCTTTTTCTTTTTTTTCTTTTTTTTTCCTAATGGGAGACACAATAATATTTAGCTAACCATGTGTGGGAAAGATAGGAAAACAGCAACTGTTAGGTTTGTGGAAGTTGAAAACACGACAAAACGATTAAAGGTGTGTGAGCGCGCCTATGGAGGCACACACGATAAACACGAGTATACGTGTAGAACGTTTATACTACTTGAATATACATACCCCGTTATTTGACCCGATCATGAATTCGAACCATGGGCTGTTCTTGGACTTGACATGGGACGAATTGGGTTTGCCTTGGGCCTTGACAACTCACTGATCGGGCAGGAAAAGGAGCATGGGTTTTGGCTTGGGTTGTAACTTGTCGAGCAAGTGTTGGACTCCAACTAGGAGTCGGTTTGGTTAGTATATAAGCAAACACAATCCCTCACAAAACTCACGCATAACATTACTCCCTAATCCCTAAGGGTTTTTGGTTTTGATAAATTCTAAACTTGTTTTTGATTCAAGCGTTTAGTATAATTGGTGGTGCTTTGTTTTCTGTTTCCTGGTCGACAAGTACAGCAGCAACAAAGTGGTGTTTTTGTTTCTGGTCATGGTTCCTTTTCTCGGACAGAAGCAACAGATATCGGACACGCCTTGTCCGATATCGGGTAGAGTGGAAAAACAACCTTTGTTGTTTTCTTTGGTTCTCGGGCAGTAAAGATTTGATCTTGGAGGTTTTCTTTTCGTGCTATATTCAAGGTGTCAAAGTGTTGAGTAAATTCAGGTTACGACTTATATGACTTGTAAGATGTTCATATAATTGTCTAACTCTATGTGTCTACTACCTTGATGCAGCAAAACATTTTGTCAACGATAGCAGTCAACCCATCCCACCGGTTCCACCGCCGGAAGGAAGAGCAATCACAGACGTAAATGAACAAGCAGAGAGCATTAACTCTGATGAAGAGGATGATGATGGTTATGTAACTGTACCTGCAACTTAAAGAACCGGCAGTAAAAATACATGTGCCTCAGAATCACTGTTTTGCTAGGATATATCGACAAACTGTTAAACTCAAAACTGTTTTATCAGCTTATGAATTGAATTTTGTAACTTGATTTTGTGCTAGTCAATTACTTAGCGGAGTTATAGTTTACATTCCTGTATTGTTTTACCAGTAATCTTTTCAAGAACACGAACCATCTCTAAAAGAATGAAACCGGCTTCTATCTCTCAACACAATCTTTATTCCAAATACATTAGAAACAAGTTTCATGAATGTATGACAGTCTTTACAAACCCGCAAGTTCTTGACAATTCTTATCACACTTCCGTCACATAATCTTGACATCCCAAATGCAAGAGCAAGTTTCTCACTATGCGTAACTAACGAGTCTTCTTTCTCTTCATCTTCAATATCATGTAAAACGCTGCCAATTACCTCCGGTGCATACCCTGCTTCAACTCTAAGTCTCGACATAATCTCTTTAAGCTTTGTATCTCTTTTGTGACCACGTTATCTTTTTCACCAGCAACAAAACTATACATGATTTTATTAACTTCAATCATACTCCAACCAGGGGTTTTCGTTAGTCCTTGACTATTCATTGACTTTCTTACAGTCGCAACATCCTTCCATTTCCCCGCAACTGCATATATGTTTGATAACAAAACATGGTCACCAGAATCACTAGGGTCGAGTTCAGAGAGTCTTAACTGAACTTCCTCAGCCAATTCGACATTACCATGAATGCTACAAGCACCTAAAAGTGTTCGCCAAATAACAGCGTTTGGTTTTATTGGCATTTGAGTTATGAATTTGTACGCCTTTTGGAGGTCACCAGCTCGACCATATAAGTCAACCATACAACCGTAGTGTTCATATGACGGCTCTATACCATAGTCATTCTTCATCATGGAAAAGTACCTACATCCGTCTTCAATCAAACCCGCATGACTACAAGCGTAAAGAATGGAAATAAATGTAATCCCATCAGGTTTAATCCCCGAATCCTCCATCTGATGAAATAGTTTTAGAGCCTCATCACCATACCCTTGCATTGCGAATCCCGCCACCATGGTTGTCCAAGAAACTATACTCTTGATTCCAGGCATTCTTTCAAAAACTAAACGAGCCATATCATTGTTCCCACACTTACCATACGTATCCAACAACGCATTGTTCACTGAACGTAGCCAAACAAACCCACATTTCTCAATATAACAATGCACAATTTTACCAAACTCAAACGCCCCACTTTGCGCACACACAGAAAGAACCCCCGTCAAACTCACCTCACTAGGCCTCAACCCAACCCGATGCAACTCCACAAACAAATCCAACGCTTCACCAAAACACCCATTATGAGAAAACCCTACAATCATCGTACTCCACGACACATCATCCTTAACATCCATCTCCTCAAAAAACATCCTCTTCGCAACCTCAACCTCCCCACTTTTCATAAAACCATCCAACATAACATTACTCGACACCAAATCCTTAACATCCATCCTTCTATACAGCATCTCCGCCCCCTCTACAACACAACACCTAATACACCCCGTAATCATCGCATTCCACACCACAACATTCGGGGCCAACATTTCCTCAAACACTTTTCTCGCCTCCTTAATCCACCCGCACTCAGCGTACATACTAATAAGCGTTGTCCCAACGTAAATATGCATATCAAGCCCATAAACTATCCCTAGGCAATGCACCTGCACCCCACTGTCCCAACTTCTCATATTCGCAACGGCTTTAAGTACAAAAGCAAAAGTAAAACTATCTAAGTACACAAAGTGGGACAACATTCTACGCATTTCGTTAAACGTAGTGAGGGCGTTACACGGCTGATCGGACTCCGGTATCCACAAGTATAAGGGTGTTGTACATAAATGCAGTTGGGTTTGGAAAATAGTGCAGTATGGAGTGTGCATAAGGAACTGCATTTGGAATGTTGATGGAACAGTGGAGGATTAAGTTTCCATAAAACGGGTCGCTTGTTTCCCGCCTCATTGAGATGTGGAGCTGTGTGAGTGTTCTAAGGGTTTTGCAACTTTTTAGTAGTGTTAACATTTGATAATCAGTTCAAAAAAAGTTTGCAGTTTGAAGAAGCTGTGAAGTGAATAACTGAATCAATGACCTGAACTTTTTTGATGATTTCCATTTGGATTTCAAATGGGATGTTGTCTGACATTATGTTCTAGGGTTTATGTTAAGTTTTGAAATAGGTTGAATTAGTGAAAACTGAAAAGTGGGTTTTGGAGAGGAGGTGATTTCGGATCTGGGTTTGAAGGCCGTCGTGCACTGTCGTGATACGCCGGAGATTTGGTAAAGATATTAACGCTATGTTCTCGAGTTTCTTTTTTTAAGTAATAGAAGGGGAGGGGAAGGGAAATAAAAAAAAAAAAAAAAAAAAAAAAAAAAAAAAACGTTCTTGAGTTTTTTAAGATGGAAAGGTAGGGGATGGGAAGGTGGGAGGAAGGGAAGGGATGGACTTTTGAGTGTTTTTTTGTTCGGTCCAATTTTGGGCGGATTGGGAAGGGAAACAGGTATTAAACATTACAAGCCTTTGTAAAATTACAATATTATCCTCATGCTTGCCACATGATGTTATATTTTCATTAAGCATGTTTGGCCTACTGTTATATAATCTACAATACTAATAAACGTACTTGCTTCATGATGTTATACAATCTATAAGACAATTAGCATGCTTGCCACATGCTGTTATATTTTCATTAAGCATGTTTGGCTTGACATTTATTCGAATGGCTGATATATAAACACATTTCAGGAAAACACAAAAGTGAGAACTTCATACTTCTGCATGTGGCCTCTAACTTAGTTTAACTAATTTAAATTTGACCAGTATTATGATTATTTGAAAACAAAATTGAGGACCTTGTTTAACTAATTTAAATTTGACCAGTAGTATGATTATGTGAAAACAAAATTGAGGACCTTATACTTATGTGATTTGTTATGTAACATTATTCGAGAATTTGATATCAAACCACATATGTGATTATTTTGGACTTATTAGATATATATTGTTTAGTTTAACCTTAATCGATAAATTAGACATATAGAATGGTTAATGCTGGCTCTTATACATAATACTGTAAGGCACAGTGGAATATAAGCATTTTTTGTGCAGATTCGTTGGATTGAATATAAGCGTATGTATTAGCTTTTTATTTTTGTGAAGTAGCATATTGGTAATACGAGGGTATATTGGTAATTTGTGTATATTTCTTTCCTTTCCTTGCTACTTTAAAAAAAACTTAAGAACACAAAAATAAATAACCACTTTCTTCCCATCTCATCCCCTACTTTGCCCTTTCCATCTCATCTCCTTCCATTCTTTAAATTTTAGACTTGAGAACAGAGCGTAAGGGGATGTTTGTTTAAGATTATATATGTGGAGTGGAACTAGAATTTTTATTTTGATAAATTTGTTTGGCAAATTAATTTAAGTTGGGGTTTATTATTATAAAATTACTAAAAATGACATATAATTAAATTAGCATATGTATATATTAGATATTTTCATGGGTGATTAAGTAATTTAGTACCAACGAGGCTTATATTTGAGGCTTATAAAAATTTTAGCCCCAATTTTATGGCTGGGGCTTAGGCTTATAATTTCAAAATCCTCTCTATAAATCTTTATTGCCAAACGAGGCTTATAGGGGGCTTTTGAAATTTAAGCCCCATAAGCCTCTCATAAGCCCTTAACCACACATAGCTTATATAACATAAAGCTAATGACTCAAAAAAAAAAAAAAAAAAAAAAAATGATTTCCAGCCTTCTTTCGCGATTTTGTTTTTTCAAAAAATGAAGTCAAGCAAAAAATAAAACTGGGGTCGAGTGAAAAAAAAGTGAAGTCGAGCAAAATATAAAACCGGAGTCAAGTAGTCGTGCAAACGAACAGTCTTTTTTTTTTTTTTTTTTTTTTTTTTTTTTTTTTTTTTTTTTTCAAATAGAGAAAATGGTCTATTAAAAAAAATCTCTTAGTCTATTTAAGTCATTGGCCCTATAATATAAGCCATAATTTTGTGGCTTATTTCAACACTTAAGCCCATAAGTGTCAAATAAGCCACAAAATTATGGCTTATGTTATATAAGTCGAACTCATATAAGCTAATAAGCCCATATATAAGCCGAAAGAAACACCCCCTAAATTTGGGGTGTTATGTTTACTTTGGGGGTCTATCGGGGTGTTGGTGTTAACAATCCGAGCTTTTAACGAGCTACTCGAGCTCGAACTTATTTAACTCAAGCTCAAGCTTAATACTCACGAGCTCGTATCGGTCTCGAACAAAAATTAGTGCTCGATTATTTGAAAACTAATGTCTATAGCTTGGCTCATTCGAGTACTCGTTTAATAACCACGAGTTGAACGAGCTACTCGAGCTTAACGAGCCGAATAAACTACTAGAGCTTAACAAGCCAACACTTAATCTCTATAAATTTTTAAGTTTATTGTTTCTAATACGATTTATATTCAAGTTGTAGCTTAGTATTTCTAAGCTATATATTTACTTGAAAGTAAATCTCCTTCTTTTTCTTAGACTTTGTTTTATACGCTCTTTGTTTATCTTGTTTCTCTCTCTTTCAATGTGTAATGTGTTTTCTTTTACTTCTTTTTCTTAACATGTGTTTTCTTTTACTTGCATCTTTTATCTCTAATACGTTATTTCTTATTAGTTATTACAAGTATCAACCAACTAAATGACAACTCTTTTAAGTTTAATCTATATAAATACACTTATTTATCTTATCTAAACTAATATAAATGATTTCAATGTGTGTTTTTATTTGTAGAAGTGTTAAGTGATTTACTATTACACAGTTTTTCTTTATCGAATTATGACACCCCAGTTTCAAACTTACGTATAATACATTATTGGACATTAAAAACATAAGTCTGCAACGCAAGTCAAAGTTTAAAAGATCTTTTAATATCCTTAAAGATACAACTTAAAGCGTAAAAATTAAAACATTCGGGGCATAAGGATGTCAAGTTGAAGTGGTCCCCTTTTGTTTAGTCCATTAGTCACCTCGAGTTCGTATCTATTATTTCAAACCTGAAGATGTACAATGAATGTGTAAGCCTAAAGGCATAGTGAGGTTGTGTGTTGTATACATGTAATATCGCACATATGATTCAAATGCATGATAAATGATAACATAACATATAACTTATGCGATCCCAATAATTGTGTTACGGACTATTAATAATTTGTTACTAACCCTTTTTGCCAGTCTTATTGTTTTTAAAGTCAAAATCACAAAGAGAAATACTTAAAACATAATTGAAATATTATCAAAACATTTTCATTCAAATTGTATTGATTAAAACATTGTACACGTATAATTTCATGAAATGCAAATGCACATGTATATAACAATAAATCACATAGATGCCACAAGAATGAGATGCAACGCCCAATCACGACTTATAGTGTACATCCCCGTTTATTAAAAGTCATGAGTACTCACCTTAATTACAAGCTAGTTGCGTTTGTAATTATCCAAACCTATATCAATTCGGTATCACGCATTAATCATTTGACTAAAGCTAGTTGAGACATGCATGTTTTCTAGATTTTAAATGTGTTCCTCTTTTAGAAAAATTTGCAGCATATTTATAAAACACGATCTAAGCAAAAAGAACTAAAGTCATTAGAGGAAACAAGAGTTTAAAAACATTGTTCATGTCTAGTTTATGATCAACATTCTTCTAGATTGCAACACTCGGCTCTAGAAGGCCATAACTCTCTCAATATGTAAACAAATGCAGTGAAATTTCATCTAGAATTTAGATCTATGTATTAGTTTTCAAACCCAGGTGGTCTTATATAAAAAGTCAAAGTTTTTGACCTCCAAACCGTTTTAAAAAGACATGTGTGCAAGCAGCTAAACTTGTTGTGATAGTTGGTTGTATAATTTTTTTTAAGACTTAACCGTTTCCAAAAAGTATAAGTTAGGTTTTTACAAACTTTCCCATCTTTTGCATGTGTTTTTGATCAACTTCGATCATTTGAGTTAGTAGTTAAAACTAATCAGTTAGTTGTACAATTCAAACATTTATAGTTTGCACTCACCACTTTATTCGCTTACTTTTACAATCATATGGACGAAGTGATTGATTTGTAGGATCCATAGTTAAACCATCATCATAATTACGATTCACAATATTTCAACGTTAAAAGAAATTAATATTTTTCTTAGTTTTCAATTAGTAAAATCGTTTGCTTAGATTTATTGTGAATTTAAAATTGTTTAGATCTGGCGTAAGTTTGAATCAATCACAATGTTACCCTTACTACCCAAACATTATTTGTATGGAAAATAATCTAAGACATCTTCTACTAAGAATATCAAAGAGCTAAGTAGATGGAAGTTTAAAAGTATTAATAATATTTGTATGTAGAATTTTATCCGTTGTATTTATATTATGAGTTTTTATTTTCAGAATTAACAATTAAGTTATGTTAACTCTATTAATTATCTAGTCTTATAATATACTTCCTAGTATTTATAATAAATCAATATTTAAAATTTGTTACCATAAGTTAATAATTAAAACTATAAATCATATCTCTTCTTAAGAATCATAACTTTAATATTATATAAAACTTATATTTTGAGTAGTAGTTATATGTTGTCTAATCAAAAAACTAAAGGAAAAGTATCTCACATTGAAAAAGATAAGAAAGATAAGAGAGGGAGGAGGAACTATAAAACCAAGATCTATTTCTCTATGACAATTATATCTTACTAACTAGCCACAAGCCCACCCATTGGGCAGCTAGCTTCAAGAAATCTTCAAGAAAAAATCAATAGATATAGAGATAAGTGTTCAGTAAAAGAAAATAAACGGGTCTTAACGAAAAAGAGACAATACGGGATCAAGAATTTGCACCATTATCGCCAATAAGCCAAAATTTTCCATTTCCATATCAAATAATTCCTACAAAACGGGGTCTTAGCTAAAGGCCCGCCCAACGGGCGGCTAGCTTTAAGATTTATTCAAGATAAAATTAATAACATAGTTTTTAAAACATCGTTAACCTTAATATAATGTTGACGATAAAAATAAGTTTATGTGAGTCATAATCGTAAACGGAAAAAAGATAAATATCCATTATACTTGCGCAAAATAGAAACAAACAAACATACTCATAATCTGTGAAGAACGGTTCTACATGATGGAAAATACCTAGCATGTATTGTTAGTTGAGGACTCGTGATAAATGTACACCGCCATCACATTAACCCCTTTTGCAATATACATCATATAACAAATGAGGTTAATATCAGAAAGCTTCTTTCCATATAAATATTATACATTGAATAATTTATACAGTGAATAATGTTATGAACCTACTTCTATAAATTGACAGCAAATTCTTCTTATTTCGAATACTTTTGGGCTAACACATGCCCATATAATGCAATATCCAGCTTTCTAATTTTGTCACAGCTTGCTCGCCTCATCAACGCCATTGTCATATGCCATCCAAGCACCTGATGCTCTTTTGCAAAGAACCAGTAGCATTAGGGACAAAACCTCAAAATGCGGCATAGTACGTAAAAAAACAGATGATGCTTTAATCAATATGTACTAACCTTTTTTCTAATTTTTCAGAATTCTCATTATCATGTATCAAAATTATCGTTGAATCCGTTTACCTCATCAAGATAATTGTTTATAAATAATCGAGTTGCATTGAAGCCATTCTGGATGGTTATTGACATGTAATATAAAAATAAATTGTTAACATTAATTGGTCATATCCGAAACATTCAATTTATCAATTATATAATAACAATCTGTTAGGAATTAGAAAATTCCATAGTGAAGAGTCGGTCACCCCAAATATTATCTAGCAAAAGTTAGCTCGTAGACTTGTCGTTATTTACATTACTTAGTAGTTTATTAGTTAGTTTATAGTGTAGTTTAGTTTAGTGCAACACCGTGGAGGAAGGACGGGTCTTTACCCACTGTATGCCTGATCCACAGTCCGTTAGGAGGACGTTTAGTTTGTAACTATAAATACCCTCTACCTCCCAAGGTAGAGGGTTGGACCTTTCATTTCTCTTAATCTAACCTTCTATGTTTTCTTTCACTTTCTCTCTCTAGAAAGGCTCCCACTTTCTCTCTCTAAACTCTTATTGAATTCGATCCATATTATTGTTTGTTATGTGTTTATGAAATCCAATATCTAACAATTGGTATCAAGAGCCATGGTTGGATCATTCATCTTTCATGCTCTTTGTTTTGGTGGATTTCATAAGGTTTTTGGGTAAGCGAGTTGGTATAAGCGACTTGGCTACTTAGCGAGTTGACTATTTATGCGACTTGGTTATTAAGCGACTTGCTTATTTAAGCGAGTTGATGTGTAGGAGTTGATACCAAAGAGAGTTGCCTATGCAGACTTGTCCAGATTCACGTACTAAAGAGAGTTGCTATGCGGTCTAAGCGAGTTGCCTATGGAGGTGTGGTTTTATGCGACTTTATATTAAGAGATCCCAGTTGTCTGTGTATGCGAGTTGAGGTTCATGCGAATGTCTATAAGCGAGTTTCATTATGCGAGTTGTGCCTTAGCGATTTGTCGTTTAAGCGAGGTTGTCTTGGAAGCGAGTGGTCCTGGATGAGAGTTGATTGAAGCGGTTGGACCAAAAGGACTTTTTACGGCAAAAAGCAAACGGCCATAACTTTTTAACCGTAACTACGTTTTTCAGCAGATCAATACCAGTCAAAACGGCAGGAACAGGTGAATATGGTGAGGTTTCAGGCAAAGCGGTGAAACGGATTTTTGAGGCCAAATCGCCTCAAAGGAAGTTATTGAGGTTTTTAAGTTTTTAGACCTAAATTTCTCCGTAAAATCTTGCATCAACCAGTCCAAATCTCAACCAAACAACATATCTACTATTCCTACAAACAATCCTAAGTCCTAACACACAATTGTCTATCGGTATTCATCAGAGTCTTAACACGTTCCATTGGTCATTTAACAGGTTTGGTCTTGATTTTAGGAAAATCCCATTAAATTCTATTTCGGTTTAAATCATAGACTTGTAAAATCCCGTGGATTCATCAACATCATGTCTTACACTCCGATTGTTTGATTTGAAGTACTCAAACTGTATGATCTTGTGACAACCATGAAATATTAGCTATCTGAACGGTTCTGAGATGATGGAATCAATCAATGATGATTTGAGTTCTTCATGTTCAAGTCGATTTGCTGTTCGGGCTACGAATGCCATGCAAAAAGGAAAGCACCATTGAATCTTATCAACAACTTCACTCACACCTCATGTTACACTCCGTTAAATGGACGAACATGCATTGCCATTTTCCGTCAAGACTTAACCACATTAACGGGAACGTTGCTATTGAACTTAGAACAACTAGAGCAACAACTTGATAAAGAAAAGGTTCAAAAGGATAGTTCCAGGCTGCACTTCATGATCCACAAACAATTTCATCATTCATCAATGGGGAATACTCATCAATTATGATCAAGACTTGACTGAGATATCTTCAAGAGCACTAGAATGGAAATTAGCATGTTCATTGAGTCACTTATTCATCTCATGCATAATGTGGAGAAGTATATTGAGGAAGTTACTGGAAAGATGAAAAGTGGATGTGTGTCTGCGTGCGGTTAGAAGATTGTTGTGATGAGTCGGGTAATGTATCGGATTCGGGTGTTCTGAATGTAGAATATCGAAACAACACAGAATGATGTAACCGGTGCTCAGTAACTCACGTCACACAAAGTGAATGCTTGTGATCGAAAGACGAATGAATCTGGTACAATCAATAAATTATTGTGTTGAGACCGATACGGCACCGATGTTGGATCAATGGACCTTGAATCGAGAGGCTCAAAGATATAGATATGACAATAGCGATCGGTGATTCTTGTTACACATGATGTGGATGCGGATATCGAGCCGACAATTGAACAGAGTATCATGTGATGAGGTACCCTTAACTGTTCAACATAGTGCATACGCTAATGTACCTATACATCTGGTCTTAATCTTGAACATGATTAAATGTTCCTTGGTTGAGGTAGTCTAATAACTTCAAAACAAATGATATGATGATTGATAAAGGGCTTTTGATGAACTTTCAAACAAACTCTCAAATCTTGAAAAACATTGCATTTCACTTGAAATTGCGATACAAAGTAAAGAAGAAAGTTTCCAAATTAACAAACCAAGTGAAAATCCGGAACTACGAATTGAACTTTTTGAAATAAACACTTTGAAAGCTCAGCTTCAAGACAAAGACTCAACCATCAACTTTTTGAAGAAACATATTTGATATGATGAAAAGTAATTTGGTTACAAGTAATTTTGATATTAATGCTATTGATGATATTCAAATGAGAAATGATGAATTAGCAATTTGTGTGGCCAAATTACTAAAGGAAAATGAGTCTTTGAGAAAGAATCACAAAGAACTAAGTGACTCATCAAAGCTAGAACTACATCAATGGAACAAACAAACTCTTTGATAGCTAAAATTGATGATCTCAAAGCTCAACTTCAGGAAAAGAGTTTTGCCATTGTTGCTTTAAAAATGAGCTCAGAAAAACAACAGGGAATAGTGTGAACACTAAGTTTTCAAAACCATCAAACTTGGGGAAACCGGTTATTAGACAACCGAATGCGTTTAGATCTCAACGACCAAAATTTTCAAAAATGCGGTTTGCCTCCCAAGTTGAAGCGAAATAAGTTTTGACAAAACAGTCCCACTTCACCTCCTAGGAAAGTTGGTATGAATGACTTGTATAAGAACTCTTATCTTGAAATGGCTAGAAAGAAGGCACAAAATCGTAAAGACGGAATTTTAGGTCCAAGACCTAGGATGATGAATTCTTGAATTTCAAGGCACTAGCGCTAGTAGTTCTAAACCATTACCTAGGAACACTAATCTAAAGACTAGGATTGGCGCATCTAAGAGTAGTTGCATTTCGAGTAAAGCTATTCCCATAGCAGACCACTCTAAGAAATCTAGATCTATTTCGATCCAAACAAGTATGTTGCTCAAAGTGTAAAGATGATGATAATCTTTTAATGCTAATCATGATAAATGTTTCACAAAATCCCTGAAGAAAGTAAATGCTCATGCAATGGTACAACTTGTTAAGTCTAGGATTTACACTAAGTCATCCACATTATATGAAGCAAATGAAACCAAAAACCTCACTAGATGGTTACCAACTGCTAAATCTTTGGAAACTAGGAATAAGGATAAGTCTCTCACTATGCATAAGAAGCCTAACAATCCTAGACCTTGCCATAAGTGGATACCATCTGGTAGAATTTTTAAGGATGCTGGACTTAGGTGGATACCTACTAGAAAGATGTTTACCAATGGCATTCTCAATGTTGACCGTGAAACCCCAAAGGGTTTGGATACGGATGTCACTAACCATAATATATGCAATCAAGTTTGTAATATTAGTGCAGATAGTCCTTACTCAGTCTGCAGATACTTGATCCTTCAATACATGGACTGGCTTAAAGTATGGATAACAAAAGGATTGATATCTCATAATTCACGGGTTCAAGTTACTCAACATTGATATTCAATTGACAATGACGTATGAACACAACAGTTCATGCCTCGTACTCTAAAGAAAAGAAAAGTGTACGGTTCAGTGCACTTTATCTTCAATAGAAGAGAAATCTTCTAATGACGTATGAACACTTAGGTTCATGCCTCATTACTCCAAAGAAAGAAAAAGTGTATCGTTTGCGTTATGCTTTATCTTCCAAAGAAGAGAAATCTTCTTATGACGTATGAACACAACAGTTCATGCCTCGTTCCTCAAAGAAAAGAAAAGTGTACGTGTCAGTGCGCTTTATCTTCTGAAGAAGAGAAATCTTCTCAATTATGACCATTCTCGTCAACATGCTTCATGCTTTTTCCATGTGCTTCAGTCATCAAGTGAACAGGGCTACCACTGATTGTTTTCTCATTCCGCTTGCTCGATTATAATGAAGATGGCGACATCATGTGCTTATTTTGCGGGAGAGAAGTGTGAATAGAACATTCGGATGATTTTCACTTATTTAATCAAGAATGGCAACTCCGTATGCAATTCTTGAGGGGGAGAAGAAGTGTGAATTTTTGCATTGTTGATTGATATTTGAGAATTTAAATGGTCATACGGCTCAAAACTCATGTAAGAACCGAGCTTCTTATTATCGGGTCATCTTCACATGGAGTTTTTCTTCTAAGAGCCGTTGGTTGACATCTTCACTGGATTGATGAGTTTATCGACAAAGTGCTTCCGGTTAATGCTTCACGTATACGTCAACATGATGATTCCGAACAATCTCTCTGTTCTTGTTTGATGTGATTGGTAGTTTGGCGTTACCATCTTGTGTGTTCGTTGCGGCCTTATTGTTGATTTCCTTGATGAACATCTTTCTGTTCTTGTTTGATTGGGAGAGATTTTAGTTAAGGGGATTTGCAAGATGTAAGTTAATTGAGATGCTTTTTGGTGTGAGTTGAAGATGTTAACTATCTATTCCCCAACTGAACAATCTTGAAGAAGGTCGAGTCTACAATCTATTTTACATTTTCTGCTACATGTTAGAAGACTAAAGACGAGTTGCATTTAACGATCTAAAGACTTCTTCTTAATCTGGGCATTTATCAAACAGATTGTCGGTTTAGGGGAGAGCACTAATTGGGAGAGAGTTATAAGTTAGATTCAATCCCCAATTAGACTTGCTCATATTCTTTAGCAGTGACTCCTCGAGACGTTGTTATTGACTATTTCACGTATTGGACATTTGACACAAGTTGATTACTTCGGAGTTAATCATTTATCACTTATTTGAGATTGAAGTTGACTTTCACAAAGGCATGTTCTTATTTGATAATTTGCTCGGGCTTAAGAATTTGAGTTGAAGACTTGTTTTATCTAGTTACCAGCAGTCGAGGTGGATGGTTGAAGACCCGGTTAACTATCACTATTAGGAGTTACTTTGTTTTACTCGGTGTCACACGCATATGACGGTGTGGATAATCGCAAGAGGTGTTAATGTCTCATACTTTGTTTGGGTAGTGAGTACTTAGAGATTTGCTTGAAGCATAAATTCTCTACACCGTTCTTCCATCATTAGGTGCAAGCTTAAGATACAAATGTGGGGAAGTTGACTTCAGTTTCAAGTAGGGTATATTGGTTTTGTTCATCGTGGTCACTTCAAATTGTCTACATAAGGGTTGATAAAAATAGTCAGAGAGAGTCTTCAGCAAGTTGATTCTCACAAGAGTTCAAGTGTTCTTCTCATAATGATTTCAAGTATTTGGGCTTATATTTGTTGCTGATTCTGAAGTATCAAAACCAGAAAGGGGCAAGGAGACACACATCTAAACACAAAGCGAGTAAACTTGATGAACTTAATACTTCTAAGTAACTGAAGATATCCCGGGAAAACAAATGTCATGACCGCAGAGAAACTCAAGGTTTTACTCATCAAGGCTTTTAGTGTTAGTATTCCAACGACATGGGGGAAGCGATGTAAAAGAAAGTTTCTGAAGATAAAAGAGGTACACTAGTGTGTGATGATCTCGATGTTATCGCAATCATCAGGGGAGAGAGGATTGTGTACATTGGGGGCGCTCAGCTGTCTCACTTGAGGGCTTAATGGTGATTCGAGATATAATCACTTATTCCAGAGTTGACATCCGCAGAGATTGTCACCCGCAGAGATAATCAGTGACTTGGCCTGCTTCTTCAATGTTATCAGTTATTAATTCCTTGTGTATTGGTATACTTCGGATACTTGAGCTTCATACACGATCATCGGGGAAGAAAAATGTGAACATGGGGAGGTGTTTTCATTCCCCTCATGATGTGTATTCTAGAGAGCTCTTGGATATTGGTGTACTTCGGGTTCTTGAGCTTCATACACTATCATCAGGGACGAAAGATGTGAACATTGGGGTAGTGTTCTTCATTACCCTCATGATGTGTATTCGGGAGAGTTCTTGAGCATTATACAAAGAGACTGACTGCATCAATTCAACTACTTGGGGGAATTGTTCTCTTGACACCTTTTGGAATTGATTGCTTCATTCTTTAGTGGAAAAGGAATTTGAGAAGATTATTTAAGTGTGGGATGAAACGTTGTTGTTCTTCTTTTGGATGATATAACCCCGAACGGAGAACCTCGATTATCGTTCTTAAAAGGAGCAGCGGGATTTATGATAATGGTGTGCTTCTTTGTGCACCTGGCTATGGAAAGCTTGAAATAGAGCTTCGAATCTGCTCATCTAATGGATCTTCGGTTTGGGGGGAAGCTGCCAAAGTCTCTTTTTCTCGAAGGCTCATGTTCTATCTTCTATTCTGGAGCCTTGGAAGCTTTGGTGGTGAATGTTTAAGAGATGACGATTTCTTCTTCAACAACGGGGCTGCTTGATATCCTTATCTCGGTACTCGTATCATTATCTTCCTTTACTATATCATCTTGTCTATCCTTGTAAATATTTATTCGAAAAACAAAATACAAAAATATAAAACCAGCAAAACAAAATAGAAAAATATAAAACCAAGAAAAAGAAAATAGAAAAATATAAAACCAACAAAAACCTATAAAAAATCAAAAAAAATTTGAAAAATTCCAAAAATATGTTTTCTCTAGACATGTCTTCTGGTATCGATAACATTTACGGTCTTAGAAATGTCATTCAATAATGGCACGGGACTTTAGATGAAGTTCGAGCAGGAGGTGTAAATATTTCTTTCAAAACATGTCCAAAAACAATGGCTTACAGTTACTTTAGACTGTAACCCGGGCTTCAAATGATGGCTTACAGTTATTTTAGAATGTAACCCGTGCTTAAAACTATGGCTTGCTATTATTTCAGATAGCAACCCGTTCTTCAAGAAAGGAAAGTGTTGCGCCAAAACAAATTTTCAAAATTATCGTGCACTTATCCTAAAACAAATTGAGGAAAGTATGTCGAAAGACTGCTGTTCCTACACAAATGTTTTTCCGTCTAAAATTCTTCATAAAAATATTTGTTGTGTTTTCAAAAATGGTGGAAAATGAGTTGCTTAAAATCAATCAGATTCAGAGTTTTAATAAAATTTGGAAACTCAATCAATGACTTCTGCACTTTTAAAATCTTTTATAAAATGAGTTATTGGTTGAGGGGGAGAATGTTTTCAAATCTATATCTTCTAACGAGCTTTCTTAATTATCCTAATATGCTTAATTAAAAATGATGTTAACCTATGTTGAAGGACTAGGTGCCAAGGATATGATTGCTAGGATTAGATAATTAGAGTTTGATGAACAAATTTTTCCCATACATTTAAATGATCTGTTTGATATGTTGCATTGACTCTTATTAGTCGATTGCTATTTGGGTGATGTCGACCACCATATATCGGTATGTGTGTTCACTAACGTATGCAGGTATATTGGTTATAAGAATGTTCCCGATCCGGATCCCACAATTGAAGATGATTGGATGCCGAAAGGAAAGGGTAACTATATCTTGGGTTGACAAATGAAGAAACGGAGCTTAATTGGACTTCTATGGAGAGTTGGCATAAATGCAACGTAAGAGGTCTCACTGCATCAGCAGATGGTTTTCTTCTAAGTGATTGAAGAAACAGAGCTTAATTGGACCTTAGTTGGCATTATAAAATGCAACGTAAAAAGAAGTCTCACTGCATCTGCAGACGGTTTTTCTTCCAAACCCTACAGCAACAACAACGGAAGCTTCTCAACCACCTAACGTATCTTTTTGCAGGATACCATTTTTAAACAATTTTTGAATAATTTGATTAAATTGTTTTGAAGATGGAAAAATATTGTTTTGAAAATAAATTGAACTTAATTTTGAAAATCACCGGACTTCATTTTATCAAAACTTAAGTCACTTAATTATCGACTTCGATCATCGATTGAGGGGGAGAGTGATTTAAAATAAATTATTTTCAATCAATATTGCTTCATAAAAGTCCGGATTGTACAATATAAGTGGTGATCTAAAGATTTAATGTTATGTCATGGTATGATTTTTTCTTTAGAATCAAGGTCTTTCAAAATGAAATTTTTTCTGTTCTTGTTTGATTGTGAAATTGTTTTGTTTTACTTAAAAGATCTCTTAAAAACTATCATACCTGACACTAACAATCTTTAATGTCTTAAAATGGTCCTTATCTGTCATCTTTCAAAATTGAATCTTGCCACGTCTTTCCCCAAATTTTTCTAAATGATTTAAATCAGTTGGGATCACAAATCTCAAATGGTTTGATATTTCTGATCGGGGTAGAGATCGTGTTTTAAATCTCAAATATGTTTTAAATGGAATTGGTTTTAGTCCTTTAAAGGCACTCCTGCCTCCATGTGGCAAACGATTTCAATATACATAATGCACATGTTGAGGAGGAGGATTTATCCAAAAACCAGATGAGTATTTAAACAAGGCACATATTCTCCCATGTTTTTCTAAACCTTATTAAATCACTTG
This sequence comes from Chrysanthemum makinoi, assembly GCA_910596185.1. Classification (NCBI taxonomy): domain Eukaryota; kingdom Viridiplantae; phylum Streptophyta; class Magnoliopsida; order Asterales; family Asteraceae; genus Chrysanthemum; species Chrysanthemum makinoi. Next base: position 81,026,007 of record OU343225.1, on the reverse strand, counting down.
GGATCAAAAATCTCAAAGGGTTTGATATTTTTGATCGAGGGAGAATTTGTGATTTAATAATGAAATTTGATAAAAGGTGATCGTTTTGATTTAATTGTGCACGCTGCTCGCTCATATGTGCTAAACGCTTTCAAATCTTGAAGCACATATTGAGGGGGAGCAAATAAACTATCGAGGTACGAAAGCTTTTTAAAGTGATTTATAAAGTACCTTGATTGAGTTTTCAAATGGTTTTCTTAATGGCTCTTGTGATTGTGGTTGTGCTTCAAAAGAACTCTTGCCTCTATGTGTTAAAATGATTTCTCTTATCCTATGCACATATTGAGGGGGAGAATTTACCAAGAAAATCAAATGGCTTTTTCGTATGAAAATTGTGATAAAAAAAATATTTCAAAGTCCTCTTGCCTCCATGTGCTAAACAATTTCAAAATCATATGCACATGTTGAGGGGGAGCATTTTCTAAATGATCAAAACTATTAAGGTACAAAATGCTTTGATCTTGTATCACAAGTACCTTGATTGTTTTTCCAAATGATTTTTCAATTGGTTTCAAAGAAGGAATGAACAATACCAAAAGACCGACCATTTTACTTTAATGCATGGTGTTATAAGGATGGTTAGGTTAGGTTAGGTATTAGTTCCCACGATCCGCCAGAGCCGTAGGGATCTACCCAGGGACAATCCACTAGATAGTGTAGAGTCCTTAGGTATGATGAAAAAAGGAGAAAAATGAGAATATGGGAAGAGTGCGGACTGAGACAGAGCTAGTACTGGAATAAACCCAACAAGGTTCTAGTTATGAAGTCTCGGTAAGCACTGAAGGGGTTGAAGAATGAAAAAGAAATTGAATGTGAAAAGGGTGAAAAGAAATAGCCCTCCAATAATTAAACCTTAGGGCAGACACCGGGTTCAATACCTATGCTACTGGTGTTTACTAAGGTAACACTGGTATTGAAGACAAGACGTCATAGACCCAGTGACGCACTGCACTAAACTTCCCAAACTACTCAAGTTCCTCTTAAAAGGGCTTGTTTCATTCTCACGGGGAACCGACATTATCTATCGACTTTCTCTTGGAGATTGTTGATATTGAAGAAGGAGACCCTCTCCCTAGTCTCCGGCACAGGAACCAAATATGCACAATTGAGTCTAGAGCCAAGAGATCATCCACAATATCTTGTTAGGACACTAAATTCATGAAGACTTGCTGTTTCACTCAATGTGGAAAGTAAGTATATATTAAGAGTCCTACGCATTATCCTTGTGGTATTGCCAGAACATCCGAGTGATATGCATACATATTCACAATGAAGATGGAAAGCCTTCTGGAGCCAACATCAAACAAGCTCCTGGTAGGTGGCATGTGAGATCTATTCTATAGATCAACCATGTGACAACTGGATAGAAACGATGGGGCAATTCACTCGTGAATCAACCTTGGTCCATGAATGGAATTGACGAATACTTTTGGAAAAACCGTTCGGTGTGCAAATCTTCTTTTCTCTAGCACTTCGAATGTGTATTCATTTCAAATTCAAAAAAAAAGAGTATCTCTGACTGAAAAATACTTTTAGAAAAACCGTTCGATGTGCGAATCTCTTCTTTTCGCTAGCACGTCGAATGTGTACTCATTCTCTAATACAAAAAGTATTTTGATTGAAAATTGATCTTTCTCATAAAACCTTCGTCGTATTGCAAAACTCTTTCTTCAAGCAATACGCGATTGTTTTTCAAATCATTTTTCATCAACCAGTGAATCTCAATTCGCGGTTCACTCACTCCGTGTTGTCTTCTTTGAGACGTTCCGGTTTGAGAACAGCTAGAACACCGCTGCGAAAACCCTGTCAAGGAGATTCTTAGGAATCCTGCCTGTTCACAGGCAGTACTTGTACTGATCAACGGGAACCGTAGGCGTGTACTTCAATTCAACGAAAGTGATCAAAGACACTTTCGTGTGCTTTATTGCTTACTGTCGTATGCGGTACATTTGACGATTGCGTGATCAGAATTGAGGAGTCAATCCAAAGCCGCATGTTCACAACAACCACACTTAATTGAAGAAATCATGACTGGTGCATATCTACATATCCCGGTTCGATATTTTATACTATGCTTCTGCTACGCTGCTGCAAATATCATAAACCAGTAAGGCTTCCGCTACTCTGATGGAAAGATGTCATGATCCAAAAGTGTGAGCATGTCGGTCTGAAATTCACAACTTCACATGATGGCAACACAATAAAGGGTGATCCGAGATTTCTGTGGTGATGATCTCAATTAAAGCTAGAAGATCATCAAAGATGTGGATCAGTATAAAGGCCTCCACTTAAAGTACAAAGTTATCGGACTTTAAAGAATCACTGCTAAAGCATAAAGATGCAGATGTTGAAGAATTAAATGTCTACGAGCTCAAGACTAAAGATTAAATAGAATGCTAGGATTCGAAATGTAAAACGTGGGGTGACCTCCCTTAGGGGGAGATTGTTAGGAATTAGAAAATTCCATAGTGAAGAGTCGGTTACCCCAAATATTATCTAGCATAAGTTAGCTCGTAGACTTGTCGTTATTTACATTACTTAGTAGTTTATTAGTTAGTTTATAGTGTAGTTTAGTTTAGTGCAACACCGTGGAGGAAGGACGGGTCTTTACCCACTGTATGCCTGATCCACAGTCCGTTAGGAGGACGTTTAGTTTGTAACTATAAATACCCTCTACCTCCCAAGGTAGAGGGTTGGACCTTTCATTTCTCTTAATCTAACCTTCTATGTTTTCTTTCACTTTCTCTCTCTAGAAAGGCTCCCACTTTCTCTCTCTAAACTCTTATTGAATTCGATCCATATTATTGTTTGTTATGTGTTTATGAAATCCAATATCTAACACAATCATATACAAACCTTCCCAATCCATAAATCTACCAAAATGAATAGCCACAACCACATATCCACGTATATGATCTTTCTGTAGCATTCGGCAGGGTCTCGATCATGAGCTGTAATAAAAAATTAACCTCAATCATGCTCCTCATGAGCTATGCAAGAATAGCTTTGTCACACTGTCTGATTCTACAAAATAAAACATGTGGTTCCTCAAGAAAATTATTACAATCTAAGGTGACACGCCTTGCAGTATTAATCGTAATGCAACATCATAAATGTATAATGCATGTTGCATACTTGACCCATTATAACGAACTGGATATTTAGAGAACTGACCCATCCATAACTTAATGGGTTGAACGTTATATGTATATGTAAAGTTATATTCATCAGTAAACTACATATATACAATCATTAGAGATTAGTCCAACATATAGTAACAACACCCTCAATCCCTCTTTTTGCTATTATCAACATCGTCACAATGGTCACTGATAAGACCTGCAAGGTAATCTCATAGCATACATAACCGAACTCTTAACTATTGTAAGTGAGTAATTCTATAATTTCTCATCAATTCACTGCCGTCAACAATCATATTTGACACACTGGTTACTTTATACGAATATGAATTAAGAAATTTGGACTAAAAGTGTTTGGGTTCAACCCGACATGTGCTAAAATACTCTTTTTGAACCGAACCTATTTTGACCCGTTACCCGACCCGTCCATTTTGTTTCTTTAATTCAAAGAAACATTCTTATCTTTTGGTCATAAGCTACACTTTCTTGCTTTTATAGAAATCTTGCGGGTTTCTGCTATATTGTCAAACCAAGGATTTAATGTCGACAGGCTGCGACATAGAAGCCCGAGCCCCATGGCATCTGCAGGTCTTACTTGCTGGATTATTTTTCCATAAGAGGTGTTTTATTTATACAACATTAAAACTTAATGTGCACTTATAAAAACGACAGTACATTTGTGATAAATCGTGTGTTATGGCAGAGGTTAAGTAGGACCCCTGGAATGGCAATGGACCAGCAAGGAGCTCCAGCTAGTCCTAGTTCATACACAGTGAAGCGAATTGTGCGGTTAGATATTCCTGTTGTTTCCCTAATGTAAGCTTTCAAGAAGATGCAATGATATACAACTTTATTCGAAGGATTTATTTTACATAAAATAACAATGTTACTAGTTTTCTATCTTCTTCTACATCTTAGAAACCTTTAATATCTATTTATCGTTCTACCTGATGTATTTCGTCACATTAAAAATCATAGCACGAACACTAGTATAAACCTATGGATCATTTGCTGAACTTTGACTTTTGAAGTCAAATGGACTTCTTTTACTTCAAAATTCATGATGATTCTCTCAAACAATTAACACGGATATCTTTTTACCTCTTCTTTCTGGTTTGAAAAAATAAAAAATAAAAAATAAAAAAAACAAATCAATATTTTCCGGTACATATAGAAATTTCTGGAAAATCTTGAGTTTGAAAACATAGTCAACATGACATCAAAAAGTCAAATGTTTACCAATAAATATACTGTGAACCTCTTCACTATAAACTTATTTTGTTGCACAATTATCTTATCCATGTCCTCATTGTTGTTTATTTATTTACAGGACAAGTCCGAAGATAATATCAAAAGAGCAAGTACGAGAACTAGCTATGCTAAATTCAGATTTCAGAAAAGAGTGTCACCATTCAACACAAGTGGCATGAAATGTCCCAAGACCGGGCGTTACAGAGACAAAAATGTGGATCCAGGGGGTTTAACCACAGTATGCGTTAATATTACAATAGAAAAAACACTGTCATAGTATCATTACACTACAAAAGAAAAACATTTTCACGTGCATACACCAAACCCCTTCTAGATCCGCCCAAAATGGAACCGTATAACTATGTGTCCATATCATCTATACATCTAATTGAGAAATAAAATTAACAAAATTTTCAGTTCTGGTTTTTCGATTCAAAACCTAAACCATGCGTTATTGGCGAATTCAAATTCAGTTATCGAATCTGTTTGGTCCACTTTGAATTCAGTTAAGTTTTTCCTTCAAAAATTCCCAACCCGAATAACCGAAACATGAACTGACGAACACCCTTACCGGTCCATGCCCAATTGATGTCTCAAAAGGGCCACAATTGAAAGGGTAGCACAAAAAGTCACACTGTCAGGTACTCAACATGGTGGTCAGATATTACGACTCCAACATTTAAAAGCATAGCTTCAAGAAATAAACATATCAGTTGACTCTACGAGTCAAACGACCGTGTTTCCATTGCCCAATCACAAACAGGGTTTATAGTCTTGCGAAAATAAAAAAAAAGAATTGTGTCATGTAAACGGCGGTCGTTTAGTATCCAATCTTTTGCACTGGTTTTCAGCCTGCTATGGATGTTATTGAATCAGTCGACTTTAATGATGATGGTTGGATGTCATTTGCACATTGACAGATGGTTTACTATGAAAAGTGAAATGCTGGGAAGAGTTGTGCTGCTCATACCAAGCATGATGCCATGGTTTGTTCATGTGCACTATAGAGATTGGCAACTATAACTACACGAGTCCAATTTACAAGGTAGCTCACGGTTTTGGTTTTGGCCACTACTAATGCCTTCACTACTCTAATCCTGAGTCAAACCACATGAATATCATTTCTTGTTCACACATAAGCATTTTCATATTCTGATAATGCATATTTATCAAAGATTGATAAACTCGTGTTTGCATTTACAAATTATCCAAAATAGCCGTGAAGCATGCTGAAATGAAAATGTGACGAAGCAAAGAACGATGACAAAATTTTAACAAGTAATGAAAATCGAAAAGGCTTGTCATAATTAAATACACAAGCAAGAAGGCATCAATCCAGGGAATAATAAAAATCACATTAAACTTGATAGTAATACCGATTTCACAAACCTTGCTACAAATCACATATTTGAAAATTATGTAGCATATACTGGCATCTACAATCGCATAAGATTCCGTAAATGACATTACTTAAAAACATCAAATTAGTGATAAAAAACTAAAATAGATGAAAGTGATTTTTCCACACCTTAACTACAAAATAAGCCCCTCCCTCCTTAGGTAACAGATCACTTTCTTCATCCACACCTTGAAAGGTGGCCTTCATCCTTTTGATCAGTTATTGTCAGAATATATATGTAAATTCGAGTGATCGAGGAGAAGTAGCGATTCCTTGTATGAGCCCATGAAGTCTGAGCCCTCTACTCTAGAAATCCCAAGATATTTGATTTGTTGTGAGCACGGGTCATAAACATTAAGTGTGGTAAATTGTCCATTCGCCTTTTTAATTTCAAATATAGGTTCACCATTCTTGCTAAACCCCAATATTTTACTTACATGTGCGCCAATTGAGAATAGCTTTCTAAAAGACGAATCATGCTCCATCACCCATACATCACAACAAATTGCTCCCTCAACCTTAACGTGTCCAGACACAACAAGAGACCCCCTTAACTTAGAAACTGAGACACGTGAGATCAATTCATTTGTTAAGGTATCTGGTAGGTCTACCACTTTAAATTCCTTGGAAATCAAATCAAATGACACAACCATATGATTTGTGGTAAATACACCATCATCAGTAAAAGTCTCCTCATAAACACCCCAATAAAAAAACCTATCTATAGCAATCTGAGTTGAATTATCAAGTCTAATTGTTTGACGCAGCAAATTACCACTTGGAATTACATTCCAAGCCCCCGAACTCAATGTAAAAACTTCAACATGCCAAGGCGTGCCATTTCTGCAATTCATTTTCACAACAGTAGGATCTTTAGTGACGGGACAAACACCGAAACCATAATGAATCCGACTATAAGTGTGAGGGGCAGCAATACTAAATGCTTTTCCAATTGACGGATTCCAAATAACAACCATCCATTTTTTATAACCTTGATGGAAACCATACAAACAGAGTAATCCATGACACGAACCAACAACGTACCTAATACTATATTGTTTAAGCAAAGGAGACACAGCATATGAATTGTGGAATATTAACGCAGCATATGAATTATAGTCAATGCATGGTAACTATTAATGCCATATACAAGCCAGCATGAATTGTGGAAAGTTTTGCATGGAAAGTTAATGCATGGTAACTATTAACGCAGCATATGAATTAGTCAATGCGAGCCCATTCTTTATCAAGGCCAGCATGTATCTTTAGCCCATTCGTATTTTGCAATAGAATAATTCATTTCAATGTATTATTTGCATGATAGCTTTGCATGGTAAGTATTAAAATTTGATTTCAATGTATTTTCAATTTCCAAATTTACTACACCATTAATTGTTTCATAGGCGGGAAAAATTAATTTAAAGATTTCGTTACCATGCCTATATAAACAACCCCCAAAACAAGTTTTTATTTCACAACAAGAAAGAAACGTTGATGATGATCTCGAGGTTAGCAATCGATTTTTTTTTATGATCTTGTTTGTTGTTTGTTGTTTGTAATGTGAATTGACACTTGTTTGTTTTTTCCTACAAGCTTCATCCCCCTCCTCCACATCCCCCTCCTCATCCTTTTTTCAACCCCAATCTAATTAATTGGAATTGGGATGACGTCATTGTCATCTCAAGTGATGAAGAAGATGACAAAGATGACCAAGAAGAAGAAGAAACAAGTCAGCCTATCAATCTTGGTAGGAAACGAGTTTATTCTTTGGTAGATCAAAGTGAGAGTGACGAAGAATAAACTTTATGCTTGTGGTCTTTGTTAAAACTTCTTGTTTTACATTGTTTTCAATCTATGTAGTGTTTATTTTGTTTCTTGTCCTATCAAAAATGAATGAATGAATGAATTACTTTTTTGGTGAAAGAGTACATCGTGTCGGCAATGGGCTAGCGAGGTTAACTTTAAAGTTGAATCACAATACCGTACATCTTGACTCTTTTAAGAATGTACATCTTGAATCACAATGTCCAATAAAATAAAGTATATATCATAGGATATATGATAATTGTGAGTTTAAAAAGTTGAAACTTGCAAAAATGCATAGTTCAAACTTGAGACATTCATTTGGGTATCATTAAACAACATAATTGAAGTTAACATAAAGGAGAAAAAAGGTAATTTGTTATGAGGGCGTATGCCAAATTATGCATGAGCAAATGTACATGTGAAAGGATAGTTCTAATAAAGAGTGTATATAGTATACGTCAATGAGTATATTTTAAAAATTATTATCTATGTCCAATCGAATAAAGAGTGTATATTTTCTAAAATAAAATAAATAATGAGCCCAATGTAGAACCTACAATATAAATATAAACCTATAAATACCCAATATAATGTTACAACCTTTAGGGCTTCCATTATGAATTCGCCTGAAGAAGTTCCAAAAAATCAAGATGTCGGTATATCAACTTTGTTATTAATTCTGCTTACTTCTTTCGTTTAGGGTTGTATCGATTTATCGAAATCTTGAATGACTGAAGCAACTTTTTTTTTTTCTTTTTTTTAAATAAAAAATTATGTGTTGCTTAATCATGGTATCATTTTATAGACAAATACGGAAACTATATACACTAACTCTCCAATTGATATTCATGTTGATGTCGAACAATTTGCCGGAGCTACAACGGCTCAAATGGATCGGATATGGGTGGACTTGGTTCGTAAAGAGATCAAGTCAATGTTGGACATAATAGATGATGCGGAATATAGAATAGAAAATGCCACTAACGCTGCTGAAAGTTTGATGAAGCTTGTTCTACAAATGATGAAGGATACTGCTGGATGGATGGAAGGCTTGGAACCAATGTTTACCCGATAACTTTTCTAAGAATGATTCGTATTTATTTACTCTATCAAAAAAGTTACTCTATCAATAAAGTTACGTGGAACATTTGTCAATTTTTGTTTTAAATTTACTTCATTTGCAATATTATTTGGTGAATGTTTTTTTATTTACCATGATGTTGATTTCTAGACATAGACTACCCAACATGTCTAACTACCAAGCACGTTTCTAAAACAAAAAAACTACATCAAACTTTCAGGTTTCATTCAAAAATTATATACATTCGAAAATACTACATCACAGTTTAATATATTTTAGGAACAAATCATATACTTTGTAAAGTGATATACATTCGAAAATGTAGCAAATATATTTTAGGAACATAATTTTCAAAAACCATAACAAATCATATATTTAGTAAATTGATATACATTCTTGTATGGTACCTTTGTTTGCATGGAATGTATTTAAAGCTTAATTTTAATATTCTTGGACAAGAAAAAACAAATCATATATTTGGATTTCAAATTTGATAAAACGCATCTGTATATATTTTCATGCAATGTATTTCTTGCATCACACCTATTCATGGTAACTATTAAAGCTTAATTTCAATATTCTTGGACAAGAAAAAACAAATCATATATTTTGATTTCAAAATTGATAAAATGCATCTCCTTGTTTGGTCGTCCCCTATTATATATTTCCATGCAAATGTATTTCTTGCATCACACCTATTCATGGTAACTACTAAAATTTAATTTCAATATTCTTGGAAAAAAAACAAATCATATATCTTTATCTTTACTACATTAAAAAAAAATGATCAATATTGAAAAAGTGAAAAGTGAAATAGTGGAAAATCAATATTCTTGCATGATACCTTTACATAGAAAGTATTTAATTTGATTTCAATGTATTTCTTGCATGCTAACTTTGCATTGTAACTATTCAAATTCGAAAATCAACGCCAGCCCATTCTAATATGTAGATATGTTCACGTATCTTTACTACATTTACTAGAGTTTTTGCAACAGAAGAAATGTATTTCTTGCAAGTCAAAAAATCAACGCCAACCCATTCATTTTATTAATATACTATTGGAAAGTCAAAATTCATTTTAATGTATTTCTTGCATGGTAACTATTAAAATTTGATTTCAATGTATTTTCAATTTCCAAATTCGCTAGCCAATTCATTGTTTCATTGGCGGGAAAAATCAATTGAAACATTTCGTATTTCGCCTATATAATCAACCCCCAAAATAAGTTTCTATTTCAAAACAGGAAGATTCTGTTTTCTCTCATGGCCAGCTTTATGTAGCATTGTCTAGGGGATATCCCGTAGAACAACAAAGGTACTGGTTAAACCAGTCAAAGAATTCCGTCAAGCAGGAATCTATACCTCAAATGTCGTGTATCAAGAAGTTTTACGCGACGAGTGACATGTGTTGTTAGTTACTATTTCATAATTGATGTAATGTTTTATTTTAAGCTTCATTAAATATTTTTATATGTCGTTTGATACATGTTAAGAATTTTTGCTAGAGTTGAATTATCACATGCTACAACCGTTTGTAATTACATTTTGATCTTTTCACGTTCTATTTTGAACGTTATAAGAAACACTTACCACAATATTGCATATCGTTAATTGTCTGCCGCTAGAAACCGATGCCGCTAGGCACGAGTACTCGCCTAGTTTTAAAATAAGGATGAATTTCATATATCTCTCTTTTCATAATTAATTTCATATATACTCAAATTACAACATTTGAATGCATAAAGGTACAATGCCTTGAAGAGGGGAGATATGAAATTGCCCAAAATAAAACCATCTTGTTATATTGTTCTTACGTGTTTGACGTACATATGTGGTCAGTGGCGGACCCAAGAATGTTAAAGACAGAAGGCATTTTTTTTTATTATTATTATTTTTTTTTTGACAAAAGTTATTGTGCACAAAAAAATAAAGGTAAAAAGTCGTTGTGCACACAAAAATAAAGATAGAGATATAATGTTTTGTTGTGAACACAAGTTTAGGAGAATGAATGTGTTATTGAGATAATCCACCAATGGGTCTATATATAGATACAATCTGATAAAGATGAAGTAAATGATGTATATCTTCTAATGTGATTCAAACTCTAACCAATATTAAGGGATATGGACATCCACATGTATTTATCCATAACACTCCCTCTTGGATGTCCATACTATTAATACGCTTTGGGAATGTTGCCTCGTTAAAAACCTTACCAGGAAAACCCAGTGGGACAAAACCATGGCTAAGGGAAAAAGAGTGCAACGCGTATTATCTCCCTCTGATGACTACATCACTTGAGCTTTTTGAGTTGGCGCATTTCAGTGTTGCAGATTAATCTCCTAATGTTGATGTAAGAATTGATTTAGTAAATAGATCCACCAGATTATTTAAATAGATCCGTTGAGTATCTTTTGAATGAGAAGTGTCTTGTCGCCTTTGATGTAACCATTCTTGAACTAAGCAGTATAGACTATATCATCTTCATGCAAAATCATTAGTGTCTCCTTCCCAGAATTTTGTATGTAAAAGCATATCCATTTTGAAACCGATCATTGTGAGAATTAAACATATCCTGCATCTGCAAAACTAACTAACCTTGTTTTGATGGGTTAGTAAAATATAAACCCATGATTCTTGTACATTAAAACTATCAAAATATTTACTTTATTCCAATTCATGGAATTGTTCAATTTGATCAATTACAATTCTCAAGAATTTTTAAATCATGACACGTGCTTCATGCATTCTATATTTCTTAAGGAATCTTAACTTCAAATGAGCTCTAATCATTTTCTTTTAGACGCATATCAATTACTTCTCACATTGCCAGACTTATACAATATCAAAATATATTATAATCCACCACATGTGAACATGTATCGTCATTATCATTTCAAAATCTTTGCGAAAATATGTGTGCCATCACTTGTTCCTTATGCACAATTTAATATCGCTATCTCAAAGACAGATGCATACCCAACAAGTTTTACATATTTCTGTATATTGAATTTAAGTCCTAATCACATGTCTCATCACACGAGACTTCAATCCTTCATTATTTACTTGCGTCATTAAATTTGGCTATTCATTAATCCAAGATCCTCACATTCATTTGAGCTCTATATTATTTACTTTCATAACCATTCATATGTAATATTATTATCGACGTCGATTTATTTCTTTTCGATTCCATACTCTACTAGACATTATATATCATTTATTGAGATCTCAAGTTTTTTTCAATAACCTTCATGTCTAGCGTCTCTTTAGTAGACTATCATGGGGTCTTATTACCTCGATTTGACCATCTTCATTTTCTTGCTCCATTTTATCTATTCATTCGAGGACTTTCATTTGGAATCGATTAGTCTATCACGCTGTAGACGTGCCATAGACTTACTACCAATCATTGGTTTTACTGGCGGGACGCACATTGTAATCGGAGCACTAGCAGCGTATATATGATCTAGTTACTTTCTTTAGGTCACTAAATATGTCTGGCAATTACTAGATCTGGAATATAAATTGTCCCTGGAACTTCAAGTTCATATTTATTAGTGTGAGGATCAACATTTATATCATAATTCATTTCATATCTCTCGCTGCTCATACTCTCCCCTGAATGAATTATCCATTTTAATATCCCATTGTTGTGCGTTATGGTGGATTAACTATAAGAAATGTCGCACAATTACAATATCTCACTTGGAAAATATGTTTGGTGACCAAAAATCATTCTAATAGGGAGGATTCATTATAAAAATTATTGGCAAGATGCGAATTCAGATTTTATAACATTCCCCATAAATTAAGATTCTGTTCTCATAATTATCGGCATTGCAATCAACTAAAGACGTTTTATAAACGTTTCAACAAAAGCAATTCGCATATGAACTTGGGCTACATAAAGTTCAACACTTATTTCAATAATCGCCCAGTACTTGAAAGTATTCACCACCGTTCTCAATAATACAATTTGGAAAACTTTTATAAGTCAAGCCACTAATCACGCTAACCTTAAGTTGCGCATTTGATGATCGTTTTGATGATGCATCGATTTTAAAACTCAAAATGATCCACATGGCAGCTGTATAAGCCTACATACATCCTCTTTATATTATTTCTAAAACTTTATAGGACAAAGTCCTTATTTTAATATTGTGGTGATATATGAACAATTAACTTTCACTGAGAACAATCAAATCTATTTTGCAAGAAACTTATTGTTGTTCTATATATTTCGCATCATCATTAAACCGGGATGGTCCAACCGGTCATGCCAATTGATACTACAATCTTGGCTCATAAACCTTGGTTTATGACCACATATGCTTCGACATGATTCGACTTATATCTAAAAGTCTAATAATAGGGAGAACCTATAAATGAGCTATTTCATAGCTTTTTACATAGTGTAATAAAATACTCTGTTAGCCTATAGCATTACTATTAAACAAGAAACACATATTTTGCACAAGTCAAGTTGCACAATTTTCTAAGCTCGCAGGTATATACACCAGTGATCGGTTATAATCACGTCCCGTAAACAAATAAAACAACATGTTAAACATCACATAATAAGTATGGAAGCAACCAATGAAGCCAGGTAAGTGGCACAGTGATAAACTAAATGACACAATCTAAGCTAAGGCATCAATTATTCTTGTACATGATATCTCAATTTGTCCGGCAATCTTCATAATGATTAGTTGAAAGGTAAATATATGGGCCTAATACATTCACCAATTAAAAACTGAATAACTGTAAGTAAATCTATTTATAACAAGATATAAATATTTGGTGTCACATATTTACTTATAATTATTCCAAGTAAATGACTTTATATTTGTTTCCATAGCTCGTCCCGATTTTCTTGCCAACATGTCTTACTGACCAACTTCAAACAAAGAGTCTAGTGTCATATAAAGCAACACATAATATTTTCAAATCATACTAAAGGATAAACTTATGCTTTATGACCACATGTGCTTCAGTCACACTTTGTTTTATATAAAAGATAGAGAGCTCCGATTAGCTCTTTTATGTTTTTCACACAGAGTCTAATATAATATTCACATTAGCCTATAGCTTTATAAGAAAATACGATATAAATCAAATGTTTTACGTACATGCAAACATATAGAATTACATATAATAAATAACTCATGAGTACATGCCAAACTCAATTGCACAATTAGAACAACCAACAAAATTTGTATTTACCACAATATTCACAGTAGGTAATGGCTTTAATTTGTATATTTTTGTTCATTCATAATCCAACATTTGTATAAAAATAATTATCGTGTTAATCAAGAGAGTGTATAAGCAAATTATCTCTTGTTTTAGTCATGCATTCAAGACCTTATTCACATAAGCACGTAATAAATAGCAATGATTTTCTTAAGCAATCTATTAATTAAACAATAAAATGATAGCATTTTGCACTACAATTTATATACATAGACATCATGCACTGAAACATTATAGTTTAAATTAAAGTCTCCTTCTAAAGAATCATATAATTATAAGAGATCACTTGTATATCATAGAAAAAAGATTAGATGCTTAATCTTATATTCTTATCCATCGTGTCATCAAAATAGTAGATGAATAAACCAAGTAGTGTTTCAACTCAACCAAATTTGACAAAAACATATCACAAACGCATGTATCAACTCAACCAGATTAGATGCTTTACTTGCAATCAAAATGATAGTGAACTAGATTATAGCAATACATAAGATCAAAATATATTTCACATAGTAATAGATTAATATAGCTCAAAATACACTAGTAACAAGCTTCAAATTAATACATCAAACCATGGCTAATAGTATATCAATAGCCGAATAGATAACACTATTGAAAAATTAAATAATATAGGACCACGTAATAAAACATTTATGAGAAGTTTATTAACTAAGTCATGATGAGGCCGAACGACATCCACCAAGGTTTCAATGTCATGTATTTGTTTCAATATAAATCGCCTACTATTTATAATTTAGTTTATTGGCTATGTTTTCTTTTCGAATAATAATGTCACAATGAAAATTTATAAATAGTGAAATTAGTCTACATATAATATATATGAGTCACATGTGTGGTGAGTTTATGAATCAAGTAAGAAGATACAACCATGGTTATCCTTTAAAATAACTACTACAACTAGTTAGCAGAACTCTATTGCATATATAAAAATAATGAGCTTAATTTGTAGTAATTTAGGTTACTAATGTTAAAAACTACTGTAGTAATCTGTTAGAATTTTTAATATTGAAAGAAATTAGATTGTATACGATAATGAGAAAATTTCAATATAGAACTCATATTTGTCATAGAACCAATCAACCAATCATAGCCACTCATTTCTTTTATTAAAATATATTCACATTTTTTTTTAAAATTAAATATCTCACAAACCGTTAATCGTTACGTCAAAAAAATCATACCATCTCGACGAGAATTAAATTATCTTTCTATAGATATGCATTGTTATATGCTTTCGACGAACTTTTTTTTTTAAATTTCGTCCAGAAAAATCACATGTGATTTGATTTTTACGAATCACATGTGATTTTTCTGGGCGAAATAAAAAAAAAAAAAAAAAAAAAAAAACTTCGTCGAAAGTATATAACAATGCATATCTATAGAAAGATAATTTAATTTTCGTCACGATGGTGTATTTTTTGTAGCTTGAAGATTTACCGTTGGCAAAATATGTTGTTTTAAAAAAAATGTGGAAAATGATTTTTTATTAATTTGGATAAAAAATGGATGACTATGATTGGTTCATTGGTTCTATGACAAATATGAGTTCTACATTGATCTCAACTCATACGATAATTTATATGCCAACAAAAAGACGACGATTCAATAATTTAGAAGAAGACGTTTATAAGTAACCTATGGGCATACAGTTAACTTTGTATAAGTCTTAATAAGTAAAGATACTTTTATTAAGGTGCAATATAACAAGTAATTAAAGATACTTTTATTAAGGTGCAATATAACAAGTAAAGATACTTTTATCACTTAGCACTAGGTACCGATCAAATAGAAAGTGCCTCTTTTTAAAAAGTATAAAAAGCATTCTATACTGTTGGATCATAATACAACATCTGATCAAATTAAAGATAGACATATACACATAAGGGTATACTAGTCATTCCACTAAAAGTAATAATCCATCTTATTTATATCATCTCCTTTCCCAGATCCTTTCTATATTTCTCAACAGATCCGAAAATGAAACGGTGATCTTCATTATCGTCACCACCGTTGCACCGCCACCAACACCGTCTCCATCACCATCACCATTTTAATCAATTAGAAGCATTGAATGATGGAACCCAACTAACAAGTGAATCGGTCTTAAATCACAGGATGATCACTACATTTGCTTTTCAAGAACAGTAAAACGACATCAATCGTTTTACATCATCTAAATGGAAATCTTTGAATACTTGTTATAAATGGAAAATTTAATGATTTTCAATGTTGGAGAGTTGATTTGGTGATGTAATTAGTAATGCATTTGGGGTTATTTTTTTTTTGCATATAAGGTGTTTGATGAAAAGTCTGTGACGGTTTTTGTTTGATAAAAATGTGTGATTTTTGGTGTTTGAGATGGGTTTTGTGTGATTAAGAAGTGTGTCAAGTGAAATTTTATAAAAGTTTTTTGAAAAGATACATCTTGATAATTTATAACTTATTTATTTTGTAAAAAGGTGTGATTTTCAATGTTAGTCACATTGTTCATCAGTTTTTAAACAAAAAAATATCGTTCATCAGTTATTTTCTCTAATGTTCAACAATTTAAAAAAAAAATAAAGTTCATTAGTTAGTTTTTATAGTGTTCAACAGTTTTTGAAAAAATAATGTTCATCAGTTAGATCACTTTGTTCATCGGCGTTTTTAAACAAATAGTGTTGTTCATCAGTTTCCGAATAAAAAAATCATGTTCATTAGTTAGGTCACAATCAGTCTTGTTCATCAGTTAGTTTTTTTCATCAGTATTCTAAAAAAAATAGTAATGTTCATTAGTTCATCAGTTATTTTTTATATTGTTCATCAGTTATTTTTATAGCGTTCATCAGTTATATTTTATAATGTTCATCAGTTTTTGAAAAAGTAATATTCATCAGTTATTTTTGATAGTGTTCATCAGTTCGAATTAGTATTGTTCATCAGTTCATCAATTTTCTAATAAAAATACGATGTTTATCAGTTCATCAGTTATTTTTATATTGTTCATCAGTTATTTTTGATAACGTTCATCAGTTATTTTTTATAATGTTCAGCATTTTTCGAAAAAATAACGTTCATCAGTTATTTTTGATATTGTTCATTAGTTATTTTTTATAACGTTCATCAGTTATTTTTTATAACGTTCATCAGTTTTCGAAAAAATAGCGTTTATCAGTTGTTTTTGATATTGTTCACGAGTTATTTTTTATAACGTTCATCAATTATATTTGATAACGTGAGTTATTTTTGATAATGTTCACCAGTTATTGTTCATCTTTAACGTGCAATATCTCACTCATATCATATCAAATTTGAGTGATTCAAATTTCTAGGTAAAAATTGGTCAAAAGCCTACAATTTTCATGTTTTAAGTTTTGTAAAATTTGGCTTTTAAACTAGTCAAAATTAGAGACGAAAATGCCGAAAATTTCAAGAAAATCAATACCCACTTAAAAAGTTGAAAAAAAATGAGATTCATATATCATAATGCATACCACATTAAAGAGAATTAAATTTAAAAAAATATGATGAAATCGGTTTTTCATAAAAGTTTGTCGTTTAAAAGTTATTTAAGTTTGAAGTTTTGGGATGGAATAAAAAAAATGAGTTAAAATGACCAAAATGCCCCCTAACCGAATTTAATAAGAAAAAATAGAGGGATTGGGTGGGGGACACATGACACTCAATGATAGACTTTCTAGACTTTTTAATTTTTTTCACTTTGCAAGAGATCTCAACTCATAGCACATATTCACATCAGTAGATCTAAGGTGCAATATAACAAGTAAAGATACTTTTATTAAAAGAAAATCAATAACATGTGTTGAGTAATTAATAAAAGAAAATCAATAATATGACAACAATATAGTTAGCGCTTGTGTAGCAAAACACTTTTTTTTTTTAACTATACTTACGTAAGACCAACTTATTATACATGCGATTTAAGATATACTGCAAGTATATAAGAATCTCCATATCACCGTATACCTAAAATAATCCAAGTTATTTAACTACTGACAATTATTATTATTATTATTAATATTATTATATCTCCAAACTTTTCCAATTGAAAGATAAATAATAGCATGTTACAAAAATCCAACTCAGCACAAATATAAGTTTGGTCACTCAAAATAAAATAAAATTTGAACACTGGAAAACATGCGATCATCGTAAATGTTAACCTAACAGTTTTAAGGATTCAATTAAATATAATATGTCACAAACATATATTCCAACAAACAAATTGATTTACGAAGATATAAGCATATTTGAAAATTTATAGACCATGTAACTTTTATAATTATATAAACCTGTCACTAAAAAAAAAATAAACATAGAATAGGGTGAAGAGTGACCTCATTCAAAGAAGCTTTTACGCCATGAAATTAATATATTTTGATATGGTATATTGCAACAAGTACCAGATGTGCATTCCTTTTCTTGTCAACGTCTTGTATAGATTAAAATAACTAAGAGCGTGTTGTGAACACAAGTTTAGGAGAAATGTGTTATTGAGATAATCCACCAATGGGTCTATATATAGATACAATCAGATAAAGATGAAGTAAATGATGTATATGATTCAAACTCTAACCAATATTAAGGGATATGGACATCCACATGTATTTATCCATAACATGTTTTACATTGTTTGGCTTCAAGGTGGGAGGCAATTTGATTTTGTGGGGTTGCTCTCTTTATTAAAAAGGTAAAATAAATAAATAAATAAAATTACACTAAAATCTGATTTTTTTTTCTTTTTTTTTACACTAGAAACTAGATCGGAAAATAGATCGATTTGATCACAAACATACTTCAGTTTTACAACTAAACTTAATGAGTACCTAGTTACCTGCTAACTAGATCGTAGAGGATCGACCCTAGCCTATCTTCAAGACTTCAACCCATCTAAGAGTTAAACCGTTAATAGATCCCAAACATGTTTTAGTCGATACATGCATTCAAACACGCCTAGTTGGTCCTTGATGAACTTGGTCCCAAACTGGCACAAATTTCTGGCATTTCCGTCCGACATGCATCAAACATTTATGGGAAATTCATTAGTTAGAAACGAGGTTTCTTTAAAAAGGAAGACTTGAAAACCGGCAACCGGTGAAAGTAATGTCTAGTAGTCAGGTTGTTTACTTGAAAAGAAGAACTGCAAAACAAAATGAGGGTAGTTACAGTTTCACATTCGCTTAAGCTAACACTTGGTGTATTACAACAATTAACTTAATACCTAAAAGCCTTCAAGGCTGTCACACCCCCAAAATATCGCAGCGGAACGATAGTGTCATTGGGGTATGACGTCATAGCACAAAGTATGGATAAAGAAAACGACCTTTATAATGAGACGTTTTAAAGAGTTTACCATTCGATTAAATAAGTTAAAGTTTACAACACATGAGATCCCAAAGTTTGATAATACATAAAGGTTTACAAAACATGTCGAATGGTAATAGATAAAAACACTAGACTCCAATGTATGCCATGAGATCCAAAAGCTCCATGAAATGCTATCGCCTTATGACCTGAGATAAATATGCTAAAAAGTGTCAACACAAAGGTTGGTGAGTTCATAAGTTTGTGATAAAATGATCTGAAATACTTAGAGAAATGTTCACACAGCAAAGGCATTGTAAATCCACTCAGTTCCATGTTCTGCCCATACAAAACTTGCAATCTGTGTGTTCACAACCCATTGCCTAAAATAGAATGACAATCATGAATATGCGCATTAAGGTAGTTAAAAGTATAAATGTCACCACAAGGGTCTTCCAACACTCGTGTCGGGATGTATCCATAAAAATGGCCTTCCAACATATAAATATTGGGATGTTTGTAAATTAATAGCCTTCCAACAACTTAATTTGGAGCCACTAATTCTTGTATGTTTGTAAATTAATAGCCTTCCAACAACTTAATTTGGAGCCACTAATTCTTGTATGTTTGTAAATTAATAGCCTTCCAACAACTTAATTTGGAGCCACTAATTCTTGTATGTTCGTTCCAAATATGCATATGAAATCAAGTATATAACGCAATCAAGTCTAACGTTATCCAAATTACAAAATCAAAGACCATTTCTCTTCCTTTTTCTCTACACAAACCGGCAACACCATAGGGATCAAGAGGATCAAATTTTTCTAAGGCAAGGTTTAACACACTAGTATCACTCTTTGTTGAAGGTTTTACAATAAAAACCTATGGTGATTAGGATAAACCCTTTTGTTCTCATAAACCTCATCAAGTATTCTTGTAAGCATCTCATGTTTATTTTTCATCTTACATATTCATTTCATAATCATTTCATCATATTTGAGCAAAAACATGCAAGTCATATGATGTTGTACCACTTTTTCAATGATTTTCAAGAGTTATGAATATATATAAGTCATCCTATAATTATTCCTTGTTATATATTAGTTTTGGTGATGTCTAGGAAACCATGACACCCTAAGAAGGTGTATGGTAGGATTAGAATAGCTCCGGAGTTGTTTTGAATGGGTTAGAATAGGTTTGGCGCGAGAAAAACTCATTTCGACACATTTTAAATAGGGTCTGTCCATATTTTTAATTCTGGGAAAATCTAGTCAAACTAGTTAATAAAAGTAGTAACCAATTTAGCTCAAGAATGGTTCATGCAATTCGCCCCAAAATATAGTAAAACGGTAAAAAGGGGATGTGATTACTCACTTGATGAATAGATGCGATGACAAAAGTGGTTACACCGAAATGTAGCGTGAATCTCGAAACTGACCTATTATGAATGATATGATATGCAATAAGTCATGATGTAATGTTATGCACGCAATTCGGATGATATTTATACCACTTATGTATTTTTGAAAACAATACTTCTCGTCGAAAATATAATCTTTTAACGTCTTGACCATTTTTAAATTACTTCACATGTATTTACATTGAAATGATATCCGACGATAATCATTTAGTGATTAATTGTGAAATAATGCCTTACTTGAACTTATGGAACCGTACATGTTATGACCTTGACCTAAAGTCTCCCATGTTCGGAGCATCACTATAAAGTCTCCTATGTTCGGAGCATCACTATAAAGACTCCTATGTTCGGAGTATATCTTTGGGAAGAGGCACCCAGTATATCTTTGGGAAGAGGCACCCAGTATATCTTTGGGAAGAGGCACCCAGTATAACTTTGGGTAGTGGCACCCAGCATAATTTGGCTTCATCAGGAGCATCACTACAAAGTCTCCCTTGTTCGGAGCATCACTGCAAAGTCTCCCATGTTTGGAGCATCCCTGAATTATTATATACGTGGTACTATATTATGGACTATTATGACCATTTATATTTGACTACTTGACACGCTATATTTTGTGCAATGGGTTGTGAACACACAGGTTGCAAGTTTTGTATGGGCGGAACTTGGAACTGAGTGGATTTACAATGCCTTTGCTTTGTGGACTATTTCCGATAACCGAAACCTTGGACTCTTTCATACGAGTTTTCTTATTTTACTAAACATGTTTACTCACCAACTATTTTCATAGTTGACCCGTTTTTCTCTCATGCATTTCAGGTGATCGTTAGTAAGCTTTTTCTACCAGGTCTTGCATAATGAAGTTTTCACTTGTCACTACAAATCGTTATGTAATAAAACGCAATATTTTGGAATCTAAACTTTGTAATTTATTTGCCGATGTCGGCTAAACTGGTGTTGTAATGGTGTACTCTTTCTTTTAAATCTTAACGTTGGTATGTTCTATTATCTTGTGCTTATTTTCCCTTCCGTTACACCTCGTGTTTCCGCCTCCGGCGAGGGTGTGACAGATTGCTCTCCCAATCGGTCACACCCCCAAAATATCTCAGCGGAACGATAGTGTCATTGGGGTACGACGTCATAGCACAAAGTATGGATACAGAAAACGACCTCTATAATGAGACGTTTTAAAGAGTTTACCATTCGATTATATAAGTTAAAGTTTACAACACATGAGATTCCAAAGTTTGATAATACATAAAGGTTTACAAAACATGTCGAATGGTAATAGATAAAAACACTAGACTCCAATGTATGCCATGAGACCCAAAAGCTCCATGAAATGCTATCGCCTTACAACCTGAGATAAACATGCTAAAAAGTGTCAACACAAAGGTTGGTGAGTTCATAAGTTTGTTGAAAATGATTTGAAAAAGTCTATAAAGAATGTTGATGCAGCAAAGGCCTTGTAAATCCACTCAGTTCCAAGTTCCGCCCATACAAAACTTGCAACCTGTGTGTTTACAACCCATTGCCAAAATATGGAGTTTTCAATCTTGTTTGTAAGTAGGACATGGGTGCATACGATATATACATGTACTTAATGCCAAGAATCACAGCCAACTGAACCTCTTGACAAGTCTAAATTGTTTGTTGTGTTTCATTGAATAACAGATTATATTCACCCCAGGTCACGCCATCAAGGACCCAAGGGTGGGGGCGTCAGCCCGATAGTACTATCAATACCTCTCTGCCGGCTCCCGCAGGAGTTAACCAGTTGCTAATGTATGTATGTTGATGTATAATTGAAAACTAGTTTAGCACATTAAGGCACATATCGCAATAAACCACACATAATGTCCAAAGAGTATAAGAAGTATAGTGTAACACAATTGTATAAATGGTTTGAGTATTCGCAAGATTAAAAACAAGTATTTAAGCATGTATCTCCCCCAAATAGTTTGTAAGAATTTAAATGAGTAAAAGCGGTGTATGAACTCACCTGGTATGATTGATATGCTAACAAAATGAAGTGCACTAAAATGAGGCTCGGAAACTATCCGCGACCTAAAATGAATGTCATGATTTGAGTTATGATATGTTGTCGTGAATGCGTGATACAATGTTGTGCATGCAAATTCATATGATATCCATACCACTTGTACGTTTTGGAAATAATGTTTATCGTCAAAATATATGTTTATGACATCTCGTCGTATATAAAAATACTCTACATGTAGTTACGTTGAAATGATATCCCACGATAGTCATTTAATGATTTATTGTGAAATTATAACTTTTCGTCGTAAAATAATGTCGTTGAAATTTTCATGAAAGTGACTAAAATGGCCTTGAAAAGTTAGTCGCAAAATGGTGCACACCGAGTGTTAAGAAATGAACCCAGCAGTTTTAGAAAGCTTGTATCATTATCTCAAAGTTTTAGTGTTTAAGTTTCCATCCTAGAGGTCTCGATCACAAAGAAAAATATAGGTTAAGTATTGTACTTTAGGCCAAAAATATAGTTTAAAGGATGGTTTTCGGCCAAGTTTGAGTGACTATATGTTATTCGTTACAACTCCGCTCAAAAAACGGTTGGACATTTTGGAAAATATGCTAGGCGAACTTACTTTTACTAGAAGACATCACGTTATAAAAAGTTCTACATCATTGTTAAAAACGTCCGCCAACATGGTCCTTTAGTTGCCGTAGTATGTTTTAATAGAGAATATATTAATTTTGCTAATAGAATAAAGTTACGGCAACTTGATTTATCGCGTGTAATTTAATCGTTACAAGTCCGTTTTCTACGTTTTCTACTTCCTTAGATTCGTGTCAAAGTATACTAATATATTTTTGATAAGTCGACACAATTTATAAAGCTTAAGACTCATTTTTGACTCGTAAGGAGTGACATTTTCATGCTGAAATTTCTGAAATTAATAGTTTTCCTCGTCAAACTTGAAAAATTCATAACTTCTTCGTTATAGCTCCGTTTTAATCCGTTCAAGTGGCCACGTTTTCGTTTTAAAGTGTATTTTCTAAATATCTAGCCCAAAAATATTTTTCAATGTCGACAAGGGGGAGGGATGAGTCACAAGGTCTTGTGCAAATATCTCTAAAATACTTGTAATATACTATATTCTAACATTTCACTTCATTTACTCATTCCACAAAACAAGATCAAACTTATTTCTCTTTTCTCTCTAAAAATTCGGCAGCCAAGGATCAAAAGGGAGGATCATCTCAAGTTTTCAAGACAAGTTTAATTAAACTCTAGTGTCATTTGTTGCATAGGTTTTGTAATACAAACCTCAAGTGATTAGGAAAACCCTTTTGTCCTTAAACCTCATCATATCACTAGTAAGCATCTCATGTTTATTTTTCATCTTTCATATTCATTTCATATTCATTTCATCATATTTGAGCAAAAACATGCAAGTCATATGATGTTGTACCACTTTTTCAATGATTTTCAAGAGTTATGAATATATATAAGTCATCCTATAATTATTCCTTGTTATATATTAGTTTTGGTGATGTCGAGGAAACCATGACACCCTAAGAAGGTGTATGGTAGGATTAGAATAGCTCCGGAGTTGTTTTGAATGGGTTAGAATAGGTTTGGCGCGAGAAAAACTCATTTCGACATGTTTTAAATAGGGTCTGTCCGTATTTTTAATTCCGGAACGATAGTGTCATTGGGGTATGACGTCATAGCACAAAGTATGGATAAAGAAAACGACCTCTATAATGAGACGTTTTAAAGAGTTTACCATTCGATTAAATAAGTTAAAGTTTACAACACATGAGATTCCAAAGTTTGACAATACATAAAGGTTTACAAAACATGTCGAATGGTAATAGATAAAAACACTAGACTCCAATGTATGTCATGAGACCCAAAAGCTCCATGAAATGCTATCGCCTTATGACCTGAGATAAATATGATAAAAAGTGTCAACACAAAGGTTGGTGAGTTCATAAGTTTGTAATAAAATGATCTGAAATACTTTGAGAAATGTTCACACAGCAAAGGCATTGTAAATCCACTCAGTTCCAAGTTCCGCCCATACAAAACTTGCAACCTGTGTGTTCACAACCCATTGCCTAAAATAGAATGACAATCATGAATATGCGCATTAAGGTAGTTAAAAGTATAAATGTCACCACAAGGGTCTTCCAACACTCGTGTCGGGATGTATCCATAAAAATGGCCTTCCAACATATAAATATTGGGATGTTTGTAAATTAATAGCCTTCCAACAACTTAATTTGGAGCCACTAATTCTTGTATGTTTGTAAATTAATAGACTTCCAACAACTTAATTTGGAGCCACTAATTCTTGTATGTTCGTTCCAAATATGCATATGAAATCAAGTATATAACGCAATCAAGTCTAAAGTATAGGTAATGTTGTTTGGCAAAAGAGTTTAAATGTTTGGATAAATAAGCATATATCTCGCCCCAAATAGTTTATAGGAATTTAAATGAGTTAAAGCGGGGTATGAACTCACCCGGTATGATTGATATGCTAACAAAATGAAGTGCACTAAAATGAGGCTCGGAAACTATCCGCGACCTAAAATGAATGTCATGACTTGAGTTATGATATGTGGTCGTGAATGCGTGATACAATGTCGTGCATGCAACTCCATATGATATCCATACCACTTGTACGTTTTGGAAATAATGTTTATCGTCAAAATATATGTTTATGATATCTCGTTGTATATAAAAATACTCTACATGTAGTTATGTTGAAACAACCCCCTATGATAGTCGCAAAATGGAGCACACCGAGTGTTAGGAAATGAACTCAACAGTTTTGGAAAGCTTGTGTTATTATCTCAAAGTTTTAGCATTTAAGTTTACATCCTAGAGGTCTCGATCACAAAGAAAAATATAGGTTAAGTATTGCACTTTAGGCCAAAAATATAGTTTAAGGGTGGTTTTCGGCCAAGTTTGAGTGACTATATTTTATTCGTTACAACTCCGCTCAACAAACGGTTGGAAATTTTGGAAAATATGCTAGGCGAACTTACTTTTACTAGCAGACATCACGTTATAAAAAGTTCTACACCATTGTTAAAAACGTCCGCCAACATGGTCCTTTAGTTGCCGTAGTATGTTTTTAATAGAAAATATATTAATTTTTCTAATAGAATAAAGTTACGGCAACTTGGTTTATCGCGTGTAATTTAATCGTTACAAGTCCGTTTTCTACGTTTTCTACATCCTTAGATTCGTGTCAAAGTATACTAATATATTTTTGATAAGTCGACACAATTTATAAAGCTTAAGACTCATTTTTGACTCGTAAGGAGTGACATTTTCATGCTGAAATTTCTGAAATTAATAGTTTTCCTCGTCAAACTTGAAAAATTCATAACTTCTTCGTTATAGCTCCGTTTTAATCCGTTCAAGCGGCCACGTTTTCGTTTTAAAGTGTATTTTCTAAATATCTAGCCCAAAAATATTTATCTACTGTCGGATTTTCCCAGAATTTAAAATATGGACAGACCCTATTTAAAATGTGTCGAAATGAGTTTTTCTCGCGCCAAACCTATTCTAACCCATTCAAAACAACTCCGGAGCTATTCTAATCCTACCATACACCTTCTTAGGGTGTCATGGTTTCCTAGACATCATCAAAACTAATATATAACAAGGAATAATTATAGGATGACTTATATATATTCATAACTCTTGAAAATCATTGAAAAAGTGGTACAACATCATATGACTTGCATGTTTTTGCTCAAATATGATGAAATGAATATGAAATGAATATGTAAGATGAAAAATAAACATGAGATGCTTACAATAATACTTGATGAGGTTTATAGACATCACCCTATGTTTTTATTGCAAAACCTTCAACAAAGAGTGATACTAGTGTGTTAAAACCTTGCCTTGGAAAAATTTGATCTTCTTGCTCCCTATGGTGTTGCGGTTTGTGTAATATATAACAAGGAATAATTATAGGATGACTTATATATATTCATAACTCTTGAAAATCATTGAAAAAGTGGTACAACATCATATGACTTGCATGTTTTTGCTCAAATATGATGAAATGAATATGAAATGAATATGTAAGATGAAAAATAAACATGAGATGCTTACAAGAATACAGTTGAGTTTGATGAGGTTTATGAGAACAACGCATTTATAATTAGGGTTTATCCTAATCCCTATGTTTTTATTGCAAAACCTTCTTGGTGTATAGGAAAACAAAGAGTGATACTAGTGTGTTAAAACCTTGCCTTGGAAAAATTTGATCTTCTTGCTCCCTATGGTGTTGCGAAAATTTAAGTTTGTGTAGAGAAAGAAAAAGGAAGAGAAATGGTTCTCTATAACCAAGTCTCTGATACCAATCTGTCACACCCCCAAAATTCGAGCGGAACGATAGTGTCATTTTGTATAGCACGAAGTATTGGATATGAGACGTTTTAAAGAGAATGAGTTAAGTGAATCCCAAGTGATAATACATATTGTATTATAATGCATATGTAGTAGAAGATATTTGCAATTTGGGATGACTAAATGTTCACACAGCAAAGGCATTGTAAATCCACTCAGTTCCATGTTCTGCCCATACAAAACTTGCAACCTGTGTGTTCACAACCCATTGCCTAAAATAGAATGACAATCATGAATATGCGCATTAAGGTAGTTAAAAGTATAAATGTCACCACAAGGGTCTTCCAACACTCGTGTCGGGATGTATCCATAAAAATGGCCTTCCAACATATAAATATTGGGATGTTTGTAAATTAATAGCCTTCCAACAATTTATTTAGCCACTAATTCTTGTATGATTGTAAATTAATAGCCTTCCAACAACTTAATTTGGAGCCACTAATCTTGTATTGTTCGTTCCAAATATGCATATGAAATCAAGTATATAACGCAATCAAGTCTAAAGTATAGGTAATGTTGTTGGCAAAAGAGTTTAAATGTTTGGATAAATAAGCATATATCTCGCCCCAAATAGTTTTATAGGAATTTAAATGAGTTAAAGCGGGGTATGAACTCACCTGGTATAATTGATATGCTAACAAAATGAAGTGCACTAAAATGAGGCTCGGAAACTATCCGCGACCTAAAATGAATGTCATGACTTGAGTTATGATAGGTGTCGTGAATGCGTGATACAATTCGTGCATGCAACTCCATATGATATCCATACCACTGTACGTTTTGGAAAAAATGTTTATCGTCAAATATATGTTTTGACATCTCGTCGTATATTAAAATACTTACAGTAGTTATGTTGAAATGATATCCCACGATAGTCATTTAATGATTTATTGTGAAATTATAACTTTCGTCGTAAAATAATGTCGTTGAAATTTCATGAAAGTGACTAAAATGGCCTTGAAAAGTTAGTCGTAAAATGATGCACGTCGAGTGTTAGGAAATGAACTCAACGGTTTTTGGAAGCTTGTATCATTATCTCAAAGTTTTAGTGTTTAAGTTTCCATCCTAGAGGTCTCGATCACAAAGAAAAATATAGGTTAAGTATTGCACTTTAGGCCAAAATATAGTTTAAAGGATGGTTTTCGGCCAAGTTTGAGTGACTATATGTTATTCGTTACAACTCCGCTCAACAAACGGTTGGACATTTTGGAAATATGCTAGGCGAACTTACTTTTACTAGAAGACATCACGTTATAAAAAGTTCTACATCATTGTTAAAAATGTCCGCCAACATGGTCCTTTAGTTGCCGTAGTATGTTTTTAATAGAGAATATATTAATTTTGCTAATAGAATAAAGTTACGGCAACTTGATTTATCGCGTGTAATTTAATCGTTACAAGTCCGTTTCTAGTTTTCTACTTCCTTAGATTCGTGTCAAAGTATACTAATATATTTTTGATAAGTCGACACAATTTATAAAGTAGTATTGTTAAGTAATAGTAGTAACTTCTTTTTTGTCTACAGTGGCAACGTTTTCGTTTTAAAGTGTATTTTCTAAATATCTAGCCCAAAAATATTTTTCAATGTCGACAAGGGGGAGGATGAGTCACAAGTCTTGTGCAAATATCTCTAAAATACTTGTAATATACTATATTCTAACATTTCACTTCATTACTCATTCACAAAACAAGATCAAACTTATTTCTCTTTCTCTCTCAAAATTCGGCAGCCAAGGATCAAAAGGGAGGATCATCTCTAAGTTTTCAAGACAAGTTTAATTAAACTCTAGTGTCATTTGTTGCAAAGGTTTTGTAATACAAACTAGTGATTAGAAAACCCTTTTGTTCACTAGTAAGCATCTCTGTTTATTTTCATCTTTCATATTCATTCATATTCATTTCATCATATTGAGCAAAAACATGCAAGTCATAGATGTTGTACCACTTTTTCAATGATTTTCTAAAATAAGTCATCCTATAATTATTCCTTGTTTATATGTTTTGGTGATGTAGAGGAAACCATGACACCCTAAGAAGGGTATGGTAGGATTAGAATAGCTCGGAGTTGTTTTGAATGGGTTAGATAGGTTTGGCGAAGAGAAAAACTCATTTAGGAATGTTTTAAATAGGGTCTGTCCGATTTTATTCCGAAACGATAGTGTCATTGGGGTATGACGTCATAGCACAAAGTAAAAAAAACATATTGAAGTGATAAAAATTATAATTCCAAAGTTTGACAATACATAAATACAAAACATGTCGAATGGTAATTTCTTGTATGTCATGAGACCCAAAAAGATTTGAGTGAATAAATATTTATCGGGTTGAAATACTTTGAGAAATTTCACAGCAAAAGAAAAGTTCCCGTCGCAACCTTGTGTTAATTTATATAAATATAACAATTGTATCCAACACGAATGGCCTTCCAACTATAAATTTAAAACACCTTAATTTGGAGCCACTAATTCTTGTATGTTTGTAAATTATAGTAAACTAAAATAATATTTTTATAACTTAATCAAGTCTAAAGTATAGGTAATGTTGTTTGGCAAAAGAGTTTAAAGTATAGGTATATCTCGCCCCAAATAGTTTATAGGAATTTAAATGAGTTAAAGCGGGGTATGAACTCACCCGGTATGATTGATATGCTAACAAAATGAAGTGCACTAAAATGAGGCTCGGAAACTATCCGCGACCTAAAATGAATGTCATGACTTGAGTTATGATATGTGGTCGTGAATGCGTGATACAATATACTCCATATGATATCCATACCACGTACGTTTGGAAATAATGTTTATGATGTTTATAATCTGTCGTATATAAAAATATCTACATGTAGTTATGTGAAACAACCCCTATGAAGTAACGGATCAAATGTCAAAATAATTCTTACGCGATAACGTTATATAATATGAAATGGACATTTTGGAAAATATGCGTTAGAAGACATAATGTTCTACATCATTGAAATGCAAAACTATGCATGAGTTTATCGCGTGTAATTTAATCGTTACAAGTTCGTTTTCTACGTTTTCTACATCCTTAGATTCGTGTCAAAGTATACTAATATATTTTTGATAAGTCGACACAATTGATAAAGCTTAAGACTTTTTTGACTGAATGTATGCTGAAATTCTGAAATTAATAGTTTTCGTTTTCAAACTTGAAAAATCATAACTTCTTGTTATGCTCCGTTTTAATCCGTTCAAGCGGCCATGTTTTCGTTTTAAAGTGTATTTTCTAAATATCTAGCCCAAAAATATTTATATACTGTCGGATTTTCCCAGAATTAAACATATGGACAGACCCTATTTAAAATGTGGCGAAAAATGAGTTTTCTCGCGCCAAACCTATTCTAACCCATTCAAAACAACTCCGGAGCTATTCTAATCCTACCATACACCTTCTTAGGGTGTCATGGTTTCCTAGACATCACCAAAACTAATATATAACAAGGAATAATTATAGGATGACTTATATATATTCATAACTCTTGAAAATCATTGAAAAAGTGGTACAACATCATATGACTTGCATGTTTTTGCTCAAATATGATGAAATGATTATGAAATGAATATGTAAATGAAAAATAACATGAGATGCTTACAAGATACTTGATGAGGTATGAGAACAAAGGGTTTATCCTAATCACCCATGTTTTTTGCAAAACCTTCAACAAAGAGTGATACTAGTGTGTTAAAACTTGCCTTGGAAAAATTGATCTTCTTGCTCTATGGTGTTGCCGGTTTGTGTAGAGAAAAAGGAAGAGAAATGGTCTTTGATTTTGTAACTTGGATAACTTTAGACTTGATTGCGTTATATACTTGATTTCATATGCATATTTGGAACGAACATACAAGAATTAGTGGCTCCAAATTAAGTTGTAGGAAGGCTATTAATTTACAAACATACAAGAATTAGTGGCTCCAAATTAAGTTGTTGGAAGGCTTTCAATAACGCCTTAAATCCGTCCCATGTCATACCTGTAGCTGCTTCTCTGCCCCTAGCCTGTAGCTGTGTGTTCCACCATGTCAATACCTTCCCTGATAGCAAGCAAGCAGCATACTTTACCCTCTGATGTGTGGCACAATTGCTGATGTCGATCACTGACTCTGTCTTCTCTACCCATCGAGTATACGCCAAAGCACCTCCTATACCATCAAACTCCATGGGTTTGCATGCCGAAAATTCCTTATATGTGCATCCGATTCTGTTGTTGTTGTTGTTGGTGTTGTTATTGTTGCCACTGCCAACTACATTGTTGGTGTCGCCAGTACCGTTCCCGTGGTTTCCCGAGTTATTCATATGGTTTCCAACTTGTGTGACAATAGTGGGAAGCAAGATTTGAAGTTGTTGAGCGATGATGGCGGCAAAATCAGGGTTTCCGCCAGTGTTGTTGTCATTGTTACCCATGTCGCTACCGCCTTCTCTACCTCCACGCTCACCTGTCCTTCCACCCCTTTGTGCCGCACCACCTCGGCCAGTACTGCGTGTTACCCTCTTTGGTGCCATGATCTCTGCAAGGAAAGGACAGTTGAGTTCCCAATGTCTATACTTAACGTCCTCAAACATAATACCACGCCACAAATTGGTTCCTAAGGTGTACCCACACCGATCTACGTATGTGTGGTCGCATATGTCCCGTGGTTGTGACGCATTATAATTATGTTGGCCACCATAATTATAATTGCTTCATTTCACACGTGTACATACCACCAAGCATACATGTCTCGGCGATTGGTGTTACTGAAATAGGTAGCCATTCTATCATCCGATTCTAAACGGTGGAGGAGAATTTAGGGTAGTATCTAAGGAGAGTCGCACTTGGTGTATAGGAAATTCCGTTAGGTGCTAAAGTCACTATGAGGTTTGGTCGCCAGCAGTTCCCAAAGTATCCTCAAGAGAACTCCCATCCTCGGGCAAAAGCATCAAATCTATCCAGCTTATAGTAACACTATTTAGCTCGATCTCGCATCTCATCAAACAAGAACTGTCACGAGATCAAGTTAGATAAGTGCTCATTACTGAGCTCCATATCTTTGATGACCCAACTAGATTTTGGGACTCCCCTATTGGTACAAGGAAACTACGTTATCCAATGAGGTGGTTCTAGAAGAAATATTTAAGAAACAATTGCGCACGAAAAGTGTGTAAGGCGATAGGAAAAGAAAGGATCGACGTGAGAGCGGTTATAGTCTAGGAACTAAAATGCAACCTAGTTCTCTATAACCAAGTCTCTGATACCAATTTGTCACACCCCCAAAACATGTCGAATGCACAAAGTATGGATAAAGAAAACGACCTCTATAATGAGACGTTTTAAAGAGTTTACCATTCGATTAAATAAGTTAAAGTTTACAACACATGATATTCCAAAGTTTGATAATATAAGGTTTACAAAATGTGGGAATGGTAATAGATAAAAACACTAGACTCCAATGTATCCCAAAAGCTCCATGAAATGCTATCGCCTTATGACCTGAGATAAATATGCTAAAAAGTGTCAACACAAAGGTTGGTGAGTTCATAAGTTTGTGATAAAATGATCTGAAATACTTAGAGAAATGTTCACACAGCAAAGGCATTGTAAATCCACTCAGTTCCATGTTCTGCCCATACAAAACTTGCAACCTGTGTGTTCACAACCCATTGCCTAAAATAGAATGACAATCATGAATATGCGCATTAAGGTAGTTAAAAGTATAAATGTCACCACAAGGGTCTTCCAACACTCGTGTCGGGATGTATCCATAAAAATGGCCTTCCAACATATAAATATTGGGATGTTTGTAAATTAATAGCCTTCCAACAACTTAATTTAGAGCCACTAATTCTTGTATGTTTGTAAATTAATAGCCTTCCAACAACTTAATTTGGAGCCACTAATTCTTGTATGTTCGTTCCAAATATGCATATGAAATCAAGTATATAACGCAATCAAGTCTAAAGTATAGGTAATGTTGTTTGGCAAAAGAGTTTAAATGTTTGGATAAATAAGCATATATCTCGCCCCAAATAGTTTATAGGAATTTAAATGAGTTAAAGCGGGGTATGAACTCACCTGGTATAATTGATATGCTAACAAAATGAAGTGCACTAAAATGAGGCTCGGAAACTATCCGCGACCTAAAATGAATGTCATGACTTGAGTTATGATAGGTTGTCGTGAATGCGTGATAAAATGTCGTGCATGCAACTCCATATGATATCCATACCACTTGTACGTTTTGGAAATAATGTTTATCGTCAAAATATATGTTTATGACATCTCGTCGTATATAAAAATACTCTACATGTAGTTATGTTGAAATGATATCCCACGATAGTCATTTAATGATTTATTGTGAAATTATAACTTTTCGTCGTAAAATAATGTCGTTGAAATTTTCATGAAAGTGACTAAAATGGCCTTGAAATGTTAGTCGTAAAATGATTCACGTCGAGTGTTAGGAAATGAACTCAACGGTTTTTGGAAGCTTGTATCATTATCTCAAAGTTTTAGTGTTTAAGTTTCCATCCTAGAGGTCTCGATCACAAAGAAAAATATAGGTTAAGTATTGTACTTTAGGCCAAAAATATAGTTTAAAGGATGGTTTTCGGCCAAGTTTGAGTGACTATATGTTATTCGTTACAACTCCGCTCAACAAACGGTTGGACATTTTGGAAAATATGCTAGGCGAACTTACTTTTACTAGAAGACATCACGTTATAAAAAGTTCTACATCATTGTTAAAAATGTCCGCCAACATGGTCCTTTAGTTGCCGTAGTATGTTTTTAATAGAGAATATATTAATTTTGCTAATAGAATAAAGTTACGGCAACTTGATTTATCGCGTGTAATTTAATCGTTACAAGTCCGTTTTCTACGTTTTCTACTTCCTTAGATTCGTGTCAAAGTATACTAATATATTTTTGATAAGTCGACACAATTTATAAAGCTTAAGACTCATTTTTGACTCGTAAGGAGTGACATTTTCATGCTGAAATTTCTGAAATTAATAGTTTTCCTCGTCAAACTTGAAAAATTCATAACTTCTTCGTTATAGCTCCGTTTTAATCCGTTCAAGCGGCCACGTTTTCGTTTTAAAGTGTATTTTCTAAATATCTAGCCCAAAAATATTTATCTACTGTCGGATTTTCCCAGAATTAAAAATACGGACAGACCCTATTTAAAACGTGTCGAAATGAGTTTTTCTCGCGCCAAACCTATTCTAACCCATTCAAAACAACTCCGGAGCTATTCTAATCCTACCATACACCTTCTTAGGGTGTCATGGTTTCCTAGACATCACCAAAACTAATATATATCAAGGAATAATTATAGGATGACTTATATATATTCATAACTCTTGAAAATCATTGAAAAAGTGGTACAACATCATATGACTTGCATGTTTTTGCTCAAATATGATGAAATGAATAAGAAATGAATATGAAAGATGAAAAATAAACATGAGATGCTTACTAGTGATATGATGAGGTTTAAGGACAAAAGGGTTTTCCTAATCACTTGAGGTTTGTATTACAAAACCTATGCAACAAATGACACTAGAGTTTAATTAAACTTGTCTTGAAAACTTGAGATGATCCTCCCTTTTGATGCTTGGCTGCCGAATTTTTAGAGAGAAAAGAGAAATAAGTTTGATCTTGTTTTGTGGAATGAGTAAATGAAGTGAAATGTTAGAATATAGTATATTACAAGTATTTTAGAGATATTTGCACAAGACCTTGTGACTCATCCCTCCCTTGTCGACAAGGGAGGGTAGTCATACATTTGATATATATATTTTTTTTCTTTTTAAGCATAAGTGTAGATGTATGTAAGTAAAGTGAAGACTTGTGGTAAGTTGTAGTCATTTGTAAATATTTAGGGTAGCGTTGGATAAAAATAAATTTTCACGGGTCAAGATAAAATATTTTTAGGTCATAAAAATTATAAAAATACATTTCTTGAAAGATTTGAGTGAATAAATATTTATCGGGTTGAATTTAAGAAAACCGCCGTAATTTATATAAACATAACAATTTATATACGAAATAAATTTAAAACACTGGGTAAACTAATAATAATATTTTTATAAACTTAATACGAGTATAAAAATATATTGTGATAAATGTTTGGAAGTAACGGATCAAATGTTCAAAATAATATATTACGCGATAACGTTTATTTAATATGAAATTATGCGTTTAATGTGTAATGCAAAACTCATGCATGACAAGTATGATGAATGTAGAGTTTGAGAAATGACCAAAAATTGAGAATTGTGACATTCTTCCCATGTAAGAGGAATCACGTCCTCGTGATTCAATCGATGACAAAAGTTCTACCTTAGGTTTCGCGAAATCAAGTGTATGGTCAAAGTGTTTATGCCAAAACTTATGCGTCTAGGGAAAACGTACCAGTTATGCATTACGGGCTGCCTCGGTCCCTATATAGAATGCTCGATCTCGAGGTGGACTGATATTGAGTACAGGGTTCGGGTTGTTTCCTTCAATTGCTAAAGCTAGGTGTTGGTTACCTTGTAGTTGCCTCTGCGTTCCATTCAACTTAGGACAATTATTCCGGAAGTGGTTCGGGCTGTTACATTCAAAGCAAGTCCTTTGATTATTTCTCATGTTGCCCATGTTAGCCGGTGCTACCTGTGTTTTACACTGCTCCTTAAAATGACCGTATCGATTGCAATTTGTACACAAGCGGCAGGGCTTGGTCTTCGGATGATGATAAGCACATTTAGCACACTTGGGATGTGTACCCGCATACTCTCTTTGTTAGGTACAGTTGCCACAAAAACTCTTGCCCTTTTGTTGTCGCTACCACGTCCATTGCTTATTCGACCCACTCGCTCCTTCCTCTTGTCACTGCTCTTAAAGTCCATTCTGACCATCTCATCTGTGGGTTCCTGCTCTCAAATTGCACTTAGAATTGTAGCGGCTCAGTGTTTTCACAGTTCCACAGATTTCGGGAACAAGACCATATATGTACCTCGAGATTCTCTTGGACTCAGGGGTAACTAGATGAGGAACTAGTCTGGTTAACTCATGAAATCGGTACTGTAGGCTGCGTGACCAGCCCCTATCATGGAGTGGTGATAAAATTCATCTTCCATTTTCTAGCATTTCATTGTCCGGGCAGTACTCCTCTTTCAATAACGCCTTAAATTCATCCCATGTCATACCTATAGCTGCTTCTCTGCCCCTAGCCTGTAGCTGTGTATTCCACCATGTCAATTCCTTCCCTGATAGCAAGCAAGCACATACTTACCCTCTGATGTGTGGCACAATTGCTGATGCGATCATGACTCTGTCTTCTCTACCCATCGAGTATACGCCAAAGCACCTCCTATACCATCAAACTCCATGGGTTTGCATGCCGAAAATTCCTTATATGTGCATCCGATTCTGTTGTTGTTGTTGTTGGTGTTGTTATTGTTGCCACTGCCAACTACATTGTTGGTGTCGCCAGTAGTTCCGTGGTTTCCGAGTTATTCATATGGTTTCCAACTTGTGTGACAATAGTGGGAAGCAAGATTTGAAGTTGTTGAGCGATGATGGCGGCAAAATCAGGGTTTCCGCCAGCGTTGTTGTCATTGTTACCCATGTCGCTACCGCCTTCTCTACCTCCACGCTCACCTGTTCTTCCACCCCTTTGTGCCGCACCACCTCGGCCAGTACTGCGTGTTACCCTCTTTGGTGCCATGATCTCTGCAAGGAAAGGACAGTTGAGTTCCCAATGTCTATACTTAACGTCCTCAAACATAATACCACTCCACAAATTGGTTCCTAAGGTGTACCCACACCGATCTACGTATGCGTGGTCGCATATGTCCACGTGGGTTGTGACGCATTTATAATTATGTTGGCCACCATAATTATAATTGCTTCATTTCACACGTGTACATACCACCAAGCATACATGTCTCGGCGATTGATATTACTGAAATAGGTAGCCATTCTATCATCCGATTCTAAACGGTGGAGGAGGAATTTAGGGTAGGTATCTAAGGAGAGTCGCACTTGGTGTATAGGAAATTCCGTTAGGTGCTAAAGTCACTATGAGGTTTGGTCGCCAGCAGTTCCCAAAGTATCCTCAAGAGAACTCCCATCCTCGGGAAATATCATCAAATCTATCCGCTTATAGTAACACTTATTTAGCTCGATCTCGCATCTCATCAAACAAGAACTGTCACGAGATCAAGTTAGATAAGTGCTCATCACTGAGCTCCATATCTTTGATGACCCAACTAGATTTTGGGACTCCCCTATTGGTACAAGGAAACTACGTTATCCAATGAGGTGGTTCTAGAAGAAATATTTAAGAAACAATTGCGCACGAAAAGTGTGTAAGGCGATAGGAAAAGAAAGGATTGACGTGAGAGCGGTTATAATCTAGGAACTAAAATGCAACCTAGTTCTCTATAACCAAGTCTCTGATACCAATCTGTCACACCCCCAAAATATCGCAGCGGAACGATAGTGTCATTGGGGTATGACGTCATAGCACAAAGTATGGATAAAGAAAACGACCTCTATAATGAGACGTTTTAAAGAGTTTACCATTCGATTAAATAAGTTAAAGTTTACAACACATGAGATCCCAAAGTTTGATAATACATAAAGGTTTACAAAACATGTCGAATGGTAATAGATAAAAACACTAGACTCCAATGTATGCCATGAGACCCAAAAGCTCCATGAAATGCTATCGCCTTATGACCTGAGATAAATATGCTAAAAAGTGTCAACACAAAGGTTGGTGAGTTCATAAGTTTGTGATAAAATGATCTGAAATACTTAGAGAAATGTTCACACAGCAAAAGGCATTGTAAATCCACTCAGTTCCAAGTTCTGCCCATACAAAACTTGCAACCTGTGTGTTCACAACCCATTGCCTAAAATAGAATGACAATCATGAATATGCGCATTAAGGTAGTTAAAAGTATAAATGTCACCACAAGGGTCTTCCAACACTCGTGTCGGGATGTATCCATAAAATGGCCTTCCAACATATAAATATTGGGATGTTTGTAAATTAATAGCCTTCCAACAACTTAATTTAGAGCCACTAATTCTTGTATGTTTGTAAATTAATAGACTTCCAACAACTTAATTTGGAGCCACTAATTCTTGTATGTTTGTTCCAAATATGAATATGAATATGAAATCAAGTATATAACGCAATCAAGTCTAAAGTATAGGTAATGTTGTTTGGCAAAAGAGTTTAAATGTTTGGATAAATAAGCATATATCTCGCCCAAATAGTTTATAGGAATTTAAATGAGTTAAAGCGGGGTATGAACTCACCTGGTATAATTGATATGCTAACAAAATGAAGTGCACTAAAATGAGGCTCGGAAACTATCCACGACCTAAAATGAATGTCATGACTTGAGTTATGATAGGTTGTCGAAGTGCACAATGCGTGATACAATGTCGTGCATGCAACTCCATATGATATCCATACCACTTGTACGTTTTGGAAATAATGTTTATCGTCAAAATATATGTTTATGACATCTCGTCGTATATAAAAATACTCTACATGTAGTTATGTTGAAATGATATCCCACGATAGTCATTTAATGATTTATTGTGAAATTATAACTTTTCGTCGTAAAATAATGTCGTTGAAATTTTCATGAAAGTGACTAAAATGGCCTTGAAAAGTTAGTCGTAAAATGATGCACGTCGAGTGTTAGGAAATGAACTCAACGGTTTTTGGAAGCTTGTATCATTATCTCAAAGTTTTAGTGTTTAAGTTTCCATCCTAGAGGTCTCGATCACAAAGAAAAATATAGGTTAAGTATTGTACTTTAGGCCAAAAATATAGTTTAAAGGATGGTTTTCGGCCAAGTTTGAGTGACTATATGTTATTCGTTACAACTCCGCTCAACAAACGGTTGGACATTTTGGAAAATATGCTAGGCGAACTTAGTTTTACTAGAAGACATCACGTTATAAAAAGTTCTACATCATTGTTAAAACGTCCGCCAACATGGTCCTTTAGTTGCCGTAGTATGTTTTAATAGAGAATATATTAATTTTGCTAATAGAATAAAGTTACGGCAACTTGATTTATCGCGTGTAATTTAATCGTTACAAGTCCGTTTTCTACGTTTTCTACTTCCTTA
Organism: Chrysanthemum makinoi; assembly: GCA_910596185.1. Taxonomy (NCBI): domain Eukaryota; kingdom Viridiplantae; phylum Streptophyta; class Magnoliopsida; order Asterales; family Asteraceae; genus Chrysanthemum; species Chrysanthemum makinoi. Next base: position 80,986,728 of record OU343225.1, on the reverse strand, counting down.
GATTCGTTGTCAAAGTATACTAATATATTTTTGATAAGTCGACACAATTTATAAAGCTTAAGACTCATTTTTGACTCGTAAGGAGTGACATTTTCATGCTGAAATTTCTGAAATTAATAGTTTTCCTCGTCAAACTTGAAAAATTCATAACTTCTTCGTTATAGCTCCGTTTTAATCCGTTCAAGCGGACACGTTTTCGTTTTAAAGTGTATTTTCTAAATATCTAGCCCAAAAATATTTATCTACTGTCGGATTTTCCCAGAATTAAAAATACGGACAGACCCTATTTAAAACGTGTCGAAATGAGTTTTTCTCGCGCCAAACCTTTTCTAACCCATTCAAAACAACTCCGGAGCTATTCTAATCCTACCATACACCTTCTTAGGGTGTCATGGTTTCCTAGACATCACCAAAACTAATATATAACAAGGAATAATTATAGGATGACTTATATATATTCATAACTCTTGAAAATCATTGAAAAAGTGGTACAACATCATATGACTTGCATGTTTTTGCTCAAATATGATGAAATGAATATGAAATGAATATGAAAGATGAAAAATAAACATGAGATGCTTACTAGTGATATGATGAGGTTTAAGGACAAAAGGGTTTTCCTAATCACTTGAGGTTTGTATTACAAAACCTATGCAACAAATGACACTAGAGTTTAATTAAACTAGTCTTGAAAACTTGAGATGATCCTCCCTTTTGATCCTTGGTACTTCACGAATTTTTAGAGAGAAAAGAGAAATAAGTTTGATCTTGTTTTGTGGAATGAGTAAATGAAGTGAAATGTTAGAATATAGTATATTACAAGTATTTTAGAGATATTTGCACAAGACCTTGTGACTCATCCCTCCCTTGTCGACAAGGGAGGGTAGTCATACATTTGATATATATTTTTTTTTCTTTTTAAGCATAAGTGTAGATGTATGTAAGTAAAGTGAAGACTTGTGGTAAGTTGTAGTCATTTGTAAATATTTAGGGTAGCGTTGGATAAAAATAAATTTTCACGGGTCAAGATAAAATATATTTAGGTCATAAAATTATAAAAATACATTTCTTGAAAGATTTGAGTGAATAAATATTTATCGGGTTGAATTTAAGAAAACCGCCGTAATTTATATAAACATAACAATTTATATACGAAATAAATTTAAAACACTGGGTAAACTAATAATAATATTTTTATAAACTTAATACGAGTATAAAAATATATTGTGATAAATGTTTGGAAGTAACGGATCAAATGTTCAAAATAATATATTACGCGATAACGTTTATTTAATATGAAATTATGCGTTTAATGTGTAATGCAAAACCCATGCATGACAAGTATGATGAATGTAGAGTTTGAGAAATGACCAAAAATTGAGAATTGTGACAAAGACCAAAAGCTAAAAGGTACATAAGAGTAGCTCGTTTAAAGTAATCAGATTGTTGTGCTATCCCTAATGTCATGAATGCACAGACTACCAAAATAAATATAGTATAACAATCGTGAAAATAAAAAAAGAATTCAGGGTAACGACTCGCCTACCTACTTTAACACCATACAAAAAAGTAGAAAGCGGCTCTTCAGATTCCCATAAAAAATCTTCTCAAATCTATAACACAATTGCAGCCTGATCTTCTTTATCATCAACAAATTGTAGTCCCCTTTCCTTGTCTATCAAATGACTATAAATACACGGAGATCGTCATATGAAAATCCTCGTCCTCTAAAACCCGGTCAAGATGTCGTGCCTGTTGGTTTTATGGATATAAATTAGTAGACGTGAGTTAGGATCGAACTCGAGACTATGGGATTGCACACTTTACGTATGAGAATTTAAAGTTAATAATTAAATATAAATGTTGTATTTATTTATTTATTAAACGAAATAACTAACGGACGTTAAGTAATTAATGTAATGGACTAACGAGCGTTAAAGGTATTTGGAAAAGGACTTAATTGCAAAGTTTGGAAGATTCCGGAACCCTTGTGGAGGTTATGAACCGATCGGCCTAAGGGGATAAGGAAACAACTCCAACTTGTTCACCAAGTTTGCTTGGGTATATAAACAAGGCTAGGGGTCTTGTTTTTGCATCTCTTGTATTCACAAGCTAAACCCTAAATTGTTTGTGTGTGTTTTTTGCTCTCCAAAACCGGTCGACACCCCTATAGGGTCGATCCAAGTCTTTTCCACAAAACCAAGTTATTTGTTTTATAAAAACTAGCATTACTTTAATTCGGTTTAGTACGTGTGTACAAGAACATAGTAATAACATACTTTTGTTATTATCTTGGATTGAATTACAAAACGGTAAGGGGTAATTCACATAATCCTAACTAAATCAAATTAGGGTTCATCCGTTGCTAGTTTGTGGATTTGATTCTTGTTCGGCTAGAATCAAGAAAATGTACGCATATTCTTTTATGTTAATTAATTGTTCATTAATAAATCCTATACGCTTCCGCAATATTACTTTGATGTTTTGTGATTATTTATTTGAATGTCTTGATATATAATTCCAACAGTGGCATCACGAGTCATTGGTTTTAATGAGTAATTAATTACATAAATGCGTAATAAAACAAATACTTGTATGTTGTTTGCTATGTTAATCTATGGTTTATGTTTAATTTATGTTTTGGTCGAATTTTTTTTTGTAAATTGGGGCGTACCCTATTTTTTTTATGTCGACATACACATATTTTTTTTAGGGTTTTGAAATTGTTTGCTAACCTTATTCAAACCTAGAATTAATATTGATTACGTGATTAATTCATGAATAATTTGTTATGTGTCATGGAATTTTTATATGCGATCTTGTGACTTACTTGTATAAATTGTTATGATATCCATGATTATACATGCATGTTAGTCATGGATAAGTTGCTTTGATAATTATTTAATTGTTATGACATATTTATTTACGATAAATCTTGAATTGGGGAAGACTCCAATTATACATATATATTAATGAATCAATTATGTGCAATTTGGTATAAATTAATTAAGGGTTTACGCAATCGATTCATCGATGTATGTGGTTCACTTTCTATTGTTGGAGTGAAAACCCTAAATTAATATATACATTAATTTAACCTAGATATTGATTATTAATAGGATTTTATCGAATAAGTTGCATGTGGCTACTTGTTTACACGTAGAAATTGTTTATTATGTAGCATTGTTTTTAGTAGTGTATTTTTATTGTTACTTGTTTGTTTATTATGTTAGACAGTTTTAAGCAAAGGGTAATTTTGAATAGAAAAATAATACGGACTAAACAATGGCGGAATTTGATTTGTTTTGGAAGAGTTAAGTTTTCAATAGTTTAATTGATTGGTGACTGGTTTGGTACAATGGTGAACGGCTCACCCATTCGAATGAACTATAAGGGGTTATTTAAGAAGTGCGCACAGTCACCTGAATGGATGTCTAAGGTTATGCGTTGGGCTTACCTCCGTCCTCTGCCCTTTGTAAGTTCGAATGGAGCTACTTAGTAAGCCATTAAATGTGCAAGCTCATCTTAAGGGCTAATTAGTTTTAATTCCATGCGCCACTTCGGTGGTAATTATCCGAAACACTAAGTGTTTACACTTATGCAAAAGTACGGTATAATGGATGATAATTAATACTAAATTCCTTGATTGGTGAACCCAATACCTCAATCAAAACTTTGATAATTTGATCTTTATGAATTGGTAATAAAAAGTTTTTATTAAATTTATGCTACAAGATGAATGCATGACATCTTTGTACATATTTGATTTGACCACATAAAATCAAAACTAGTACCCTTTTAAATTAAGAATATGCCATCTAATTAAAAGGAACACTTGAAGTTGCAATTTACGTCATGACAGTACTTGGCTAGATTGTGATGGAGAGGTAAATCTCTATGTAAAGTCAGACCTTACATGGACATATTTGCAGTTCTTTAAGTTAGATACTTAAGTTGAGTAGGAAGTGAGACCTGGACTCAATGGCATAAGATGGGATGAAACATGTTTATATTTGCAATAACGTTGGAAAATATAAATCCCATAATGATCTAGGAGTTGGAAATTGTTTGCCAATTAATGTTCGACAGATTACCTTATTATATGCGTTTGTTGCTAGCAGATCAACTGATGTAATGAACCTATGATAATTTGGATCCTAGTTTTCGAGAAAATTATATGGTTATATGTTTATATTACCGTTGGGTATATTTTATTTTCTTGAAAAATTGTATTATCGAAAATACTAATACTTGAACTTTTTTCTGTAGAAATGGCTCAAAATAACGATAAAACTAACACTGCACTCAATTCTGCGTTCAAAAGCTTTTTTGATCGAGAAAAGTTGACTGGCTCTAAGAATTTCAATGATTGGCACCGCTCTTTGAGAATTGTCTGTAGAGTTGTTGACCGTATGAAATATCTTTATGAACCTTGCCCTGCTGAACCAACGGTCCAAGCTACTCAAGCTCAAAAGGACGAGCTTGGAAACTGGGAGTATAAGCGTCATAATGATGTGGCTTGTCTTATGTTGGGAACAATGGAATCGCCTTCAAAAGCAGTTCGAACATTATTTCCCATATAATATGCTCAATGAACTTCGAACTATGTTTGAGAAACCAATTACCGTCGAGATTTATGACTTGACCGACGCGTTACACAACAATACCGAGGGAGAGGGTAAACCCGTAAGTGCTCATGTGCTGGAAATGAAAGGTTACATGGACCAGCTAAAAGCACTTGGCAAAACTTATGATGATGACATGGCTGTGAATCTAATTAATCGATCCCTTAACAAGGATTTTAATGGTTTTGTCAGAAATTTCAATATGCATTGCGTGGGGAAGACAGCGATTCTTACACCTACACGCATTGCTCATTGATTATGAGAAAGGGTTGCCTCAAAAGGTTCCTACGCACAAGGTACTTGCTATTCAGGGTGGAAGGATTAATAAGCCAAAACTGCAGCGTGCAAACAACAAGAAGGGGAAGGGTAAGGGAAAGGTTGACAAAGGCAAACAAGTGATGGCCTATCAACCTCAACCCAAGAAGAACCCTACTCCTAGGAAGGATAATCCTAAAAAGGATCAAGCATGCCACCACTGTAAGAGCGTTGGGCATTGGAAGAGAAACTGTGCTCTCTATCTTGATGAATTGCGGGCAAATAAGATGAAGTATGAAGGGTCCATGGGTGCCGGTACTTCAGGTAATTTATTTGTCATTGAATTATTTACTCTAAATCATAATAATTCCTGGGTATATGATACGGGCTGTGGTATTCACATTTGTAATACACTACAGGGGTTTAGAGAATGGGGAGCAATATCTGCACATGGGAAATGGCGCACATGCAGCTGTTGAAGCCATAAGAACGTTTAGTTTAGTATTGCCTTCGGGCTTAGTACTGTTATTGAACAATTGTCATTACGCACCTTCTATAATTAGAGGTGTTGTTTCCTTTTCAGTTTTTTTGGATGATGGTTTTACTCATACTATTTCACGTAATGGAATTGATTTTTCTTTAAATGGTGTATTTTATTTTAAAGCAATTACTGTGAATGGTGTGTTTGAAATTGATGTGATTAGAAATGAATCTAACAATAATAATAATTCAATGTTTAGCATTAACAAGAAGATAAAGTTAGACTTGAATTCTTCTTATCTTTGGCATTGTAGACTTGCTCATATAGGCAAGGCTCGCATGCATAAGCTGCAACAAGAAGGGCTTTTGCAAAATATCAATGATGAATCATTTGATAAATGTGAGTCATGCATATCTGGGAAGATGACTAAGAAACCTTTTCATAGCAATATGGAGAGGGCTTCTGATCTACTTGGTCTTATTCATACTGATGTGTGTGGACCACTTAGACATGTGTCAAAGAGAGGTGCTAGCTACTTCTTAACCTTTACTGATGTTTTCAGCCGTTATGGTTATGTTTATTTACTTAAGCATAAACATGAGGTGTTTGAAACATTTAAGGTTTTCAAAGCTGAAGTAGAACTGCAATTGGGAAAGAAGATTAAAGCTCTTCGATCCGATAGAGGAGGCGAGTATCTAAGCCAAGAGTTTAAAGATTACTTAGCCGAGAATGGAATTGTCCAGAATCTCACTTCTCCATATACTCCACAACAAAATGGTGTATCTAAGAGAAGAAATCGTACATTGTTGGACATGATACGATCTATGTTTAATCTTACCACTCTACCTTTATCCTTTTGGGATTATGCTTTGGAATCAGTTGTTCGCATTCTAAATATGGTTCCCACAAAGAAGGTTGATAAGACACCATATGAAATATGGCATGGTAAAGCTCCTAACCTGTCTTATTTAAAGGTCGGGGGTTGCGAGGCGTATGTTAGACGTGACTCAGCAGATAAACTCCAACAAAGATCTGTAAAGTGTATCTTCGTAGGATACCCTAAGGAAACTATGGGTTACTACTTTTACTATCCAACTGAAAATAAAGTAATTGTTGCTAGGTATGGAGATTTTCTTGAAAAAGATCTCGTATCTCAAGAATTCAGTGGGAGAGTTTATGATCTGGAAGATGATCAAGAAGATGCATTACCTTCTGAAAACACTAACGTACTTTCGGTAGAACCCGATAGTCTGGGTCCTCCACCAGAAGTTGAAGTGATTCCCGTTCGAGATCCGTAAGGAATATACGTGCACCTGAACGTCTATGTCTTAACGTAGAGGTTGAGGAAACTATGTTAGGAGATCTTGGAGAGCCTACTAGTTATAAAGCTGCCATGGCAAGTCCTGACAAGGCTAAATGGCAGGTTGCAATGAATGGGGAAATGCAATCCATGAGAGAAAATGAAGTCTGGTAGAGGTTGACTTACCTCCAAACGCCTCAGTGGTTGGAAGTAAGTGGCTCTATAAGATTAAGACTGACATGGATGGCAATGTACACGTCTATAAAGCTCGTCTAGTTGCGCAAGGTTTTACTCAAACTTATGGCATTGATTACGAGGAGACCTTTTCTCCTGTAGCGGACATTAGAGATATTAGAATTCTCATAGCTATAGCAGCATACTATGACTATGAGATATGGCAAATGGATGTCAAAAACGCCTTCTTAAATGGTCGCTTAGATGAAGACATCTATATGAAGCAAACTGAGGGGTTCGTGAATCCACAATTTCCAAACCGTGTATGCAAACTTCAAAGGTCCATTTATGGATTGAAGCAAGCTTCAAGGCAATGGAATAAAAGATTTGATGAAGAAATCAAAAGGTATGGATTTATTCAAAATCTTGATGAGCCATGTGTATATCACAAAGTTAGTGGGAGTGATGTAATTTTCCTAATTCTTTATGTCGATGACATATTAATTATGGGAAAAGACATTCCAAGTATGCAAAATGTTAAGGCATATCTTGGGAAGTGTTTTTCTATGAAGGATTTAGGAGAAGCTGCATACATTATGGGAATTAAGATCTACCGAGATAGGTCAAAGCGGTTAATTGGTTTAAGTCAAAGCGCTTACATTGATAAAATATTGAAGAGATTCAGTATGCAAAATTCCAAGAAAGGATATTTGCCGATGGAAGTAAAGCATGGCTTATGTAGCGATATGTGTGCTTCAACACCTTCTGAGGTGGCACGCAAGTAGAAAGTTCCTTATGCTTCGGCTGTAGGATCTATTATGTATGCTGTAAGATGCACAATGCCAGATGTGGCGTTCGCTCAAAACATGACCAGTCGATATCAACAGAATCCGGGTGAACTTCACTGGATTGCTGTTAAGCATATTCTGAAGTATCTCAGAAATACTAAAGATATGTTTTTAGTGTATGGTGGAAATCCAGACACAGAGCTTGGTGTTACAGGTTACTGTGATGCGTCCTGGCAGTGTGATAAAGATGATACGAAGTCTCAGACGGGTTATGTCTTTGTCATCAATGGAGGAGCAGTTGACCGGAAGAGCAAGAAGCAGAGTACGATTGCGATGTCTGCGACAGAGGCCGAATACATAGCTGCTTCGGAAGCTGCGATGGAGGCTGTTTGGATTAGGAAATTCATTTCAGGGCTTGGTGTTATGCCTTCAATTGAATCACCTATTGATATGTATTGTGACAATTCTGCTGCAATCATATTTGCCAATGAACCTGGAGTCATGAAGGGCACCAGACATTTTCTACGGAAGTATCACTATGTTCGGGAACAAGTCCAGGAAGGTGAAATAAATCTACTGAAAGTTCACACAGATGATAACTTAGCTGATCCGTTCACTAAGGCTTTAGCTAAAGACAAGCTTGTAGGACTTGCCAATGGAATTGGACTTCGTTTAGCTAAAAGTTTCATGCATAACTGTGATTAGTATTTGGATAAAGGATATTGTAAAACAGTTATTATTTTGATGAAATAAAGTTTGGATTATGTTTATTTTCATTTATAATATTGTTGTCCTATATTTGCATGTTTAATCCGTGAGTAACTAAGTTATTCTAAATGTCCATTGTCGATTAATGATATGGGAGTATCATTAAACTAAGACAAATCTGAGAGATGTGGTAGAATATACTTGAAAGTATATTGATGAGAATGCATACCAATTTCAGATGATATTCAATGAATTAAATATAGGACTTATCCCAACTACATAATTTACTTTGTGGATATTGTTATAAGTAAATTATGAATAGTTATCCTCAGACTTGAGATACCAGATAAGTGTCATGAATGTAGTGCATTTCTGTGGAGCAACTTAACGCTATACGTAACTGGTAGTCATAAAGGTTGTTTTCAGAAATGTTACAAAGTTTGTGGGTTATTCTTGTAGTCAAGATAGAATTTGTTCCTTCAAATTTATTTGGAGTTTAATACTGCTGGGCCCCTCATAGGGTTGACAAGATATTTGTGCGGCCGCACCCAAATCTGCCCTAAATATGTTTAGATGATTCGGTAATCTTGGTCAATCACTTACAAACGAGAAACAGAATAGTTATATAAAGAATGACTTAATTCCATATCTTTATTTAACGTGGCATTAGAAACAAAAGGATAATAATAATGAGAAATCATTAAAAGGTTTTCCAGGAGCCTTGCTCGAGTTGTACTAGAGGCATCGAAGTGTTGCTAGACGCTAACCGAATGTGATCACTCTATTAAGATATATCCAAGTGGGAGCTGTTGGTTTTATGGATATAAATTAGTAGACGTGAGTTAGGATCGAACTCGAGACTATGGGATTGCACACTTTACGTATGAGAATTTAAAGTTAATAATTAAATATAAATGTTGTATTTATTTATTTATTAAACGAAATAACTAACGGACGTTAAGTAATTAATGTAATGGACTAACGGGCGTTAAAGGTATTTGGAAAAGGACTTAATTGCAAAGTTTGGAAAATTCCGGAACCCCTTGTGGAGGTTATGAACTGATCGGCCTAAGGGGATAAGGAAACAACTCCAACTTGTTCACCAAGTTTGCTTGGGTATATAAACAAGGCTAGGGGTCTTGTTTTTGCATCTCTTGTATTCACAAGCTAAACCCTAAATTGTTTGTGTGTGTTTTTTGCTCTCCAAAACCGGTCGACACCCCTATAGGGTCGATCCAAGTCTTTTCCACAAAACCAAGTTATTTGTTTTATAAAAACTAGCATTACTTTAATTCGGTTTAGTACGTGTGTACAAGAACATAGTAATAACATACTTTTGTTATTATCTTGGATTGAATTACAAAACGGTAAGGGGTAATTCACATAATCCTAACTAAATCAAATTAGGGTTCATCCGTTGCTAGTTTGTGGATTTGATTCTTGTTCGGCTAGAATCAAGAAAAGGTACGCATATTCTTTTATGTTAATTAATTGTTCATTAATAAATCCTATACGCTTCCGCAATATTACTTTGATGTTTTGTGATTATTTATTTGAATGTCTTGATATATAATTCCAACAGTGCCCCTTTTTTCCATTTAAAAAATTACAATTCTTGAATTTAACAAGGAACCGCAGATTATGGGTTCACATTGCAATCAGTCAAGAAATGGTTATCATTGTTGAGAAACTTTATCCAGTGAGATTTATAGCTCGAAATGCCTAACTCAAGCCAAGGTTTCATGTTGCCGTTAAAGTGTAATACCGCTGCTTTGTTAATGGCTTCATTACTAACTCCAATGCGCAATCACTTTCCCACCCATATCAAGACTCTTCTGACCAGCGAGCATCATATTAAATTTTTTGTTTTATGAAAAAAAAATAGAATGAAAGATTGGATGGCGTATAAAATGTAGAGTAAGGAATGATTCATTTTTCTTGTTTCTGGGTGATATTGTTGTACATTGTTCATTAGTTGATGCATTTGGGCTAAATATCTATAAATTTAACTGAAAAAATCAATGAAGTTTGCAAAACTGAACCTACGAACTCCCTTACTGTCCATAACCGACTGATGTATCGAAAGGGCCACAATTAAAAGGATAGCACAAACAGTCACATTGTACACTCTTTATAGTAACTCGGGTACGCTCCATTTAAGAGCAAAACGCAAGAAACAAAAGTATCAGTTGACTCTACGAGTCAAAGGACCGTGTTTCCTTTGCCCAGGCACAACAGGGTTTAACTGTTTAAGTCTTGCAAAAATAAAATGTCACAATCGTTTAGTATCCAATCTTTTGCACTGGTTTTCAGCCTGCTATGGATGCTATTGGCTATTGAACTCTGGCATTGGTTATTTTCGGACGTTAATTCACAAGACTGCCTTTAATGATCAAAACTTGGTTGGGCATGGGCTGTGTAACTACCGGGTCGTATGCACATTGACAGAGCGGTAATTTACTATGAAAATGAAATGCTAGGGAGATTACGATCTGGATTTCTTTATAGTCCAAACCCGTGAACTTAACTTAAAAACAATGTACTTGACACAGGATGCAAGTTGTACTTATAAAAATATGTAATCTAAATAATCTTAGTCGCAACTGTTAGGTATTGTTGCTGGGGTAATTTGACCCTCAGACTCATATTTTGACTGTTTATGGTTTTGGGGTTTGTCCTGTTACGAGTGAAATCTTATATAAGATGTAGCATAGAAATTCATTTTCCATTTTAACAGAGTGGTTATGAGGATCTTTGTTTATAGTTTCAGCCCGAGAGATGATGCGTGTTATATATTCATCTGTAATAACACGAGAACAGGTATAATTTATCATTTGGACCTCATATAGAGCCGATTCGTCCAGTGAAGGTATGAAATAAGCGAAGGAAATTATTATTAATCATGTATTTTATAGAAAAAAATAAATTCTTACCAACCAAGCTACGAAGGGCATTCACAGCAGCCTGTTGTTGTGCATCCTTTCTCGTCTTACCAATTCTATTAGCTACTTTTTCCCCGCGAACAAGACCTGCTTCATTGAGTCCTATTTAGCACAGACCATAGTAGAACACTAAACCCAAGAAATAACTGCTGATTATATTTGCGTTTTTTTTCTTCTTTTCTTGGCAGTTAGATGCAATGTTCTGAACTATTCGGCTATAACAAATAGTGTTATCTGATGTATTTCGTCACATTAAAAATCATAGCACGAACGCTGGTATAAACCTGTTAGGATTTAGTAAATCCAGTTGTTAAAGTGTCGGTCACCTCAAGTATATGTAATCGTTAGAAAGCTCGTAGTCGTAGTTATATACTGTTAAGTAGTATTTAGTTATGTATCACCGTGGAGGACGGGTCTTTACCTACTGTATGCCTGATCCACAGCCCGTAGGTGGCGTTTTATTGAAAGACTATAAATACTCTATACCTCCCAAGGTAGAGAGTTGGAGCTCATAATAATACTTTCATTTTCTCTCACTAAGTTCCCAAACCTCTAATTATTTCTCTCTCTAAAAACCTTATTGTATTCGCCTCTTTTGATCATGGTTTGATGTGTTTATGAAATCCAATATGTTACAAATGGTATCAAGAGCCATGGTTTGATCATCTCTCTTACATATCCTTGGATTTCTAGTGGTTTTATATGGTTTTTGGGTTTGAAAAAGTTTAGTGGTTTTTGCATCATTTGGATCATTTCTTGTGTTAAAGTTTGAATTTTGAGTGTACTTTTGTGTTTAGAATCATTGTAAGTGCTTGGGTTTTGATTTGGAAAGCTTGAATCACTGTGGTTGGGCTTGTTTTGGATTGAAAAGTGTGGTTTTGAAGTTTTTCAACCTAGCTACTTACTTTGTTAATTTGTAGCGACTTGTAGTTAAAGCCGTAGCGATTTGAGCTTAGCGACTTGCCTATTGAGACAAGCCGACAAACAGTACAAGTTAGTGGAGGTTCCACTTCGGCTAGCGACTTGGTTGGGTTAGCGACTTGCTTATATTATTTCTAGCGATTTGGCTTTATAGTTCTTGGCGAGTTGTTCTTTAGCGACTTGTCTACTTAGCGATTTGGTGTAGTAGCGACTTGTGTTCAGTGACTTGATCCTTAGTGACTTGGATACTTAGCGAGTTGTTCTTTAGCGACTTGTCTGCTTAGCGATTTGGTGATTTAGCGACTTATGCTCAGCGACTTGGGTCTTAGCGACTTGGTGCTTAGCGACTTGGTTCAAAGGTTATAGCAACTTGGTTAAATATTTGTTTCTAATACGGTTTTCTCTTGATTTAGTAAAATCTCGTGAAAGAATCTATTTCCCGGTTTAATCATAGAGTTATAAAATCCCGTGAAATCTGTAAACATGTCTACCAACGTGCCTACAATCATCTCTACTGTAGCTGAAGACGTTCAAGCAGCTGGTTCAGACACTCGTCCACCCATGCTTGACAGAACTGACTATGACTCATGGGCTCAACGAATTAGGTTGAATTGTCGGGAAAGGAAAATGGAGTCAACATTCTCAAGTCAATTGATGAAGGACCTTATCAGATTGAGACTACAAGAGACATAATTGATACTGCTGCAGATGGAACAATGATCTTTGGATTGGACAGACCAAAGACTTATGGTGAGCTCAGTGATAAGGAGAAAAGAGATTCGATGCTGATATCAGGGCTTCAAACATTATACTTCAAGGTCTTCCAAAAGATATCTACAAGCTTATCAATCACAACACTGAAGCCAAGGCGGTGTGGGATAATGTCAAGATGCTTCTCTCAGGGTCTGAATTAACTAAGGAAGACAGAGAATCACAACTGTATAATGAGTTTGAGCACTTTAAGATGAAACAAGAAGAAAGCATCTATGAATATTACGTGAGATTCCACAAGCTGGTGAATGATATGAGGAACATCAAAATGACCATGCCAAATATTCAGCTGAACTCAAAGTTTGTGAACAACATGAATCACGAATGGCACAAATTTGTCACCTCTGTGAAGCAAACCAAAGGATTGAAGAACACCAACTATGAGCAACTGTATGCCTTCCTTCTCTAGAATGAGAGACATGCTATGTTTGAATGAAGGATTCTTGAACAGTTCAAATCTAATCAGGGAGAAACAAGTTCATCAAATGATTCTACAGCCTTTTACACCAATGTTGGAATTACCACCAAAGCTTCTCAAGTCATACCAACTGGAAACGGTAATCACAAACTCATTCCCGATCCGAGGTTCAAGCAATCGATCTTTGATGCGTCATGGAACACTTCATCAATCAACTGGCTCTTATGGTTAAAAAAAACTTGACCCTTACTCCACATAGTAACAGTCTTCACACCAACAACGAAATCAGAACTGCATCCAATCTACACAATCATGCTATTATCAGAGATGGAAAGGTTATGGTGCAACCAGTTCAAGGTAGGCAGTATGAACAAGGAGGAAATGGAGTTGGTGGAGGATATGTGGCTAATCAAAATCGTGGAAGGAATGCCAATCAAGGGCAAGCAAGGCCAATCAAATGCTACAACTGTGGTGGTGAGGGACATATTGCAAGGAACTGCACATCTCCAAAACGTCCACAGAATGCAGAATACTTCAGAGACAAGATGCTGCTTGTGCAAGCTCAGGATAATGGAGCAACTTTATATGAAGAGGAGTAGCTGTTTTAGGCTGAATGGAATGCTAAGACATATGATGCTGATGTAGATGAGCCGCCAATTCAGGAAATAGGTCACAATCATCAAAATGCCTTTCAAGTTGCAGACTATGATGCATTTGACTCTGATGTCGATGATGAACCTCACTGCTGACAATCTTCATGGCTAGCATCTCTCCTATGGTCTCTCCAAAGGTCCCTTCACCACAACAGGCTGGTCCATCTAAAGAATCAATCATCTCAGATGTATTAAAACTATACGATGAAGTTGATGAGCAAAAGATACATAATGAAGTACAATCTCTTGAAACTTATGATTCAGATATTGATAATAATATTGTCCCATATGATCAATATGTGACACAAAGTGAAAGTGAGATTGTACCAAGTGATGTATCTTCTGCAGTCAATAATGATTGTGGTTTTGATGAATACACTGCATGTGCCCCTGATGATTCTGTTACCTCTGAACTCAATGCCTATAAGGAACAAGTTTCTATCTATTAACAACGTGCTAAGTTTGAGTTAAATACTAGTGAGTAGGAAATGGATGACCAAATGCGTACAATTATTAGAAAAAGTAATTTTAGAGAAGAAGTGTTAAAACAAGAGTTAAATTCCTTACAAGAAAATCTCTCTAAAACTGTTAAGCAAAAACAAGAGCTGCAAGATAATGTTAAAGTGCTTAACAAGAATTCAGTGCTAAGGAATCAAAAATTTTGAATGATTTTTCTAATCTAAAAACTTTGAAAAACAAGCTTGAAAATAAGCTGTACGTACAAGGGAACACCATTCAGACTGCTCACATGGTCACTAAGCATAGAGTCTTAAGCGATAAGCATAGTATTCCCATTATTAAGGAACCTAATCCTGAGTATGGTAAGAAAGCAAGAGAAGCTCAGAAGGTAATCTATGATGGAAATGAAATCCATAAGCCTAGACAGAAACCTAGTTGCGCTGAGAACATTGAGGAAGATAAGCTGTTAGAAGAAGTCACTAGAAAGAAATTGGATGAAAAACTTAAGAGCCCTTTATGTATAGAAAGGAAAATCAGTTATAAAACACCCAACTATGCTAAGGACAATTGGATTGCATTTAACAAGTTTAGACCTCAAACACAGCTGACCCCTGAACAAGTGTTCAGGAAAAAAGATATGGACATGAAAAAGTTGATGAGTTTGTTGAAAAGAATCCCCATGTAGAAGAATGCCTCGCCACCTGTATTATCCCCCCAATACACCAATGCATTTAGTTCCTAGATCTATTCCACTAAGAGCAAGACCTTAATCAGTCAGTATGTCATTTATCAGCTATTTGTTGATTTTGAGAAAACTTGTAAGAAAAGGATCACACCCACTGGGATTACTGAAGGGGAAAGGGGTTTTGAGCAAACCAAAGAATTCTATTTAACTGAGGTCATGCCTTTCTTTAAACAATTAAAAGGTCAATTTGTCTTCAAAATGGGATAAAATCGGATATTAAAGAAATGGAAAAGGAATTTGATGCAATGATAGTTGAGGTCAATGACTATGAGCGAGAATTAAAATATAATGAGATTGAGAGGAAGAACTTGCATACCTTGAATGAGAATCTGATTTCTGACTGTATCACTCAAGATGTGTTTTACACTGCCACGAATTGTTCAATTAATGCATCTCAATTTCATGAATTATCTGTTGCTTTGAAAGTCTCCCATGATCGTGTCATTGAGCTTGAAACAACAAACTCAAAACTGAATGATAAAATTGAAAAGGATGATCATGATAACTTGGTCAAACATTTTTCTAAATTGGAAGTTGAACATTTTAATTTACAACTAAAATATCAACACCTTAAAGAAAATGTCAAAACCTCAAATATCAAGACATCTTCAGATGCTCCTGAATTTGATGCAGTTTTTGAAATAAATAAACGTGATGAACAAATTCAAGCTCATTGTAACACGATCAGAAAATTGAAAGCCCAAATTTCACAATTAAAGGGTGAAAGGAACAATGTGAATGGCTCCCAAATGCCTCCACCTTTAGATTCTTAATCTTCCTAAAATTTTCATCTTCAAAACATGTTAATGTTTTACAAAAGAAAATGAGAGTTTTCTAGAAGAAAATGAAAAGGTTAAACTACACTTTAAAGAGTTATATGATTCAATGAAAGTCACTCGTGACAAAAACAACGAAAAAATAACGACTTTACAAAAGGAAATTGAGAATCTGAAGAGTCAGGTAAAAAGGAAAATGCCACTTGTCTTTAATGAGAATGTTGCATCAAAGTCATCATTGACTCTAAATATACGTGATTGTAAATACATTCCTCCTCATCTTAGACATAACGAACTTGTGTTTCATAACTATTTTGCTCACCTTAAGGAGAGTCTAGAATGTCTCCGTGAGATTGTAGAAGAAGATTTCATAAATAAGCCACTTGATAGTGAAGTTAAATATGCTTGCTTATATGCCAAACGATCTCAAGAGCTGCTAGAATGTTTAAGAGCAACATGTCCTAGATCCTTAGGTGCAAAAGATAAAGTTGTGATGCCTTGCTCAATGCCTAGTGATAAGTATGCAACTCATTCTATGCCCAGTATTAAGCATGTAAACTCTAGAGTGCCTTCAAGTAGTTCAGATCCCTGCACTTCTAGTTCAGGAATGCAAAAAGTAGCAAAACCAACTAATGTCCCAATTCCCTCTACAGGAGTAAGAAGTGACACCAAAGCAAGCGGGTCAAAGCCTCAAGGCAACACAAAGAATGATAGGACCTTGCATGCTAGGAATGTTCAGTGGAAGAGAGTAGAAGATCACCTTTAGGAGAATTTGAATAAAACGAATCGTGTTGATTCTAGTGTTAGCTCTAAGCATTCTGTAATTAATGCGAATTCTGCTACTTTTGGCAAAACATGTAATGATGATTGCATGGTTTCTATTACTAATCTTGAATGTGGTGTGAATGATTTGATTAATGCTATTAAATGCCCTGTTAAGATAGTTAATGCAAAAAATCAAGCTAAGAAGGCTAGAAAGCAATGGCGGATGAAGGTTAGAAAACATTGGAAACCCACGGTAGGAAATTTAGTAACATAGGTTATCAATGGATACCTCTGCCGCAAATTCAATCTTAATGAGATGTGCCCTAAATTATCTAGATCAATGCCCATTAGGAAATGGATGCCTACTGGTAGAACTATTCCCTTAAGAAGTGAACATACTTTGAATAGGTCCAATACGGACACTAGCACTGCATCTATCCCTGATGATTCCATTGCTTCCATTTCTGATGTGGGTGTTCCAATCAATGTTACTAACCAAATGGAACCCATTCTTGCATGGGGATCCCAATTATCCAGTTATCCATTCTTATCTGTGTTCAACTGCAGATCGTTCAAATTGTTCTGTGGTACCTGGACTTATGTTGTTCCAAGCATATGACTGGAGATCGCTCGCGGCTCATGAACTTCGTGAGTAAATTCATCGGGACTGTTAGATTCGGGAATGACCATTTTGGAGCAATTATGGGTTATGGAGACTATGTTGTTGGCAAAGTGTAATCTCCAGGGTATATTATGTTGAAGGTCTTGGTCATAACTTGTATTCATTGGTCAATTATGTGATTCGATCTAGAAGTGGCATTTAGAAAACATACTTATTTCGTTAGAGAACTTGATGGTGTGGAACTGTTAAGAGGAACTCGAGGTTCCAATCTATACACCATCTCTATCGGAGACATGATGAAGTCTTCTCCAATCTGCTTGTTGTCAAAGGCTTCAAAAACCAAATCATGGTTATGGCATCGTCGTCTCAATCACTTGAACTTCGGCACCATTAATAGTCTTTCCAGAAATGATCTTGTAAGAGGATTACCAGTTAAAATATAAAAAAGATCATCTTTGTTCAGCATGCCAATTGGGAAAAAGCAAGAAATATGCCCACAAACCCAAACCCACAAACTCAGTAATGGAAGTTCTTCATACCCTTCATATGGATTTGTGTGGACCAATGAGAGTGCAAACGATTAATGGGAAGAAATATATTTTAGTCGTTGTTGATGACTACTCTCGATTTACTTGGGTAAAGTTTTTGAGGACAAAGGATGAAACTCCAGATGTCATCATCAAACTTATCAAGCAACTTCAGGTTCGTCTTAACAATACGGTTAGAATTGTTCGAACAGACAATGGCACAGAGTTCGTCAACAAAGACTTAATTCAATTCTATGAAAGTGTTGGAATCAGTCATCAAAGAAGTGTCCCACGAACTCCTCAACAGAACGGTGTAGTTGAAAGACGAAATCGAACTCTTGTGGAAGCCGCAAGAACAATGCTCATTTATTCAAAGGTTCCAATGTTTCTTTGGGCTAAAGCCATTGCCACTGCTTGCTACACCCAAAATCGTTCCCTCATACACACATCTCATGGAAAAACTCCATACAAACTTGTCCATAAACAAAAACCTGATCTTTCCTATCTTCGTGTATTTGGTGCATTGTGCTATCCAACAAATGATGGTCAAGATTTAGGTAAATTAAGAGCTAAGGCGGATATTGGAGTTTTTGTAGGTTATGCGTCAAACAAGAAGGGTTACCGAATCTACAACAAAAGAACTCGAGATATCATGGAAACTATTCACGTCACGTTCGATGAGCTGTCCGGGCAAATGGCTCCAGGACAATTCAGTTCTGGACCCGCATCTCAACCTTCATCAAGTAGTCCTATCGGTTCTACTCTTGTTTCGAATTCTTCACCAGCAACTCCTTATGTACCTCCTTTAGAAGATGATTTGAAGAAATTGTTTGATCCAATGTTTGATGAACACTATAAGCCAAGTGCTAATGAACTTTCAATTCCATCATCAGAGGCTGTTCCTATCCCTATCAATGAAGTTAACCCTTCACTTTCTATGTCATTAAGTCAAGAAGCGCCTGCTGCTGATCACTCTGTCTCATCAACAAATCATCAATCATCGAGTGTACATCATGAAAGTGTGTCTGGAACCTATGATGGAGATAATCCCTTTGCTACTCCTGAAGATGCTCCATTTGAGAACATATTTGCTCCCGAACCAACACCAGAACCATCATCATCAGGAGATCCAAATTCTGCTACTTCAGTTCCTCAACAACAACCATATGAACACCTTAGAAAATGGACACATGATCACCCATTGGACAATATCATTGGAAACCCCTATCGTCCTGTATCCACTCGTAAACAACTTGCAACCGATGCCTTATGGTGCTTCTTCAATTCCGTACTCTCGAAGATCGAACCAAAAGACGTTAAAACGCCATGAATGAAGACAGCCGGTTCAATGCCATGCAAGAAGAAATTCATGAGTTCGATCGACTAGATGTATGGGAATTAGTACCTGCGCCTGACTGTGCTATGATCATTGCTCTAAAGTGGATCTTCAAAGTAAAACTTGATGAGCATGGTGATGTATTAAAGAACAAGGCTCGATTGGTTGCAAAAGGATACCGTCAAGAGGAGGGTATTGACTTTGAGGAATCATTTGCTCCAGTTGCTCGTATCGAGGCAATCATAATCTTCTTGGCTAATGCTGCAAGTAAGAACCTGATAGTCTATCAGATGGATGTAAAGACGGCCTTTCTTAACGAAGATCTTAAAGAAGTCGTATACGTCATCCAACCTGAAGGTTTTGTGAATCCAAATCATCTTACTCATGTCTATCGCTTGAAGAAGGCTCTTTATGGTTTGAAGCAAGCTCTAAGGGCATGGTATGATACGCTATCAAAGTTTCTTCTATCTACCTGATTCAAAGACAAAGGAGCAGTTGATCCGACATTGTTCACCGTAAAGTCGGCAAACATTTAATTCACGTTCAAATATATGTTGATGATATTATTTTTGCCTCGACCGACCCCAATGAATGTGATCGTTTTCAAATGAAATGGGTTCCAAATTTCAAATGTCAATGATGGGACAAATGTCATTTTTCTTGGGATTACAAATTTCACAAAGTCCCGGAGGCATTTTTATAAATCAATCTAAATATGCAAATGAGATTTTAAAGAAATTTGGATTTGATTCTTGTGACCTGTTGACACTCCCATGATAGAGCGTACTAAAATGGATGAGGACCACTCAGGGATCATGGTAGACCAAACAAAATATCGTAGTATGATTGGATCCCTCATGTACCTCACAGCTAGTAGACCGACATTCTACGTTCATCTGTTTGCATGTGTGCTAGATATCCGGCTAAGCCTACCAAAAAGCACCTTGAAGCGGTTAAACGGGTCTTTCGGTATCTCCAAGGAACCATCAATATGGGACTTTGGTACCCGAAGGACACCGTATGTCACTAACAGCCTATGCAGATGCTGATCATGCAGGATGTCAAGATACACGTCGGCACGCCCCGAGGTGCTCGCTTTTGGGTGATAAGCTTGTGAGCTGGTCTTCAAAGAAACAAATGAGTACTTCTATTTCCTCTACAGAGGTTGAATACATAGCCATGTCATCTTGTTGTGCTCAAATCCTATGGAAGAGATCCCAATTATCTGACTATGGCTTTGAATTCAACACAATCCCTCTGTATTGTGATAATAAAAGTGCTATTGCACTCTCATGCAACAACGTTCAACACTCAAGAGCAAAGCACATCGACATTCGACATCATTTCATCAGGGAGCAAGTGGAGAACGGTGTGGTGGAACTCTATTTTGTGAGGACTGAATACCAATTAGCAGACATCTTCACCAAAGCTCTTCCTAGAGAACGTTTTGAGTTTATCCTTCCACGACTTAGTCTAAAGAGTCTACAACCAGAAACACTCAAACGTCTTCAAGAGGAAGACGAGGATTAAAGGTCTTTCTTCATCCATCTCTTGTAAATATTTATTCGAAAAACAAAATACAAAATTACAAAACCTACAAAAAACAAATAGAAAAATACAAAACTTTAAAAAATTCCATAAAAATTTTAAAAAAAAATAATAAAAAAAAATTCTTGAAAAACTCCAAAAATATTTTGTCATGTTTTTCTTTGGTTCGAAATTCATCTACGGACTTTGTGTTGGCATTCAAAGAATGTCACGGGTTTTTAGATGTTCTTCGAATGTACATAAAAATATATATATATATATATATATATATTTTTGGGAGAAAGTGAAACAATGGTTTATTGTCATTTCAGGCAGTAACCCGTTTTTCAAAGAAAGAACAGAGCCACGCTTTATCTTGAATCTTCAAACCTCATGCTCTGATTCTAAAAACAAATGTTTGTCGTTATAAAGACAAATGTTTCCTTTCAAATATTTTCCTTCAAATGATTCTTCGGAAAAATATTTGTCATCTAATGAAAACAAAATTGCTTTGAAAATACTTCGGACTCTACTTTTGAAAATCATCCGGGCTTTTTCATTTGTCAAAATCTCTATCCTTCAATCAACAACATATGTCGTTGATCGAGGGGGAGAATGATTTCAATCAAAAAGTGAATTTTTCAAAACAATTGGCACGTAATTGATAAAGGTCTACTCTAGAATAATCAAAGAGAACAATGTTTTACAATATTGTACACAATTGGTACAAGACCTTTGTTATTATTATGTTTTCAAAAGATACTCAAGCATGTTTAATCTTTGGAGTCTAAAGTCTCAAACTTGATCCTTATCGGTTAAATGTTTCTCATAATCAAGTCACATCTCCCCTCAAAAGCTTTCAAAATCAATTTAAATCTTCAGAGATCACAAATCTCAAATGATTTGAAAATTGTGATCGGGGGAGAATTTGTGATTTAAATTGGACCTAAACTGATAATTCGATAAATGGTTTCATAAGTGTTTAGCAAGCTTTCCTCCAAATTTTCCATGCACATGTTGAGGGGGAGCATCTTTTTAAACCACAAAGAATTGAAACATGATTGATTTGTCTTTAAGTGCATGTTCCTTCTAATATGTGCAAAACTCTTTCAAACCTCGAGGCACATATTGAGGGGGAGCAAACTTATGAAAACCTCATCCTTCCCCAATTTGCTTTATCTACTTGATTTGATCTGGGAAGTGATGTTGATATCTTTTAAAAAATAGTAATTAAAGAAGTTAATTCTTCCTCTTGCCTCCGTGTGCCAAAACGATTTCACATATATGATGCACGCGTTGAGGGGGAGCTGTTTCTAAAAATATCAAAAACAATTCAGGTACAAAATGCTTTGATAATATATCACAAGTATCTGAATTGATTTTCAAATGGTTTTCAATTGGTTTCAATGGCAGATGAACAATACCAAAAGACCGACCAATTTACTTTATGCATGGAGTTATAAGGATGATAAGTTAGGTATTGTTCCCATGATCCGCCAGAACGAGAGGATCTACCCAGGGACAATCCACTAGATAGTGTAGAAGTCCTTAGGTATGATGAAAAAAAGAGAAAAATGAGAATATGGGAAGAGTGCGGACTGAGACTGAGCTAGTACTGGAATAAACCCAACAAGGTTCTAGTTATGATGTCTCGGTAAGAACTGAAGGGGTTGAAGAATGAAAAAGAAATTAATGTGAAAAGGGTGAAAAGAAATAGCCCTCCAATAATTCAACCTTAGGGCAGAAACCGGGTTCAATACATATGCTACTGGTGGTTACTAAGGTAACACTAGTATTGAAGACAAGACATCATGGACCCAGTGACGCACTGCACTTAACTTCCCAAGCTACTCAAGTTCCTCTTAAAAGGGCTTGTTTCATTCTCACGGGGAACCAACATAATCTATCAACTTTCTCTTAGAGATAGTTGATATTGAAGAAGGATACCCTTTCCCTAGTCTCCGACATAGGAAACCAAATGTGCACAATTGAGTCTAGAGCCACGAGATCATCAATAAATCTCATTAGGACACTGTCAATGAAGACTCACAGTTTCACACAATGTGGAATGTGAGAATATATTTTGAGAGTCCTACGCATTATCCTTGTGGTAGTGCCAAGACTAGTATGTGACATATGGACTCCATCAATGGAGTGATTCAATATTGAATCAATCCAGGTCCAAAAAAAGGATTGACGGATACCTTTGAAAAATCGGTCGTTGTTCTTAAAAATTCTTTTCTTTAGCACATCGACTGTGTACTAATATTTCAAAAATAAAAGGTGTTTATGATTGATAATTGATTTTCTTTAAAACCTTCGTTGTATTGCAAAAACACTTTATTTTGAGCAGTACACGATTGTTTTTCAAATCTCTTTTCATTAATTAGTGAATCTCAAAATTCGCTGGTTCACTCACTCCGTGTTGTCTTCTTTGAGACGTTCCGGTTTGAGAACGGCTAGAACATTTGCGAAACCCTGTCAAGGAGATTCTTCGAATTATACCTGATCACAGGCAGTACTTGTACTGATCAACGGGAACCGTGGGCCGTGTACCTCAATTCAACAAAAGTGATCAAAGATACTTTCGTGCACTTTATTGCTAACTTGCTTTATGCGTGTACACCCGACGTTTGCAGCTGATCAGAATGGAGAAGTCAATCCATAGCCGCATGCTCACACAACACATTCATTTCTAAAAGAAATCATGATAAGTGCATCAACGACTCTGATATTGTCACTCCATGCTTCTGCTACGCTGCTGCAAATATCATGAATCAACTAAAGCTTCCGCTACTCTGATAAAAAGAAATCATGATCCAGAATGTGAGCATGTCGGTCCAAAAGTCACAACTTCACATAATTTCAACACCACAATGGAAGAGTTAGAGATTTACTATAGCTGATGATCTCAAAGCGGGCTCAAAACTCATTATCACGTGGATCAGTTAAAGACCTCCACTAGAATTATCCAAACATGCGGAACATGAAGAATCAAAGACTACGAGCTACTGAGCAATGAACTTAATCAAGAATCCAAGAACAATCTAATGTAATATCTGTTAGGATTTAGTGAATCCAGTTGTTAAAGTGTCGGTCACCTCAAGTATATGTAATCGTTAGAAAGCACGTAGTCGTAGTTATATACTGTTAAGTAGTATTTAGTTATGTATCATCGTGTAGGACGGACGGGTCTTTACCCACTATAAGTATATAAGAATCGTCATATCACCGTATACCTAGAATAATCCAAGTTATTTAACTGCTGACAATTATTATTATTATTATTATTATTATTATTATTATTATTATTATTATATCTCCAAACTTTTCCAATTGAAAGAAAAATAATAGCATGTTACAAAAATCCAACTCAACACAAATATAAGTTTGGTCACTCAAAATAAAATAAAATTTGAACCTGGAAAACATGCCGATCATCGTAAATGTTAACCTAACAGTTTTAAGGATTCAATTAAATATAATATGTCACAAACATATATTCCAACAAACAAATTGATTCTGAAGATATAAGCATATTTGAAAATTTATAGACCATGTAACTTTTATAATTATATAAACCTGTCACTAAAAAAAATAAAATAAGCATAGAATAGGGTGAAGAGTGACCTCATTCAAAGAAGCTTTTATGCCATGAAATTAATATATTTTGATATGGTATATTCTAACGAGAACCAGATGTGCATTCCTTTTCTTGTCAACGTCTTGTATAGATTAAAATAACTAAGAGCGTGTTGTGAACACAAGTTTAGGAGAAATGTTTTACAACTAAACTTAATGAGTACCTAGTTACCTGCTAACTAGATCGTAGAGGATCGACCCTAGCCTATCTTCAAGACTTCAACCCATCTAAGAGTTAAACCGTTAATAGATCCCAAACATGTTTTAGTCGATACATGCATTCAAACACGCCTAGTTGGTCCTCGATGAACTTGGTCCCAAACGGCACAAATTTTGGCATTTCCGTCCGACATGCATCAAACATTTATGGGAAATTCATTAGTTAGAAACGAGGTTTCTTTAAAAAGGAAGACTTGAAAACCGGCAACCGGTGAAAGTAATGTCTAGTAGTCAGGTTGTTTACTTGAAAACAAGAACTGCAAAACAAAATGAGGGTAGTTACAGTTTCACATTCGCTTAAGCTAACACTTGGTGTATTACAACAATTAACTTAATACCTAAAAGCCTTCAAGGCCAAAAGCTAAAAGGTACATAAGAGTAGCTCGTCTAAAGTAATCAGATTGTTGTGATATCCCTAATGCCATGAATGCATAGACTACCAAAATAAATATATTATAACAATTATTTTGCCAGGGTGAAAAATCCCTTTTACTAAAAAAATATATTAGAACAATCGTGAAAATAAAAAAAGAACGCCTACCTACTTTAACACCATACAAAAAAGTAGAATGCGGCTCTTCAGATTCCCATCAGAAATCTTCTCAAATCTATAACACAACTGCAGCATGATCTTCTTTATCATCGACAAATTGTAGTGCCCTTTCCTTGTCTATAAAAAAAAAGTAACTCCCCATACCGTCTTCCACGGGTTATGGGTCCCAATACCGTCTTCCACGGTGTATGGGGAGGTTAAGACGTAGACAGCCATACCCCTACCAAAGGTAGAAAGGCGGCTTCCGGTTCTACCAAAGGTAGAAAAGGACCTCCGGCCTTCCTCGTCTATCAAATGACTATAAATCCACGGAGATCGTCACATGCAAATCCTCGTCCTCTAAAACCAGGTCAAGATGTAGTGCCCCATTTTTCCAGTTAAAAAATTACAATTCTTGAATTTAACAAGGAACCGCAGATTATGGGTTCACATTGCAATCAGTCAAGAAATGGTTATCATTATTGAGAAACTTTCTCCAGTGAGATTTATAGCTCGAAATGCCCGACTCTAGCCAGGGTTTCATGTTGCCGTTAAAGTGTAATACAGCTGCTTTGGTAATGGCTTCATTACTAATACCATAGTTATTCTGGATAACACCCATGTGTCATCAAGAGCAACAAGTAACCCTTGAAAAGTGAGCATGGTTGCTCCTAGTGTAGTTGTTTCGCTCAATCGCTGTTCACGAAAGAAAAGGTGATTGTCAACACATAATGTAGTTATAACATAAACGCATGTTGGAAAAATAGTTTTGCAAATGAGTTTTTGCAAATTTTGGACATTATTTAATATATGTATATGTTATATATATTTATATTTTTTGATAGCTTTGCGTTCTCCTCGACGAGAGCTTCGCAACGAGCTAAAGTATGTCCAAAATGGAGTTAATATGAATGAGATATCGTGTCTCAAAGTGGGACACGTGAAACACAAATTTGGGAAAACAAACACATCCCACATCGCCTAGAAAAGGAAGTGGGAGTGTGTTTATATAGAAATCTTGATATGAACCTTCAAAATGATTTGTTGGTTTTACTCCAACACCTACGTACACGCGCGCAGGGGGGGTGCAGATTTCTGGGCCAAAATGGGTTCGAAGCTTCTGAACTCATGCGAGCCCGCGCGACCTGCGGACACGAATGCAGCTCCGAAATCTCGCATACTTGCAGATTTCGGTATCATTATTTCCAGATTTGTGTCTATTTATTTTGGAACTGATTTAAACTTTGTAAACAAGTTAGACAGAATCGGTTTTAAATAAATAGAAGATATCGAAACCGTGTTTAATAATTAACATATTTGCGTGTATATACTCAGCGAATATCTTTTCTTGGTGACCAAGATAGGTTTAGCCTATATATTAAACACGTCTCATTCGGTTTTAGAACCACGAATGAAACGCAAACTCCATTGCAGAACGTTCGCTATCTTTTCGATCAGAAATGCTCAGGATTCCGTGATCTTTCAGGCAAGTGGTCTAGTCCGGCTGTACAACAGCTGCGTACGTTGTACCCTGGAAACAGACGGCGAATCTGTTTTAAGGGAATCGTATTCAATACGAGCCTCGTGCAAGTGTCTTTTCGCTGCTTATTTAATGCGTCTATAGTTCTCCGTCTACGCTTCTACACCATTCTATACGTTATTTAATTTCTGTTAATTTATTTATTATGATTGTAATCTGTTTTCATAAATAAAGTGTACACCGCTTCCACGTCTTAAAACAGTTCGGTTTAACGAATTTATTACACTTTGTTAAGAAATCGGATTAATTATTAACTGAATTTTATAACTGTTTCTGTCGAAACCTTGTTGAGTTTCTTTGGATATCAGTTTCTTTTAAACAGTTTTAACATATAGATTTGGATTAACAGATCTATAACGTTTTTTTAAGCAGTTTTATTATCAGTTTTAACGAAACCAAGATAGAGTTTCTATTAAACTGATTTACTCGATCCATCAAAACCAAGCTAGAGTTTTGTTGAATCAGATCTGGTACAAGTAGATACCATTTAAAACAGTTTGTTTAACTTTTTGTGTTTGATTTTTCAGGATGACAAATACCAATACCCCTCCTGTGAATACTCCGTGAACGTGAATCGGTGCGCCAGTTACCAACACGGTTATAATCATGCTTGAGAAACCAGAGAAATTCAATGGGCGAATTTCAAGAGGTGGCAACAAAAGATGTTTTCTATGACTACTTTGAAACTTGCGCGGTTCTTAAAAGAAAGCCCACCTAACGTGGAACCTCCCCGTAAGGTCAATCCTCTAATCAACGGTCTTTCAAGCCTTGGAAGCATGGAAACATTCAGATTTTTGTGTCACAATTATGTTCTGAATGGTTTGGTTGATTCTTTGTACAACGTGTACTACAAGACCAAGACTGCCAAAGAATTATGGGAGTCATTGGAACGCAAGTACAAAACTGAGGATGCTGGTAGAAAGAAATTCGTGGTAGCTCGTTTTTTGGATTACAAGATGGATGATTCAAAGAATGTGATAAGTCAGGTTCAAGATCTGCAGGTTTTGCTACACGACATTCATGCTGAGGGAATGACTTTGAGTGAAACTTTTCAAGTTGCTGCTATTATTGAAAAGTTACCTCCAAGCTGGGTAGAATTCAAGAACTACCCGAAGCATAAGCGAAAGGAGATGAGTGTTGAAGACTTGGTTGTTCGTCTTCGTATTGAATAGGACAACAAGCTGGCTCGAAAAAAACACGTATACGCTGATTCTGCAAAGGCAAATATGGTTGAACATGTTTCGTCATCTTCAAAGTCCAATGTCAAAGCTAAAGGCAAAGGAAAAGGAAAGAATGACAAGAAGGGCAAAGGGAAGTCTGATTACCTTGCTACTAAAGCTGCAATTGTGAAACAGAAGTTCCAAGGGGTGTGTTTCAATTGTGACCAGCCAAGTCACCGTGCTGCTAATTGTAAGATGCCGAAGCGGGTGACTCCACGCCAGGCTAATATGGTGAATGAAGATGTGGACATGATTGCTATGGTGTCTGATGTCATTACCATGATCTCTGAAGTTAACCTGGTAGGTTCCAACAACAGGGAATGGTGGGTGGATACTAGGGCTACCCGTCATGTATGTGCTGATAAGAGTATGTTTCACTCTTTCAGAGCGGTTGATAGTGGAGAGAAGTTGTACATGGGCAACTCTGCAACTGCTGAAATCAAGGGCGAAGGAGATGTAATCTTGAAGATGACATCCGAGAAAGAGCTCAAGTTGACTAGTGTCTGGTTGGCTATTGAACAAGTTTGGTTTTCGTCTTGTTTTTGAGTCTGATAAGTTTGTTCTTTCTAAGAATCAAGTGTATGTTGGTAGGGGATATGCCCTGAATGGTATGTTTAAACTCAATGTAATGGTTGTTAAGAAAGATATCAATAAAATGAATTCTTCTGCTTACTTGATTGAGTTTTCTAATATGTGGCATGGCCGTCTTGGACATGTAAATTTTAATTCAATGCGACGTTTGATTAAATTTAATTGCATACCTAATTTCCATATTGATTCAAAATATAAATGTGAAACTTGTGTTGAAGCCAAACTTACAAGAGCATCTTTCAAATCGGTTGAACGAGAAACCGAACCACTTGATATGATACACACTGACATATGTGATTTGAAATCACTACCCACAAAAGGTGGCAATAAGTACTTTATCACGTTTATTGATGATTGTGCAAAGTATTGCTATGTTTACTTACTGAAAAGTAAGGATGAAGCTATAGAAGTTTGTTCTCAGTACAAAAACGAAGTTGAGAATCAACTTAGTAAGAAAATCAAGGTGGTCCGAAGTGATAGAGGAGGTGAATATGTGTCTCCATTTGCTGACCTGTGTGCAAAACATGGAATTAGACACGAGTTCACTGCTCCCTATTCACCTCAGCAGAACGGTATTGCCGAAATGAAGAACCGTACCTTGAAAGAAATGGTTAATGCCATGTTGATAAGTTCTGGTCTAAGCCAAGACATGTGGGGGGAAGCCATTCTAACGGCTACTTATCTTTTAAATAAGATACCTCGTAAGGAAAAAAGAAGAGACCCCTTATGAATTATGGATGGGAATAAAGCCATCATATCAGTACTTACGATGAAAAGGGGGTGTCTAGAAAAGGTAGCTATACCGACTCCCAAGGCCCAAAAGATTGGACCTAAATCTGTGGATTGTATATTCATTGGATATGCTAAGAATAATAAGGCTTATCGCTTCATTGTACATGATTCAAAAAACCTGATATACAAAAGGGTACATTAATGGAATCAAGGAATGCTTCATTCTTTGAAACTATATTTCCTTATTTAACGAAGGAAACCGAAGTTCGCTTCTAGAATAGATAAAGAAGTTGTCCAAGATAAGAGACAACGAGATGATAATGATCTCTAAGATGAGAGACAAGATCAAACTGAGGAAGAAGAGGTTGAACCTAGAAGAAGCAAAGGGCAAGAACCGAGAAATCGTTTGGACCCGATTTTGTTTCTTTTATGGTTGAAAATGAACCTACTTCATACTGAGAAGCGGTTACTTCCTCAGAAGGGCCTCGTGGATTTACCTCCTGGTTGTAAACCACTAGGCTATAAATGGATCTTCAAAAAGAAGATGAAAGCCGATGGCACCATTGACAAGTATAAAGCAAGATTAGTAATCAAAGGATTTAGACAACGAGAAGGTCTTGATTACTTTGATACATATCCGCCTGTTACGCGAATAACATCGATTAGGATGATACTTGCTATTGCCGCTTTAAGAAATTTGGAAGTTCACCAAATGGATGTGAAAACGGCATTTCTAAACGGAGATTTAGAAGAAGAAATCTACATGAATCAACCTGAGGGTTTCATGGCCCCTGGACAAGAGAACAAAGTTTGTAGGCTTGTTAAGTCATTATATGGCTTAAATCAAGCTCCCAAACAATGGCATCAAAAATTTGACCACGCCATGCTAGAGAGTGGTTTCAAAATTAATGAATGCGACAAATGTGTTTATGTCAAAGACACAAATAGTGGATATGTAATCTTGTGTTTATATGTTGATGATATGCTTATCGTTGGCAGTAACGACAAGATGATCAAATCTACTAAAGACATGTTGAAATCAAAGTTTGACATGAAGGATATGGGTTTGGCTGATGTGATCCTTGGAATAAAGATCATACGAACTCAGAATGGACTTGTGTTAAGTCAAGCACATTATGTGGACAAAATTCTTAATACTCATAATGCGGGGATTCCGGCCTAGCTAGAACTCCAATTGACACCAGTAATTCATCTATCTAAAATAGAGGCTTAGGTGTTGCCCAATTAGAGTATTCAAGAATTATTGGCATATTAATGTACTTAATGATTGTACCCGACCTGACTTAGCATATGCTGTTAGCAGGCTAAGTAGGTATACTAGTAACCCAAGCTATGCACATTGGGCAGCTATGACTAGGGTACTTCACTATTTGAGATATAGTCGCGATTATGGACTGCATTATGATCGATATCCCAATATTAGCCTCGAAGGATACAAAGTGATGCAAATTGGATATCCGACATAAAGATTCTAGATCGACTAGTGGATATGTGTTTACACTAGGCGGAGCGGCTATATCTTGGAAGTCTTCCAAACAAAGATTATAGCTAAGTCCACGATGGAATCAGAATTTATCGCGTTAGATAAATGCGGACAAGAGGCGGAATGGCTACGTCAATTCTTAGAGGACATACCAAGGTGGCCTAAACCGTAACGCCATTAGTATACATTGTGATAGTCAATCGGCAATTGGCAGAGCTCATAGCATAATGTATATAATGGAAAGTCCGCATATCCGTCGTCGACATAATTCGATACGACAACTACTCTCAACAGGAGTTATCTCAATTGACTATGTAAAGTCAAAGGATAACATCGCGGATCCGCTTACGAAAGGCTTAAGAAGAGAGTTAGTAAGTAAGTCGTCTAGAGGAATGGGACTAAAGCCCTTGAAGAAATGTGTTTCTATGAAGGAAAACCTAACCCAGTTAACTGGAGATCCCAAGATCTGGGTTCAATAGGACAACCTAATCATAGAAATGTGGGGGAAGTCACGTCAATGTGGGGGAGTTACTAAATATTATAACTTTCCTAGTCCATTCCTATAACAAATGTGACTTGTTGAGAGGTTAAACATATGGCTTTAATGATTCAAGATGAAATCATAAAGCATAATGATTCAAGATGAAATCACAAAACATATGTTTTTAACGATTCAAAATGAAATCACCTATGTGAGAGAGAAGTGGGGTCACCGAGAGGAAATGTGGGGCGCAATTCCTAAGAGCTCTTGTAACCAACAGGCTAGTGTTCATGACCATAACGAACACGACTAATTATGAGGACTTGACATGTGATGTCAGGAGAGTCTTGTGTGAAGTGTAATGTCGTCTACGTAAATGGATGATGAGTTCAAGGACATTGCGTCTACTCAGATCTAGGAGATTAAGTGCGTCTCACAAGGGAAGGTTCAAAGGGTTACACCTACCTATCCTATGCAAGACTTAACCGCAGAAATTTCACCGAAACTTTCGTGTGTTTTCGACCGACTTCCATTCATGTGGGGGATTGTTGGAAAAATAGTTTTGCAAATGAGTTTTTGCAAATTTTGGACATTATTTAATATATGTATATGTTATATATATTTATATTTCTTGATAGCTTTGCGTTCTCCTCTACGAGAGCTTCGCAACGAGCTAAAGTATGTCCAAAATGGAGTTAATATGAATGAGATATCGTGTCTCAAAGTGGGACACGTGAAACACAAATTTAGGAAAACAAACACATCCCACATCGCCTAGAAAAGGAAGTGGGAGTGTGTTTATATAGAAATCTTGATATGAACCTTCTAAATGATTTGTTGGTTTTACTCCAACACCTACGCTACGCGGCGCTGAGGGGGTGCAGATTTCAGGATTTATGGGCCAAAATGGGTTCGAAGCTTCTGAACTCATGCGAGCCCGCGCGACCTGCAGACACGAATGCAGCTCCGAAATCTCGCGATAACCACCGCGTATCTTTTTGCTGCAGATTTCGGTATCATTATTTCCAGATTTGTGTCTATTTATTTTGGAACTGATTTAAACTTTGTAAACAAGTTAGACAGAATCGGTTTTAAATAAATAGAAGATATCGAAACCGTGTTTAATAATTAACAGATTTGTGTATCTGTGTATATACAGGCGAATATCTTTTCTTGGTGACCAAGATAGGTTTAGCCTATATATTAAACACATCTCATTCTGTTTTAGAACACAGACAGAAACGCAGCTCCATTGCAGTAACGTTCCAGCTATCTTTTCGATCAGAAACGCTCAGGATTCCGTGATCTTTCAGGCAAGTGGTCTAGTCCGGTTGTACAACAGCTACGTACGTTGTACCTTGGGAAACAGACGGCGAATCTGTTTTAAGGGAATCGTATTCAATACGAGCCTCGTGCAAGTGTCTTTACTACTTTCGTTTATTATACGTCTATAGTGTCTGTCTTCTGCTTCTACACCATTCTATCTGTTATTTAATTTACTGTTAATTTATTTATTATGATTGTAATCTGTTTTCATAAATAAAGTGTACACCGTTTCCCACAACGCAAAGCTATTAAATGTCATAGAGGTAGGCAAGCAGCAATTTTAACCTATTTATTTACGAAGTTACAAATGGGTTGATTCATATTATGTCTTATCTCTAACAGGTCAAACGTTTAAAAAGTAAAGATAACCACAATAAGTGCAAAAGTATATGAACAAACAGATCAGAATACAACTGACCTGTTTCACCAAACTTTGATAGCTTCTAGTGATGTCTCGTTTTCTCCACTAACCCAAATCAATAATATTTAACCCTGACATCCATGTACAAGAATTGGCATCATACTTTTCGTTCCCCAAATAACTTTTAATTGCACCCAATTTCACTGCACAAAAAACTCCAATGCACCGATTAATTTCCCACCCATATCAAGATTCCATAATTCTGACAAATCACACTGGACAACAATGTCGTCATCAAGAACAACAATTTTCTTCAAAGTAGGGAATATTTTTGGAAGAGCACAGTGCCAATTAGAAAACGCTGAGATATATTATGTTATGCTTTCAGAACTAGATAAAAAAGAGACACGTAGTTCTTGGGGCATTGACAAATGAGTTCTAACATGACCACCTTCTTGTAGGTTAAGATCTTTGTGAAAGGTTTTATGGATATTTAAATAATTGTATGTCCGGATTCGAACTCGAGACTTCGGGATTGCACACATTACGTATGAGAATTGATGTAAATAATTAATATAAATAAAACGTTATTATTATTAATTATTAGTCACGAAATAAAACTTAACGATAGTTAAATAATTAACGAGGTTTGGTTAACGGTCGTTAAATATTAACTAGAAGGACTAAGAATGAAATTAGAAGTCGGAAAGGTTCTAGAATCCCTTTTGGGAGACTAGGCCGATCGGTTTGGGTTTCCAAACCCTAACCCACACAAACTTGGTCATCAAGTTAAGTTAACTATAAATACAATTCATTGTATTCATTCACAACTTAATCTTGGATCACCAATAACCTAATTTCTCCTCTCCTCTCCTCCTTCTTTGTTTGGCCAATCGGTTCCACCCTCACCATAAGGGTTTCGATTTTCCAAGATAAAGAAACAAGTATTGGGTTTTATTTGTAATTCAAGGAACTAGCTTTTCCACATCAAATCGCTATTAGTACGTGTGTACAAGAACGAAGAACAAGCACGCTTGAGCTTGTAATCCTTGGTGGTCGATTTCTTGTTTGGGTCGATTTGTATAAACCCTAAATTAGGGTTTTGGGTTTTGGTTCTTGTTAAATCAACGTTTGATTCTTCAATTGCTAAAAGGTACGCGTTTTCTTATTCGGTTAATTACTTACATATATTATTCCTATTTACTTCCGCTGCATGCTTTGATGATGTTATCTGATTTATATATAATTGTTATGAGTATTAAATTCCAACAGTGGCATCACGAGCCGTTAATATGATGTAATTAATTACCGAAACACATAAAAAATTGGATCTTTATGATTATATGCATGCTTTTTATGGTTTCTAGGGTTATGAATTCGAAACCCTAATTTTTTATATATAGGGTCATTTACCCTTTATTTATTTAATTAGGTTTTAATTTTGTAAAACTTGTAGAAACCCTAGGATTGCATGCTTATTTTATGTGGTTAATTAATGAATAATTGTTATGTGACATGTAATATCCGTATCTTGGGTGATAATTGTTATGCGGAATCCATGGTGGAACATGCATGTTTTGCCATGGAGTATTGTTTATTGTTTATTGATTAATTGTTAAGTGATACACACATGTTTTATTTATTTAATAATTATTGAATTGGGGAAGACCTCAATTATAACTAATAAAATTCGTTACGTGCTAATTGGTATACTATTAACTTTGGCTTACGCAATCGACTTGTCGATGTATGTGGCTCATCTTTTCACGAGATGAAAGCACAAGTTGATGTATGCATTTATTTACGCCTAGAATTGTTATTAGAGTTTATTGAAATAATTATGCATGTGGCTAATTTTTTTTACATATGTTAAATTGTTTAGTTATATGTTTATATTATTTGAGTGTGTTTAATTTTTATTAAAATGCTTTTTTCTTTATATATTGTTTGACATGTTAGTAAGAAAAAAGGGTTTTTTATGAATAGAAAATTAAATGGACTTAATAATGGCGAAATTGATTTGTTATCTAAGAATTATTCTTGAACTTTTAATCGATTGATGCGACTGAACTAAATGGTTAGAACGGCTCACCCACTAGAACAAACTATAAAGGGGTTGTTTAAGAAGTGAGCACAGTCTCACTGAAAGGATGTCTAAGGTTATGCTTGGCTTACTGTCCTCGCCCCTGTGAGTTCGATTGGAGCTACCTAGTATAACCATTCTATGTATGAAGCATCTTAGTGCAAAGTTGTAAGTTTCTCAACGCATCGATTAAAACTTTGTAGAATTCAATCTTAGCAATTAAAATCTATTGTAAGTTTTTTGAAAATTTTATGTTATAAAGTTGTATGCATGCTTCTTTATACATAAGTTTTGATTACCCGTCAAAAATTGTACCCTTTAAATTTAAGTTTATGCCATCTAATGATAAGAAACACTTGAAGTTGTAATTTAGTTATGTGAGACCTTGATCTAGATTACAATAACGAGGTGAATTATTTTGTTGTGTGAGACCTCAGCTTTATGATTTGTAGTTTCTAAATAAGACAACTTAATTAAGTTAGTTAGTGAGACCTATAACTTAAGGCATAAGATGGGATAAAACATGCTTACGTTTTGCATTAATTGTTTTGGCAAAATTGTAAATCCCATAATTTTTGGAATTGAAAACTTGTTTGTCAATTATCGTTTTTCAACGATTACCTATTCTATACTTTCACCACTAGCAGATCAACTGATGTGGTGAAACTATGATAATGAGGATCCAATATTCAAGGAAAATACTATGGTTAATATGAATATTGACCAAAGGGTATTTTATTTTCTTGAATGTTTACTTATCGAAAGTACTAACTTTTGAACTTTTATTTTATGTAGAAATGGCTCAAAATGAATCTGCACTAGCCTCGTCGTTCAAATCTATGTTTGATTGAGAGAAATTGACTGTAACGCAATTTCAATGATTGGTATCGGCAACTCAGAATTGTCTTGAGGGTTGCCAAAAGACTTGATTATTTGACTACGCCGTCCTCGAACCTGCACTGATGCTACTGCTAACACGAGCTGCATGGTCTGAGTATGACAAGTATAATGAGGTCGCCTGCATTATGCTCGGGAGTATGAACTCAAGCTTGCAAAAGCAATTTGAGAATTACTTCCCTAATCTCATGCTAGAAGAATTGCAAAGGTTGTTTGAAAAGCCTGTGACTGTAGAGCTGTATGACTTGATTGATGCTCTTTATAGTTGCAAGCAAGGAGAAAAAAATGGCGCCCACTGCACGAAATGACGAGTTACATGGACCGTTGGGGGCGTCTTAACTATGTCTACCCTAATGACATACAAATTGGCCTGATCAACAGATCCCTTAACAAGGAATTTGATGGTTTCGTGCGCAATTATAATATGCATTGCACGGGGAAGACAGTCATTGAGGTACATGCAATGCTCATTGATTATGAAAAGGTTTGCCCAAGAAGGCCTCTACACTGCGTTTTGACCCCATCCGTAAGGGTAGAATTTCTAAGCCTAATAAGCCGCTAGCGAACAAGAAAGGGAAAGGTAAGGGTAAAGCTGATAAGGGAAACAAGTTATGACTTATCAGCAAGAACCCAAGAAGTACCCTCCCAAAAAGCGTGAGAATCGAAGAGGATCAGGCTTGTCATCACTGCACCGAGGTTGACACCTGAAGAGGAATTGTCCACTGTACCTTGATGAGTTGCGCAATAAGAGGTATAAAAATACTGGCTTTGTGGCGAGTACTTCAATACTCTTTTGATGATTATTTTTTTTCCTCATAAAATAAATTCCTGGGTATATGATACTGGATGTGGTATTCACATATGTAATACACTGCTGGGACTTAGAGGAGCAAGGAAGCTTGCCTATGGACGACAATACACCTGCGTGGGTAATTGAGCACATGCAGTCGTTGAAGCTATAGGCACGTTTGATTTAGTTTTACCTTCGGGTTTACATTAAACGATTGTCATTACGCACCTTCCATTGTTAGGGTGTCGATTTCGTTTCCTTGTTAAAAGATATTGGTTTCGTTTATACATTTACCGATTATGGAATTTCGTTTCTTTAAATGATGTTTTTACTTTAATGTTATTCAAAGAAATGGTGTGTTTGAAAATTGATTTACATGATAATGTGATTGATAAAAATAATTCTGTCTTTAGCATCAATAATAAAAGAATCAAAGGTGATTTGGATTATTCATTTCTTTGGCATTGTAGACTTGCTCATACAGGCAAGCATGCAAATGTACGCAACGATGGGCTTTTGCAAGACATCAATGATGAATCATTTGATAAATGCGAATCTTGCATATCTGGGAAGATGACCAAGAAACCTTTTACAAATAGTTTAGAAAGGGCTTCTTCTTGGTGTGATACATACTTGACGTATGTGGACCACTAAGACATGTGTCAAGAAAGGGTGCTAGCTACTTCTTAACCTTTCTTGATGATTTCAGTCGTTATGGTTATGTTTATTTACTTAAACATAAACATGAAGTCTTTTGA
This sequence comes from Chrysanthemum makinoi, assembly GCA_910596185.1. NCBI lineage: Eukaryota > Viridiplantae > Streptophyta > Magnoliopsida > Asterales > Asteraceae > Chrysanthemum > Chrysanthemum makinoi. Next base: position 80,949,259 of record OU343225.1, on the reverse strand, counting down.
AACATTTAAGGTTTTTAAGAGTGAAGTAGAACTGCAACTAGGAAAGAAGATTAAAGCTCTTCGATTCGATAGAGGTGGTGAATATTTAAGCCAAGAGTTTAAAGATTATCTAGCTGAGTGTAGTATCGTCCAAAGAACTCACATCTCCATATACTCCACAACAAAATGGTGTATCTGAGAGAAGGAATCGTACATTGCTAGACATGGTGCGATCAATGTTTAATCTTACAACTCTTCCCTTATCCTTGTGGGATTATGCTTTAGCCGATGTTAGCATATTGAATATGGTTCCAACTAAGAAGGTTGATAAGACTCCTTATGAAGTGTGGTATGGGAAACCTCCCAACTTGTTTTACTTAAAGGTCTGGGTTGTGAGTTTGTTAAACGTGACTCTGCTGATAAGCTGCAACAAAGATCTGTTAAGTGTGTCTTCGTGGGATACCCAAAGGAAACTATGGGTTACTACTTCTACTTTCCACCTGAAAACAAAGTAATTGTTGCTAGGTATGGAGACTTTCTTGAAAAGGATCTCATATCTCATGAATTCAGTGGGAGATTTTATGATCGGAAGATGATCAAGAAGATACAACACCTTCTGAAAACACTAGCCAACCTCAAGTAGAACCTGAAAGTCCGGGCGTTCCACCTGAGATTGAAGTGGTTCCCATTCGTAGATCCGCAAGGGCTACGCATGCACCTGAGCGTCTATGTCTCAACGTAGAAGCTGAGGAAAATATGTTAGGGGATCTTGGTGAACCTACTAACTATAAAGCTGCCATGATGAGTCCTGAAAAGGAAAATGGCGAGTTGCAATGAATGGGGAAATGCAATCCATGAAAGATAACGAAGTCTGGATAGAGGTTGACTTATCTCCAAATGCTAAGGTAGTTGGAGGTAAGTGGCTCTTTAAGATAAAGACTGACATGGATGGCAATGCACACACCTATAAAGCTCGTCTTGTAGCCCAAGGGTATACTCAAACCTATGGGGTAGACTACGAGGAGACATTTTCTTCTGTAGCAGACATTAGAGCTATTAGGATTCTTATAGCCATAGCTGCGTACTATGACTATGAGATATGGCAAATGGATGTCAAAACTGCCTTCTTAAACGGTCGCCTAGATGAGGACATCTATTTGGCGCAGCCTGAAGGATTGTGAATCCAAAGTTTCGGCGTGTATGCAAACTTCAAAGATCTATTTATGGATTGAAGCAAGCATCAAGGCAATGGAACAAGAATTTTGATGAAGAAATAAAGAAATTTGGTTTCACTCAAAATCTTGATGAGCCATGTGTGTATCACAAAGCTAGTGAGAGTAATGTTATTTTTCCTGTCTTATATGTGGATGACATATTGATCATGGGGAAAGACATTCCAAGTATGCAAGATGTAAAGTCTTATCTTGGAGAGTGCTTTTCTATGAAGGACGTAGGGGAAGCAGCATTTATCTGGGAATCAAGATCTACCGAGATAGATCAAGGCGGTTAATTGGACTAAGCCAAAGTGCTTACATTGATAAAATATTGAAGAGATTCAGTATGCAAAATTCCAAGAAGGGATATTTGCCGATGCAAGTTGAACATGGCTTAAGTAATAAACTATGCGCGTCAACACTTGAAGAGGTGGCTTACATGAAGAAAGTTCCTATGCTTGGTGTAGGATCTATCATGTATGCTGTGAGATGTACAAGGCCTGATGTGGCGTTTGCACAGAATATCACCAGTCGGTATCAACAGAATCCAGGTGTGAAACACCTGGCAAGCTGTTAAGAACATTCTTAAGTATCTAAGGGCTACTAAAGAAATGTTTCTAGTGTATGGAGGAAATCCAGATGCAGAACTTGATGTTACAGGTTTTTGCGATGCGTCATTCCAAACTGATAAAGATGATACGAAGTCTCAGACGGGTTATGTCTTTGTCATTAATGGAGGAGCAGTTGACTGGAAGAGCAAGAAGCAAACAACGGTTGCGATGTCTATTACAGAAGCTGAGTACATAGCTGCTTCAGAAGCTGCGATGGAAGCTGTTTGGATTAGGAAATTCATTTCGGGACTCGGAGTAATTGTGACAACCCGTACTTTCAGGTCATTTCTCGAAACGATTTATGCCTCATTATTTCAACATTTATCGTAAACTTGGTTTACTTGTTTCAAATTCGCGTAACCTTAAAGGTTTAGTGGCGAATTCATGATCATATCATCACGTACATTTCATATGGACTAAGATTAGTCTACATTTCATTGACATCATTTGCATCTCATTAGTTCCTTCATGACATTTCATTTCACATTCGACGCGTAATTTTTATATTTAATAATCGTTATCGCGTGAGTTATTATTTTGAATATTTAATCCATTAATTTCAAAAATGATCCCGACATATTTTTATACTTACAGTTAGTTGATAAAAACTATATTTTGAGTTTAACTAGTGTTTGGAATTTATTTTGAATATAAATCGTTAAATTTATATTATTACGACGTTTTTCTTAAAAACTATACGATAATTATTTTATCACTCAAATTTTACAAGGAATGTATTTTTATAATTTTTATAATATCATTATACTCTAATTTGATCTATTAAAAATTTCTTTTACCAAAAATCACCTTAAACACATTAATGTACACATTACCTTACAAGTTACATTTATCTACACAATTTACTTACATTTTATTTACAATATATATACAAGTAATAAAAGAAGAAAAAAAAAAATATCTTGTGGGAAACACCCTCCCCAAAAATCCGGCCTTGGGGGGGGGGGATGAATCAAGAGTTGTTGATTTTTTTTTCATTCAATCACTTATACACTCCAACTTATTTACTTGCTATCATTTATCTCATTTATTTCAAGTGTGAGAAAAACTTTTCCTCTCTCTTTTCCTATCTCAAAACCGGCCATAGAAGGTCTTTGCAAGGGATCACAAGATTTTTCTCAAGTTCAAGTTATACAATCTAGTAACACTCTTTGTTTAGGTTTTGAAATAAAAACCTAGGGTGTTTAGGTTAAACCTTGGTTCTTTGCACCTCATCATATTAACTTGTAAGCATGATTCTTTCATTTTCATGTTTCCTTATCATTTCATATGTATCTTTTTATTTTTGGAGCAACATGCAAGACATATGTGATTTATACCATTTTTCATGATTTTAGAGTATATATATATATTTGGTCATCCTATAATTATCCCCTTGGTATTGGTTGGTCTTGATGATGTCTAGGAACCCATGACACCCTAAGAAGGTGTATGGTAGGATTAGATTAGTTTTGGAGTTGATTTGAATGGATTAGAATAGGTTTTGTCCGAGAAAAACTATTTTCGATAAGTATATATTGTGTTCTGTCCTTGTTTTGATTTTCTGGAAAATCCGACAGTAGGCACGACTTTTTGGCCTTGATATTTAGAAAATATACTTTAAAACGAATCCGTGGCAGCTTGAACGGATTAAAACGGAGTTATAACGAGAAAGTTATGGATTTTACAAGTTTGACGACGAAAATATATTATTTTCAGAAATTTCAGCATACTATATTTATTTTGTCCGAGTCAAAACGAGCCTTAAGCTTCACAAATTATTTCGACTTGTCAAAAATATATTATTTTACTTCGATCTGAAGCTAAGGACATATTATCACGTAGAAAAGCGGTTTGAAACGACAAAGATATGCACTTTTTCATAAACTTGCGTAACTAATTTCTGCACACAATTAGACAAAACCACCATCTTTAACCCTTATTATCTTTATGTTCGAGACCTTTTGGACGAAAACTCCTGAACTGAAACCTTTAGATATCGATACAAACTTTCCAAAACCGTCGAGTTCGTTCTCTAACGATCGGACGTTACACTTACGACTAGTTTTCCAAAGCCATTTTGTTAATTTCATAAAATTCCGACGACATTGTTTTGCTTGAAAAGTGGTAATTTCTCTAAAATCATTATAAAACCATTGTAGGATGACATTTTGGCGTAAAACATGTAAAGTGATTTTTGATTGGTCAAGACGTCAAAAGAGTATTTTTCGACGATGAGTAATATTTTCAAAACTCACAAATGGTATAAATAACATACGTAATGCATGCATAACATTACATTGCAACTCATTACATATCATATCATTCATAATAGGTCATTTTTGAGATTCACGCTACATTTCGGTGTACTCACTTTTGTCTTCGCATCATTGACCAAGTGAGTTCCATAGCCCCACTTTTCTTGTTTTAATGCTTTCATAACTGTTTTGGGGGAGATACATGCTCGACTATTTTTATTACATTCATGACTATTTGCAAATCATATGTTTAGCCGAACTGAATGTTTAGTTATGCGAAGTAACAGTATTGCCATATTTAGAAATTCCATATTATATTCATTGGTCTAATGGTCTTGGTATATTCATTGAGCTAATGGTCTTGGTATATTCATTGAGCTAATGGTCTTGGTATATTCATTGAGCTAATGGTCTTGGTATATTCATTGAGCTAATGGTCTTGGTATATTCGTTGAGCTAATGGTCTTGGTATATTCATTGAGCTAATGGTCTTGGTATATTCATTGGTCTAATGGTCTTGGTAATATCATGAACTAATGGTCTTGGAACGATTTGAACATACACTATATACATTGCAGCAGTGGGTTGTGAACACCGCGAGGTTGCAAGATTTTGTATGGCGGGACTTGAAGTGAGTGGATTCACAATGCCTTTCTGCATAAGCGATTCGATACATTGAGCCATGCACTATTATGTGAATTCATTTGACATCATGCACTTGAACATAAACTATACATATTCTGGGTTGTGAACACACAGGTTGCAAGTTTTGTATGGACGGGACTTGGAACTGAGTGGATTTACAATGCCTTTGCTACATAAACGATTTTGAAAGTCTTTACATTTCAACGATTTACAATGCCTTTGCTGCATAAACGATTTTGAAAGGCTTTACATTTCAACTCAAACTCTATGAACTCACTCAACCTTTGTGTTGACACTTTTAGCATGTTTTATCTCAGGTATCTAAGGCATACACTTCATGGCATGCATGTGGACATATCATAGAGTCGCGGTGACGACGCGTTTCACTTGGGTTTTATATACTTTAAAACTTCGTTTGAATTGTAACAACTTATTTCCGCACAAGTTGATTTTCAATTGGGACCTATACTTTGTAAACTCTGATGGTTTTATTAAATCAAACGATGTTCTTTTCAAACGACACTTTAGGTCGTTCAATATAACTGCGATTGTGATGCTATGACAGTCAATCCCCAGGAATTCCATTCCGCTGCAAAACAGGTAATTTGGGGGTGTGACAGATTGGCATCAGAGCTTCGGTTATAGAGAACTAGGTTGCATCATTGACCCTAGACTATAACTACATTATCATAGCATCTCATCATTTCATCATAAGTGCATGTTCACTCTACATGCGGTTTATATGTACATTTTTCGAGTTATTTACTTTCATTTCATATCGACTGTCACATGGATGCCCTTAATTACCCATCCCATTATCTCTTCCTCATACTCTAACGTGGAGAATTCCTTGTCATTCCCTATCACAATTTTTTTTTATATCAGCTGATTCATTATCGATAACGACGAATGCCGAGATGAACCTTTAAAGAGGGCGAAGTCACTCTCACTCCTTTGTTTCACCACTAATATGTCGAGTTACACTTTATTCACACACTAAGTCACTAAACCATTATACACTTGAAGCACTTACGACACCTCATAACCCATCTTTTCGGAACCCGTCGATTATTTTGAAAAATAACCTCAAACTTACCATTTCTTATCACATCTCTTTGGAATGTTTATTATTAACATCGGATTTTTGCTACGTCTCACATTTCCTCTTGTTTTGAAGATATGGAGAAAGCTACAGTTGAAATGACCCAGCGGACTATTCAAAAGTTAGTAAATATAGCATAGATGCTTTAAGAGTCGAAAGGAAGCGATGGCTGCTATGCTGAGGCCGAAGGCTATTTCTTGAAAAGCTTATAGGCTAGCTGCTCTTTGGAAATCTTAGGAGGATCAGAGTTAAGATGTTAGTCAAGGATTTCAAAAGTGGTGAGCCCACTTAGTTTAGGGGCCCGAAGGAGCCCGCCATAGTACGATGGTTTGAAAAGTTGGAATCCGTGTTTTGCTTTGTAATTGCGGATGATAGTAAGGTCAAATTTGCTACAAGTACATTACTCGATGGAGCATTGTCGTGGTGGAATTCATATGCTCAACCGATTGGAATGGAGAATGCTTTCAAGCTTACTTGGAAGCAATTTAAGGGTTTGGTGACCAAGAAGTTTGTCCTCGTACGGAAGTGAAAAAGTTGGAGCCAGTTCTCGAACTAGTAACGATTGGGTACGATATTGACACATACATTCGAGATTTCAGAATTGGCCGCGTTATGCCCATCGATGGTGGGATATGAGAAGTTGCTAGAGGCTTTATCGGGGACTTCCCGAAGTTATTCAGGAAATGTGACTTCGTTTGATCACAAACAATCGAAAGCTATTAGGGTGACTCAAACTCATGGCCCAGTAGTGAAGAGAGGTAATACACCAGCACCCAACCAAAAAACAACGGCGATAACAAATCAACAACAACAAGAAATGGAAAAGCGACCAGGAGATGATAACAACAACAACCAAAAACGCAACACTAACCGTCATCAACAACAAAATAGAAGGCAAGCTGCAATAGTATATGTTCTTTGCCAATGATAAGAGGTTATCTTTGGAACCTACCCATATGTAATCGATGTAAGTATCATCACACGGGTCTTTGTCATAGGTGCTACAAGTGTCAAACTGGCTGGACACCTTGCCGAGAATGCAGAGTCAAGGCCATGGTTACATGTTACGATCTGCGAGAAACAAGGACACTATCGGAATCAATGTCCTCAAAACCAAGGTCAACAAGTTGAAGGTGCTCATGGGAATGTATATATGTTGGAAGGAGGAGGAGGCGCTCGTCAAGGTATCAACAGCCTTGAGGAAGATTGAAGTTCGGAAACTAACAGTCTTATTTCTCCTTATGTACTAAGTCGTACTAAGTTTATGTTTTCCATCATTATCGAATCTTTATAACCTAAGATGTATTTACGTTGATAAACCACTTTGTAAAATATTCTCATCTATCGTACTTTATTTTCTTTCGATTTGTTTATCATTTTCTAGGATTTCAATTCTTTTACTTTAACTATCATTTTAACGACACTTCTCCATGTCTTCTCTCCTCGATGTTCATCACAATTTTAACATCGGTTGACTCAACACCAAACATCATATGAGTCGATTAGTCCAAGCATTGCATAGTTACTGTTAAATTATACATAGCTTGATCACCTATGTCTAATTAGGAAGAATCATGCAATGAAGGAAGAAATGAAGCTTATATGTGTAAGCAAATCCGTAATCGAGCCAAATTTTCAAAAGATTTTCTTCAAACCACTTGTTTCGGTTTGATCGCGTGGCATTCTTGTTTGATGAGTTGCAAAGATCGAGCTAGAAACAAGTTGTTACCAAACCATTTAGCCTAATCATATGGCGGTTCTTGTTTGATGAGTTGTGGGATTAAGCAAAAATCGGTTACCAAAAAAAGTCTTTTGAGGGTTTGCTTTCGAGAATGGAAAACTTGCCTCATCAAACAACTTAGATAGACTAACTGCGAACTGAATTAGGTGAATTCCTTTTTAGATGGTGAATGTGACAACCCGTACTTTCAGGTCATTTCTCGGCTTGATTTATGCCTCATTATTTCAACATTTATCGTAAACTTGGTTTACTTGTTTCAAATTCGCGTAACCTTAAAGGTTTAGTGGCGAATTCATGATCATAACATCGCGTACATTTCATATGGACTAAGATTAGTCTACATTTCATTGACATCATTTGCATCTCATTAGTTCATTCACGACATTTCATTTCACATTGACGTAATTTTTATATTTAATAATCGTTATCGCGTGAGTTATTATTTTGAATATTTAATCCATTAATTTCAAAAATGATCCCGACATATTTTATACTTACATTTAGTTGATAAAAACTATATTTTGAGTTTAACTAGTGTTTGGAATTTATTTTGAATATAAATCGTTAAATTTATATTATTACGACGTTTTTCTTAAAAACTATACGATAATTATTTTATCACTCAAATTTACACAGGAATGTATTTTTATAATTTTTATAATATCATTATACTCTAATTTGATCTATTAAAAATTTCTTTTACCAAAAATCACCTTAAACACATTAATGTACACATTACCTTACAAGTTACATTTATCTACACAATTTACTTACATTTTATTTACAATATATATACAAGTAATAAAGAAGAAAAAAATATCTTGTGGGAAACACCTCCCAAAATCCGGCCTTGGGGGGGATGAATCAGAGTTGTTGATTTTTCATTCAATCACTTATACACTCCAACTTATTTACTTGCTATCATTTATCTCATTTATTTCAAGTGTGAGAAAAACTTTTCCTCTCTCTTTTCCTATCTCAAAACCGGCCATAGAAGGTCTTTGCAAGGGATCACAAAATTTTTCTCAAGTTCAAGTTATACAATCTAGTAACACTCTTTGTTTAGGTTTTGAAATAAAAACCTAGAGTGTTTAGGTTAAACCTTGGTTCTTTGCACCTCATCATATTAACTTGTAAGCATGATTCTTTCATTTTCATGTTTCCTTATCATTTCATATGTATCTTTTTATTTTTGGAGCAACATGCAAGACATATGTGATTTATACCATTTTTCATGATTTTAGAGCATATATATATATTTGGTCCTCATTATCCCCTTGGTATTGGTTGGTCTTGATGATGTCTAGGAACCCATGACACCCTAAGAAGGTGTATGGTAGGATTAGATTAGTTTTGGAGTTGATTTGAAGGGATTAGAATAGGTTTTGTCCGAGAAAAACTATTTTCGATAAGTATATATTGTGTTCTGTCCTTGTTTTGATTTTCTGGAAAATCCGACAGTAGGCACGACTTTTGGCCATGATATTTAGAAAATATACTTTAAAGCGAATCCGTGGCGCTTGACGGATTAAAGCGGAGTTATAACGAGAAAGTTATGGATTTTACAAGTTTGGCGACGAAATATATTATTTTCAGAAATTTCAGCATACTATATTTATTTTGTCGAGTCAAAAAGCGAGCCTTAAGCTTCACAAATTATTTCGACTTGTCAAAAATATATTAGTTTACTTCGATACGAAGCTAAGGACATATTATCGTGAAAGCGGTTTGAAGCGACAAATATGCACTTTTTCATAAACTTGCCGTATAATTTTCTGCCACACAATTAGCCAAAACCACCATCTTTAACCCTTATTATCTTTATGTTCGAGACCTTTTGGGCGAAAACTCCTGAACTGAAACTTTTGATGATACCTTTCCAAAACCGTCGAGTTAGTTCTCTAACGATCGGCGTACTGTCTGTTACGACTAGTTTTCCAAAGCCATTTTGTTAATTTCATAAAAATTCAGCGACATTGTTTTGCGACGAAAAGTGGTAATTTCTCTAAAAATCATTATAAAACCATTGTAGGATGACATTTTGGCGTAAAAACATGTAAAGTGATTTTTGTTTGGTCAAGGCGTCAAAGAGTATTTTTGACGATGAGTAATATTTTCAAAACTTCACAAATGGTATAAATAACATAAATAGCATGCATAACATTACATTGCAACTCATTACATATCATATCATTCATAATAGGTCATTTTGAGATTCACTTACATTTCGATGTACTCACTTTTGTCTTCGCATCATTGACCAAGTGAGTTCCATAGCCCCACTTTTCTTGTTTTAATGCTTTCATAACTGTTTTGGGGGAGATACATGCTCGACTATTTTATTACATTCATGACTATTTGCAAATCATATGTTTTGGCGAATGTTTAGTTATCTTAAGTAACGATATTGCCATATTTAGAAATTCCATATATATCATTGGTCTAATGGTCTTGGTATATTCATTGAGCTAATGGTCTTGGTATATTCATTGAGCTAATGGTCTTGGTATATTCATTGAGCTAATGGTCTTGGTATATTCATTGAGCTAATGGTCTTGGTATATTCGTTGAGCTAATGGTCTTGGTATATTCATTGAGCTAATGGTCTTGGTATATTCATTGGTCTAATGGTCTTGGTAATATCATGAACTAATGGTCTTGAGCGATTTGAACATACTATATACATTCGGCAGTGGGTTGTGAACAACGAGGTTGCAAGTTTTATGGGCGGGACTTGGGCGAGTGGATTCACAATGCCTTTCTTTGCATAAGCGATTCGATACATTGAGCCATGCACTATTATGTGAATTCATTTGACATCATGCACTTGAACATTAACTATACATATTCTGGCAGTGGGTTGTGAACACACGGGTTGCAAGTTTTGTATGGGCGGGACTTGGCTGAGTGGATTTAATGCCTTTGCTACATATGATTTTGAAAGTCTTTACATTTCAGCGATTTACAATGCCTTTGCTATAGCGATTTTGAAGGCTTTACATTTCAACTCAAACTCTATGAACTCACTCAACCTTTGTGTTGACACTTTTAGCATGTTTTATCTCAGGTATCTAAGGCATACACTTCATAGCATGCATGTGGACTTATCATAGAGTCGCGGTGACGGCCGCGTTTCACTTGGGTTTTATATACTTTAAAACTTCGTTTGAATTGTAACAACTTATTTCCGCACAAGTTGATTTTCAATTGGGACCTATACTTTGTAAACTTCGATGGTTTTATTAAATCAAGATGTTCTTTTCAAAGCGACACTTTAGGTCGTTCAATATCTGCGATTGTGATGCTATGACGAGTCAATCCCAGGAATTCCATTCCGTACACAAAGCAGTAATTTGGGGGTGTGATATAATGCTCAATCGAATTACCTTTAAATGTGTATTGTGACAACTCTGCTGCAATAACATTTGCCAATGAGCTTGGAGTCATGAAGGGCGCCAGACATTTTCCTCGTCGATATCACTATGTTCGAGAACAAGTCGACATAGGTGAAATCAATCTACTCAAAGTTCATACAGATAATAATCTAGCTGATCCTTTCTGAAGCCTTTGCCAAAGAAAAACTTACTAACCATCTGATGGGATAGGACTTCGTTTAGCTAGTAGTTTCATGCAGATCTGTGATTAGTATTTGGATAAAGGATGTTATGAATAAATATTACTTTAATGAAATAAAATAGTTGTTTATGTTTATTTTTCATTTTCTTAATATTATATCCTATATTTGCATGTTTAATCCGTGAGTAACTTATGTTATTCTAAATAGTCCATTGTCGATCAATGATGTGGGAATATCATTGAATTAAGACAAATCTGAGTTTTGGTAGAATATACTTTTAAAGTATATTGATACGTGGGACATACCAGATTCACATGATATTCAATGAATTGAATATAGGACTCATCCCAACTTTACATGATGATACTTTTGGATTTTGTCATTAAGTATATCATGAAGTGTTTATCCTCAGACTTGAGATACCGGATAAGCGATATGAATGTAGTGCATTTGTGTAAGATAGTCTAACGCTATCCGTAGCTGGTAGTTATAAGGGCTATTTTCGGAAGTGTTGCAAAATTCATGAGTTATGTTTGTAGTCAAGAGAATTTGTTCCTTTGAATTTGTTTCAAAGCATAATACTATATTTGGGCCCTCGTAGGGTTGACAAGATGTTTGTATGGCCATACCAAGATCTATATCAGGATACGTTGAAGATTTGGTAATCTTGTTTAATCATATACAACGAGAAAGCAGAATGTTAACTTATGAAATGACTTGATCCATATTCATAGTTAATGTAGTATTAGTAACAAAAGGATAAGTAAAAATGATGAATCATTAAATGGTTTTTCCAGGAGACCATGCTCGATTCGATCTGGGGGCGTTGGCGTGTGAAAGCTAGACTAAACAATGTCATTACTATATTTAGTAATATCCAAGTGGGAGCTGAAAGGTTTTATGGATATTTAAATAATAGTATGTTCGGATTCGAACTCGAGACTTCGGGATTGCACACATTACGTATGAGAATTGATGTAAATAATTAATATAAATAAAACGTTATTATTATTAATTATTAGTCACGAAATAAAACTTAACGATAGTTAAATAATTAACGAGGTTTGGTTAACGGTCGTTAAATATTAACTAGAAGGACTAAGAATGAAATTAGAAGTCGGGAAGGTTCTAGAATCCCTTTTGGGAGACTAGGCCGATCGGTTTGGGTTTCCAAACCCTAACCCACACAAACTTGGTCATCAAGTTAAGTTAACTATAAATACAATTCATTGTATTCATTCACAACTTAATCTTGGATCACCAATAACCTAATTTCTCCTCTCCTCTCCTCGCTTCTTTGTTTGGATCGGTTCCACCTCACCATAAGGGTTTCGATTTTCCAAGCTAAAGAAACAAGTATTGGGTTTTATTTGTGATTCAAGGAACTAGCTTTTCCACATCAAATCGCTATTAGTACATGTGTACAAGAACGAAGAACAAGCACGCTTGAGCTTGTAATCCTTGGTGGTCGATTTCTTGTTTGGGTCGATTTGTATAAACCCTAAATTAGGGTTTTGGGTTTTGGTTCTTGTTAAATCAACGTTTGATTCTTGAATTGCTAAAAGGTACGCGTTTTCTTATTCGGTTAATTACTTACATATATTATTCATATTTACTTCCGCTGCATGCTTTGATGATGTTATTTGATTTATATATAATTGTTATGAGTATTAAATTCCAACACTTTGATGTTTAAAACTTGAAATGTGGCATCTTTGTAAGTATTAGTAAACACATGAAACACCATCTTCCCACTGGCCTGAAAAGAAATATTAATGAGCACTTAAGATAGTAAGAGATGATAAGTGGTAGAAGTGGCAAATTTGACCCTTTACTTATAATGGGTCAATTCGGGTAATGTTTTGTCTCTCATGGATCAAACAAGTTAAATACAAAAGATCAGTTATAAGGAAACATAATACAGGCGAAAGTCGCCGAAAATGGTTTTAAATGTGGAAAACCTCGTAAATCATATTGTTTGAAAAATTGGACTAAAGATCATGGATTTCAAATAACATAACGTTTCTAATCATATTCGACACACAAGATACTTATAAAAATTAGAAATATAAAGTGTTTCTGGTCAACAAGATCCATTTTGACCATTGACCCATCCGCCTCACACCGCCCATTTTGCCACCTCAAATAAAAGATAAAAGGATATAAGATAGAGAACATACTCTTGCATGCATAACAGTGGAATTAATTACCACAGAAGATGCAAGCACATTGTTAGAAAGCAAACATAGTGATGCAGCTCTGGATGATTGATCAGCATCCACAGGAGAAGTTTTAAAATACTCAACTGTCAGTCGCATTGACAGGCAATGGAGACTCTTTGGTGTTGTTTGGAGTCAATGAGAATGTTTCTTGTTTTGACATGACGGTGGAATATGACGGGTTGGCTTGGGTGTGACTGAATATAGAATGTGTTTGGCTGAATCCAATGCTACAGGTAACCTCATTTGGAAGCTAAAGGACATAAACTGATTAAATTAAATCTGATTTCATGTGGTTTTGGAATCTAATTCTGGAATACATATTATATGCAATTAAAGGAAGATAGCCTAAAGGGAGGAGGACCGGGTTATGAACATTTAAATGAGCAAGTGCAGGATATAATCGATGAGCTTCTCAAACCAGTGGTATGTTAATAATAGATTACTTTCTTCACTCTTTACTAGTTGCAGCATTTGACTGTTAAAAAAGTCAAACTTGTGACAAATGTCATAACTTTTTTATATTGTTCTTTTGAGTTTTGACACCTTATTTTCTAGTTATCGTACTACTTGAGTTGTTTGCTCGCATTAAAACTAAAAGCACAGACAATAGTATAAAGTATAAACATATGGATCATTTGAAATATAGATGGTCTTCTTTTGCTTCAGTTTTGGTGATGATTTTCGGAAAAGTAGTCTATTGACCTCAAAAAGTCAAATGTTACAAATAAACTTCATGAGTTGATGCATTCGGGGCTACATTTGTATATATCCAATTGAAAAATAAAATTAACAAATTTTCCAATTCGGTGTTCAAAACCTAAACCATACCAAACTGGCAAATTCAAATTCAGTTATCGGTTTTGTTTGGTCCACTTTGAATTCAGTTAAGTTTTGCCTTCAAAAATTCTGAACCCGAATAATCTGAACCGAGTAACCCGAAACATGAAATGACAAATACCCTTACCGGTCCATACCCGATTGATGTCTCAAAATGGCCACAAACACGGTTTATAGTCTTGCAAAAATCAAAAAGAATTGTCATGCACACGGAGGTCATTTTAGTATCCAATCTTTTGCACTGGTTTGCAGCCTGCTATGGATGCTATTGAACTCTGTGGTATTCGTTACTATTGGATGTTAATTTACAAGCGAGTCTCTAATGATCATGGTTAGGATAAACCCCATAACCCAAAAACATTTTCATATAGACCAGGAAAAACATTTTGCACAGAAAAAACTGATTCTGTAATTGAAAGGTTCCCAAACACAGAAATTCAATCATAATAACCAAAATAAGCCTCGAGAGTTCCCAACTATTGGGGGGGGGGGGGAACTTATGCTGAACCAAAATTGTTAAACTTCAGTTACCATCATTTATGTTTCGCAAGAGATTTGAGCATACAACGAGTAGGTTGGCATGAATCATTGATGCATGATTGCATTGCAGCCCCCTAGTGGTAAAAGGATCCATACCAGCAGTACCAGTACCAGTACCAGTAAAGGAGAAGGAAACTATCCTTACAGAGCTACTATCAACACCGCATAAACCAAAAATAATACCTATTGCAAGGGAGAAGAGGATTAAACAATGCAGAGTTCAACACAAAACACTCTCTGCGTTTGTGGTAACAGAACAACAGCTCATTAATCTCATAAACATTTCTAGCTTCTCTCAAAACTCATTCAAGATCAAGAAATAGCAAACTCAGCCACTTAGGTACAGAAAACTTTCCTTATCGAGCTACTATCATTAACTACAAAAATCAACATACACCAAATGAATATTACCTAATCTTTTAAGATACACAATCACAAGGGTATGAGATCCAAGCACAAATGAGTTCAACACCAAGATACATAGCCATCTGACCCACACAATACAAACTTTTGCCTCGCAACATGCTACACTTTCATGTTTTATATGCTAATGCCTTTACTCCTCTAATCCTGAGATAAAGTACATGAATATTACTTCTTGTTCACACATAAGCATTTACACATTCAAATGTTGCATATTCAATGAAGCAAAACGAGAGAAGAATGTAATGAAGCAAAGGACGCTAACAAGATTTCAACACGTAATGAACATCTAAAAGGCTTGTTCATCGTTTTTTAACACAAGCAATAAGGCATCTATAAAGGAAATTCCCCCATCTAAAAAAGCCATCAAAGATATGAAGCAGAAGCAACACCATCAATGGAATAATAAAAATCACGTTAAACTTGATAATACCAATTGTAGCAACCTTGCTACAAAGCACATATTTGAAAATAAAAGTAGCATATACTGCATCTACAATCGCATAAGATTCCATAAATGACATTACTTAACAGCATTAAATCAGTGATAAAAAGCTAAAATAGATGAAAGTGATTTTTCCACACCTTAACTACAAAATAGGCCCTTAAAATGTGGTCGTCGTCATTTTGATCAGTTATTGTCATCATATATATGTGAATCCAAGTGATCAAGCAAAAGTAGCGATTCCTTGTAAGAGCCCATGAAGAATGAGTCCCGTATTCCAAAAGTCCCAATGTTCTTGATTTGCTGTGAGTATGGGTCGTAAACATCAAGCGTTGTAAACCTTGTGTCCCCCTCAATTCGAGTTGGAAATATAGTTTCACCATTCTTCTTAAACCCCAGTATTTTACTTACCGTTGCACCAATTGTGAATAGCTTTCTAAAAGACGAGTCATGCTCCATCACCCATACACCACGATGAGCGGACTCAATGTATCCAAACACAACAAGAGACTCCCTTAGCTTAGAAACGAAGCAACATGAGTGCAACTCCTTTGTTAAGGTATCTGGTAGGTCTACAACTTTAAACTCCTTGGTAATCAAATCAAATGACACAACCATATACTTATAATGAGGTACACCATCATCAGTCCACGTCTTTTCAGAAACAGCCCAATAAATAAACCTATCTATAACAACTTTAGTTGATATCGGATTAAGTCTAATCGATTGAGGAGGCAAATTACCACTTGGAATCACATTCCAAACCCCCGAACTCAATGTAAAAACTTCAACATGCCAAGGCTTGTTATCTTCACATAAAATCTTCACAATGGTAGGATCTCTAGTGAAGGGACAGACCCCGAAACCAATAACAGTGTCATGAGAGTAAAAAAAAGGGAGAGTAATACCAAATGATTTTCCGATAGAATGGTTCCAAATAACAAACATCCATTTCTTATAACCTTTATGAAAACCATACAAACAGAGTAATCCATGACACGCACCAACAACTTTTGTAATAAAATACCGTTTAAGCAAAGGAGACACAACAAAAGATGGAGTGAACTCTTTTTCCTCAAGAGATTCAATATTATCATCTACTAGAAAGATATTATCATCCTGAGAACCCGGTAATAAAGTCAGAGCTGTCAATGAAAGACTTCCAAGGTTTTGAAACAGACCTGAACTGAATCAATGACTTGACATCATAAACCTTTTTGATGATTTCCATTTGGATTTCAAAAGGGATGTTATCTGACATATTGTTCTAGGGTTTATGCTAACTTTTGAAATAGGTTGAATTAGTGAAAACTGAAAAGTGGGTATTGGAGAGGAGGTGATTTCGGATCTGGGTTTTGAAGGCCGTCGTGATACGCCGGAGATGTGGTGGTTGTATGGCGGGTGTTTGGATTTGTTGTTAAACAAGTACGTTTCGGTAAAGATGTTAAATTTGGGGCGTTACGTTTGACTGTCTAGGGGCATCCTATTTGTTTAGTTTTTTTTGAGTAAACTGCAAAATACATCCTTGTGGTTTACAACTTTTGAGACCTTACATCCCTGTCAGAAACTATTGGCAGGTTACATCCTTCGTTAGCCAAACGTTATACATCCTACATCCCTGTCAGATAACTGCGTTAGTTTTCACTCTTAACTGACCCCACAAGAGGGTATTCTTGTCTTTTCTTTTGCATAAACATTTACCCCCTTTAAATACTTAAACCCTATCATATATTACCACCACCCCTTATCCCCACATTAAAAATCCCCAAATCAAACAAACCCTAATAATGGAAGGAAGAAATTGTTTTTGTGGCATACGAGCAATTATTCGCACCATGGACACAACAAACCGGTGTCGACGTTTTTATTGTTGTTCTAGAACTGTAAGTGTAGAACATTTATTTCCATAAACTGATTTTGTAATTTGTTTAGTTAATGCAAATTCTTGATATTTTAGGTACAAAATTGTGTCTATTTTGGGTGGGTTGAACCACAACTATGTGCAAGAGCTATGGAGATCATTCCTGGACTTTTGAATAACATGAACAACCTTAGAGCTTTAGCAAGGGAAAATGCAAATCAAGCTCGAAGATTGAAGTTCTTATTAGGTTTTAGTTGGTTGATCTTTATTGTGTATGTTATGAATTGAACTATGGGTTAGTATGGTTAGAAGTAAGCTTTTGTGGTTTAGATGTAAGCTTTTGTGGGTTAGGAAGATGGGTCAGAAATGTATGGTTGAAAAAAATGGTCAAAGTAATCTTTTGTGTGCTTCATGAGTTGATCTTGTAATGGAACATGAATGAATGAAAGAATGCTTTTATGTTGGAACATGAATGACTAACTTATCCAAATCACAACACTATGTTACAAAAGATCTGCAACAAATTTAGAGTAAACTGCAACATTCCCATAAAGAGTACATGCATAAGAACCAGTCTTACAATTTTAGAGTAAACTGCAACTAAATTATCCAAATCACAACACTGTCTTACAAAAGAACCAGTTAAAGAGTACATGCATAAAATCTTGAACATCAAAAGAAACATTAAGAACATTGTTTTTGGACTTGCAGACTAAAACACATAATACTCTGACTTCACACCACTTTTTGTTTTCCCTTGGACTTTGCTTTTGGACTTGCAGCAAACCTTTTTACTCTTGTTTTCAGCAGACTTGTTGTGATGCCCTTGGTGTTGCAGTGACTGTTGTGATGCCATTGGTGTTGCAGCAGACTGTTGTGAACCTCCAACACCATTCTTACAATACCTTTTGTTATGTCCAGGATTCTTGCAAATATCACAAGTCACTGTCTTGCCAGCTCTTGACAGTTTCCCACCACTAACCATCTTCTGGCTAGACAACTCATCAGCAGATTTCTTCCTTTTTTTGGATGGCCTTCATATCTGAGTGTGATGCTTTGGTGGAATGAGAGTATTAGGGCAAGGATGTTTCTCCCAAAGGTGTGGGCCATTCAAACAGTTTATCTTGTAACTGTATACCTTCTTCCAAGTAGAAAGCCAATAAGCAGAATGGACCCAACTTTCAGGTATGCCCACATCAGTCTTGGTTCCAGCCCTGTCCCATAATGCTGCAACAGCATGCTTGCAAGGCATGCCAGTTAATTCCCATTTCCTACAACTGCAACTTTTCTCCCTAACATCCACTACACACTGATCATTATATGGTCCCATGACTTGATATTGATTTTCACCATTCCAAAGTACCTTTATAAAAAACAAACAACTGAGCTAATTTGCTATCTAACCTATACAAGAACAGTGAATTCAAATACTTAGGTAAAACAGATTACCGTATACAAACTTGCTTCATCTTTGATGGCTTGAAACAAAACGATGCTTGGCTGGTGTGAGAGGTCCCTTAGACTTGTCAATCACCTTTTGAACAGTCACTATTCTTTTCATTAAGTACTGTCTAATATATCTAAACATGTGATTATTGGAGCATCCCTTCCATCAACCAGTTGTCTATTGAACACTTCACATAGATTGTTCAATAACACATCACAGTTAGCTCTTCCTACAATTGAAACAACCATAGATTAAGTACAAGCTAAAACAAGTATCATTGACTAGAAAGTATTAAATACAAGTTAAAACATGTATACCACTAAAGTGAGCTCTTGACCAATGTTGAGGAGGTATTTTTTTGAGCCATTCATAAGCTTTTGAATCTGCCTTTCTTAACTCATCCATTGCTTTCTCAAAATATGGCATAGTTGTAGCAGATGCAGCTTTCCATAGCAAGTCCTTATACAATGTTCCTTTTCACTGAAGTTTCATGTTTTCATGTATGTGCCTTACACAAAATATGTGCTCAGCACATGAAAACACCCTTGCAATTGCTGGAATGATGCCCTAAGTTTCACAAAGTTAAAAACCAAAGTATAAATCTTCTATCAGTTGAACAAAAATAGCATAAATATAAAGAAGCTAAAAACAAGAGTGTACCTTTTGCCTGTCACTTATAAAGGTAAAGTTTGATTGCCTTGTAGGATCTAGGTCATCTCCCAAAGCAATGAAACCATGACCAGGAATTCAATGTTTCAGCTTCAACTAGAGCATATGCTAGAGGATATGTCCCATGATTTGGATCAACACCAACAGCAGTTAGTAGTTGACTTGGAAACTGCCCTTTCATGAAACACCCATCTAAACCTAACAAGTCTCTCTTCCCGCTTAAAACCCTTTTAGGTGCTCCTAAGCATATGTAAATCCTTCTAAATTGCCTTGTAGTAGCAGATGGATCAAATTTTCTTTCAACGTCTAGCTTGACTGTTGTGTCAGGATTAGTCCTCTGCAACTCCAACACATAGTCCCTTAACTTTGCATACTGCTCAGTGTAATCTCCCTGAACCTTCATAGTTGCTTTGGCTTTTGCTCTATATAGCTTGTTATATGTAATCCCCAACCTATATTTTTTTTGTAGCTGGTCTTTAAGAGCTCTAACTGGCACTGATGGGTTTGGTTTAATTGTCTCTTCAATGTCTTTAATCAAGAATGAATTTGTTAGCATGTTGACATTTCTTGTTTGGAGACAATCATGCTCATCTTTCAAAGTTTTTACCTCCCAAGTTTTTACACCACTGCTTTTAGAGATGTGCAGTACCCATGGACATGTGATATCTTCATATATGTATTGTCCTTTTGTGCCTCCCACTTTAATAGTCTTCACACCTACCTTATTAAAATCTCCTCCACTAGTTTTTGCCCTAGTGGACCCCTTTTTCTGTGGGCTTTTCTTAACCCATTTACCTCCTACATTTCTTAAACTGGATGTTGGCTTTGGCCCATTTACAGTAGTCTCACTTGGCCCATCTTCAGGTTGATTAAATACAGGACATTTACCTCTACAAACAACTATAATTCTTTCCTTGTCATTCTTCCATATATACAATTGCCTTCTTGTTGCCACAGCATGCTCATAAACCAAATTCCTAACACTATCTTTATCAGGAAACACCTTTCCTACATAAAAAGGTGCAGTGTTGTTCATAGGGACTGTTTTCTCATGTTCTTTCCTTAATTTTCTCATAGCTCTATTTCTGGCACCCTCTAATTCTGTATCACTATCACTATGAAAATCATCAAGATCATAAGCTTCTTCAACATTAAATTTCTCACAGCTCTGTTTAGCAACATTCCCACCACTGCATCCAACCCATTCAACATCTTTATCTATGTGCTCATAAAATTCTTTCATGTCAACATCAACTTCATGCATTGTATGCTCATCATCTATAAAGTCACTATCATTCTCTTCACTATCACTATCATATTCACTACTAACTTCCATATCACTATCATTCTCAACATTTTCCATCTCCACATACTTCTCAACATTTGGTTCACCATAAAAGGGATCAAAATCTTCATCCATTGCTTGCCCTAACATCCATCTCTATAATCCCCAATTGTACTAGCATTGCCTTTATCACTACCCTGACCAACTGCACTAGCATTGCCTTTATCACTACCCGACCAACACTAGCATTGCCTATATCATTATCATCCTCATCCTCTCATCTCCCAGTAAGTAGCAGTGGTAACCTATTTCTCTTCTTAAGAGTCCTTTTCTTAACTAGGTTTGTGTTTTCTTCATCACAGGAGTTCCTCTATGACTAATGTTCTAGGGGATTTAATATAAGTCTCCAAATCTGTTTTATCATGCTCAATGTAAACATCAAGTACTTTGTACTTTTACGTATATTTGAACATGTTTATAACATCTTGATCATTTCCTAGTGCTTGTAACCCAAAATCTAAATTGCTATTTGGTATTTTGTAATGATAGTACATAAGCTTACTCCTTTTATAACCCAACTTTTTAACCATTTCATTTAACTCTATAACTGAAAACAAATCAACATCTACCTGATCAACATAGTTAAAGGTGCCATTCGTGTATTCCCTATTGGGGCAGAATGAAAAAGCCCCCATGATGAATCTTCAAGCTGAAATAGTTGGGCAAATTACATTCTGTTAGAATTAGGGTTTCAAAATTAGGGAAAAACACAATTAATGGTACAAAGATTGAAACAACATTTAAGATTAAAAAGATGTCACTATAATAAAGTTTGGAACTTACGATATGCATTTGCTTCATCAACTTCGTCATCATATGTACGAATGTGCCACTCACAGACGACCATCACAAATAAAATGAAGATTATCAGAGAGTGGTTGGATTGAAGGGATTGAATTATTTTTTAGAGAGAGAGAGAGAGAGGTTCTTGAATTGTTTTTTAGCAGAGAGTGATAATGAAAGGAGAGGGAAAGGGGAGAGGGTAGATGAGATGATAATGAAATGACAAAAATACCCATCTATTTATCAACTTAATGTCTGTTAAGAGTGAAAACTAACGCAGTTATGGACGAAGGATGTAGGATGTATAACGTTTGGCTAACGAAGGATGTAACCTGCCAATAGTTTCTGACAGGGATGTAAGGTCTCAAAAGTTGTAAACCACAGAGATGTATTTTGCAGTTTACTCTTTTTTTTATTAAGTAAAATTAGAATGTTTGTGTTAATATATATTGAAGATAAATAGATATTTGTTTGTTTTATGTATGTGAATAAAGTGTTTAAATTAAAAATAATTATTGTTATAAGCTTTTATTTGAAATAAGTGTTGAATTAGAGGTTAAGAAGTGAAAGGGTAAATATGTAAAAATAAGATAAAATTGATGACTTAATATAGAGACTCTCACTCCCATGATTTTTTCTAAGATGTCATTCAATTAAATTAAGCACAAAACAAACACTTAATTAATAACTTAATAAATTTACTTATTTATGAATTAAGGTTATTATCAAGCACTACCTAAGACTTTGGGGGGTTATCGGGGTGTTGGTGTTAACAATCCGAGCCTTTAACGAGCTACTCGAGCTCGAACTCATTTAACTCGAGCTCGAGATTAATACTCGCGAGCTCGAGTGGTCTCAAACAAAAATTAGTGCTTGATTATTTTGACGAGCCGAGCTTTGAAAACTAATATTTGGCTCAGCTCGCTTGAAAACTGGTTTAATAATCACGAGTCGAACGAGCCAAACAAGCTAGTCGAGCTTAACTAGCCGAACAAGCTACTCGATCTTAACAAGCCAACACTTAATCTATATAAATTTTTAAGTTTATCTATACTACTTATAAAGCATTTAGCATCCTCTCTTCTAATTTTTTTTAAGATGTCATTAATGTGTTTTTTAAGAATTACAATTTTTAATGAATAATATACACACTACATTGATTTTACTAATTTATCTTCCACAGCATTTTAATGCTTAATTTATTATTTTTTTTTTGAATTAGTATAGTTTCAATGCAAAAATGCACATATAAAATATGATTTTAAAATGCATGTAAAAATACAAAGTTTCAAAACTATTATTATATCGTAAGAGTGTTTCGATAACCAATCTAAATAAATTTTGAATTATTTTAAATAAAATTAACCACAAAAGTAAAAAATGGTTTTTCGTAAAAATCAGGACAATTTTTTGAAGACAAATGATGCAAATGTGCAAAGTGCTGAGTGCTAATTGAATGATTACTATATTAGTATGTTAATTATTATACTTTTCATGGATAACTCTAAATGATTGCTTAAACATGTAAGTTTTCTTTACATTATAAGCATTCTTTTATTTATATCTTCTATCTATATGGGACATGTGTTATAACCAATATTAATGATATAAACATTTTCATAAATATATAATTTACAAGATATATACATTATAATCACTCTTTTTTTTATATCTTTTATCTATATGGGACAAGTGTAATAAACAATATTAATGATACAAACATGTTCAAAAATATATTTTATTTACTTATTACGAGGTGTTGATTATTACATATATATTTCATAAAAAAATGTTTCTACTTAGTTGTGACTACGGACTACTATCAACTAATTTGACCATAACCGCATAACATTATTGACCACCGCGACGCAAAATCACGTCACTTTCAATTGTTTTTATATGAATTAGTTTGATATTATCCATCATTTTTTTTAAAGTTACTCAAACTCATTATGTTTTTGCTATTGGTAAAGTTATTGTAAGAGAAAACATAAAATTGAAAACATTTTTTGCCGAATTTTTTTTTACTTGATACCCGCCGCCACAACGCGAGGGTACCCTACTATAATATTCTAAAGAGTTAAAATATGCGACATGAAACTTTTGGTATCCGCAAATTTATCGTCACATAAAACGTTTCAGAATATAAAGCATGGTTCATTGAAAATTTGTATTTCGGGGTACCCGCCGCCGCATCGCGCGGGTACCAGTTAGTTGTTTCTAATATGATTTAAGTTTTAGTTTAATATTTCTAAGTTCGATCTTGACCGTAGGATCTTAAGATCTAGTCCGATCCCGATCTTGTTTTATACGCTCTTTATTTGTCTTGTTTTCTTCTCTCTTTCAATGTGTAATGTGTTTTCTTTTACTTCTATTTCTTAACATGTGTTTTCTTTTACTTACACATCTTTTATATCTAATACATTATTTCTTTTTATTTATAACAAGTTTATCAACCAACTAAATGACAACTCTTTTAAATTTAATCTATATAAATACACTTAGTTATCTTAACTAAACTAATATAAATCATTTTAATGTGTGGTTTTATTTGTAAAAGTGTTAAGTGAATTAATTTTACACACTTTTGCTTTATCGAATTATAACACCCAATTTCAAACTTACGTAAAATACATTATTGGACATTAAAAACATAAGTCTGCAACGCAAGTCAGAGTATAAAGGTCTTTTAACATCCTTAAAAATACAACTTAAAGCGTAAAAATTAAAACATTTGGGGCATAAGGATGTCGAGTTGAATTGGTCCCCTTTATTTAGTCCATTAGTCTCCTCGAGTCTGTACCTATTATTTTGAACCTGAAGATGTACAATAAATGCGTAAGCCTAAAGGCACAGTGAGGTCATGTGTTGTTACATATAATATTGCACATATGATTCAAATGCATGATAAATGATAACATAAAATATAACTTATGGGATCCCAATAATTGTGTTACGGACTATTAATAATTTGTTACTAACCCTTTTTGCTAGTCTTATTGTTTTTAAAGTCGAAATGACAAAGATAAAGACTTAAAACATAATTAAAATATTATCAGAACATTTTCGTTCAAATTGTATTGATTAAAACAATGTACACGTATAATTTCATAAAATGCAAATGCACATGTATATAACAATAAATCACATAGACGCCACGAGGGTTAGTTATCACGATATAGAGATGTCGCGCGTTGCCGCGACATGTTTTCTTAAAGATGAGATTAGACATAATAGGTTTAAAGTAAATGCATAATATGTGTTTTTCTTTTGTATATTTGGGAACAATGCGGGAGATTATTTGCCAATATTTTGATCCGGAGATAGTTTGCGAGATACTTTAAAAAGAATAGTTATACTTATAGTAGTTGCAGCTTGTAACAGACACCAAAGGAACATGTTAAGAAAAAAAATTGTGGCTGCAACCATCATGGGTTGCCTTGCGAACATGTAGATAAGCTGACCTTCTTCAAAGCATTCCCAACACATGACAACGAATACTACTGGACATTGCTTGAAAGTGCAATAAGCAAGCTATAAGCATGATAGTTATTATACCAACAAACTGCATAAGTGCATATGTGCAGCACACATGACAGAATGATGGCCTACACCATCATAGATAAGTTCACAACAGTTTTATTCAAAGGCATTTAGGCCATACAGATACCACCAACATACATGATTCATGACTAACTCCTATTTCTTTTTACCCTTCCCTTTCAACGCATCCTTGGCAAATGGTTTCATACCTATCTCTTCACAAAAAAGGGTATTGGGAAGGCCAAGAACCTTGTTCCTGGCATTAAAAGCTTCTTTCGCAATCTGTTTTGGAGTTTTATCCATGATATTAGCCTTTTTTTGGGCAGGCTGTTTTGGAACTTTAATCCTCCTAGCATCTTCTTTTTTAGAGCCTGACCCGGAGTAACCAACTGGAAAGTAGCCTTCCCATGGCATAGGAAGGTCAAGGCCTTCTGAGCTTGATTGGCTGCTTGAAATGTAGATGATTTCTGCACATAAAAGGAAAAAATAAAAGTTATGATGTGCTCTTTGGATATAAAGATGGAAATGAAAGCGAGAAACCTTTTCCCTTGTTGGAATTCATGGTGTAATTTGTTTTAGATCATTGTCTGGTGAGCCAATGTTTGGTGGAAAAGCTCTTTATAAATGAAATTTTAGATTAGTGGTTGGTTCATGAAGGGAATCTGTGCAGATAAAGTGATTAAAGTAGACAACACACATGTTGCAGTTTAGTGTGCAGTGCTGAAATTTTAGATTAGTGGTTGGTTCATGAACCATTTAAAGATGCTTTTAGGTCAGTCTAGGTTCTGTGTTGGCTTGTTTGGGAATCTGTCATTGGAATGATAAGTAATGATATAATGTATCAGTTAGGTTACACTAACTTAGTGCTACCGTTTTTCCCCCTATATATTGTGGGTTTTTTCTGGCTTCACATAGCTGCCTTTGTACCTTGTGAGTTCTTGTGAAAATCTGTTAAGAAAATGGTGTATACCCCAAACTTTGATCAGCTCAAAGAAGCATGTGGTTCTGATGAACTCCATCATGCCTTTAAGTTCCTGTTTGTACAGGAGCAAGGTGAGAATGAGGGGTTCATCATGCTGCTTGGAGAGAAATGTGACGATGTTCCTGTCGTCTTGAGAGGAGGACCTAACTGCTGGAGGAGGGACGCAAGTTCAGTCCTTATGATGATGTTGCAAATGACGGTCTTCAATGCTTGGAGGAGGCACAGGACAGGGACCATCAGATTCTTGTTGCACTGATTCAGGTCCTTGATTTGGCTAGGGAAGCGCGTATTGAGAAAAGCCGCCATGTGTTTACAATGGACTTGCATGATTAGGGCAGTATCTTGTGTGTTTGTATGATGGCTTGTCTGATGGTGTTTATGTTTAATGGTATGGTGTTATGTGTTAGATTAACAAGGTGTTGTTAATCTGTGTTGGTATGTCTGTAACTTATGTCGCATATGAATAAAAGTTACGTTTGTTTGCGCTTCAATAATTTTGTTGATATCTGTCTTGTTATGTGATGGAGAAAAGCAATGATATGGTTGACTCAGTTGTGTTTTATTTGGATAATGTGTGGAGGCAGTTTCTTTTATGTGATATTCAATATTTTCTTAGTACAAATTATTTA
This sequence comes from Chrysanthemum makinoi, assembly GCA_910596185.1. NCBI lineage: Eukaryota > Viridiplantae > Streptophyta > Magnoliopsida > Asterales > Asteraceae > Chrysanthemum > Chrysanthemum makinoi. The sequence goes on along the minus strand of OU343225.1, from coordinate 80,922,409 downwards.
TGTTTTTTGATGATTGCAAGACTTATATGTGTTGACTTATATGTGTTGTAAATGATATATGCAGAAGGTTAGTGACAATAAGGTGAGGATAAACATTTATTAGTAAAGAAGGTTTTACTAATTGGATCTAATATGAATATGTATTATCAATTAACAAAATAATTCTGAAGCTGTGCATGTGTATCATAGTTTATCGCAAAAAGTATTGAACATTTATTAATATTCAGAAACTGCTCGATCCTTTAAATAAAGGTTGGGTGGAAAAACAAACCATGCCAATGTGATAAGCCAGCCTATGTGCAGGAGCCATCCCAACGCAAGCATCCTCAGGTACCTCAAAAATCTGAGCAGCCTCAGCTTCAGAACCAATGTGAGTTCCCTTGATTGATGAGCATTCATTGACATTCATAGTACGACGGATAGTGTGTTTCTGAATCTAAAAAAAGGAGTACACAATCACTAAAAAAATACCCAAAGAAACTTAACATGTGATGATAAAACATTTTCACACTCATCAACAGCTAATCATCGTCACTTTTGTAAATTATAGGATAATGCTATGTGTGATAATTTACTTACTATGTTAAATTGTTGATCCAATACATATTTCTGCAAATGCCACTTTTCCTTTTGTTTTCACCATCCTCCTGTAATGAAAAAGCGAGTATAAACTTTTATCCATATGACACAATATATATTCATACGTGAAAGCCGTGATGTAATGACACATATCAAACAGCCAACTGTAGACTGTTTGTCTACATGCAATGTAGGTTTGTTAATTGAATGGCATGCCAGATCTAGGAGGATCTATAAATTTCACAAATGATCCTAGGTTTGAGGTGCCATTCAATCAACAAAGCTGGATTGCAAGCAAACAAATGATCTAAACCTGTTTGAGAATCGTGCATTTAAGATATATCTGTTTTTATTCTCTACCTACAATGGTTTAATTTTGTAACCTTCATGTTTTTTGTTTTTAGTCTTTTCTCTCCCTTTTTTTCCCCGTAATTTTATATCTATAAATATAATTTTTTTTAATCTGGTTTTTTGTTCACCTTTTTTTTTTCATAAGATCAGTTTCATTTTTTGTGGTAGTGCATTTGGGAAAAAAGGCTAAGTGTGCCAAAAGTTGGATAATTGATGGCTGTTTATGGGGAAGCAAAACCCATAATTACTTTCCATTGCATTTGGAGGCTCTATAGTGGCAGTCAAATCAAAAGTCTAATAAGTCATGTACTATGACATCATAGCAATAATAACCCACCCCTAATTTGCCCTTTAAAAGACATACATAGCAAGCAAAAAACACATACCAAAGAAAATCTGTCCTAAACCTCAAATAAAAATACATGAACAAAAATGACACCAATGCCTTTTTGCGAAGAGCTTGCTGCAGCCGCTAGGTCTAGCTTTGTAAAGGATATGATGGTTGTTCGATTCAGAAGAGAGGTGACCATGACTATGGTAGATGAAGGAGAAATGATGAAAAAGGCTCAAGACATTAGGGCTCGCGTGGCAGAGCGGGACTATGTGATTGGTGTTGGGATATAAAGTCAAAGTGCTGAAGAAAGTCAAATTACTGCTTATGAAGAAAGTCAAAGTACTGCTTGTGTCAAAGTACTGCAAAGTTAAAGGACTGCTATATCGTTTATGGAAAGCTTTGTAATTCTAGAATATTCTTAGTTTAGAATTAGTATTACTTGTCGTACAAGGATTATAATTGTAAACCGACTAGGGTACTCCTTATGCCTATAAAAGGACCCCTAGATTGGCATTAGAGATACGCAATATTAGAGAATATTAGAGATACGACTTACATGCAAGTTCGATATTAGAGTTATTAGGGTTATTAGTGAATCTGTGTATCAAGCAGGTTAAAAGTTTTAATATAATCGTTGAAGTTTAAAGTTATTCTTCTTAGCTTTATTGAAGTAGTTTCCGCGTACTTAATAGAGTAATATCAGTGTTTCATTGTTAGTAATTTAGGATTTATCCAAGGTTACTAAACCCTTACAAGCTACATAGTTAGTTTGGTCAGAGTATATCGATCCAACAAGTGGTATCAAAGCTTGTGTGGAAACTCTGATGAAGAAGAAACCCTTAAAACCAATTTAACTACAAACCCTAAAGATGTCGACTGAAGCTGCACCACTCCTATCCATCACCTCACTCAGGATTCCTATCATCAAGAAGGAAGAATATGATCTCTGGAGCATGAAGATGAGGCAATACATTGCTATTACAGACCATGCACTGTGGGATGTGATTGTCAATGGTAATGTCATTCTTGAAGAACCTGTAGAAGTTCCTGGACAACCTAAACCACCAAAACCTACCTTGCCAGACTACAAAAAAATTAAGAGAAGGCTCTCAACATACTGTTGTCTGCTATTCCTGATGGTCACCTGCTAAAGTTTCATGATGCTAAGGATGCAAAACAACTATGGGCTGCTATCAAGACAAGATTTGGAGGTAATTATGCTTCCAAGAAGATGCATAGAAATCTGTTGAAGCAACAATTTGAAACATTCACTGTTGGTGAAAGAGAAGGTCTTGATGCTGCCTATGACAGATTCCAAAATCTCCTTAGTATGCTAGAGTTATGTGAAGCAAAGGTATCTGTTAAAGATGCTAACTTGAAGTTCTTAAGAAGTTTGCCATCTGTATGGCATGTGGTTGCTACTATGATTAGAGGACAATCTGGTTTGGATACTATAGACTTTGATGATCTCTACAACAATTTAAAGGTGTATGAGCATGAGATGAATGGTCAAACAAGTTCAAAATCACACAGTATTGCTTTTATGTCTTCTGAAAAGAGAGGCAGTACTTCCACTAAAAGTACTGCTTATCCTATTCAAAGTACTGTTGGTGAAAAACATAATATTTGCACAACCATGACTACTACCACCTCATCACCATCAAACACCATCAACTCTGATGATGTTATATGTTCTTTCATTGCTCAGCAAGCCACCTTACATGTTACTTATGAAGAAGATTTGATGCAAATTGAAGAGGATGATCTTGAAGAAATTGACATAAGATGGCAAGTTGCCATGATCACTGCAAGGATCAAGAAGTTCATGAAGAAAACAGGAAGAGGCGTTGACTTCAAACCCAAACAGGGATATAACATTTGACAAGTCCAAGATTGAATGCTTTAATTGTCAAAGAACTGGACACTTTGCAAGAGAATGCAAGTTTGCTAAATATCAGGCAAATAGGATGATTGAGAAACCCAAGCTTGAAATAAGAGAAGTTCCTATTACTGAATCAAAACCAAAAGCTTTGGTTGCTCAAGAAAATCTATCAAAGGTTGACTGGAGTGCTGAATTTGATGATGAACCAGTAACCTACTCTATGGTCGCAGTGGAAGAGTTTGACTGGAGCACAGCTTTTGATGAGGAACCGGGATTTGCTGCTTTAGAATCAAGAGATGGCATTGGAAGCTTTGATTGGAGCATGTAAAGTGAAAAGGAACCTGTTTTGCTCGCTATGGTAGCTACTTCACCAAGTTCACCTACTATCTCTGAGGTATGTTCTAAGTGTCATGATTTTTATCAAAAAGTGCTTAAAGATTGTGTGACTGAAAGAGATAATTGTAGAAGGGCTAGGTCTGAGGTAGCTGGTTATTAAATAACTTTAGAGTCTATGGAAGCCAAAATAATAACTCATGAAAATAATGAAATGGCTTGGGCAGAAAAATATGAGCAACAAGATTATCAATTAAAATTAAGTGAATGGAAGTTAGGATGTAAGGTTTCTGAACTTGAAACGATGACTAAAGAAAGAGATGAATTATTAGAGAATTTGCTAGTTGGAAAGAATCTGGTCTATCACATGTTAGTTTATTGAAAAACAAAAAAGAGCACACATTAAAAATGGCCTAGGTTTTGGTATGGACTTTAGTAGTACAGAAGAGAACCCACCTAGTGATAAGGAACAAATTTATTCAGAGGAGATAACAACTAGTGATGATCATAAGAGAACACATCTAGTAATGAGGAATCAATTAGTCAAACACCTCCTGAATTTAAGAAATACAAGGGTTATAATGCAGTTCCTCCACCAACTGGTAATTTTCAACCACTTACGACTGATTTTTTTGTTTTGGAGTAGACAATTTAGAGTTTAGGAAAAAACTTACTGGTCAATCTAACTCAGGTCCATCTAGTTCTGAATCCCCAAAAGAAACAGTTAAGAAACCTAAGGATGATAATGTTAAGAGTCAAGCAGTACCTTCAACTCAAAGTACTGCTAAACATTCAGCGGTACTTTCAAGAAAACTTTTCAAAATACTACTAAAACATTTTGGGATAGTTTTGGTCATTCACAAAAAAGTCAGGATAGTTTTGGTCATAGAACTAAAGGAAGAAATTTTGGGAGTATGAGTAAAAAATTATGCTTTGTTTGTTATAGTCCTAATCATTTGATTAAGGACTATGACTTTCACTCAGAATATTTAAGCAAATTCCCAAAGACTAAAACTGCCAACCATAAGCCAAGGGAGAATAAACCAGTTTGGAATCACTCATATAGGGTTAACCACAACAATTTCTCAAAAGACTATAAGTACCCTCACCAGAAAAGACCTTTTTCCAAACCACCAGTACCCTCAAGCATTTTTCAAGGTACTGGTAAGTCACAAGTTTCTCAAGCAGTACCTTCTCAAAGTACTGCTAGATTTTCACCCAATCAAGGTACTGCTAGCACTTTTTGGAATGGAAGCCCTAGGAGATCCAATTACTATCAATCTAGAAGGCGTTACACCTCAAAAAGAGTATCTAGATCAAAGAAATCTACACAAAAAGTTAAAACCAACTGGGTTAAGAAAGAAAGTACTGATGGGGAACAAACAATACTTTCAGCAAGTAAGGGTGAAAAAGGGAATTTTGTTGAAAAAGAAAAGGAGAATTTTGATGAAAAAGAGAGTTTTGTTGAAAAACCAACACATGTTTTGGAACAAACGAAAATAATTGATCATGTTTTCAAAGACAGTGGATATTACATACTTAAAGAATTTAAGTATGTCATTCCACAAGGGGAACACAAGTCAGTAATGGCTTTGGTTCCTAAAATTAACTAACTCTTTCATCTTTGTGCAGGGCAACCTAGAAAAGGAGCTTAAATATCATTTAATTGTTGATAGTGGTTGTTCTGGAAGCATGACAGGAGACAAAGAGATTCTGTCAGATTTTAGATCTTATTTTGGAGGAAGAGTTGCATTTGGGAATGATCCTAGTGGAGGTAGAATTGCTGGAAAAGGAACCATCAAGGCAGGAAGCATAGACTTTAAGAATGTTCGCTATGTAAAAGAGCTCAAGTTTAACATTTTTTCAGTATCTCAGATCTGTGACAAGAAGCACCCTGTGTTATTCACTGACACAGAATGTCTTATTCTTTCCCCTGAGTTCAAGCTTGTTGATGATCACTTGGTAACACTGAGATTACCAAGAACCAACGATGTGTACAGTCTAGATATGAAGAATCTTAACTCTACTGAAAGAGCAACATGTTTAGTAGCAAAGGTGTCACACCCCCAAATTACCTGTTTTTGAATGGAATTCACGGGGTTGACTGTCATAGCATCACGATCACAGTTATATTGAACGACCTAAAGTGTCGTTTGGAAAATACATCGTTTGATTTAATAAAATAATCAGAGTTTACAAAGTAGGTCCCAAATGAAAATCAACTTGTGCGGAAATAAGTTTGTTACAATTCAAACGATGTTTTAAAGTACGTAAAACCCAAGTGAGACGCGTCGTCACCACGACTCCATGAGGTGTCCAAATGCATGCCATGAAGTGTATACCTTAGATACCTGAGATAAAACATGCTAAAAAGTGTCAACACAAAGGTTGAGTGAGTTCATAGAGTTTGTTTTGAAATGAAAAGCCATTCGAAATCGTTTATGCAAAGAAAGGCATAGTAAATCGTTGAAATGTAAAGACTTTCAAAATCGTTTATGTAGCAAAGGCATTGTAAATCCACTCAGTTCCAAGTCCCGCCCATACAAAACTTGCAACCTGTGTGTTCACAACCCACTGCCGGAATATATGTAGTTTATGTTCCAAACATATGATGTCCAATGAATTCACATAATAATGCATAACTCAATGTATCGAAATCGTTTATGTAGCAAAGGCATTGTAAATCCACTCAGTTCCAAGTCCCGCCCATACAAAACTTGCAACCTGTGTGTTCACAACCCACTGCCGGAATATATGTAGTTTATGTTCCAAACATATGAGTGTGGTTCAAATCGTTCCAAGACCGTTAGTCCATGAATATACCAAGACCGTTAGCTCAATGAATATACCAAGACCGTTAGACCAATGAATTTACCAAGTCCGTTAGCTCAATGAATATACCAAGTCCGTTAGCCCATGATTATAATATGGAAGTTCTAAGTATGGCAAAACTGTTACTACGCATGACTAAGCATTCAGTTCGGCTAAACATGTAATTTGCAAATAATCATGAATGTAATAAAATAGTCGAGCATGTATCTCCCCCAAAACAGTTATGAAAGCATTAAAACAAGAAAAGTGGGGCTATGGAACTCACTTGGTAAACTGACGAAATGACAAGAGTGAGTACACTGAGGTATAATGTGATGCGTTATCCGGTACCTAGTACCAATGATATGATCTAATATGAGTTGCAATGTAATGTTATGCATGCATTTCGTATGTTATTTATACCATTTACGAGTTTTGAAAATATTACTCGTCGTCGAAAAATACTCTTTTGACGTCTTGACCCTTCAAAAATGATTTTACATGTTTTTACATTAAAATGTCATCCTATAATGGTTTTATAATGATTTTTAGAGATATTTCCACTTTTCGTCGCAAAACAATGTCGTCGGAATTTTTATGAAATTAACAAAAATGGCTTTGGAAAACTAGACGTTAAAAAGTGTACGTCGATCGTTAGAGAACGAACTCGACGGTTTTGGAAAGTTTGTATCGATATCTAAAAGTTTCAGTTCAGGAGTTTTCGTCCAAAAGGTCTCGAACATAAAGATAATAAGGGTTAAAGATGGTGGTTTTTGGCTAATTGTGTGCAGAAAATTAGTTACGGCAAGTTTATGAAAAAGTGCATATCTTTGTCGTTTCAAATCCGTTTTCTACGTTTAATATGTCCTTAGCTTCGTATTGAAGTAAACTAATATATTTTTGAGAAGTCGAAATAATTTGTGAAGCTTAAGGCTCGTTTTTGACTCGATTAAAGTAAAAACATGTTGCTGAAATTTTCAGAAAACATATATATTTCGTCGTCAACTTTAAAAATTCACCACGACTTCGTTATAAGTCCGTTTTATTCCGTTCAAGCGGCCACGGATTCGTTTTAAAGTATATTTTCTAAAAATCAAGGCCGAAGTTTCGTACCAACAGCAGGTTTTTCCAGAAATTCGAATTTAGGACAGAACCAAAATATATAGTTATCGAAAATAGTTTTTCTCGGACAAAACCTATTCTAATCCCTTCAAATCAACTCCAAACTAATCTAATCCTACCATACACCTTCTTAGGGTGTCATGGGTTCCTAATCACCATCAAGACCAAAGAATATCATGGGAGTAATTATAGGATGACCATAAGTATATATAACTTCTAAAATCATGAAATAAATGGTATAAATCACATAACTTGCATAATATCTCCAAAAATGAAAAGAAACATATGAAAATGAAAAGGAAACTTGAAAATGAATAAAACATGCTTACAAGTGATAGTGAAGAGGTGTAGGTAACAAGGATTAAACTTAAATACTCTTGGTTTTTATTTCAAAACCATATAAAGAGTATATACTAGATTGATTATAACACTTGAACTTGAGAAAATATTTTGATCCCTTGTGAAAGCCTTGAAGGCCGGTTAGGAAGAAGAGAACAAAGAGAGAAGAAGATTTTTGCTAACTCTTGTGAAATATAAAATGAATGAATGAGTACTTCAAGTAAGACTTTGTGTATAAGTATAAATCAAATAATTCAAGAACCATATCATCATTTAATGACACCCTCTCCCCCAACCGGTTTTTAGGGGATAGTGTTTCTCAAGATATATTTTTTTTTATTACTAAAATGTTATATAAATGTTTACTTGAATAAATTGGTAAGAAAGTGTAAGTAATTGTGTAGAAAATGTACAAGTAAAGGTAAATAGAAATTTTTGGTACAAGTAAGTTTTTAATAGGTCAAAATAGAATGTAATGAAATAATAAAAATTGTTAAAATACATTCCTTGTGAAATTTGGGTGATAAAATAATTATCGTATAATTTTTAAGAAAAACGTCGTAATATTTAAACTTTAACGATTTATGTACCAAATAAATTTAAAACACTAGGAAAACTCCAAATATAGTTTGTATAAACTAAATGTAAGTTTAAAATATGTCGGAATCATTTTTGAAAGTAACGGATTAAATATTCAAAATAATAACTCACGCGATAACGTTTATTTAATATAAAAATTACGCGGTTCAAGTGAAATGAAATGTCATGAATGAATTAATGAGATGCAAATGGTGTCAATGAAATGTAGACTAATCTTAGTCCATATGAATTGTACGTGATGTTATGATCATGAATTCGCCGCTAAACCTTTAAGGTTACGCGAATTTGGAACACGTAAACCAAGTTTACGATAAATGTTGAAATAGTGAAGCATAAATCGTTTCGCGAAATGACCTGAAAGTACGGGTTGTCACATTCGCCCATCCAAAAAGGAATTCAGTCCCTGAATTCAATCGTTGTTAGGTCTAACGGGTTTAGGGTTTGATGTGGCAAACTTTTCCATTCTCGAGCAAAATCCTCAAAAGACTTTTTGGTAACCGATTTTTACTTAATCCCACAACTCATCAAACAAGAACTGTCATACGATTAGGCTAAATCGGTTTAGGTAACAACTTGTTTCTAGCTCGATCTTTGCAACTCATCAAACAAGAACTGTCACGCGGATCAAACTAGAAACAAGTGGTTTGAAGAAAATCTTTTGAAAATTTGGCTCGATTACCGAATTGCTTACACATATAAGCCTACTACTCCCTTCATTGCATGATTCTTCCTGAATTAGACATAGGTGATCAGGCTATGTATAATTTAGGATTAACTATGCAATGCTTGGACTAATCGACTCATATGTTGTTTGGTGTTGAGTCAACTGATGCTAAAATTGTGATGAACATCGAGGAGAGAAGACATGGAGAAGTGTCGTTAAAATGATAGTTAAAGTAAAAAGAATTAAAATCCTCGTAAATGATAACAAATCTGAAAGAAAATAAAGTACGATAGATGAGAATATGTTACAACGAGTGGTTTAGCAAAAGTAGTACATCTTTAAGTTATAAAGTTTCGGATACGATGATTAGACATAAACTTGGTACGGCATAGTACATAAGGAGAAATAAGACTGTTAGTTTTCGAACTTCTTCAGTCTTCCGCGTCGTTGATACCTTGACGAGCTCCTCCTCCTCCTTCTAACATATATACATTCCCATGAGCACCTTCGACTTGTTGACCTTGGTTTTGAGGACATTGACTTCGATAGTGTCCTTGTTCCCCACATCCGAAGCACGTAACTATGGTCTTGCCTCTACAATTCCTGGCATTGTGTCCTAGTTTTTGACACTTGTAGCACTTAACAGGACAAAGTCCCGTGTGATGATACTTACATCGATTACATAGTGGGTAGGTTCCAGCATAACCTCTGCCTTCTATTGGTGCAGCAACATATACCATTGCAGTTTCTTGCCCTCTATTCTGTTGTTGATGATGGTTAGTGTTACGGTTTTGGTTGTTGTTGTTATAACCTCCTTGGTCGTCTTCCCACTTTCTTTTGTTGTTGTTGGTTTGGTTATCGTTGTAGTTGGTGCAGTTGTTGGGGTTGTTGTTGTTTTGGTTGGTGTTGGTGTACTTGCCTCTTCACTACCGGCCATGAGCTTTTGAGTCAATCGAATAGCTTCCTCAATCGTTTTGCGGGTCGAAGAAGTCACATCTCCTTGAATAACCTCGGAAGTCCCCCGATAAAGCCTCTAGTAACTTCGTTATCGAAACCATAGATGGGCATAACACGGCCAATTCTTGAAATCTTCGAATGTAAGTATCAATGTCATACCCAATAGTTACCAACTCATAGAATTCTGTCTCCAACTTTTTCACTTCCGTGCGAGGACAAAACTTCTTAGTTACCAAACCCTTGAATTGCTCCCAAGTAAGCTTGAAAGCATTCTCTACTCCCATCGGTTGAGCATATGAGTTCCACCACGACAACGCTCCATCAAGTAGTGTACTCGTAGCAAACTTGACCTTGCTATCATCCGGGCAATTACATAACAAAAACACGGACTCCAAATTCTCGAACCATCTAACCATGGCAGTGGCTCCTTCAGTCCCTTTAAACTTGGTGGGATCTCCACTCTTGAAATCCTTATACGAACATCTTTTAACCCCGGACCCTCTTACATTTACTGCAGCAGCAGCAGCAAGTTTTTGGCCAGCAGCAGCGGCCTCGGCAAGCAGCAGCAGTCATCGCTTCCCTTTCAATCCTTAAAGCATCGGCAATGCTATCATTCACCAACTTTTGAATTGCTGCTTGGGTCATTTCCGGTGTGGCTTTCTTTGGCGCCATATCTTCTTCAAAACAAGAGGAAGTGTGAGACGTAGCAAAATCCGATGTTAATAATAAACGCTTCAAAGAAATGTGATAAGAAACGATAAGTTTGAGGTTATTTTTCGAAATGATCGACGGGTTTCGAAAAGATGGGTTATGAGGTGTTGTAAGTGCTTCAATGTATGATGGTTTAGAGACTTAATGTGTGAATAAAGTGTAACTCGACATGTTAGTGGTGAAACAAAGGAGTGAGAGCGACTTCGCCCTAATTAAAAGTTTATCTCGGCATTCGTCGATATCGATGATGAATCAACTGATATAAAAATTGTGATAGGGAATGACAAGGAATTCTCCACGTTAGAGTATGAAGAAAGAATAATGGAATGGGTATTTAAGGGCATCCATGTGACAATCGATGTGAAATGAAAGTAATTAACTCAAAAAACGTACGTAAAAACCGCATGTAAAGTGAACATTCATTTATGATGAAATGATGAGATGCTATGATAATGTAGTTATAGTCTAGGGTCAATGATGCAACCTAGTTCTCTATAACTGAAGCTCTGATACCAATCTGTCACACCCCCAAATTACCTGTTTTGCAGCGGAATGGAATTCCTGGGGGTTGACTGTCATAGCATCACGATCACAGTTATATTGAACGACCTAAAGTGTCGTTTGGAAAATACATCGTTTGATTTAATAAAATAATCAGAGTTTACAAAGTAGGTCCCAAATGAAAATCAACTTGTGCGGAAATAAGTTTGTTACAATTCAAACGATGTTTTAAAGTACGTAAAACCCAAGTGAGACGCGTCGTCACCACGACTCCATGAGGTGTCCAAATGCATGCCATGAAGTGTATACCTTAGATACCTGAGATAAAACATGCTAAAAGTGTCAACACAAAGGTTGAGTGAGTTCATAGAGTTTGTTTTGAAATGAAAAGCCGTTCGAAATCGTTTATGCAGCAAAGGCATAGTAAATCGTTGAAATGTAAAGACTTTCAAAATCGTTTATGTAGCAAAGGCATTGTAAATCCACTCAGTTCCAAGTCCCGCCCATACAAAACTTGCAACCTGTGTGTTCACAACCCACTGCCGGAATATATGTAGTTTATGTTCCAAACATATGATGTCCAATGAATTCACATAATAATGCATAACTCAATGTATCGAAATCGTTTATGTAGCAAAGGCATTGTAAATCCACTCAGTCCCAAGTCCCGCCCATACAAAACTTGCAACCTGTGTGTTCACAACCCACTGCCGGAATATATGTAGTTTATGTTCCAAACATATGAGTGTGGTTCAAATCGTTCCAAGACCGTTAGTCCATGAATATACCAAGACCGTTAGCTCAATGAATATACCAAGACCGTTAGACCAATGAATTTACCAAGTCCGTTAGCTCAATGAATATACCAAGTCCGTTAGCCCATGATTATAATATGGAAGTTCTAAGTATGGCAAAACTGTTACTACGCATGACTAAGCATTGGCTAAACATGTAATTTGCAAATAATCATGAATGTAATAAAATAGTCGAGCATGTATCTCCCCCAAAACAGTTATGAAAGCATTAAAACAAGAAAAGTGGGGCTATGGAACTCACTTGGTAAACTGACGAAATGACAAGAGTGAGTACACCGAGGTTTAATGTGATGCGTTATCCGGTACCTAGTACCAATGATATGATCTGATATGAGTTGCAATGTAATGTTATGCATGCATTTCGTATGTTATTTATACCATTTACGAGTTTTGAAAATATTACTCGTCGTCGAAAAATACTCTTTTGACGTCTTGACCCTTCAAAAATGATTTTACATGTTTTTACATTAAAATGTCATCCTATAATGGTTTTATAATGATTTTTAGAGATATTTCCACTTTTCGTCGCAAAACAATGTCGTCGGAATTTTTATGAAATTTACAAAAATGGCTTTGGAAAACTAGACGTAAAACAGTGTACGTCGATCGTTAGAGAACGAACTCGACGGTTTTGGAAAGTTTGTATCGATATCTAAAAGTTTCAATTCAGGAGTTTTCGTCCAAAAGGTCTCGAACATAAAGATAATAAGGGTTAAAGATGGTGGTTTTGGCTAATTGTGTGCAGAAAATTAGTTACGGCAAGTTTATGAAAAAGTGCATATCTTTGTCGTTTCAAATCCGTTTTCTACGCTTAATATGTCCTTAGCTTCGTATTGAAGTAAACTAATATATTTTTGAGAAGTCGAAATAATTTGTGAAGCTTAAGGCTCGTTTTTGACTCGATTAAAGTAAAAACATGTTGCTGAAATTTTCAGAAAACATATATATTTCGTCGTCAACTTTAAAAATTCACCACGACTTCGTTATAAGTCCGTTTTATTCCGTTCAAGCGGCCACGGATTCGTTTTATAGTATATTTTCTAAAATCAAGGCGAAGTTTCGTACCAACAGCAGGTTTTTCCAGAAATTCGAATTTAGGACAGAACCAAAATATATAGTTATCGAAAATAGTTTTTCTCGGACAAAACCTATTCTAATCCCTTCAAATCAACTCCAAACTAATCTAATCCTACCATACACCTTCTTAGGGTGTCATGGGTTCCTAATCACCATCAAGACCAAAGAATATCATGGGAGTAATTATAGGATGACCATAAGTATATATAACTTCTAAAATCATGAAATAAATGGTATAAATCACATAACTTGCATAATATCTCCAAAATGAAAAGAAACATATGAAAATGAAAAGGAAACTTGAAAATGAATAAAACATGCTTACAAGTGATAGTGAAGAGGTGTAGGTAACAAGGATTAAACTTAAATACTCTTGGTTTTTATTTCAAAACCATATAAAGAGTATATACTAGATTGATTATAACACTTGAACTTGAGAAAATATTTTGATCCCTTGTGAAAGCCTTGAAGGCCGGTTAGGAAGAAGAGAACAAAGAGAGAAGAAGATTTTTGCTAACTCTTGTGAAATATAAAATGAATGAATGAGTACTTCAAGTAAGACTTTGTGTATAAGTATAAATCAAATAATTCAAGAACCATATCATCATTTAATGACACCCTCTCCCCCAACCGGTTTTTAGGGGATAGTGTTTCTCAAGATATATTTTTTTTTATTACTAAAATGTTATATAAATGTTTACTTGAATAAATTGGTAAGAAAGTGTAAGTAATTGTGTAGAAAATGTACAAGTAAAGGTAAATAGAAATTTTTGGTACAAGTAAGTTTTTAATAGGTCAAAATAGAATGTAATGAAATAATAAAAATTGTTAAAATACATTCCTTGTGAAATTTGGGTGATAAAATAATTATCGTATAATTTTTAAGAAAAACGTCGTAATATTTAAACTTTAACGATTTATGTACCAAATAAATTTAAAACACTAGGAAAACTCCAAATATAGTTTGTATAAACTAAATGTAAGTTTAAAATATGTCGGAATCATTTTTGAAAGTAACGGATTAAATATTCAAAATAATAACTCACGCGATAACGTTTATTTAATATAAAAATTACGCGGTTCAAGTGAAATGAAATGTCATGAATGAATTAATGAGATGCAAATGGTGTCAATGAAATGTAGACTAATCTTAGTCCATATGAATTGTACGTGATGTTATGATCATGAATTCGCCGCTAAACCTTTAAGGTTACGCGAATTTGGAACACGTAAACCAAGTTTACGATAAATGTTGAAATAGTGAAGCATAAATCGTTTCGAGAAATGACCTGAAAGTACGGGTTGTCACAAAAGGCAACACTTGAAGAAGCACATCTATGGCATAGAAGATTAGGTCATGTGAATTTCAAGAATATCAACAAGTTGGTTATAGGCAATTTAGTTAGAGGTTTACCTTCCAAAACATACAAGAATGATCATTCATGTTTGGCGTGCAAGAAGGGTAAACAACACAAAGCTTCATGCAAGAAGATTGAGGAAAGAACTATTAGAGAACCTTTAGAGTTGTTGCACATGGATCTGTTTGGACCTGTTTCTGTTGCAAGCTTAAACAAAAAGAAGTACTGCTTAGTTGTAACAGATGATTGTAGTAGATTTAGTTGGGTCTTTTTCTTGGGATTTAAAGATGAAACCTTTGATGCTATTCATGATCTTATAATAGCCCTTGAAAACCAATTGAGACTCAAAGTAAGAGGTATTAGATGTGATAATGGGACTGAATTCAAGAACAAGTTTATGGATGAATTTTGTGCTTAGAAAGAAATTAAGAGGGAGTTTAGCATTGCTAGAACTCCATAGCAGAATGGTGTTGCAGAAAGAAAGAACACAACCTTGATAGAAGCAGCCAGAACAATGCTTGCAGATTCTCTATTACCTATTCAATTTTGGGCTGAAGCTGTAAGTACTGCTTGTTATGTGTTAAATAGAGTATCAGTCACTAAACCTCAGATGAAGACACCTTATGAGTTGCTTATGGGAAACAAACCTAACATGCGTTTTATGAAACCTTTTGGATGTCCTCTGACTATTCTCAATACTATTGATTCTTTGGGCAAATTTGATGGCAAGTCAGATGAAGGTTACTTATTGGGATACTGTACCAATAGCAAAGGATTTAGAGTGTACAACAAGGTTACCAAAAAGGTTCAAGATTGTCTTCATGTTGAATTTTTAGAAGATCAAGAAAATCAAAAGGGTAAAGGTCCTGATTGGATGTTTGATCTTTATGTTTTGACTCCTTCAATGAACTATGTTCCTGTTAGAGATGAAAATCAAGTTGTTAAAGAAGAAGATTTACAGTACATTGTTCATGGAGTAAATATTAGACCTGATGATGTTCCTGATGAAGAACCTATATCTATTGAGAAGGAGAAAAGTACTAATGAACCAAAATCCACTTTGTTTGCTGAAGATCAAGCTATTCGAGATGAACTTAATAGGATGCTTTTTCAAGAAACAATAGCACAATCTTATGAGGATGATCAAAGAAGAGCTTATGAAGAAGCAAAGAAAAGGGGTAAGTCTACAGACTACTCTCACAGTACTTTAGATCACAGTACTTTGGATCAAAGTACTGCTGCACCAATTGACAGTACTTTTGATGATCTGAATGATCCTAACATGCCTGGATTAGAAGACACTGATGATGAATTAGATGATGAAGGTATTTTCTCAAATTCTAATGAAGGAGCTGATTTCACAAATTTGGGTGATGATCTTGAAGTTCCACAGACTCCTACATTAAGAGTTCATAAAGATCATCCTGCTGGTCAAATCATTGGACCTTTTACTTCTGGAGTGCTCACAAGAACCAAAGCTAAAGGCTTTTCTAAGCCACATAATGCTTTACTTAGCTTTGTGTATAAACAAAACAGGATGAATCATAAGGATCAACAAACATGCTTATTCACTTTCTTTATCTCTCAAGAAGAACCCAAGACTGTAGCTCAAGCATTAACTAAAGAGAGGTGGGTTGAAGCCATGCAAGAAGAACTTCTTTAATTCAAACTTCAAGACGTTTGGGTACTGTGTGATTTACCAGATGGAAAGAAAGTCATTGGTACAAGATGGGTTTTCAGAGTTAAGAGAGATGAAAGAGGCAATGTCATCAAGAACAAAGCAAGATTGGTTGCACAAGGATATAGACAAGAAGAAAGAGTGGACTATGATGAAGTGTTTGCTCCTGTAGCAAGGATTGAAGCCATTAGATTATTCTTTGCTTTTGAATCTTATATGGGCTTTCCTATTTATCAAATGGGTGTCAAGAGTGTCTTTCTTTATGGCAAAATTACAGAGGAAGTTTATGTAAAACAACCTCCTGGTTTTGAGGATCTTGCACATCCAAACAAAGTCTACAAAGTTGTTAAGGCTCTGTATGGCCTTCATCAAGCTCCTAGAGCTTGGTATGAAAGACTCTCTACTTTCTTATTGCAACATGGCTACAGGAGAGGAGCAATTGATAAGACTTTGTTTATCAAGAGAGACAAAAAGGACATAATGCTTGTTCAAGTATATGTAGATGATATTATCTTTGGAGCTACCAAACAATCAATGGTGAAAGAATTTGAGCGGCTCATGCAACAAGGATTTCAAATGAGTTCCATGGGTGAATTAACTTTCTTTTTGGGGCTTCAAGTTAAACAATCAAGTACTGGAATCTTTATTATTCAAGATAAGTATGTCACTGACATTCTTAAGAAGTTTAACTTCGATGTTATCAAGCCAGTCACCACACCTATCAAAGCTATCAACTCATTAGGAAAGGATGAAGATGGACAGGCTGTGGATGCCAAGCTTTACAGATCAATGATTGGTTGTCTTATGTACTTAACTGCATCAACACCTGATATCATGTTTGCTGTCTGTTTATGTGCAAGATATCAAATCTCACCCAAGGTCTCTCATATGAATGCAGTCAAGAGGATTTTTAGTTATTTGAAACAACAACCTAAGTTAGGGTTGTGGTATCCTAAGGATTCACCTTTTCACTTGGAAGCTTTTTCAGACAATGATTATGCAGGTGATAATTATGATAGAAGATCAACAACTGGAGGATGCCAATATCTTGGAAGAAGATTAGTTTCATGGCAATGTAAGAAACAAACCATTGCAGCAACATCATCCACTGAAGCAGAATATGTTTCTGCTGCAAGCTGTTGTGGACAAGTACTGTGGATGCCGAATCAACTCTTGGATTATGGATTCAATTTTAAGAATACTCCTATCAACATTGACAACGAGAGTACAATTTGCATTGTGAAAAATCCTGTTTATCACTCCAAGACCAAGCACATTCAGATTAGGCATCACTTTATTCGAGATTGTTATGAGCATAGGCTCATTAATGTTGTCAAGGTCCACACAGATGATAATGTAGCTGATCTACTCACAAAGGGATTTGATGTTTCAAGATTCAATCATTTAGTGATGAGTATTGGTATGATTAACTATTAAGCTACAATTAAGGGGAGGACTTATTAGTTAGTTAGTTAGTCTCATGCATTGTTTAAGTGGAGGCAATACAATGCTTTTTGATGTTTTTGCCATAGTGAAGAAAAGGAAGGAAAGTACGGCTTAGAGTTTATCCGAAAGTACTGCTCTGAATTACTGCTTTGAAAGTACTGCTTACGTGGAACGCACTGCGGTCTTTTCAACGTACTGTTCCAACGGTCAAAAGATGGGGTAAAATTCAAACAACGGTAACTTTATTAATTGGGATGTGATTTTTTAAATCTTACCTATAAATAACTACCCTCCGATTTTCCCTCTCATCTTTATACTTATCCATCCATATCTCTCTTCTCTCATTAACATTCACTATTCATCGAACCATTCTCACTTATAACAAACAAACAATGGCTAATTGAATCACTGTTAGTAAGCACAACATGGTTGCTAACTTAGACAAGACACCATCCAGTGTCGGTTTTCATGACATAATTGATTTCCTCACTGGATCATCAATCAATTATGCTCTTTTGGTCGAACCTGACATCATTGAACCCTGGCTTCAACAATTTTGGGCAACTGCTAGATCTCATATGCAAGATGAAGAATCATATATTCAGGCTAAGGTTGCTGGGAAGATCGTTAGAGTTAGTGAAGCCACCATTAGGGAAGATTTACTGTTTAATGATGAAGAAGGGGCTATTCGTTTTGCCAAACAAGTGCTTATATCCAATGGTTCACCATTCCTAATGTATCCTCGATTTATTCAACTATTTTTGAACAAGCAGCTTAAGGATGTCCCTAAACCTTCAAGCTTGCTACCTGTTGTTGTACTTACACCAAAAGGTGTTCACTTTCATGGCTAGAAAGAGTGACAAATTTTCTGGGAGAGATACACCTTTAACTGCTCATATGATGGAGGTAGTGCAAGCTGTTAGAGATGAAGCTGCTTCCAGTGAAGATTATGAGCCTTCAGCTTCAAGGGAAGGTACTGCTACTCAACGTACTGCTTCACAGGAAGGTACTGCATCTCAACCTACTGCATCTTTGCAAGATATTGCTCATGGTGATTCAGAACCAGCGGTCAACCCAACATCATC
Organism: Chrysanthemum makinoi; assembly: GCA_910596185.1. Taxonomy (NCBI): domain Eukaryota; kingdom Viridiplantae; phylum Streptophyta; class Magnoliopsida; order Asterales; family Asteraceae; genus Chrysanthemum; species Chrysanthemum makinoi. The sequence goes on along the minus strand of OU343225.1, from coordinate 80,903,766 downwards.
TCCCAATGATTATACTTCCACAGATGGGTCTCAAACATCTGGAGGAGATGAGGGAGATATGGCTACTGAGGGTCAGGTTCTAGATAACTATGCTTTGACAAAGGAACTTTTGAGATTGAAGAAAGATTATGAAGCTCAATCTGCACAACTTTTGAGGTTGACCAACAAGTTTAGAAGATTAAAGAAATTTGTCTCGCCTTTAGTTCAACATCATAGATTGTAGGTCAAGTCTCAAAAGAAGAGAGGTAAGAAGTTTACGAAGGCTTCTAAGGACAAGAAGTTTCACAAGCATTCTTCATTCCAATTGGGGAGGATATTGGAGCAAGAGAATTTGAATGAAGATGCTGAACCTCATGCAGATAAAGAGGCTGAACCTCAAAGTACTGAGCCTCAAGGTACTGATGCTCAAGTTAATATTCAAAGTATTGAGCCTCAAAGTACTGGTGTACAAAGTACTGATGATCAAGGTGCTGGTGATCAAGGAACTTATAGGCAAGAGCTCATTACACCAAGGACCCTAAATTTTGATGAAGAAGCTGGTCCTTCAACAGTTTTACATGAAGAAGAAGCTGGTACATCTAAAGTAGAACATACTGCTAGTGATGATGAGACCATTGCTCAGATTATGCTGAATATATCAAGACCAAGAGGTGTTAGTATCCCTGGAGTTGAAAAACAACCTCAAGTCTTGCAATCATCTTCACAACCTACTTTAGATCCTAAAGACAAAGGAAAAGGTAAACTGGTAGAAACAAAGAAGAAGAAGAAGCTCACTTTGGCAGAATTAAGGGCTATTGAAGTGGCTAAAAATGAAGAAGCTGCCAGAAAGTTACAAGCAGAATTAGATGCTGATATTGTTCTACCAGAGAAGCAACCTGAATCGGTTATACCTAGAAGACCTCAGAGTATTGCTAAGGAAAGGAATGCAATGATGGCTTATCTAAAGGGTAGAGGATACACTGGTTTACATAAGTTGAAGTATATAGAGATGAAAGATTTGTATGATGCTGTTAGACAAGCTTATCAAAAGGAAGTGGTTGGTATTATTCCTTTTGATGATGAAAAGCAAAATGAGGATGCAAGAAAAAGGAGCTTAAAGAGAAAGAGAACAATTGGTGATGAACAACCATCAAAGAAAATAGAATTGAGAACAGATACAGTTGATGAGCTGAGGAATTATTTAAGAGTTGTAGATTTTGAGCATCCTAAGTCTAAAGATGTTGCAGTTAAGAAGTCTAAGATGTCTACATTTGAAGTTGTAGAATCAAAGGAAGGAGACTATCTTATGTTCCATAGAGAAGATGAAAGCTTTAGAGTGTTTAATTTGTTGTGGGATATACTGCATTTGATAGATAGAGAAGATCTGTTTCATCTGTATCAACTAGTGCAAGAATACTTTGAGCATATTCCATCAACTGAAGTTGGCTTAGTCTTGCTGGGAGATCTTATAACTATCTAGGAGACAGAAGAAACAAGCACTGATGCAATCTGGAACAATCAAGAATATTGTGAGATTACTAGCTGGAGATTCTTTGAAGAATCAGGAGTGCATGTTTTGGAGTTAGAAGATGGGACCATGATTCACATGCTAGTAGAAAGAAGATATCCACTGTCAAGAGATCTTATGATCAGGATGCTAGATCATGGTATGGAGGTTGAGCAGGAGAATGAAACAGCCCTTATGGTCATTGAATTATTTATCAAATGCACAACTATGGCTGATGATGATGTATAAATACTGGTATGGTTCTTACTTATATAAATTTTTAAAAAATCAGTACTTTATTCAAAGTACTGCTGGACAAACAGTACTTTATCCAAATTACTGCTTGTAGCTTAAAACCAGTTAAAAGTCTTTTAATGAAAATATATAAGCAATTTTTGTAAAGTGCAAAATACTTTTTGAAGCACAAAATAAACAGCAACAAATAGTTTTGAGAACAACATCTGATGGTAATCAACTCACCATGTTTTATAAACAAGAAAGAGTTTGACTCATCATGAGGGTACGGCTCTGATGTGATTATCAAATCCGTTTTTAGTTGACAATTTACTAAAAGTTGTATGGTTTTCAACTCACCATATCTGTAATAGTGAAGAGTTAGCTAGCCCACAAGAAAATGGCTTGTGGTAAAGGCTGTGGAAAAACCATTTATATGGTAATTAGTTCACCATGGTTGCAAGAACTAATTAGTCCAAAATCAAACGGCCATTGGTAAAGACTTATCAAATTCGTTGATAGCTGATGATTTGCTAAAAATCATATGGTTATCAATGTACCATGGTTTTACACACCTAAACATTGGCTACTCCAGAGTTAATGGCTTTGGTAAAGAGACATCAAAATCCATGAAATTTTCAATGATTCAACTCTCACAGGAGTTAACACACCTGGAAGTGATGAGAATAGTATGAAACGGTATGATCTACAATTTGCCATATGTTACTGAGAAGCTGAAAAGATGACGGTTGCTGATAATGATTGCTGAAAAGGATTGCTTATAAAGACTATTTTGATGATGATAATACAAGCACAGAGAGTACAAGAAAAATCTGAAGATAAAGTCACAATCTTTCCATGACGACAAAGATGTTAAAGTTAAAGATACAAAGGAACTTGAAATCAAGCAAGTAGAATTCAAGTTAGGGGAGGATTATTGGGATATAAAGTCAAAGTGCTGAAGAAAGTCAAAGTAATGCTTATAAAAAAAGTCAAAGTACTGCTCGTGTCAAAGTACTGCAAAGCTAAAGGACTGCTATATCGTTTATGGAAAGCTTTGTAATTCTATAATATTCTTAGTTTAGAATTAGTATTACTTGTCGTACAAGGATTATAATTGTAAACCGACTAGGGTACTCCTTATGCCTATAAAAGGACCCCTAGATTGGCATTAGAGATACGCAATGTTAGAGTGTTAGGTCACTAGTTTTACAACACAAGCATCAATATAAAGAATAGAGAAGAGATAGAGGTCGGTTGAACACGTTAAACACACACACACACATAAAGAGTAAACTGGTTATGCGTAGAGTGAAAGAGAGTGAATAAAATGAACAACCAACCCTCAAGTGAGGGTTATTACATAGTATTTATAGGAGGGAAGCTAGGGCAACACTCCTAGTCCCTTCCTTTCTCCTATGGGCTTGGGCCTAAGCTCATGGGCCTTCTACATAAGCTTAAGGCTAATAACAAACATAAGGGCCATAATTAAGCTAACTATTACATATGAATCACTAACACTTGATTAAAATTAGGAGTGATTCCAACAATCTCCCCCTAAGTGTTGGTGATGAATGAATGTAAACGGTGAATGTGCAGATGTAATAGTAGCTTTGACGTCTTCTGACATTATTCTTTCTTGTGAGAAGAATTGCCTTGAATCGAACAATCTCCCCGGTGTAGAGAAATTGTTTTCTTTAAACAGTTTTGCTTTGACATCATCTTTAACTTTGTTCTTTGATCATTGTTCTTTGTGATGGTAGTGATAGTATGTTGTTGTTGTCTGCATCAAGTCTGCCTCAGGTCTGCTTCATTGCTCCAGTGTCTCCATGTCATTCCTCAACATGCTCACACGCTCTTTAACGTTGGATAATAGTACTGATGAAGTTCTTTAAGTCTTTAACTTTGTAGATTCTTTGGATTGATGAAGAATCATTCTGAAGAAAACATGAAAACGGTTAGTAATAAGCGGATTCCGGCACTTACAAGTTTGAACTTCGAGAGTGTTAACAGCATAGTGTGAAAACACAACTCTAATTCTCACAAAGGCCATTCCTGAACTGGAGTCCCACAAGTGAGATAACACGATGTACCGAAGTACACCTATAGTTCAGATGAGTCGCTGAGGTACACCGAAGCATCACCTCACGACTGTAGACCGTTTGAGACACACTAAGCGTAATCCACGGGGAGTTACCGAAGTGACCTGCTGTCAGGGCTGTTTGATGTTGACCCTGGCAGGATTTTCCATTCAATCACTGAGGATCACAGTTGTGAACCTCTCATAAATGTTCTCGATAGATTGCTAAGATCTGTAAAGGACTCGATAACGTACCACTGACGTTCTTATTGTTGAACGACAAGTGATGAAATGTCAAGTGTTCCTAAGAGATCTTTTGATGAATCTCGTGGCTCTAGACTCAATAGTGCATTTTGGTTTTCCTTAGCGGAGACTAGGGAGAGGGTCTCCTTCTTCAATACCAGCAATCTCTAAGAGAAAGCCGATAGTTTATGTAAGGTTCCCTGTGAGAATGAAACAAGCTTATGTTGAGAGAAACTTGAGTGGCTAAGAAGGTTTAGTGCATGCGTCACTGGGTCCATGACGACTTTTGATCTTCAATACCGGTGTCATCAAGTGACAACCAGTAGCATATGAATTGAACCCGGTGTCTGCCCTAAGTTGAGTAACTTGGAGGGCTATTTCTTTTCACCCTTTTCTTTGCATTTCCTTTTAATTCTTCAACTCCTTCTTTCTCCGATTCTCATTTTCTCCTTTTTATAATCGTATCTAAGGACTTCTAAGTACTAACTATTTGTGATGTCCTTGGGTAGATCCCTCCGGCTCTGGCGGATCATAGGACGGTTATTCCTAACCTTGGTCACCTTATAACTCCATGACTAACCTATGTTTCCATAAAACCAATTTTCAAGAAAATCTCTTACAACGTTTATGATTGTAAAACATTTTGTACCACTGTAAGAGTTTGATCTTTTGCAGAAATACTCCCCCTCCACATGTGCTTAAGCGAGTTTTTACGGAAATCTGCACAGTGAGGAAAGAGCGCGCACTTTATGAATTGATCAACTCAAGATAGACAATCCACCGCGAGACACGGTTATGTTGCATAGTTAAAGAGTTACATTGACAGCTTTTAGGTGACAACTAGCTCTAATAACTACCTTGAAGGTGTAGACAAACCTCGAAAGGTTGTCAAACCCGTCAGAGTTCATGTCTACCAAAAGTTTCTCGAATGGTACATTCTACTCGGACAAGTCCTTTGCGAGACACGTTTACATTACTAGCGAACTAGCTTGAAATTATTACCCGTCCTGGACAAGTCTTTTCGAGTTACTAACAGTTAAGTACCGTCAATTCGTTGGTTAAGTCTATAGCACAAAGATTCATTTGCATTTACACAACATATTTCTTATCACATAATTTTCTCCCCCTCAAAAATGGCATATAAAATGTAATTTTTGAAAAGTTGAGAATAAATATGACCATTTCGAGTGTTGCGGGAAGATGACCACTGTGAACAATTTGTGAATAAAGTTTTAATTCAAATACTCCCCCTCAACAAGTGATATTAACGGTTGAGATATTAAAAAACATACGGGGAAGTACTTGTTCTTTTGAGTAAAACCTTTGAAAAATGAAAGGTTTTGATAAGGTTTACTCAAAAGTAAGAAGCTTTTGCTCCTTATATAAGGATTGTGACACTGAAGCGTATCACAAGGTCCTTTCTTGACAAGAACGGGTTGTACACTGAAATGTGTGCACAAGCCATAGTCATAATTAATCACACATCCAAAATGTTATGAAATAGAAGCAGTTCAAAGGGTACCAGGAAGTCCATAAATGTTTCCAGGAATGCGAACTGGGCGTTGATAGCCGGCGAGAGCAATCCTGGGACGACCGCCTACAAAGCTCTCAAGAGTTCTGAACTGGTCCCGTCGATACAACCTTTCATCAATCTTTCTGATGATCCTCCTCACATCCCATCTTTCCTTGGAATTCCATCACTTTTGTGACCCAATACCTTCATGAATATCCTTTAACCTATAAGCCAATCCATCCCTAACCTTCTTCAATGTGTGATCCCCAAACTTGTGAAGATCTTTACACGCCATCAAGCAGTTGCGATGTGTTTCACTAATGTAAACCACTCCGAATGGTTGGGTGATGAGTGTGTGTTGTGAAAGCTGGTTAATTTCGGGAAGATCTAGCTGAGGTGGAGTGAAGTTGACACGGGTCTGATATGATTCAACTGCAAGCTGGAGATCTTCTACACGTTCTTTGATGACTATGCTTCTGATGAAGATAAGCAAGGACTTGATGAATTCACGTTGTACTTCAGTTGAAAAATGTCTCATGCGACCCTGTACTTTGGCAAGGTACATGTCTTCAATGTCATTGATAGACAAATTCTCAAAGTCCGCTTCAGAGAATGCATAATCCCTTTCGTCTTGCCTTTTGACCACAATATTCTTGAGGAAAGTGTAGTCCCATTTAGACGAAAGATCAACATGTTTAATGGCCACAATTGCTTTAGTACTCAATACTTCATGTTGAGACTTCTGAACCTGGCAGCTTCTGTAGTAGATTCGTCTGTGTTTTGGCCAATGGTGGATCCTATACAATGCATCACGGTCATATACTTCCACATTGTTGGAGAACATGTGGTTAACCTTTTCCTCGATGGCTATGTAGTTAGAGTATATGGCTGCCGGGAATGGAAGTGTCAGAGATGTAGCGTATTTCCTTGAACCATCGCCACCGTGTAGAAGAAATTCCAGGTCTTTGTTGAAGAAATATCGGAATGGAATCCTAGGCTGATCTGGTTGGCCAATTGTTGGTAGAGGTTTTGACCAGTCGGTGTAATATGGAGGGTTGTCCCGTTTGGTGAAGTTGATGTTTGCTTCTGGGTTGAGCCAATCCATGTTGTTAGACATGGCTCGTGCAATATTATCAAGGTGATACTCAACTTCAATAGCACTTTCCGAACTGTCTTTTAGAAGTTGAAATGCTTCATTCTTGATTCGCTTCAACTCGGATTTCGTCATCTTTTTCACACGGAATTTCTCTTGCAAGAACTTAGCATGCTCCAATGTACTACCGTCTTCCAGATCTTGACCTTCAGGTGGGTAGGGAGTAGAATTAACAAGTGTAGAAAACCAGTCGAATTCCTCTGTGTCATCTTCGTCTAGCCATGATATGACGTCAGCTGTAGGCGCCTTCTTCTTCTTTTTCTTAGGCCTAGATGAAGATTCTGGTTTCTTAACATTGTCGGGAGAGGTGGGTTGTTGTTGGGGCTCATGGAATTCCTCTTCGTCACCACCCGTATACTCAAAGTGATCACCGGTTTTCTGAGTCTGTGGTGGTAACTCAGAAGAATCCTGAGGTTTTTTAGTAGAAGAACGAGGAGGAGACCTTTGTTGAGCTGTAGTCCGTTGGGGTGGAGGTTGCATAGAAGATGATTCACCAGACTTCTTTGGGCGTTTGGGCTCGTTATCCTTATCCTGATCTTTATCTTCGTCGTCTCTTGAACGTTTAGGCCTTACAGCTTCTTCTCTGTATGCTGACCTGAGTTGGTATTCCAGCAATGCTTCAAACAATTTAGCTTCGTGGAAGGCAAACGTTGTAGAGCGTTTCGACATTTGAGCTACTAGCCGGTTCACCAATTCATCATATGAGAAGATTCTAGGTTCAACTGGATTGATGATCACATTCATTGGAGATGATTTCATGGTTTGGTTGGCCAGATGTAAGAGATTCGGATAAAGTTATCTGGTATACATCTCCTTTGTCAGTTTAGGAACGACGTCAAGAAGGAACTTGTGAGTGTATCCTTTGATCATCTCGTCCATTTTCCCTTGAAGATCATCTTTCATGAGCTTCTGGACATACTCCCTTTCAACTTTCATCTCGTCATTCTCGTCGTGAAGGTACTGTACCTGATCAGCAAGAAAATTCAGCTTCTTGTAAAGCACGTCTTTCTTTCTGACCTGTTTGACAGCTTTAACGATTCGTGTCTTAGTTTGAGAAATCCAAGAGGCAGTTGGCTTCTTCACTGATCTGGATGTGGATCTTGTTGTTCTTTTTTATGGTGGTGGTGAGGAGTGAGAAGATGAATCTGATGATGATGAGATGTGAGGAGACTCTGGGTCCTTTGATGGTTCAGAAGTTTTCTCCTTAGACCGTACGAGACTGTCAAGAAGAAACTTTTCATAATCAATATCTTCATCATTTCTAGACTTAGCTTCTTCATCAGCTTTATCTTTCTCAGACTTCTAAGTATCTGGTTCCTCAATGTCAAACTTAATAGACTCCTCCTGTTTATTTTGTTGTTGCTCAAGAGTGGTGGCACCAGTTCCCTTATCGGGTCGATTAACCGCATCAGGAATTGGTGTGGATTGAACATCACCACTTGCCCCTCCGGGGCCACCCATTTGATCTTTAGCAAATTCCTCCGCAACGTGTTGGAGTCTAACAAATTTGAAATTCCTCCTGTAATCAGTTTCCAGTGGCTCTTCTTCTGAGCTTTCATCTTCATAAGACACAAGTACTGGAGTCTTCTCTTTTCCTTGGATAGCTGGTGGACTGGGAGGTTTTGCTACTGAAGGAGGTGCTTCGGTTGCAGATTCAGAGTAGAAGACCTCTTCGTCTGATTGTGTATCTTCAGAGCTTTCGTCCACTAGCTCTCTTTGTGGTTCAGACTTTGGAATGGGAATAGGAACAACTTCCTTAGAGGGAACAATCCTTTTACTTGGAGGATTCCTCTTGGGGTACTTCCTCTGACTTTCAGTGCTTGCAGCACTTCCCGCACTGCCTCTTCTGGTTCTCTGTGTAGGTGTTCCAGAAGACTTCTCATCGAGATGACCAACTTTGCTTACTTTAACTGCTTCCAGATACCTTTTGTATGTGTAGAGCTTTTTGATTTCTTCAGACAGAAGGTGATCAGGTAACACAGCACCCTGTTTCTTTGTTGTCGATTCCTTGATTCTGACTGTTAGAATAGGCTCAGACAACATGTCGTGATTGTTGGGGTCATTGAGCCTCTTGGGAATATCAGGATGAAGCCCAAGTGCTCTCTGGATCAATAGTTTAGTGTATCTGACATAGGGAATCTTTGCGCCAAGCTTTTTGAGAAATGACATCATGTCATCCCATATCAGAGCTTCCAGTTCGATGTGCTTCATGTTGATTAATGACCAAAAGATTTGCAGTTCCATGAGCTTGGGATGCTCATAGCCACTATCACGACCAAAGACAGATTTGGTGATGATGATGTAGAGAGTTCTCCACGGTTAAGGAATGTTCTTAAGCTCCACATGAGAATGCTTAGAGATAGTTCCTGAAGCTTCATCATAGCCAATATCAATCAAGAATTGCAAAACTGTCTCTTCAGCAGGTGTGGCATAGAAGTCGGTTGGCTCGATTTCAGGGATGAGAAGACAACTCAAAGACTATGGTTACGTATTTGACAGAATCCTGATGTACTGCGACAATCGGAGTGCCATTGCGATCTCGTGCAACTCAGTTCAGCACTCGAAATCAAAGCACATCGATCTTCGCTATCATTTCATCAAGGACCACGTGGAACAGGGTACAGTTGAATTATACTTCGTGGGTACTGAATACCAATTGGCAGATCTACTCACCAAAGCCTTGCCTCCCGCTAGGTTTAATGAGTTGGTCCACCGGATTGGTATGAGGTGTTTGACTCAAGAGGAACTAGATGATCTCTTAAAACAGTCTTAAAAACCTGTCAAACACCAAAATCTCTTTTGTAAATATTTTTCAAAAACAAAATATAAAAATATAAAATCAGATAAAACAACAAAAATATTCTTCTATCTATTTTTTCTTTGAACATGGCAAGTACATCTCTTCCGTCAACACTCAAATCTTTCAAAATTCAGTATTTTTCCGATCAAGTGTTGAGGGGGAGAAAATTAATACTTAACTGTTTCAAAATAACACTGTACTTGCATGTTATACTATCCTGGTTGTTTCTTTAATAATGGTGGTCACATTTCTGATTTCAGACACTCCTCGGACTAAAATTCATAACCTTTCATTATTTCTTAAGTCGAAGGGGAGTGTCGTCAAAGTTATTTCCAAATATTCTTCGTTTGGTAACCAAAATGGAAGTTAAAAGGCTTTGGATGAAAATGGAAAAGGTGGAGGGACTAAAACTGCCAAAAGCTAAAAGTTATTTTAATAAAAACACCTCCACCTAACTTTCACTTCACATTTATTACTCATACCAAACTCATCCTACGCCTAATATTCAAGCTTCAATTCCGTGTTTTTGATCATAAAATTGTAAGTGTTTTCGTAAACTAAACGTAATTACAAGCAAGGGTTTTGATTTTTATGCAAATCCAACGGCTAAAACGTGAGATATGAGTGATTATGTGTTCTATGCATAAGCGTATGAACACACAATCATTGGTGTGTGTTTGTGGTTAAAATAAGTGTGTCAAAACATTTCAATAACATCAATGATACTATGTTTATCCTCAAAATCCACCCAGAAACACGAATTGATTGTTTTTCTAAATTAGGGTTCATGAGTCGTTTTGGGTGTTTTCATATGTGAATGTTTTTGGTGTTAAAGATTGTTGTACAATGTTGTTTTCAAGATGAATTAACCATATCTAAGCCTAGAAACTACCCAGAAACACTAATGATTCATAAATTGAAAAATTAGGGTTCTAGTTCATACGAATTGAGTTTTCATGATTGGCCTTGAATTTGATGTTAAAACTTGGTTAGAACAACTTACTATGCCTCTAAGACTTACCTGAAACACTTTGGTGTAATTCCTATGGCTAAAATTCTTAAGCGTAATCTATGAACTATTAGGGTTTTGGTCTACGCGTAAGACTTTTTACGCGTAAACTATTTAATGAGTTTCATGCCATGATCTGTTTTATAATGAATGTTAATGTTAATATTGATGTTATGATGATGTTATTTCAGGCTTGCTACTCGTAAAACTCAGAATCAAGGTTATTGAAAATCTACGCATAAGGTTCTACAAAGGGACTACGCGTATCCTGTGAAGGATATGCGTAAACAGTGACCTCTACGCATAAGGTCTACTCTTACGAGTAAGCCTTAAGCGTAAGGTTTTATATACGCCTACACGTAAGCTTTACACATAAGGTTCCCTTTTCCTACGCGTAACATTTCTTACGCGTAAGTAAGGATCCTACACATAAGCTTGCGTCTACACGTATACTTCTCCTGTTTACGCATAAGCTACCATTTCTACGCCTAAGCCTTGATCAAACCTTCATTATGAATTGTTACGCGTGCAAACTTGTAAATAAATAAATCATAACGTCACGAAACCAATAAATGTCACTAATAAACTTAAATGTTTAATATGTTGTGAAAAATAAGTGATAACATAAACTTTAAAACTTAAAGTTAACTAACTCACGAAAAATATCACGGCGTCATTGGACTATTGAACAAACAAGTGACTTTGGACTCGTAACAATCATTGACATTGCACATTCAATAATTAGACAATAAAACCATCTGTTGACTAACGTTACGTCTTTCGATATGTTGGTTCTTTTGGCTAATGTTATTTCAGATCACGACATGGCTGCTCAAAGGAATGTGGATGCACCAGATGTTCTCACAATTGCTGATATATTCCCTAATGGCTATCCGAGAAAGATTGGAAAGAACAACCTTCAGGTTGACTTTTAAACCCTCACCTGCTCAGAATCTTCCTGTTTGATTGCTATGGATATTCTTAAGAATCATCCTTACCAGAACATGCTCTCACACTCTGCTACAGTGCCGGAGATCTACATTCATCAGTTTTGGAATTCAATGCAAAGGATCAAAGGTCAAAGGGCGGTAACAGTGACGCTCAATCACAAACAGGTCACCATCACACATGCAGACTTACGGGTTGTTCTTCTCATCCCTGTGAAAACACTTCATACAAATATTTAAAACTTTTTGCTTAAAAATGTAGATCCACGCGTAAAGTTTGAAACTTTTTGCCAAAAACAGTTATTTTAACACCTTAAAACGTTGAAAGGACAAGAATATTGGATTAAAACGTGTAAAAAACATGTTTTTAAGCGAACCAAAGTATCAATACTGAAGCGTATGTTCTACGCGTAGGACCAAAACGTTCACCCAACTATTTGGCGATTTATACCACTGTTAGGTCACTAGTTTTACGACACAAGCATCAATAGAAAGAATAGAGAAGAGATAGAGGTCGGTTGAACACGTTAAACACACACACACACATAAAGAGTAAACCGGTTATGCGTAGAGTGAAAGAGAGTGAATAAAATGAACAACCAACCCTCAAGTGAGGGTTATTACATAGTATTTATAGGAGGGAAGCTAGGGCAACACTCCTAGTCCCTTCCTTTCTCCTATGGGCTTGGGCCTAAGCTCATGGGCCTTCTACATAAGCTTAAGGATAATAACAAACATAAGGGCCATAATTAAGCTAACTATTACATATGAATCACTAACACTTGATTAAGATTAGGAGTGATTCCAACATAGAGAATATTAGAGCTACGACTTACATGCAAGTTCGATATTAGAGTTATTAAGGTTATTAGTGAATCTGTGTATCAAGCAGGTTAAAAGTTTTAATATAATCGTTGAAGTTTAAAGTTATTCTTCTTAGCTTTATTGAAGTAGTTTCCGCATACTTAATAGAGTAATATCAGTGTTTCATTGTTAGTAATTTAGGATTTATCCAAGGTTACTAAACCCTTAAAAGCTACATAGTTAGTTTGGTCAGAGTATATCGATCCAACAATTGGAGAGCTGGAGCTCTTGTATCCGTTTGATTCTTCTGTGCAAAGTATCTCAGAGATGAATAAGTTTCAAACTGAAGATTTAAGCGAAGCTGCAGCGATCCTGGTCAATGTGATGAAGAAGCAAAAGCGAGCACAGGAGCTTTTGTCATTTATCGAGAAGTTGAAGGGGATAGTGTACTGACATCCTTTATTTTGGTGTTTTTGAAGTGTTTTTTGGGTTTAAGCGATGGTGTGAATGGGCAGGATCACTAGTATGTGTTTACCAAGACTCGCTAATTTTCATGTTTTTTTTTCTTTGAACAATTTATCTATTTTTTTTATGTTTCAGAAGTCAATGGATTAAAATTTTATGTTGCCATATTAATCTTGCTTGAACATACCTGTTTTTGCTATATGAAGTAGCTGGCTGCCTTGCTATGATGGCGCCACAGACATGTACTTTTAAACTGATCTCGTGACACTTGGCCTTGTTCCATAAGTGGCTGGCTCCAGTGGGCTTGTTCCATAAGTGGTTGGCTCCACTCGCAGTGCAATACGCAGCCTGTTATAATAAGTTTATTGTTAGTGTATGAGGAGCAAAGCTAAATATTAAAGGTTTGAAAATTATGACAGTTGAACCTGTAGTTTAAATGTAAAGGGTAGAGCAATACAAATCAAAATAGGAAACATAATATATACTATAGTCATACCTCATCGGCGCCACATTACTGGGATAAAGCTAGCCATACTTGCTCTCTTCCTAGTTTGCAATGAACATCTGCTATCATGTACAGCTGAGCATGGCCTAGTTTAAAAAATACCATGAGAATCTCGTTGATCGACACTAAAGTATTGTGCAAAAATAAAGCACATCAACGCACCTTCCGTCGGTGGACACCGGGTGCTGCAGACCGATGGTGGACACTTCCGTTGGTAATCGTGCCAGAGGTGTCCTTTCTCCCTGCAGCTTCTCTGAAACAGTGAAGATGGTGTTTCAGCAAGGATGCCTACATTGAAGGAAAAAAACAAAGCATTAGAAAAACGTCTACTCAACTTTGCATCCAAACACTTGAAGAAAAATAAAATCAAAAGAAAAAAAACGCAGTTACTTTAAAAATCAGTGCAAATTCAGGTTGAAAGAATTACCTATTGCCACACAGAGTCCACTGATATGACCACCTTCGTCTGAATCTATGTAGCTTCCTGTAACCTGCACGTGTCGCTTGTCCACAACACCCACAAAAAAATGCAACATCAGCATTTGGATGTTTGCACGGTAAACATCACAATAAGTATAAGCACATCAAGAATGAGCAAAAAAAAAGAACCAACCTTTGCCATGATGGGTTTTTAATGCAGTAAAAGCCTGGAACGCACGCCAAAAAAAAGGGTGGACAGCATTTAATAATGCTAGTATTCAACTGCATATGGCTCTAACCTTAAATCCAAAATAAAACTGTGCACTTCATTTACTGCCCCAAAAATGTAAGCATAAGTAACATTGGCAACAACATCTAACCACTGTGACGTCTAAATATAAGGAAGGCACAATCGATACAGCTGCATAATACCCAATAAAACCTAACCGCAACATACGCCAAACAACCTAAAGATCACACTTGTATCAGTTGCAACCTCAAACAGATACCAAAGTAACATGTTAAGAAGTTTTATTCTGTGGTGGGCGTAGCTAATGGAAGTTAACAGCGAGGAGCCCAGAATCAGTTTCATGACAATAGGTGAAATTTTGCACGACAGATGGCTCAGATGGGTGAACCTTCTTGCAAAGAGGATACACCCGCCATGGCTGCAATAGCTGCCTGTCACCATGCCAAGATACGGGCCATCTCACATTTACCTAAGGAACCCCAATTCATCACAACCTTGAAAAGGAAACCAAAGGGCGACTATTTAGCAAACCAAGCCCATCAGGCTAACTGACCTGCTGCATTCATTCCCACTCATATCGTATATTTATTTTGTAACCCACGATCATGAAATCAAAGTTTCACATCATCACATTGCACCAACATCAACATAAAAACCATAAGTTATGCAAGAGCTAATCTGCACCAAAATTGATGCTAACCAAATAAAAATCGGACCTGAACAACGGCATGGCTGCAATCATATGGTCACCTTGCCAAGGCATGTTCTTCGGCCAACTTCAGCTACCAAGACAAACCAAAAAAGGGCAAATATCATCGCTCGTCAGCCTGCACTGCACGTAAACCTTATTATATACCATATATTCTGATATTACATTTATTGGGGAAGCCTTTTCATTAAGTGGCTTTAGTCACTATTAAAAAAATTATAAATGGCTCAGATGGGTGAACCTTCGTGCAAAGAGGATACACCCGCCATGGCTGCAACAGCTGCCTGTCGCCCTGCCAAGATACGAGCCATATCACGTTTATCGAAGTAATCCCAATTCATCACAACCTCGAAAAGGAAACACATGCAAACAACAAAGGGAAAAAACACCAGGGCTTACATCAACTACTTAATATACGAAACTTTCTTAAAAGATTTTTTATGCAGAATAATCGGCACACTTGTCACGCCTTGTATCCATCGTTGAAAATACCAAACTTGCTGACGAAATTTTGGATGCAAAATAATTGAGAAACCTAGGCCTAATATCAGATCCACCAACCAAGAAAAAATATGTGGAAGAAAATATATATGCACCTGTAGTGTTTACCATGTGGCGAGCGTCCATCCACAAACACGAAAAAATATTGATTTAATGGTACTCATCACTGAACGATGAGAGAATGCCTGGATTTTTGCCCGGAGAAGTACCCTGTTGGATCTAAAAGATAAACTAACGATGTGAGTGGAAATGAATAGACCGTCTTGGTAAAGGTAATGGGCCTCCACCCAAAAGTCCGTTTTAAAAAAAATACTAACGTTGCACTATTCATAAGGTCCCTAATAAATGTGATATAGAAGGATCAAAGTTTCACACCATCACATTGCACCAACATCTACATAAAAACCAAAGTTATGGAAGAGGTAATCTGCACCAAAATCGATGGTAACCAAATGGAAATAAGACCTGAACAACAGCATGGCTGCAACCATATGGTCACCTTGCCAAGGCATGTTCTTCGACCAACTTCAGTTACCAAGACAAAACAATAAATGGCTCAGATGGGTGAACCTTCGTGAAAAGAGGATACACCCGCCATGGCTGCAACAGCTGCCTGTCGCCCTGCCAAGATACGGGCCATCTCACGTTTACCGAAGGAATCCCAATTCATCACAACCTCAAAAAGGAAACACAAAGGGCGACTATTTAGAAAAATAAGTCCATCAGGGTAACTGACCCGATCTGTTCGTTCCCACTCATACCGTATCTTTACTTTGTAACTCACAATGATGAAATAAAAGTTTCACACCATCACATTGCACCAACATCCACATAAAAACCAAAGTTATGGAAGAGCTATTTTTGCACCAAAATTGATGGTAACCAAATGGAAATCGGACCTGAACAACAGCATGCCTGCAACCATATGGTCACCTTGCCAAGGCATGTTCTTCGGCCAACTTCAGTTATCATATATTCTGATATTACGTTTATTGGGGAAGCCTCTTCATTAAGTGCCTTTAGCCACTCTTAAAAAAATTATAAGGCAAAGCTGCAACATTCCATTGTGTTTTGATAAACACAGCAACATAAAGTAAAAGAGGAAACATAATATGCATTATGCTGATACTTGAGTGGCACAACATTATTGTGATAAATCCACCAGACAGCCATTACCTTTTAGATCCAAACAGGTATACCTCCAGAATGTTATCTAGCAATATTTTTACCCAAAGATAGCTGCAACGACTGTCTGAAAGCAATGGTTATACTTGGAGCAGTTGCAACGCCAAACAGATACCAAAGCAACATGTTAAAAAACAGGATGGATCCACTGTGGCTGCAACCATTATGGGTTGCCCCGCCAACATGCAGATAACATCGTCTCTTTCAAAGGCATTCCCGCCGATGTCAACAAATACCACCAACCACTGCTTCAAAGCGCAATAAGCATCTAATAAGCATGATAATTATCATACCAAAGACCTGCATAATTGCAGACGCGCAGCAAGGCTCAGATTTCCACCCATAAAATGCAAAGCAAGATACTGGCCATGGCTGCAATTAAAAACTGCCCTGCCAAGCCACCAATATCAGACAATTATGTAAACAAAGCGTTCAATTTCATGTAGGTATCATCACTTCCTAAACCAAACAATCTAATTTTTTCATGGGCGTAACGGATGAAAGCCAACGGTGAAGAGGCCACAACCAATTTTACAACAACATCGGAAATTTGGATGGAAAACCGGCTGAGATGGGTGAGCATTCAAGCAAACAGGATACACTCGCCATGGCTGCAATAAATGCCTGTCGCCCTGCCAAGATACGTACGATCTCACGTTCACCTAACAAACCCCAATTCATCACAGCCTCTACAAACGGATACAAAGGTCAGCCATCTAGCACGGTCGGCATGGGAAAAACTGGAATTACATAATATAACATTCACGGGCATTCTATGCTTTTGTAACCCACAACCATGAAATCAAAGTTTCAGGAAATCACATTTCACCACCATGAACATAAAAAACATAGTCACAAAAGAGCCAGCTTGCAGAAAAACTCATGGTAGCCCAATAGAAGCAGTGCTCGAAAAACAGCACGGCTGCGACCATACGGTCACCCTGCCAAGGGCTGCTTTTCGGAAAACTTCAGCCATCAATACAAACCAAAAATGCACAACATCATTGTCCCTTAGGCTACTGTGCGTGTTATACAAATGAGAGAACGGCAAGTGACCATGCCTCTGCACATGCCATGGGTGGAACGTCAGCAAGTCTACCCCACCATAGCGGAGCCTGAAAACATGGCAAACCCACAAACATTTTCAGAACCTATAATATTTCATTCAAATCTAAGTCACATAAACTGCTAAACCATAACATATAACATCCCATTCCACCAACATGAGCACCTTTTTTTTTTTTTTTTTTTTTTTTTAACAAAAACTAAAGCGACATCAATTATGAAAAGAAGGATTCATTTTAGCACCATTCAATTGATGCACACACTTGAAATGAGGAAACGCCCAAAATAATTTTACAAAATAGGAAACTCTAAATTAAACCTAAACCCTAATTGGTATAAAACGTTAAATTAAACATAAACCCTCATTCGTATAAACCATTTGACCCCAAAAAATAGACCTAAACCCTCACAACAGCGAACATGCGCAGAGATTAAAAAAAACACCAAACCTAGCATAAAATCTTCGCAACACCAAACTTGGTGAAGATTATTTCGATCGCAAATAATTGATCCACCTAACTCTAATTATAGAAATACCGAACCAAAAGAGGTATGCACCTGTACTGACGATGTCAGTGATAATGAATAGACCGGAGCGGTCTGGCTAATGGACCTCCACCGAAACACTTCGGCGCCGGGAAAAAAACCCTCGGTTGCACTATTCATAAGATCCCCAAAAAAGAGGTAAAGATAAGGTTGCGTCGTTGATGTGTGGTAATGAGAGAGAAAGAAAGATAATTCGAGAATACCCGGTTTTATTATCGGGTCACCCAAACGGTTCAAATAAAAAACCAAAGTTGCACTATTCATAAGGTCCCAAATAAATGTTATATAGAAGAATGTTCTCTTTTCCTTAGTTTGTTTATTAAATGTGTTAATTGTAATTATTAAATGTTCTTTAATCCCAACAGTTTTAGAATCTAATTTTGGATTGGATACTTTATGCAATTAAAGGAAGATATGCTAGAGGAAAGACCGGGTTATGAACATTTAAAAGAGCAACTTCACATCTTATTCGAGGCTGATTTACCACCAAGTGTTATGGATTTATTTATTGAATAGACGAGTACCCGTGCATAGCAACAGGATTTTATAGCGGCAGATAGTTTTAACGATAACAAATGTTTATGAGTTATAAACGAAAAATAATAAAAAGTTTGAAGATTAAACATAATGTTTTGAAACCCGGTTCGACCCGGGTTGTTCAACCGGTTGAACCGTTCCGGTCGAAAAACGGGTAAATATAAACTGGGTCAACCCGACGGTTGGGTCAAAAACGGGTCAAATTAAACCGGGTCAAACCGTCGGGTTTGAAGCGTCCCGGGTAAACCCAGTTTTCAATGTGTATTAATAGTTTCATTTTGAAGTGTTGCCATAATAGAGATTTAAAACATTCTGTTAATATAAAGTTTCATTTATTTTGATGTTTTAAGTTTTTCCTTACCTAATATAAATTTTTCCACATTTTACATATTGACTTTTTCACTTTTCCACATTGACCATTTTGCTTTTATACGTGGTATAAATATAGATATAGATTATTGTCTCCGCTCTTTACTAGTTGCAGCATTTGATTGTTAAAAAAGTCAAACTTGTGACAAATCTCACAAATTTTTTTATATTGTTCTTTTGACACCTTTATTTTCTAGTTATCGTACTACTTGAGTTGTTTGCTCGCATTAAAACTAAAAGCACAGACGCTAGTATAAACATATGGATCAGTTTCTGTACTTTGACTTTTAAAATTCAAATGGTCTTCTTATACCTCAAAAAGTCAAATGCTTACAAATAAACTTACTACGAACCTCTTCACTATAAAGTTATCTTGTTGCACATTTTTCTTATCCATGTCCTAGTTATTAATCTTTTATTTGCAGGATGAGTCTGAAGATTATATCAAAAGACAGAAACTACGAGAGCTAGCTATGCTAAATTCAAATTTCAGTAGTGTGTCACCATTCAACACAAGTGGCATGAAACGCAAAAACTGGGGGATTTAAACCAAAGTTGCCCAAAGTGTACCTATAACGCATAAAATCTCTTTAATAAACAAACTTGATTATTACTGAAGTTACAGAAAATTTGTACTCATATTTGACACACTGGTTACTTTATACGAGTATGAATTAAGAAATTTGGACTAAAAGTGTTTGGGGTCAACCCGACATGTGCTAAAAATACTCTTTTTGAACCGAACCTATTTTGACCCGTTACCCGACCCGTCCATTTTGTTTCTTTAATTCAAAGAAACATTCTTATCTTTTGGTCATAAGCTACACTTCCTTACTTTTATAGAACTCTTGCAGGTTTCTGCTATATTGTCAAACCAAGGATTTAATGACCTCGACAGGCTGCAACATAGAAGCCAGAGCCCCATGGCTTCTGCAGGTCTTACTTGCTGGAGTACTTTTCCATAAGAGGTGTTTTATTTATACAACATTAAAACTTAATGTGCACTTATAAAAATGACAGTACATTTGTGATAAATCGTGTGTTATGGCAGAGGTTAAGTAGGACCCCTGGAATGGCAATGGACCGGCAAGGAGCTCCAGCTAGTCCTAGTTCATACACAGTGAAGCGAATCGTGCGGTTAGATATTCCTGTTGTTTCCCTAATGTAAGCTTTCAAGAAGATGCAATGACATACAACTTTATTCGAAGGATTTATTTTACATAAAATAACAATATACCTTTTCACTTGTCACGTTTTAGCAATTATACTCTTTTTTAGTACATCTAATTCCTTCATGACATTTTCTTTTTGGATTTTAGTTTAACTTTGTTGACCGGCTTCTCGGACCTAGAGGCAATTCACTAAAACGTATAGAAGCTACAACGGGTTTCCATGAGTATATACGCGGAAAAGGGTCAATCAAGGATCCCGATAAGGTTCTAAAATTCTATAACATAAAGATTTATATGATCTGATTTCGTGCGGTTTTCAATTCACTAAAACTTCACATCTTAATCGAGGCTGATTTACCACCAAGCGTTGTGGATTTAAGTCTGAGGCAAGCACTGGAGATTATCGAAGAGCTTCTCAAACCAGTGGTATGTTACTAGTTTTCTATCTTCTTCTACATCTAAGAAACCTTTAATATCTAGTTATCATACTACCTGATGTATTTCGTCACATTAAAAATCATAGCACGAACACTAGTATAAACCTATGGATCATTTGCTGGACTTTGACTTTTGAAGTCAAATGGACTTCTTTAACTTCAAAATTCATGATGATTCTCTCAAACAGCTAACACGGATATCTTTTTACCTCTTCTTTCTGCTTTGAAAAAAAAACTAATTAAAATTTTCCGTACATATAGAAATTTCTAGAAAATCTTGAGTTTGAAAACGTAGTCAAGATGACATCAAAAAGTCAAATGTTTGCTAATAAACTTTCTGTGTACTCTTCACTATAAATTTGTTGCACAATTTTCTTATCCATGTCCTCATTGTTGTTTATTTATTCGCAGGACGAGTCCGAAGATTATATCAAAAGACAGCAAGTACGAGAACTAGCTATGCTAAATTCAGATTTCAGAAAAGAGTGTCACCGTTCAACACAAGTGGCATGAAACATCCCGAGACCGGGTGTTACAGAGACAAAAATGTGGATCCAGGGGGTTTAACCACAGTACGCGTTAATATTACATTAGAAAAAACACTATCATAGTATCATTTCACTACAAAAGAAAAACATTTTCACGTGCATACATTAAACCCCTTCCGGATCCGCCCAAAATGGAACCACCATCTTTGCGTAACTATGTGTCCATTTTCAATGCTAACACACCCTCGTATATTTTTGAAACATACTCTTATTGAAATGTTTAGGCTGACTCTTCTGACCAGTGAGAATCATACTCGATCTTTTGTTTTATGAGGAAATGAAAGAATAAAAAGAAAAAGAGAATGATAGACTGGATGGAGTATAAAGTTTAGAGTAAGGAACTTATTCATGTGATAATTGTTCAAGCTTCACGAGTTGATGCAGTTGGGGCTACATATCTATATATCTAATTGAGACATAGAATTAACAAAATTTTCAATTCTGGTTTTTCGGTTCAAAACTTAAACCATGCGTAATTGGCGAATTCAAATTCAGTTATCGAATCTGTTTGGTCCACTTTGAATTCAGTTAAGTTTTTCCTTCAAAAATTCCCAACCCGAATAACCGAACCGTATAACCCGAGGAACCCGAAACATGAACTGACGAACACCCTTACCGGTCCATGCCCAATTGATGTCTCAAAAGGGCCACAATTGAAAGGGTAGCAAAAAGAGTCACACTGTCAGGTACTCAACATGGTGGTCAGATATTACGACTCCAACATTTAAAAGCATAGCTTCAAGAAATAAACATATTAGTTGACTCTACGAGTCAAACGACCGTGTTTCCATTGCCCAATCACAAACAGGGTTTATAGTCTTGCGAAAATAAAAAAACAAGAATTGTGTCATGTAAACGGCGGTCGTTTAGTATCAAATCTTTTGCACTGGTTTTCAGCCTGCTATGGATGTTATTGAATCAGTCGACTTTAATGATCATGGTTGGATGTCATTTGCACATTGACAGATGGTTTACTATGAAAAGTGAAATGATGGGAAGAGTTGTGCTGCTCATACCAAGCATGATGCCATGGTTTGTTCATGTGCACTATAGAGATTGGCAACTATAACTACACGAGTCCAATTTACAAGGTAGCTCACGGTTTTGGTTTTGGCCACTACTAATGCCTTCACTACTCTAATCCTGAGTCAAACCACATGAATATCATTTCTTGTTCACACATAAGCATTTTCATATTCTGATAATGCATATTTATCAAAGATTGATAAACTCGTGTTTGCATTTACAAATTATCCAAAATAGCCGTGAAGCATGCTGAAATGAAAATGTGACGAAGCAAAGAACGATGACAAAATTTCAACAAGTAATGAAAATCGAAAAGGCTTGTCATAATTAAATACACAAGCAAGAAGGCATCAATCCAGGGAATAATAAAAATCACATTAAACTTGATAGTAATACCGATTTCACAAACCTTGCTACAAATCACATATTTGAAAATTATGTAGCATATACTGCATCTACAAAATAAGCCCCTCCCTTGAAAACATCAAATAAGTGATAAAACTAAAATAGATGAAAGTGATTTTTCCACACCTTAACTACAAAATAAGCCCCTCCCTCCTTAGGTAACAGATCACTTTCTTCATCCACACCTTGAAAGGTGGCCTTCATCCTTTTGATCAGTTATTGTCAGAATATATATGTAAATTCGAGTGATCAAGGAGAAGTAGCGATTCCTTGTATGAGCCCATGAAGTCTGAGCCCTCTACTCTAGAAATCCCAAGATATTTGATTTGTTGTGAGCAGGGGTCATAAACATTAAGTGTGGTAAATTGTCCATTCGCCTTTTTAATTTCAAATATAGGTTCACCATTCTTCCTAAACCCCAATATTTTACTTACATGTGCGCCAATTGAGAATAGCTTTCTAAAAGACGAATCACACTCCATCACCCATACACCATAACAAATTGCTCCCTCGACCTTAATGTATCCGGACACAACAAGAGAGCCCCTTAGCTTAGAAACTGAGACACGTGAGATCAATTCGTTTGTTAAGGTATCTGGTAGGTCTACCACTTTAAATTCCTTGGTAATCAAATCAAATGACACAACCATATGATTTGTGGTAAATACACCATCATCAGTAAAAGTCTTCTCATAAACACCCCAATAAAAAAACCTATCTATAGCAATCTGAGTTGAATTATCAAGTCTAATTGTTTGACGCAGCAAATTACCACTTGGAATCACATTCCAAGCCCCCGAACTCAATGTAAAAACTTCAACATGCCAAGGCGTGCCATTTCTGCAATTCATTTTCACAACAGTAGGATCTTTAGTGACGGGACAAACACCGAAACCATAATGAATCCGACTATAAGTGTGAGGGGCAGCAATACTAAATGCTTTTCCGATTGACGGATTCCAAATAACAACCATCCATTTTTTATAACCTTGATGGAAACCATACAAACAGAGTAATCCATGACACGAACCAACAACGTACCTAATACTATATTGTTTAAGCAAAGGAGACACAACAAATGGAACAAGCTGTTGTTGTGGTACCTTAAAAGTTTCGATATCATCGTCTACCAAACAAATGTGCCCATCCAATCTGTAGCTTAGAATAAGACTGTGTGATTGCGTATGGCAGGCGCCGTAACCTTTGATAAAGTCAGGGCTGTCGATGAAAGATTTCCAAGGTTTGAAATCGACTGAACTGGATCAAAGGCTTCACGGGAAGCCATTTGATGATTTCCATTTGGATTTCAAATGGGATGTTGTCTGACATTTTTTTTCCAGGGTTTATGCTACCAGCAATAACAACAATTGTTAAAAATGAATGGTAAGAAATTTGGTGCGCTTCCTTTGGACTTTGAGGCAATATGTAGAGCAGTAGAGCATCTCCTCCAATGTCGATCGCTTGAATAACTTTTGCTCCAATATTCGCATAACTATCCAAATACATAAAAAAGCAACGAATTAAAAAAATAAAGTAAGCAAAATATATAAATATGGGGTTCATTTTAACGGCGTTGATGAGAAACGGACGAATATATATTTTATATCAATCAGTTTTAGTTATTTGTATTATAAATCAAAGATTAGTTGAAAAAAAAAAGTTTTTAAATAAATGAATAGTATTGCACTAAATATAGTGTTTTTTGCTTGTTTACTATTCTTTGCACTAAAATGGTGTGATGTTTAGTGCTAACATTGGAGAACATTTTTGATACATTTTGCACTATTTTAGTGTAAAAAGTATATTTGATGTTAACATTGGAGATGCCTTTAGTGGGTGTCTTTTGAAGGTTTTTTTTAAGGTTTATCTATTTTTATTTGTTTTTAGGTTTATAAGTTTATTATGAAATAGTATCTTAGAGCATATGTGTGAGTTAAGAATATGGGTGTGTTTGATAAAAATAGTACTCATTACGTTTCAAAAAGAGTGTCTATAAATAAAAAAATTTTGGTATGTGTAATTAATGTTAATTTTGATTGATAAAAAGTCATTTTTACCTTCATAGTTAATATAAAAATTAAGAATGAGTGACAAATGCATGTTTTAATTATAAGGGTAAAGTAGAAAATTTTGTCATAATTACTATCCAAAAATAGAATCTTTACACTTTTTTGGGGAGAAAAATAAATAGTATAGTGGACACGTTTTTTGGGACGAAGGGAGTAGTATCAGTAATGTGAGTGGTAACTGTATTTTTCTATAAAGACGTTTGGTAATATAATTGTAATTGTAATTATAACGTGTAAAACAGTTCCTAAATGCTCAAAACTCCAAAATGCTACTTCATGGAGCGTTGAAAAATAAGCATTCCGGAAAAATAGATAAAGCTATTTGTTGTTTGCAAAACGAAAATTAAAAAATCAAAACGCTCAATGTTCACCACTCACGGCTCGTAAATGCTCCTAAAATCTATGCGCTAAACACGCCTTATGTTAGAAAACGGTTGATGGATTGTTGAAAAGGATTAGTATTATTTGAATGAAAGGTTGAAAATTGGTTGATGAATAAAGAGTTGGAGATATCTGGACTGGTTGAAAATTTGATTTATACGTGTGATGAATGAAAGGTAATAGTAGTTTGATAATTGGTAAAACTTAAAGCGAAAAAAGTAACCTTTGTAAGTTATGTCTCAAGATTTTCTTATGAGCCTCATTTGTTATTTGAGAAACGTGTCTTCTTTTGCAAATACAGAAGAAAGAAAACACTATTTTGAAAAGATATGTACACATGTTAAATGGAGTTGGCAAATAAGTACAACGCTAAGTCTTTTTTTTTTTTTTTAATCGTTGTAGGAACCGGATCCATTATTTTTTTTTTGGAATATGGAAGCGTCCTCCTTAGAGGTTTATATCTTTCAACCAACCTACATATGTATGTGTGTTTACTAAGGTATATATCAAACCATCGTGCTTGTATGTGTTTTTACAACATGGTTTGTTTATAAGAGAAAGTCAAAAGCAAAGTGCGTTTATCTATACTCTATACTACATTAAAAGGAAAAATGGTCAAATGGTCAAATGTTGGAAAAGTGGAAAAGTGGAATTGTGGAATAGTAGAATTGGTCAATTGGTCAATTAGTCAAGCATATGAATTGTGGAATATTAACGCAGCATATGAATTATAGTCAATGCATGGTAACTATTAATGCCATATACAAGCCAGCATGAATTGTGGAAAGTTTTGCATGAAAAGTCAATGCATGGTAACTATTAACGCAAAGATATGAATTAGTCAATGCGAGCCCATTCTTTATCAAGGCCAGCATGTATCTTTAGCCCATTCGTATTTTGCAATAGAATAATTCATTTCAATGTATTATTTGCATGATAGCTTTGCATGGTAAGTATTAAAATTTGATTTCAATGTATTTTCAATTTCCAAATTTACTACACCATTCATTGTTTCATAGGCGGGAAAAATTAATTTAAACATTCCGTTACCATGCCTATATAAACAACCCCCAAAACAAGTTTTTATTTCACAACAAGAAAGAAACGTTGATGATGATCTCGAGGTTAGTAATCGATTTTTTTTTATGATCTTGTTTGTTGTTTGTTGTTTGTAATGTGAATTGACACTTGTTTGTTTTTTCCTACAAGCTTCATCCCCCTCCTCATCCTTTTTTCAACCCCAATCTAATTAATTAGAATTGGGATGACGTCATTGTCATCTCAAGTGATGAAGAAGATGACGAAGATGACCAAGAAGAAGAAGAAACAAGTCAGCCTATCAATCTTGGTAGGAAACGAGTTTATTCTTTGGTAGATCAAAGTGAGAGTGACGAAGAATAAACTTTATGCTTGTGTTCTTTGTTAAAACTTCTTGTTTTACATTGTTTTCAAACTATGTCGTGTTTATTTTGTTTCTTGTCCTATCAAAAATGAATGAATGAATGAATTACTTTTTGGTGAAAAGAGTACATCGTGTCGGCAATGGGCTAGCGAGGTTAACTTTAAAGTTGAATCACAATACCGTACATCTTGACTCTTTTAAGAATGTACATCTTGAATCACAATGTCCAATAAAATAAAGTATATATCATAGGATATATGATAATTGTGAGTTTAAAAAGTTGAAACTTGCAAAAATGCATAGTTCAAACTTGAGACATTCATTTGGGTATCATTAAACAACATAATTGAAGTTAACATAAAGGAGAAAAAAGGTAATTTGTTATGAGGGCATATGCCAAATTATGCACGAGCAAATGTACATGTGAAAGAATAGTTCTAATAAAGAGTGTATATAGTATACGTCAATGAGTATATTTTAAAAATTATTATCTATTTCCAATCGAATAAAGAGTGTATATTTTCTAAAATAAAATAAATAATGAGCCCAATGTAGAACCTACAATATAAATATATACCTATAAATACCCAATATACTGTTACAACCTTTAGGGCTTCCATTATGAATTCGCATGAAGAAGTTCCAGAAAATCAAGATGTCGGTATATCAACTTTGTTATTAATTCTGTTTACTTCTTTCGTTTAGGGTTGTATCGATTTATCGAAATCTTGAATGACCTGAGCAACTTTTTCTTTTTTTTTTTAAATAAAAAATTATGTGTTGCTTAATCATGGTATCGTTTTATAGGCAAATACGGAAACTATATACACTAACTCTCCAATTGATATTCATGTTGATGTCGAACAATTTGTCGGAGCTACAACGGCTCAAATGGATCGGATATGGGTGGATTTGGTTCGTAAAGAGATCAAGTCAATGTTGGACATAATAGATGATGCGTAATATAGAATAGAAAATGACACTAACGCTGCTGAACGTTTGATGAAGCTTGTTCTACAAATGATGAAGGATACTGCTGGATGGATGGAAGGCTTGGAACCAATGTTTACCCGATAACTTTTCTAAGAATGATTCGTATTTATTTACTCTATCAAAAAAGTTACTCTATCAATAAAGTTATGTGGAACATTTGTCAATTTTTGTTTTAAATTTACTTCATTTGCAATATTATTTGGTGAATGTTTTTTTATTTACCATGATGTTGATTTCACTAGTACAAAAACGGGATTTGGTCACGCATGGTCGAAATGGAACAGCCACACATTCGCATATTTGTGTGGCTGAAGGTACGAAAATTGACAACATGTACTAATTAGTCACACATGAAAATTTTAATTGTGTGACCATTAGAACTGTATCGCCACACAATTGAACGTTGTGTGGCTAAAGGTATCTGGTGATTTTGTTTCAGATCATTTAGCCACATATGAATTTGGAACGCGTGACAAATACAAGTAACCTTGATGCGTTAGTCACATGAAGTAATATTTTGTGTGTCTAAATCATAGAGTCAAGTTTTGTCACACATTATTTAAGGGTTATGTTTTGCCAACTCTTTAGCCACATCCAAATTGGAACAAGTGACAAATGAAAAGTAAGGTTGAAGCATTAGTCACGATATACATATAAAAGTGACAAATATATGTCACACACTTGAACACTGTGACCAAAAGCCATATATGGTCACACTAAATGTTTTGTCACACATTCGTTAAGTGTAGCCAAAATCCAGTACATATGTTCACGTATGTTAATATGTGTGTTTAAAGTTTAGTTTGTGTTAGCTTGCCCAAAGCTAATCTATAAAGTCACATTTGCTACTAACACCGTGACCAAATGCCATATATGGTCACACTAAACGTTTTGTCACACATATTATTCAAGTGTAGCCAAAATCCAGTACATATGGTCACGTAACTTAATATGTGGCCATTGGAGGATGAATAGTCAATCAAAATACACGTTTCCTCACTTTAAACACCATATGGTCACACTTATTAACACTTTTAGCCACTTTATGGTTAATTGTATGTGACTAAATACCCAAAACAAACATGCTTTGTGTGACTAAATGTTAGAAAAGGCCACACAAACATAAAATTCATGTGGCCATTGGATGATCAATAGTCACACAAAAGACACCTTTCTTCACTTGAAACACCATATGGTCACACTTATTAACACTTTTAGCCACTTTATGATTAATTGTATGTGACTAAATACCCAAAACAAACATGCTTTGTGTGACTAAATGTTACAAAAGGCCACACAAACATAAAATCCAAGTGGCCATTGGATGATCAATAGTCACACAAAAGACATATTTCTTCACCTTAAACACCATATGGTCACACTTATTAACACTTTATGCTTAATTGTATGTGACTAAATAACCAAAAGAAACATGCTTTGTGTGACTAAATGTTAGAAATGGCCACACAAAAAGAAATTTGATGTGGCCATTGGATTATCAATAGTCACACAAAAAATTATTATGTTTTTCATAAACGAACTAACTACTTAATACTAAACAGGACTTATCTTATTTCGCGGACTTAACCTTGTATGGCAGCCTTAACCACTAAAACTAACCTACCGGACTTAACTTTTGTTTGGAAGCTTTAACCACTAAAGTTTTCTGTTTATAAGTATACCACAACACAAAATATATATTTTTTTTTTTGGGTGCAAAGATGAACTTGTATTAATCAAGGAAACTTTGTAAATTGAAAAAATCAACACACACTGATATGGACAAGTCCCATATCAAGTTGCATACTAGGCAACTCTATTCAATATCTGATATATCTGTTCTTATAAGTCTGATAACAAAAACAAACTACCCATATCATACAACCATGGACAGATGACCACACAAAACCATCACAAAGAACACCTTTTAATGCACCACTATGAACCATACACTTCCGGATAGGGGCTATACCAAGTAGTTTACATTCCATCTCATGAATGGCTTCAACTACTTGGGAACACACACCCTAAATGAAGCCAACCAAATCCTACACAATCCTAAAATCTATTTATAAACATGTCTATCAATAACAACTAATAACGCCTGGAATTACGTTTTAGCGCATGCTAAATACTGGAATTATAACTGGATTACGGGAAGACACCGAAGCTTGGTCGTCGATGACAAAGTCAACAAGATTGAATCTGACCATTTTGTTTTGTTCCCACTGACACTCCTCAACAATCTCTCTCCATATGGCGTTTATGGTAACGTGGTTCTTGCCTTTAGGCCTATCGCTGTGGGTGTTGCGATTCACGTTCACATAAAACTCCATGTCTTCCTGGTATCTCAGCAATGCGTTATGGTACTTCCACATGTGATTTCGCCAGAAACTTATGTGGTATGTTCTGCATTAAAAAGAACAATGTAGTATGCTAATCAAAAGTATGTCCATGTGTTGAATCATATATTAGTTTTTTGAAAGCGAATAATGACCTAAATGGTCCGATTTGTATCATTACTTACCAAACGACTCCTGTCCGTGACATATGCAAGGATGGGCGCATAAAAACAATCCCTTTCACTTTCATGCTCCGTACATTCGTTCCATGCACATATGTGTTTCATACGCTCATCTGCAATTGGAATTTAATAAAAATGGTAATTAATAATTTAAAAGCTATTATATGGAAAGGTTTATTTTTAAAATAAAGTCATAGATTATGTCTACACTTTGATTAACATACCTTCATCTACGGGGTTTCTCATGAACGGTCTTGTATGATTCAGCTCCATACGTTGCACAAGTTTAGAACGCATCATCATCCATTTTCAAAGAAAGGGCATCGGGGAAAGAGTATTGTTTAGGAGATTTGTGAAAACAACTCTTGTGCCAAAGAACAGTGTTTTCATCGTGAACCAATACATTCCATCCGTGCCCACCAAACTCATGCACGTTCTTTTCCTCCAAAGTATTTCAATTTGACGGTGAGTGATAGCGCTACGCACGCCAAAGAACAAGAACATCAAATTGGTTATTGTCGATTGTCCCGAAATTGCAAGGAATGACCTACGTAACAGTTTAGTTTAAAGAAAACATTAGCGGGTCAAACAATTAAAATAATCCCCATTTTCAACAAACTTATACAATGTATTGATTAACATTTTTTCTTACCGAGGTTGTGCGGGATATTCATCCAACGTAACCAGGCACATACGTTGTCTGTAACCTAGAAGAGCCAGATCGTATCCGGGGCATTCGTGGCCTGCATCGTTGTACCCTGTTACATAATAACAGTCTTCTTCCTGACGAATGAAATGGAATGTGGCCACATTGATGTATTGGCTTTGATCAATAAAAGCTTGCCACTCGGACCCTTGCAAAGTAATGCGACCACAAACCAATTTCCAGAAACCTTATGTTTGGTTCCCCTATTGTGGATTAGGTATATCCAGCGCTTGTTGGGGTACAAGTGTTTCAAGAAACAAAGCAGGAAGCATCTTAAATTTAAAAAGTAAGCACGTATATCAATTTGATGGTTACATCGATAAATTTATAACCTTAAGTAAGCATTTTAAGTACAACTTACCTGCAATGTCCTAATGTTTGTGCGGTTTGCCTCCACCAACAATTGGATGCTCATTCTATTTTAAAACCACAATCGTCTTAATGGTCAATAAGGTTATCTCATATGCATAACATTCAACTAATACAAGTCTTAGA
The DNA here is from genome assembly GCA_910596185.1 of Chrysanthemum makinoi. Taxonomy (NCBI): domain Eukaryota; kingdom Viridiplantae; phylum Streptophyta; class Magnoliopsida; order Asterales; family Asteraceae; genus Chrysanthemum; species Chrysanthemum makinoi. The sequence goes on along the minus strand of OU343225.1, from coordinate 80,872,787 downwards.
TGATCAATACATCTTTATCATTAAGGTGTCAAACAAAATATGATTAAAGATGTACTACTACATATTTAACTATGTTTCAAAAACCAATAATCATATAGTCCTTTTAGAGTAAAAATCTGTATTTTTTTACGTTTATTCATCTTACCCCATACGTTTGTTAAAATCTAGTAAGAAATCCATAATATACCCAACATACCATACGCCATTGCTTCATCCAATGTTTAAACCTAAGCTCAGATAATTAATTACATAAGGTGTAGTGCTTTACCAAATCATATAAAAGCTATACTAACCTAGATTAAACATATGTTTACAAGTTGTCTAATTAGCTATTTAACAAATAGTTGCTACGTTTTCCACAATCCACATATATTTACATGTCACACAATATTCTAAAGAATCAAATCGCATATAGTTCTAATAAAACGGCTGTTACATTATGATCAAAGGATACTATATTCTTTAGGATATGTTAAACATTGCTTGAAAATTACCAAACATGCATTTGTATCCATCAACATATCAGAAACATGCGTGCATATCAATCACTTTACATTTGCAGTTCATGGTCAATCACTTTACAATGTGTAACATTACCTGATGATGCGGTTGTTGTGTTGAAGAAGATAGACTTGAATATTTTGCTTTGACTATGTGATTAAGTGTAGCCGTAATATGTCACGGTTCTCAAAACTGCAATGATTACTATTAATTAAGGGAAGGATTTTTTGTTTTATTTTTTTAGCTTGTATTATGGGAGCATTGCATATATACCCACTAAAACTCAAAAAGTTTCATATTTCTCCATAATACAATTTTTTAATGCATGATGTACAATGCAACTTAAGCATGTTTTGGGTATATATGCAAATATGTAAATTTTACACAACAATTACGTACCAAAACGGTACATTTGAAAAAGTACGCAACTATTTTATGACCTAAACCCTTGATTAAATACATACAAAATATTTGGTAGAATCACCTTAAAAATAAGTACCTTAACATACAAATAAATAATATTACATTAACATACACGATATCGTAACTTCTCGCAAATAAATACATATGTCGAATACAATATTGGTTAATCGAATATACAATGTAGCTATTGAATCACTGCCGGTGCATCAACGTTTGCAATGTTTTTGTACGATGTTTCCCGTCCTTGAATGTCACGTTCACTGTGATGATAAAAACCTGTGGAATCCAAGTAACAAAAAAAGTTATACGTTGTAATAAAGTATATAATTGTAGGTACTTTTTAAATAAGAAACATACTATTTATTAACTTAGCACTACCAAGATTAACTTAGCACCGACAGTATTAACTTAGCTTCGCCAAGATTAACTTCTTCCGCCCATTCTTATTCGATGTCAAATTCCAGCCCATTCTACTACGACTATATACACAGATGCTTAACATCTTCGAGCCAATCATGATTCATTGGGACGGGTGTATGATAGGGACCAATGATTATATATAGCTTCTAACAGAAACTATATATACGCGGACGCCAACGGACGCCGCCACAATGAAACATGATTGACCTCAAGAAATTTACCAACTTCATTAAAGTACAAGGTTGTGATAATATTATGCATATAAAATAAAACGGTCACAAACATGCGACATAATCGTCTATACATTGCTATAAACCAGGTCAAGATATGGGCAATCTCAAGTTTAAAACTACCCGTCATAATTGATCAAAGCGTTGATGGTCATGGTAAGCTTAACACAGCCTCTATCAAAGTAAGACACCTATGTTATAAGCAAGCAAGTGGAGACAGCTTAGTACTTTAATCGTCATCACAGCCTTTTGCATATCACAAATAAACACATGTGGCCCAAAATAAACCAACTCCCTTTGAGCAAAGGCCTGCACCAGGCGATTTGCTAGATTGTTGAAAAACAAAAGGAACTGTATGGAAACTGAGAAGGGTTAATTATGTTTTTTGAAATCATAATTATAGTTTTGCTAGATTGTTAAAAAAAGTTAAGGAACAATATGATATAGTTGCGGATTCAAAAGGAAGTTGAACATACCTCTATCACATCATCTGATTGATTTATTAAGATATATCATCACCGCCTCTATCAAAGTAAGACACTTATGAACAAAATAGAGTTTATACATGCAAAGGAAATGGTCAAAAAGTTAAATGTCAATATGTTATAAGCAAGCAAGTGGATAGTTTTAGTACTTTGAACGCCCACTCAAAATCCCATTGCCATGTCTACGAAATGGTGCAAAGATTTGCACCAAACCCTGTTGCTATGACGGTGACATAGGAATGGGTTTTAGAAGCTCAAAGTACCAAGTGTAAATAATTATCGATTCTACGAAAGTGTATGTGTTGAATGGGATAATGAAGGAGTGTGGCCTGCCATGAACAATACACACTATATCATTATCGCAATCAACACACCTCATGAAAAAGAAACACAATCAAACCCTTTCGAGATCCCCTACGGTCCTTTTGTCGTTTCAACTCCCTTTGTGCAATTGCATGCACCAGGCAAATTGCTAGATTGTTGAAAAAACAAAAGGAACAGATGGGAACTCGTGAAAGGGTTTGATTGTGTATTTAAGATCATAAAAAAAGTGTTTTCCTAAAAAAGAAGCATAGTTAACCCTTCCGAGTCCCCATACATTAACATTTAACTATGCTTTTTATATTTACTAAACTGCATACCTTATTGACTATTATGCGATCACAACAACAACAACAAACAAAGGCAATAGGCGTAGTGCGAAAGGATAGAGAAAGCATAAGACAAAACCAAAAGGCAATAGCGTAGTAAAAAGAAAGCAAGCAAACAAGCAAACATGGCATACAGGAAAAGAAACAGCAAGCAGCGGGCCGTAAATACGCCAATAGCAAAGCGCAATGAGACATAAAACCAAAAGCCCAGCACACCAAAGCGGGCCAACCTAAGGGAGCAACAGAACAAGCAACGAAACCACGGCACGGGGCCTAAGACTACGGCAAAACAAAACACGCAAGGAGGCAAAAGGGGACACCTAAAAGCCAACCTAGCACCACTACCCGCAAATCTCATTCTTCGCGTCTACTAATCTCATTCTTCGTGTCTCATTCTTCACGTACCCATACTGCATGTATAACACGTAATCGTTATTACCTCAACTAATGATCCATAAATCATCAAACAACTACTTTTCCTATGCAAATGACTAATACCCTGACTAACATCCTAAACTAACATAACACAATATCATCTATAAATCAATAAACATCCTAAACTAACAAACTAGCATTAAATTATAACATTTATACCTGAGATATTAGGCTCAATAGGAAGAGAATCAAGCCCTTTATAATAGCCCTCAAGAGTATTTCATTGACTAACATTTATTTTCATTGATTTTGCGTTTGATTGAAACCCCTAAATCTGCTATTAATTAGAATCTAAGCTGTGTGTTTTGACCGAGTGTAAGAGAGATAAATGTGTGAAATACTGAAAGTCAAACACACACTACTTGACCATTTTCTAATAAAAGTAAATAAATAAATAAAACTAACTTATTTCTTCAAGTTAATAAAGCATTAAAACCTAAAATTAACCATTGTATTGATCATTGATCATTGATCATTTACATATAATTACTTATATAAACAAAGTAGCAGTTAATAGCAAGCATCCATACAACCATCAACTATACATCATCAAAACACAAAAAAAACTTCCAAAGCTTCCTATGCTCCATCTTGGACTCATCAACTTCATCCAAATCTTCCAAGAACTCCTCCTTCTCCGACAGACTCCGACGACATAGCACCAAAAGCCGAGCAGCAAATCAATCTTCCTTCGATCCTTCAACGTATCTCACGAAGGGCATACTCACCAGTTCTTTGCAACATTGAAACGAGTAAACAATCTACCAGCCTCATCGATTTCGTTCTTTTTTGGCAACAGTTTCCCTCTGAATGCTGCTCTCTTCTCCCATCCGCTCGATCAACTTTTTCTCCTCTGCTATGTCTTGCAATATCAACAACCTGAAAGCATCGCTGAGCTTGCCGGATTCAGTGGCGGCTTTCATTTCATCGATATTAGGTGTGGAAGACATTTTGTGTGTTTAGGGGTAAAATTATTGATAGTTGTGTGTTTAGAGTAAAATGATTGATACTTGTGTGTTGATTTTATGGTTAGGTAAGTATACATAATTACAATGTACCTCACAATTTGCACAAATAATCATAAAAAAACACTTAAGAGGCATCGGAAAATTTATTTTGGGTGTTACTGTAGCCCTTTCATATTCTTTCATGCATAAATGTGATATGCAATAGTTCAAGAAAAAAGAAAAGAAAAAAGTGATATGCAGGAGTATTTAGGAAGATATCTAATATTGCAATTTAAACCCTTCATTTTTCATTGGATCTAAACCAGCCCCTATATACTAGGGGTGTTCACGGGGCGGTTCGGCTCGATTCGTTTAGAGATTTTAACTATCCATCACGGGCGGGTAGTTCATTCTACTATCCAAAACCGAACCGTACTAGGCGGGTAACCGGACATGCGGTATCGAAATGAGCGGTTACCGCGGTTCGTCACGGTTAACCATTCAAAAAATTAATCGAATCGAATCGCTAACAATAACATAAATTATAACGTAATATGTCATTTTAGTAAAATTAAATAACACTAAAGATATTAGAATAATAGTAATGTTGTTGTGTCGCAATAGCAACATTCAAATTACCATATCTAACAAAATAAGTAATACTAATTATTTGACGTTTATAGATTACGATCACATTAATGATATGTAATCCATGGACGTTAGTAAATGATCAAATTAGATAAGTAAAAATGCATTATGAACCGTGATAAGCGGGTTTTTCGGTTTCGGTTTTCGATTTAGTTTCTTCGGTTATCGGTTTTAGCGGTTATCGGATTTGCTCAAATTCTTAAAATTTATGTCAACGCAATACATCGACCAAAATCAAAGTTAGTCATCTTTACAATGTAGCACATTGACAAAAATCAAAGTTAGTCATCATTACTATGTAGTCATATCTACTGCGGCGAAGAAGACTAATCTTGCTTTATAGACACTACAACTTTGGCAAACAATGAATTCGGTGGTTATTAATTTGCGAACCATGCAAATTTGCATAACAAAACCCACGTAAACATTACCCGAAAAGGTTACAACAACATTACGCAACAAGAATTGCTGACACAATAGGATGCTGACACATGATAACATCAATTGCAATACCTTACATGTAACTACTTGCATACAATATTACGTAAATTGATGACACAATAGGATGCTCACACATATGTTTAGCCATACTATATGAGTTAGGGGTTGTTTACTTTTTTGAAAACTTTTTTCGCCCGTGTATACACGTTTATACACACATTCATACGTTTATACACGTTCTTGTCTGTTTTAATACGTTTTAAATGCGTCTTTGTCCCCTTTAATATGTTTTTATACGTTTTCGGTTTTGTTTGATTTTTTAGTCCGTGTTTACACGTTTTCGCTAGTTTTTCATGTTTCGTCCGTTTGAATAAGTTTTAGTCTGTTTTACATACTAACGTACATTTTCAAACGTTTCATACATTTTCATATGTTTTACATATGTTTTTCGTCCGTTTTAGTCCGATTTACCCCGTTCTCATCGTTTTACCCATTTTCGTATGTTTATAAGAATTTTTCAACCGTTTTCAAAGGTTTTCTTACACTTTTACACAGATTCATACGTTTATACAAGTTTTCGTCGTTTTAATACGTTTGGTCCGCTTTTCTTCGTCTTTGTCCCTTTTAATCAGCTTTTTATCGCCGTTTTGTTTTGGTTTTTCCGTGTTTGCGTTTTCTCTTAATCCGTTTGTATAACTTTTTACACACATTCGGCCCGATTCGAATTTGTTTTGCGCGTTTAAGTCCCATTTACCTGTTTTCATTGCCACCGCGCCAAGTTTTTACCCATTTTCGTATGTTTTTAAGAAATTTTCAACCGTTTTCATAGGTTTTCTTACACTTTTACGAGATTCACGTTTATACACGTTTTCTTCTGCTTTAATACGTTTTGGTCCGTTTTTTACGTCTTTGTCCCTTTTAATCGGTTTTATACGTTCCGTTTTTGTTTAGTTTTCGTCCGTGTTTGCACGTTTTAGCTGGTTTTTCATCTTTTAGTCCGTTTGTATAACTTTTTACACACATTCGGCCGATTGCAATTGTTTTGCGTTTTAGTCCCATTTACCCCGTTTTCATTCGTTTTTACCCATTTTCTTTTAGTATGATTTTAAGAATTTTCAACCGTTTTCAAGGTTTTCTTACACTTTTACAATGCGTTTATACCGCGTTTTCTTACGTTTTAATACGTTTTGGTCCGTTTTCTTATGTCTTTGTCCCTTTAATCGGTTTTTATCGTTCCTTTTGTTTACAGTGTTTTCGTCCGTGTTTGCACATTTTAGGGTTTTTCATCTTTTAGTCCGTTTGTATAACTTTTTACACACATTCGGCCGTTTCAAATTTGTTTTGCACGTTTTCGTCCCATTTACTCAAACATTATGTTTGTAGGTTGCTAATTATGGAAGCCATGGCTTAAAATCTAAATAATTTTGTGTCAACTCAAAAAGCGAACTTAATTATCCATTTTCGGTTTAAAACCATATGTGTCAACCCAATAATCAAGCTTAATTTCGGGTCAACCCAAGAAGCAAACTTAATTCATAATCGGTTTTCGGTTCGCTTTGGTTTAATTATAGTTCGGTTCGTTTCGGTTTTCGTGTTGAAAAAAATAAAAATATAACAGATTTAACGAAACAAAACCCGATAACCGAACGGATCAACACCCCTAATTTATAGTCATAGTTTAAAAGAAGGAGGACTTAGTTTGCCTTTTTAAACATTAGGTCCTTAGAGATTGGTGGATCTTAGGGATGACAGGGAGGCTGCGAGGTCTAAGCTGCAGGGGTTGAATGATCCCCATTACTCAATCTTAGGAGGAAATCGATACCAAGGAAGAACAAATTCAGGCGATGAATGGTTGAAGGGTTTCTCGCTATGGAATGGGATGTTTTCTTTGCTCTAGTGTCATCTGTTTATGTCTAATGTCTAATGTCTTGGTTTAATGGGATGGTATGTAGATATATTAACAATGGAATATGTATGGATCTTTTGATGGTTTATCCATACGAATGTTAATTATGTTTGTTAATATAAGTAATGTGTTTGCTAGTTTGTTTCATCCTTTTTTTCATGTTGTTTTGAATTTAGGAATTGGTTGTGGTGTTAAAGTTCATATTCGCACTAGTATAATGTATTATTGTAGGATTAGGATGTTCAATTTTTAGATTGTTGTCAATTTTTTTATGACTGATTATGAAGTTTAGAACTGGAGGCGTTTGTTCATGACAATTATTTTTGATTGAACCACTATATTGGGTGTTTTTGTTGTTGTTTCTCCTTTAAGTTAATTGCATTTACATGTTTTCTTATTTTTTTTGACTACTTGAGGATGTTAGAGCTTATCTAATTGCTTATAAATAGCTTATTTATAGCCCTAAAGTAAGGTCTTAGGGCTGTTTGATGTATCAGCAGTTCTTGGTTTGATTTGCCTATTTTTGTGCTTAATTGTTTATTTGGAACTGCTTATTAGTTATAGTTGCTTAATTAGTTGCTTTAAGTCCATTTTTAGCTTTTGATTGTTCATTTGTATGCGCCATGTGGTGATTTTAGTGTATCTGCAGTTATATGTGTTTTTGACACAATTTGGTTTGAAGTAATATGAGTGTTTGGGATGTGGGTAAGCACCATTTCTGTCAGGGGTGTTTTTGGTTTCAAAAATTGTTTGATTTGGAGCCACATTTTAAAATTATCAAATTTGGAGCCAAATTTTAGCCAAAATTTTTAAAATTACTTGGAAATTATGGTTTCCTTAATTGAAAAACTGCCCCATCATTAGCCCTAATTTTACTCCAATAAATTAGGCTTCAAGCAAAACAACGAACTTCAATTTTTACACCATTATTTACCAATTAAGTTTACTAATTTTCTTTAACACATTACTTCTGACGAATCATGTCAACGCAAATCAATTATCCTGATGATTTGGTTTATTCGATCGTGAAATGAAAACACTTTAGAATATGAATCGAGAGGCGTATTAGATGAGGGTGAGGATGCTGGAAACAACCATTCAAATGCAAATGTTGTTAAGAGGGGCATAACTAGGTTAGCTAAGTTTCGCAGGGAATATGGAAAAACGGACGGAATAAAGGTCGGTGTAACCTTCGATGCCTGGATAGGTTATCGAAAAACGAGCATTGTTTTCAAGTTTTTGGGTGATTTGGTTCGTGAGCATATAGGTGTCAAGATTCTAACCTGGAGGAAGGTTGATTCAGAAGCAAGAGATAAAATGTGAGACGAAATCACGGTACACATATACTTTTTTAACTAGTAGTGGCTTGGCTGTCGTAGATACAAGGTGTTAATAAGTTTATCTCTGCATTTACAGTATGTGCAACTAATTAACAACAATTTGTTAATTTTTGCAGCGATATTTTGATGTTGACTTGACTGGTCGAAGTGATAATGAATCGTCTTGGTCAACTTCTAAGGAATTTCAGAATGAAATTGATACAAAACTACATATTGCCCAACCAAAATACCCTTTCAAAACTAAATGAAGTCCCAGCAAAGTATAGTGCAATTATAAAAGCCGAAGATTGGGTTAATTTTGTAAACTACACGACCATGAGGAATACAAGGTGTTAATTATTCATTTTATTCAAGTTCAAATATCTTTCACCTTTTCATATGTTTCCATATGTATTAGTTGTATACTATCAGCATTACTACATCTAAACGCCGTATGATTTTGTGTTGCAAGGTGAGATCGGCAAAAGCTAAAGTGTCGCGTTCCAAGTCTGTTTATGATCATACAATGGGACGAGGTGGATATGCCCGTGTGATAGAAAAAATGGTAACAGTAAACATTTGCACATTTACATTTGCATTTAATAGCATCATAGTTTCGTTTATATTCGTTTATCTTACATTTGTATGTATTTGATGTTTATAAGATCGAGAGTAAAGAAATTGAACCGGATGAAGAACCACCGCGTGGTACGCTGTGGTTGAAAGGAAGGGTGAAAAAAGACGGAGAATATCATGATGATGATATCAAATCAGTGGGAGAAAAATTTGTAAGTTTGACTGCAAATTTTATTATTATGTTTTTTTTAGTTATAAGTTATATCAAGTATCGTATTACTTAAAACTGTTAGTTATAAGTTAATACAGGTAGTGTTTTTGTTAATACTTTTAGTTAATATCGCTACTGTATTACTTAAAACTGTTATTTATAAGTTAATACAGGTAGTGTTTTAGTTAATACTTTTAGTTACAAGTTAATACTGGTAGAATTAAATAACCTATTTCCCATATTGTGTGTGCAGAAAGAAACGGACGACAAGATCAAACAAGGAATCTTGAAGCTTGATCATGGCACTGATGCCATGACAGTTGTATTAGGTAAGGAAAAGGGAGGATATGCGAGAGGATTGGGAGGTGGAGTAACCTACAAGAGGTATTTTGATTCCTCCCGAATCGACAAGCATCGATGAAAGAGTGGTGTTACTTCAAAGTGAACTTGATGATGAGAGGCGCCAACGTCAAGAAAAAAAGGCGGTAATACGTGATTTGATGAAACAATTGGTATGCAGGGGGCATTTGCAGTCAACTTCAACTCCATTGACACAAACGGAAGTAAGACATAAGAAAGTAACATTCCATCTTTTTTTATACCCTTTTAAATACTCTGCTTGATCTTCTTAAACAATTTATATTTCGTGTGTCTCCGGTGAACATTAATCTTTTAAATAGCAGTCTTGATGAGGATGCCGGAACACGTGTTTGGACGCGTGAGAAAGTTGCGAGCATTGAGAAGTCTAATGGACTTGCAACTTTGGAAAAGGAAATTCAAATAAGTGTAAGTAATAAATCACCCCCACAGGATTTTTGAATTCTACATACATTATTTATTTACCGTGTATTATACATATAGGAAACTGTTAAATCTGTGGCATCTAAGAAATCGACTAGATCAAAACGAAAGGATTCTTCACGCGTCAACTTTCGGATCACAAGAACAGAGTCTCCATTAACAGTACTACCACAAGTATGTATTTAAACATTTTCATATGTTCTTTAGTTTAATTAATTACTGATACATATATACATGCAACAAATTATCTATTTAGGTAATTAAGTGCGATGTGGCACTTAAAGAAATCAACTATTATTGCGGAGGGTACCGTGTACAAAACCGATGGAAAACAAATGCTTCATAACAAACCACTCCCAAAGGATTGCTACAGAGTATCTATTGAAAAATCTTTAGTGGATGCAGGCAGTGCATACCGGATGTAGGAAGTAACGGTCTCAAACAGCGATTAAGGATGCATTAGGTGGTTTTATGCATGGCCAAAGGATCAAGTGGTTTTCGATGAAAAGGTACATAGATGCATGTGTTTTATAAACCTACATATATCATTCTTCATATTTAATTCAGTGTTTGATACCCCGGCTTTTGTTTCCTATAGGTAACACCACCAAGTACCATAAAACTGATTGGTGAGAACAGATGTGACACCCTAGGCAAATCCCACATCGGCTGTGGCCTGGAGAGATGCTGGGCTCATAAGATAACATTCGCCTTACAATGACACAACGCGTTTTGTGGTCTACTGCGGTTGGAGTTCTTAGGAACTGGCGCTGTTAAGCGTGCTCATGTGAGAGTAGTACGGCTTGGGTGACCTTTGGAAGTCTTCAAATGAGGCCACAAAAACAAACCGCGGAGCCTACCGCAAAGCGGACAATATTGTGGTCAGATAAGGCGGGGTGTTACAAGTGGTATCAGAGCCTAATATGGTAATATGGTAAATAAATGACTAGAATGAAACGCCACTCCTGAGCCGTTCGGGATGGTGGGGCAAACCTCATCGAGGACGATGAGTCCACTAGGGGTGATTGTGACACCCTAGGCAAATCCCACATAATTTGTGGCACCGGAGAATCTGGCTCATAAGATAACATTCGCCTTACAATGACACAACGCGTTTTGTGGTCATCTTTGGTGGAGTTCTTAGAACCGCGCTTAAAGCGCGCTCATGTGAGAATAGCAACGTCGCTCGGCAGGTGACCTTCCGGGAAGTCTTCAAATGAGGCCACAAAAACAAAGCCGTGAGCCTACGGGCAAAGCGGACAATATTGTGGTCAGATAAGGCGGGGTGTTACAACAGAACTGCACCTAAATTAAATACAGCTTACGTCTCTAGTCATACCATGCAAAAGGAAGCTAAGAAGATCAAGAGTCAGAAGTCGTTAAATTATTGAGAATTTTATTATGTATGACATTACAATTTTATATACATTCCAATTTTATTGTATTTGAATATATTTTGAATATATTTTTATATATTAGAATTTGTTTTGATATATATTGATTTCTTATATGTGACTAAAAGATTCATATAGCCACAATTATTAACACTTTTTGGTCACAGTTTGCTTAATTCGATGCGTGACTAAATGTTAGAAAGCGCCACACAAACATAAAATTAATGTGGCCATTGGATGAGCAATAGTCACACAAAACACACATTTCTTCACTTAAAACACCATATGGTCACACTTATTAACACTTTTGACCACTTTATGCTTAATTTGTATGTGACTAAATACCCAAAAGAAACATGCTTTGTGTGACTAAATGTTAGAAAAGGCCACACAAACATAAAATTCATGTGGCCATTGGATGATCAATAGTCACACAAAACACACATTTCTTCACTTGAAACACCATATGGTCACACTTATTAACACTTTTAGCCACTTTATGGTTAATTGCATGTGACTAAATACCCAAAAGAAACATGCTTTGCGTGACTAAATGTTAGAAAAGGCCACACAAACATAAAATTCATGTGGCCATTGGATGATCAATAGTCACACAAAACACACATTTCTTCACTTAAAACACCATATGGTCACACTTATTAACACTTTTGGCCACTTTATGATTAATTGGATGTGACTAAATACCTAAAAGAAACGTGCTTTGCATGACTAAATGTTAGAAAAGGCCACACAAACATAAAATTCATGTGGCCATTGGATGATCAATAGTCACACAAAACACACATTTCTTCACTTAAAACACCATATGGTCACACTTATTAACACTTTTGGCCACTTTATGATTAATTGGATGTGACTAAATACCCAAAAGAAACATGCTTTGTGTGACTAAATGTTAGAAAAGGCCACACAAACATAAAATTCATGTGGCCATTGGATGATCAATAGTCACACAAAACACACATTTCTTCACTTGAAACACCATATGGTCACACTTATTAACACTTTTGGCCACTTTATGATTAATTGAATGTGACTAAATACCCAAAAGAAACATGCTTTGTGTGACTAAATGTTAGAAAAGGCCACACAAACATAAAATTCAAGTGGCCATTGGATGATCAATAGTCACACAAAACACACATTTCTTCACTTAAAACACCATATGGTCACACTTATTAACACTTTTAGCCACTTTATGGTTAATTGCATGTGACTAAATACCCAAAAGAAACATGCTTTGTGTGACTAAATGTTAGAAAAGGCCACACAAACATAAAATTCATGTGGTCATTGGATGATCAATAGTCATACAAAAGACACCTTTCTTCACTTGAAACACCATATGGTCACACTTATTAACACTTTTAGCCACTTTATGATTAATTGTATGTGACTAAATACCCAAAACAAACATGCTTTGTGTGACTAAATGTTAGAAAAGGCCACACAAACATAAAATTCAAGTGGCCATTAGATGATCAATAGTCACACAAAAGACATATCTCTTCACCTTAAACAACATATGGTCACACTTATTAACACTTTTTGCCACTTTATGCTTAATTGTATGTGACTAAATACCCAAAACAAACATGCTTTGTGTGACTATAGAGTGTTTATGGTCACTAATACGGATTAATCCAACAAAATTTGTACCGAATTAGTCACGCATGTTACGGTTTTGGTTACTCTTTGCAATAGAGACTAATAAAAAGTCAAACACGTGACCATAGAGTACCTATGGTCGCGGCACCTTTAGTCACACACGGCCGAAAAAACATGTGTGACTATATGTATATCGTCACACATATTCGGTGTGGCCAAATCCACTTTTTGTTCTAGTGTTTCTAGACATAGACTACCCAACATGTCTAACTACCAAGCACGTTTCTAAAACAAAAAAGCTACATCAAACTTTCAGGTTTCATTCGAAAATTATATACATTCGAAAATACTACATCACAGTTTAATATATTTTAGGAACAAATCATATACTTTGTAAAGTGATATACATTCGAAAATGTAGCAAATATATTTTAGGAACATAATTTTCAAAAACCATAACAAATCATATATTTAGTAAATTGATATACATTCTTGTATGGTACCTTTGTTTGCATGGAATGTATTTAAAGCTTAATTTTAATATTCTTGGACAAGAAAAAACAAATCATATATTTTGATTTCAAATTTGATAAAACGCATCTCATTGTTTTGTGGTCCCCAAGTATATATTTTCATGCAGTGTATTTCTTGCATCACACCTATTCATGGTAACTATTAAAGCTTAATTTCAATATTCTTGGACAAGAAAAAACAAGTCATGTATTTTTATTTCAAAATTGATAAAATGCATCTCCTTGTTTCGTGGTCCCCTATTATATATTTCCATGCAAATGTATTTCTTGCATCACACCTATTCCTGGTAACTACTAAAATTTAATTTCAATATTCTTGGAAAAAAAACAAATAAATATCTTTATCTTTATCTTTACTACATTAAAAAGAAAATGGTCAACATGGTCAATATTGGAAAAGTGAAAAGTGAAATAGTGGAAAATCAATATTCTTGCATGATACCTTTACATAGAAAGTATTTAATTTGATTCCAATGTATTTCTTGCTTGCTAACTTTGCATTGTAACTATTCAAATTCGAAAATCAACGCCAACCCATTCTAATATGTAGATATGTTCACGTATCTTTACTACATTTACTAGAGTTTTTGCAACAGAAGAAATGTATTTCTTGCAAGTCAAAAAATCAACGCCAGCCCATTCATTTTATTAAGAGTAAATTACATAAATGGTCACTATGGTTTGTCCATTTTTTCACATATAGTCACTGAACTTTTTTTTTGACATACATGGTCACTGAAGTTTCAAATCGTTACAGATTCAGTCCATTTCGTTACATAAATGGTCGCTGAAGTTTCAAACCACAGTGACCATTTATGTAACGAGATTGAAACCTTAGTGACTCGATTTGTAACGATTTCAAACCTTAATGACTGAGTTTGTCAAAAAAAAAGTTCAGTGACTAAATGTGAAAAAATGGACAAACCACAGTGATCATTTATGTAATTTACTCTTTTATTAATATACTATTGGAAAGTCAAAATTCATTTCAATGTATTTCTTGCATGGTGACATTGCATGGTAACTATTAAAATTTGATTTCAATGTACTTTCAATTTCCAAATTCGCCAGCCAATTCATTGTTTCATTGGCGGGAAAAATCAATTGAAACATTTAGATATTCGCCTATATAAACAACCCCAAAACAAGTTTCTATTTCAAAACAGGAAGATTTGCTTTTTCTCATGGCCGACTTTATGTAGCATTGTCTAGGGATATCCCGTAGAAACAACAAAGGTACTGGTTAAACTACGGTCAAAGAATTCCGCCAAGCAGGAATCTATACCTCAAATGTCGTGTATCAAGAATTTTACGCATGACGAGTAACATGTGTTGTTAGTTAATATTTCATAATTGATGTAATGTTTTATTTTAAGCTTCATTAAACATTTTTATATGTCGTTTGATACATGTTAAGAATTTTTGCTAGAGTTGAATTATCACATGTTACAACCGTTTGTAATTACATTTTGATTTTTTCACGTTCTATTTTGAAGCTATATTTAAACACTTACCACAATATTGCATATCGTTAATTGTGCGCCGCTAGAAACCGATGTAGTGAGCACGGTACTTCGCCTAGTTTTAAAATAAGGATGAATTTCATATATCTCTCTTTTCATAATTAATTTCATATATACTCAAATTACAACATTTGAATGCATAAATGTACAATGCCTTTAATGCATGCTTTAGGTAAATATAATTTTTTTTTATTTTGAAGAGGGGAGATATGAAATTGCATAAAATAAAACCATCTTGTTATATTGTTCTTACGTGCTTGACGTACATATGTGGTCAGTGGCGGACCCAAGAATGTTAAAGACAGAAGGCATTTTTTTATTATTATTTTTTTTTGACAAAAGTTATTGTGCACAAAAAAATAACGGTAAAAAGTCGTTGTGCACTCAAAAATAAAGATAGAGATATAATGTTTTGTTGTGAACACAAGTTTTGGAGAATGAATGTGTTATTGAGATAATCCACCAATGGGTCTATATATAGATACAATCAGATAAAGATGAAGTAAATGATGTATATCTTCTAATGTGATTCAAACTCTAACCAATATTAAGGGATATGGACATCCACATGTATTTATCCATAACACTCCCTCTTGGATGTCCATACTATTAATACGCTTTGGGAATCGATTAGTCTATTCATTCCAGGACTTTCATTTGGAATCTATTAGTCTATCACGCTGTAGACGTGCCATAGACTTACTACCAATCATTGGTTTTACTGGCGGGACGCACATTGTAATCGGAGCACTAGCAGCGTATATATGATCTAGTTACTTTCTTTAGGTTACTAAATATGTCTGGAAATTACTAGATCTGGAATATAAATTGTCCCTGGAACTTCAAGTTCATATTTATTAGTGTGAGGAACAACATTTATATCATAATTCATTCCATATCCTCACGCTCATACTCTCCCCTGAATGAATTATCCATTTTAATATCCCATTGTTGTGCGTTATGGTGGATTAACTATAAGAAATGTCGCACTATTACAATATCTCACTTGGAAAATATGTTTTGTGACCAAAAATCATTCTAATAGGGAGGATTCATTATAAAAATTATTGGCAAGATGCTAATTCAGTCATTTTATAACATGCCCCATAAATTAAGATTCTGTTCTCATAATTATTGGCTTTGCAATCAACTAAAGACGTTTTATAAATGTTTTAACAAAAGCAATTCGCGTATGAACTTTGGCTACATAAATTTCAACACTTATTCCAATAATCGCCAAAGATACTTGAAAGTATTCACCACCGCTCTCAATAATACAATTTGGAAAACTTTTTATAAGTCAAGCCCAATCACGCTAACCTTAAGTTGCGCATTTGATGATCATTTTGATGATGCATCGATTTTAAAACTCAAAATGATCCACATGGCGGATGTATAGGCCTACATACATCCTCTTTATATTCTTTCCAAAACTTTATAGGACAAAGTCCTTATTTTAATATTGTGGTGATATATGAACAATTAACTTTCACTAAGAACAATCAAATCTATTTTGCAAGAAACTTATTGTTGTTCTATATATTTCAAGATCATCATTAAACCGATGGTCCAACCGGTCATGCCAATTGATACTACAATCTTGGCTCATAAACCTTGGTTTATGACCACATATGCTTCGGACAGATTTGACTTATATCTAAAATTCTAATAATAGGGAGAACCTATAAATGAGCTATTTCATAGCTTTTTACATAGTGTAATAAAATACTCTGTTAGCCTATAGCATTACTATTAAACAAGAAACACATATTTTGCACAAGTCAAGTTGCACAATTTTCTAAGCTCGCAGGTATATACACCATTGATCGGTTATAATCACGTCCCCAGAAACAAATAAAACAACATGTTAAACATCACATAATAAGTATGGAAGCAACCAATGAAGCCGGTAAGTGGTACGTTGATAAACTAAATGACACAATCTAAGCTAAGGCATCAATTATTCTTGTACATGATATCTCAATTTGTCTGGCAATCTTCATAATGATTAGTTGAAAGGTAAATATATGGGCCTAATACATTCACCAATTAAAAGCTAATAATAAGTAAATCTATTTATAACAAGATATAAATATTTGGTGTCACATATTTACTTATAATTATTCCAAGTAAATGACTTTATATTTGTTTCCATAGCTCGTTCCGATTTTCTTGCCAACATGTCTTACTGACCAACTTCAAACAAAGAGTCTAGTGTCATATAAAGCAACACATAATATTTTCAAATCATACTAAAGGATAAACTTATGCTTTATGACCACATGTGCTTCAGTCACACTTTGTTTTATATAAAAGATAGAGAGTCTCATTAGCTCTTTTATGTTTTTCACACAGAGTTTAATATAATATTCACATTCGCCTATAGCTTTATAAGAAAATACGATATAAATCAAATGTTTTACATACATGCAAACATATAGAATTACATATAATAAATAACTCATGCGTGCATATGCCAAACTCAATTGCACAATTAGAACAACCAACAAAATTTGTATTTACCACAATATTCACAGTAGGTAATGGCTTTAATTTGTATATTTTGTTCATTCATAATCCAACATTTGTATAAAAATAATTATCGTGTTAATCAAGAGAGTGTATAAGCAAATTATCTCTTGTTTTAGTCATGCATTCAAGACCTTATTCACATAAGCACGTAATAATAGCAATGATTTTCTTAAGCAATCTATTAATTAAACAATAAAATGATAGCATTTTGCACTACAATTTATATACATAGGCATCATGCACTGAAACATTATAGTTTAAAGTCTCTTTCTAAAGAATCATATAATTATAAGAGATCACTTGTATATCATAGAAAAAAGATTAGATGCTTAATCTTATATTCTTATCCATCGTGTCATCAAAATAGTAGATGCATAAACCAAGTCGTGTTTCAACTCAACCAAATTTGACAAAAACATATCACAAAAGCATATATCAACTCAACCAGATTAGATGCTTTACTTGCAATCAAAATGATAGTGAACTAGATTATAGCAACACATAAGATCAAAATATATTTCACATAGTAATAGATTAATATAGCTCAAAATACACTAGTAACAAGCTTCAAATTAATACATCAAACCATGGCTAATAGTATATCAATAGCCGAATAGATAACACTATTGAAAAATTAAATAATATAGGACGAATAAAACATTTATGAGAAGTTTATTAACTAAGTCATGATGAGGCCGAACGACATCCACCAAGGTTTCAATGTCATGTATTTGTTTCAATATAAATAAGCCTACTATTTATAATTTAGTTTATTGGCTATGTTTTCTTTTACTGAATAATAATGTCACAATGAAAATTTATAAATAGTGAAATTAGTCTACATATAATATATATGAGTCACATGTGTCGAGAGTTTATGAATCAAGTAAGAAGATACAACCATGGTTATCCTTTAAAATAACTACTACAACTAGTTAGTTAACTCTATTACATATATAAAAATAATGAGCTTAATTTGTAGTAATTTAGGTTACTAATGTTAAAAACTACTGTAGTAATCTGTTAGAATTTTTAATATTGAAAGAAATTAGATTGTATATCTTTAAGGATGTTAAAAGACCTTTTGTACTTTGACTTGCGTTGCAGACTTATGTTTTTAATGTCCAATAATGTATTTGGTTCGCTTCCAAACAGTCAAGTTTATCACACAAGCTAACCACTTGTGAATGGTCAACCGTAATAAAATTCAAACAGCTCAGAAACAAATGCAATTAAGATCTGGAGAGTATAGTGTTTCATTGTCGTTAAGTCCCACGGAGACTTAATGGTGTTTGAACAACAAATTATGTCGAATAATCACTAAGGATAGTGATCAAGTAGGATTTTGGAATATTTATACCTAAAGAAAAAGTTTTGTAAATTACAAAATGCAAATTAAAGAAAATTAAAAAGCTAAATTATATTAAATAAACGCTATCACTATTTTTTTAAATGATGTTTTTCTTGATTTATAAAACAAAATAACTTAAATAAACTATTTTAATTAAAACGTAAAATTAAATTATCTAAAACGCGGACCTAGAATGAAAACGCGTATGTTATATATAAAAATTACGAAGTGCAAGCAGAAAAAACATAAAATTTGTAAAATAAAAGTTCTACGAGTGTAAAAACAATTTTATTACTTACTAAATGACAAAAGAAAATTTTAGAAAAAAGATTTATATTTTTTTGACTTTTATATTTTTTATTATGAATTAAATACTATTTTAAACTAATTAAATGATTAAAAATACTAAAACTATTTAGAAAATTCTGAAACTTTTTTATAAAATACTTTATACTAATACAAAGCTAAGAAAAATACAAAAGGTGTGAAAGCTTGTTTAAATAAGCTGTAAATAAGCTAAGTTATTCGTATAAGCTAAATGGACATTAAGGGGTAAGTATTAAATGTTGCAAGATACAACCAGTCAAAGTCCCAAGGGCAGATGGTAGTGTGTGTGTGTGGTGAGCTGGGTGGCCAGGGTTCGAATCCCAGCAATGGACTTTTTATTTTTATTTTCTTTTTGGACTTTTTCTTTTACAAACTTATTAAGTACACTTAGATAAGCAAATTTTATAACTACAACTTTTTACAAAAACAGCTAATAAGCTCAGTTTGAGCTTATGTTTTCTTAACAGTTATGCAAGAATTGGAAATAAGCACAAGGTTTTAGCTAGTGACTTATAAGCTAATAATTAAGCAAAAGGTAAAATGGAAATAAGCTTAAACTAATGATAATAAGCTAATATGACTACTGAGAAAGCATAATATCTTAAAAATAAGCACTTAACAACTCCAAATAAGCACAAGTTAAACTGTTTAAACGGGACACTTTTTTAGGTATCTAGGTACTTTCTAGCTTAATTTTAAGTACTTAAATAAGTTTGGAAATGGAAACAAACACTGGATTTAACAAGTTTACCAGTTAAGCTTTCCAAAAAGGTAAATTACAAAGTTTGGATTACTCTAATAAGCTTGGGAGAAGCTTTTGAAAAACTTATGAACACTGACTGATTGGCACACTTAAAGAAAATGGACAAAATTAAAAGCCATAAGCAGGCTTATCAAATAAGCTGAGAAGTGAAAAAAAAGAACTGGAACCTTGAGACAGCTAGGTGAGCTTCTTGATGAGTGTCTAAATACTCATCATTTTTGTACCATTTAACCTGCAAAAACATCTGAAAACACTCAGAAATGCATCAAAATGATAAAAATATTTCAAATAAGTGTTTTATGTGTTTTAAACGCAAAATATCAAAATCCGTGAAAACGTATCAAGTTTGCATAATTGGCGCTTTAGTCCCCAAGTTTCAAAATTTGTCAAAACAGTCCCTGTAAATCTAAATAAAGAAAAATATCATTTTAAGTCCCTAGGATTCCTAAGTTGTCAAATTGGTCTCGAGAAAAATTACAAAATTACAACTTAAGTCCCTGAACTTTGTAATTTGGCAAGATTGGTCCTTTGAGAATTAGAAAATGTCAAAAATGGTACTTGTACTATTAAATTTTGTCAAATTCAGTCCTTATGTTAACTTTTGAGAAATTGGCAGCTTGGTCCTCATCTTTCTCGTGAAGTGGCAGTTTAGTCCTTGTATAATAAGCCTAAGCTAAGACTTGTCAAAACCATTTGACTGCCATTTCACCATTTGAACCCTCATTATTACTCAAGGTTTTTGAACCCTAAGTCAAACCAAGCTCTTGGGTTCAAAGCACCCTCGCTTGTCTTCCCATCATATTGCCTCGCAACTCACAAGCCATCTCCCATCACCTTTCACCTTTCTCTCCCTCTCATCACCACTACCCACTCAACCCTCCACATTAAATGCCACCCCTAGTTTGATGAAATGCAGAGTTAAGTCAAACCGACTTTCCGCCAAATTGATAAAAACTACTAAAATGACTCAAAACTCTCCCATTGGCTCCAAAAAGAGTGGATTCTCTCTAAGGACACGTGGAACTCAATTGAGCATAAAAAGAGATAGGAGGTGCAGCAGAAGAAAAAGTCTTTAGTTTTAAATTTTTGTATGTCGATTTTCTTTAAATTGTCTTAAGTATCTTTTAAATTTGTAATTCCAAGTTTTATTGTACTAGAAAGAAGTTATTTAGCTATCATAATTCAAATTGAACCTTTAAATCAAGTTTCATTTAAATTTCAAGTTTCATGGTTTACAAGCTTCCAATCTCAATCTTAAACTATTACATCCAAGCTTCAACAAGCTTATTTTTAAGTTCAAATAAGCTCATTGAAGCTTATTATAGCTTTTAGTGAGTTTATTACAGTGCAAGCAAGCCATCCAAGGTCAATAAAAGTCAACTGATGAGGATGATTTGAATTTGGTGATGATATTGGGTGATGCAGCCGCTTGGAATGGGTTGGAATTGACTTAGAATGATAGTGTATGGTTTGGTTTAAGCTTCACAAATAAGTCGAACTTGTAAGGTTGTATCTTTTTTCATTTTGTATGCGCTCATTTTGTGTTTATTTTGGAACCAGTGGTCATTAAATAGTTTATACATGTTTAATTAGTGGTAATTAAGGTACTAAAGTTAGCTTAGGTAGTTGAAAGAGTTAAATCGCTGATTAGTTTAGATTAATAATCAAACAGTTCTGAAGCGGTGTTTCGATCAGGATTACAAGAGCTTAAGCTCTTGTCTGTGCTTGATACCCGCCTATGCAGCTTAATACGCTCATTAGAATCATTTGGGTCATCATATTATCAGATAGGCCAAAGTCAAAATCAAATTGACTGCTTCTAACCTAAGCATCATGGATTTTTTGAATAGCTAAAGCTTGATTCATGTTCAATTATCACTAGAGTAGCTTGCATCATTGTCATTATACCATATTACATCAATATCAGTTAACAAATTAGGATCAAAGTTCACAAAAGTCAAACTTGTCTCAATTGCTCAAAAGTCAAATACTTGTATTAACTCCGCCAGCCCAACTACAAGGATTTTTCGGGTTCATTCTTGGACCAAATCAAATGAAACTCGGGTTATAAAACTTCATTGGTCAAGATACTTGTTATGATTTTAATGATTTTAGAATTTTTCTAAAAGCCAAAAGTTCGCAGTGGCTTATCTCACCGGCCACACATTACCTCACAAAGCCGAAGTTTCTCAAATTTATTGTTGCTTGTCAAAGCTCCACAGAGCTCTCTAGGTCCAGCTTTTGGTTTACATGTTCTTAGCCGTGTCTAGTATAGTTTCCAACATTTGGTTTTCATTTATAGCTTATTAATAAGCAAGTGCTTAAGCTCAAACTTGGCACCCTCAAACTGTTTTAGCATAAGTACTCAAATAATCAAATCTGCTTAAGTGTGTAATCCAGAGGCTAAGGATTGTTGTTTCTTGCTGAATTTTAGTATTTTTAGCATATTAATGCTTCGTCGTTGGTAGCTTGTGGTGACCATTTGCTTTTTCAAGTGCTTATTTATAAGCGCCTATCAAGCACTCAATTTCCTCCAAACAAGCACATGTTTTTCTATTTTTCTTAGATTCTATATATTAAATTAGACTGAATTTCATAATTTTCCACAAAGCTTGCTATTTTCTTAATTAAAAACGCTTTTAGGTAATTTTAAATAGCTTTAATACAATTAATTAATAAAAAGTTCAAAAAAATTAATTTTTCTTAGGTTTAGATAAATATAAAAAGTAAAAAAGTAATTTTCCAGATTTTTCATAGTTTATTTTGTAATTTTTAGTAATTTAATTAGTTTTAAATAGTTTAAAATTTATAAAAAATAGAAAATAATCGAAAATATAAAAATAGTTTTGAAAATTCTATTTTGTTATTTTAGATTTTTCCAAGTCTTAATTTTATTTTTCTAGGTTTATTTCCTATTTTCTTGTAATTTAGGTTATTATTTAATAGTTAAAATAGTTTTTAATTAATAATAATTAATTTAATAGTTATAAAAATAATTTTCTTTTTCTTAAAATTTTCTTATATCATTAGGTTTGTAAAATATCATTTTCATATTTTTAGGACTAATATTGTGTAAGTTTAGTTTTTAAATTAAGTTTTATAAAAACATAAAATCAAAACATCAGCTTTAAAATTAGTGATAGCGTTTATTTAATATAATTTAGATTTTAATTTCCTTTAATTTGCATTTAAGCCCCTTTAGTTTTAAAATAACTCAAAATCCCATCGATCACTATCCTTAGTGATTATTCGACACCTATGAAAGTGTTAAACACAAGTAACTTTAATTTTCTTATTTTACAAAATATTTATCCAAAAATCCAAAATATCCATCTTTACCCTCTCACATCTTTTTATTCTTCATCCCAACCTCTATAAACCTTTTTGATTCTTTCTACGTTTTTATCCTCACCCCTTTGGTTGTCAATGGTGCGGTGGTCCTTATAATGGTGACAATTGCCCCAAGTTGTAGTATCGGTGAATCCAGAAACGTCCGGTTTTATAACCGTGATCCCTATTCCTACCATAACACAACCGATTTATTCCATCACTACCATTAATCGGAGACTCCCATTTTACTGCTATGAAGTACTATGGAGGTCCTCATCAGATTCCGATTGTCAAACAAGGAATCTATTTCCTAACAATACCACCACTCTTCATATCATGACCAACCTCCACAAGTATCAAGAGAATCCAGCACCACCCTCGGCCTACCCACCTCCTCAAATCTCCTTAAATTTTGGATTTATGAAGATTGAAGGAATGTAAACATTCCTAAGATAATCCAAATGAAAAATCCGGAAGTTTTATAGTCAAGAGCTGGCCGCTAAATTAGATTCCCATATTGCCTTTGAAAAATCTGTTAGGGAATCAATTGCAAAAGAAAAAGCAGCCAAATCTAGCTCTCATTCCGCTTCATTCCCTGATGACGATGATGATGAAGTTACCCTTGATATTAGTCAATTATGTACAAGTTCATCAAGTTCATCGGTTGAAATTCCTTCCATGAAAAAAATCAGAGAAAGACTATGATGGAATTATTTAGCGTAAGAACAAAATGGAAAGTATAAAACATATGTATGCTAGTCCTTCTAAACTCCCTCGTCCTGTTGTTATCACACCAAGCTCCCACTACCTCTCAACATGGGACGAAAATCTTGACACCGCTCTCAAAAAGAATCTGACGACCATAAAGCTCCAGTGTTGAGAACCTTGTCCCAATCCCAGAGAGTCATGGAACTTCATCATATGTGATTCTCTTTCCTCTTGAGTGTTCAAAAGATCATTTTGAAACTTTCTCCCATTTTAGCTGTATGATTGTAAATCTTATGGAGACATTGAGTATGTTGAGGCATCACTTCCCATAGTCTCATCCTCTTTCGAGGAATTCACCTGAACTCATTATTAGTCCACTTTCATCGAAAGTGTGACGATGATCTCTTTTGATTGCATCATCTTGGAGAAACTAAAAATCTCCTATATAATGATCATCCACTCATTTCTTGTCCCATTTCCACTTCCTTCCATTCCTTTCTCTCACTCCAAATGAGGAAGATGACAACTTGGAAAGGAGGTCGATGCTTTTCTAGTATTGATGAGTCAATTCGTGGATGACATACTTACTTTGATTCGAGGGAAGATCCTCTTTCTTGAAACCCGCTGATTGAAGAACTTTCGTTCTCTCCTCCCTGAATTTTGTTGCTAATCACCATACAAGCTTCAAGTCTAAGCTTAAAAAATCTAACAAATGGTGATTGCCTCTACTAATGAAGAATGGGATCAGATTGTGATGCACATCTTTATTCCATTTTTCATGATGGTGGTTTCTCGCTCCTTTTTTCCTTTTAAATGAGGACACTATTTTGATCCCTGCATTTTCATTTATTATTTTTGAGCCGGTTCTATGTTATATCTCATCGCAGTTAACTTTCACGTGGTTTCCAAATGTTTGTCCAAACATCTTCAATGAAAGTCCGATGGAGATTGTCTCTTCCACTTACTTCCCCATGAACAAATTATCTGGGTCGAAAGCAAGCTAGCAATCAGAATCAAAAATGAGAGTTAAACATGGGTTTTCAAATTCGTGTACTCACTCCTAGTGGGAGTCAGCCCCACATGTGTGGTATATAGATTTTAAACAAAATGAAAATTGTAAATATTAAAAAGAGAATAATTGTTGTGTTTCTACACTTAGCTAGTAATGTTATCTTTTTATGTTCTTAAGTTTCGCAGATAACAAATTAAAGACTTTAAATATTGAGACAATATTCATTTCTAAGTGCTGGGGAAATTCTACACATGATCATAAATGTACCTCTTTTAGTCCCTTTTTCCCCAAAATGGCTTTTCAAATTTAAAAAATTTAAGGAAGTACTATGTACTAAACACAACAAATGGTAATCAGTCCACCATGTCTAACCCATATAAGGATTGGCTAACGTGAGCAAACGGCTCTTGGTAAAGATATATCAAATCGGATGACGGCAATTTGCCCAAAATTGTATGGTATTCACCATATCCTTAAAAGTGAAGAGTTGGCTAGCCCGCAAGTTTATGGCTTGTGGTAAAGGCAATGGAAAAACCATAATTGGTAATCAGCTCACCAAAGATAATATTGATAATTTATCTACGAGTTGGCTAGTCCAAGCAAAACGGCTTCGGTAAAGACAAATCAAATCCGTTGAAAGTTGGTGGTTTGCTCAAAATCACTTGGTTATCGCGGTACCAAGGTTCTTACTTGAACTCAAACATTTGGCTACTCCGTAAGTATGGCTTTGGTAAAGAGATGAAATCCATTAATTTTTTCTAAAACATTGCTAGGGACTAGCATATCTTAGCAGGGGATTGATGAGTGTCTAAATACTCATCATCATTTTGTACCATTTAAACTGAAAAACATCCTAAAACACTCGAAATGCATCAAAATGATAAAATATCACAAATAAGTGTTTTATGTGTTTTAAATGCAAAAATATCAAAATCGGATGAAAAACGTATCAAGTTTGCATAATTGGCAGTTTTAGTCCCCAAGTTTAAAATTGTCAAAAATACCCCTGGTAAAATAAAGAGAAAATGTTATTCAAGGTCCCTAAATATTTTAAATTGTCAAAAATGGTCCTTGAATCTTTTTGTCAAATGGCGAAAAGGTCCCCAACTTTCATAAAATGTCAAGTTTGGTCCTCGAAAATTGAAAATGTCAAACCTGGTCCTTGTACTATTGGAAATTGTCAAAATTGGTCCCTTGTGACAACTTTTGGAGAAATGACGAATGGTCCCTCTAGTTTGGCAAAATTGCAAAGTTAGTCCTTGTTATATTAAACCAAACCTGACCCTTCCCCATTTTGACCTTTTATACCTTTTGACCCTTCCTGTTTTTGAACCCTTGGTCAACCCAAGTCAAACAAACAGACTCTTCCCTCCACCTCCTCGCTTCCTCTCCAACTTGCCTCACACCTCGCAACCCTCTCCTCTCCCATCACCCCTCACACCTTATCCCTTATCCCCAACCCCCTCATCATCATTATTCACCTATTCCACCCCTAGTTGCTAGCTTCAGAGTCTCCAGAGGTCAAAATGCCCTTTCCCGCCAAAATTGGATAAATAGCCAATATGAGCAAAACTCACCCATTGGCTCAAAAAGTATGGGATTGAATCAAGAGGACACGTGGAAGATTTTGGATATAAAAAGGGAAGAAGAAGGAGAGGATAGTCAAGAGTTAGTTTTTATTTTTCTATGTATGTCGCTTTTTTTAGTTTCTTAATTAGTGTTTTAAAATGTAATTCTAAGCTTTAATGTGTTAAACTCAAGTTAAGTTATCATTGTAATCTGTTTTAAGAATCAAATTCAAAGTTTGGATAAAATCCTTGTTCTTGTATTCCCACGTTGAGAAATTAAGTTTCAAACTCTTGTCTTAAAGCTTCTATTTGCTTATTTTTAAGCTTAAACAGGTTTACTCAAGCTTATTAGAGCTTTTGGTAAGCTTGGATAACATTTTCAAGCAAATTAGGTTGATGGTCAACAAAAACAACCGGAGCTAAACCGGAAATGGTGATCTGGGTTGTTGCAGTTGGTTGAAATGGGTTGGAAATAGATTAGGTTAGAGTAGATGGGTTTGGTTTTACTGCAACACTAGCTGGACTCTTGTGAGTATTTGTCCAATTTTTATTTTCATATCATATTGCATATTTTTGTATCTGAATCATTAACTGTTCAAATTTGGTTATTTAGTTGTACTTAGGTTATTTAATCTCAGTTTGATCCATAATATTAGCTAGTGTAATGTTTAGTTTCATTCTAAAGTTCAAAACAGTTATATATAGAGTGTTTGGTTTAGCTGCATTATCCGTGTTATAGGCTAGTTCTAAGTTCTTGTTGGTTCAGGTTTGTGTCACTCATGTATACTCATATCTGTCTAAACCTTGGCTCCCAAACCCCATCCAAATCATTTACCAACTGTCTTCATTACTTGACTGTTGGAGTTTTATAAAAGAAAGTTCTTATTTTGTGTTTAAATTCCATAAACATTGCTTGCACTAGGTTTAATTCATCTTATAACATCATTCTCAATCCACAAATTAGCTTCAAACCTCAAATTAGTCAACTCTCCATTTCTTTATCAAAAGTCAAATTTGAAAAAAGTCATTTTGGGCTCAACTGAAATGAATTTTCCTTGATTCATTTCTGGGCCAAATCATGAGAATCTTGTGGTTTTAAAAACTTCCATTGGTCTAATTTCTTATGGTGATTTTTGCATTTTTGTGTAAAAATTTATAAGCATTAAAACTACTTGTCAACATGGCCTCACTTGCCCTTGCATTGACTCGTGGTTTGAGTCCACAGGGACTTTGCAGATAGTGGGAAAAGCTCATAAGAGCTTGTGAGCAGCTCAACTTTGGTTTAGACAAATCCTAGTGTCCCTCTAGGTCCCTTCGCTTCTAGTTTCAAGCTTAATTAAGCTATTTTCTAGTCCTAAGTAGGAGCTTAAAATTGTTTTTAGCTTAAAAGCTCATTTCATCAAATCTTGGTAATTTGCAATTCTGTGGTTTATGCTTGTTGTTTTTAGTTGCATTTGAGTTCTTTTAGCTTAATATACCTTCTGTTTAAGTTGGGTGGCCTTGGTGTCCATTTCTTATTTCAAGTGCTTATTTCTAAGCACTTGACATAGCAGCTTCTTATTCCTCCACACAACCCCCGTTTTTTATATTTTTCCTAGATTCCTTATATTATTTTAGAGTTATATTGAATTTTTCATATTTTTCCTGTCCTGTTTGCTATTTTCTTTTAATTCGCTTTTAAGATTTACTTTTTAATTAGCATTTAATACAAAAAATTAAGAAAAGTTTCAAAAAAATAATTTTTCAATTTTCCTAAGTTTAGATAAATATAAAAAGACAAAAAATATTTTTCAGATTTTTCTTAGTTACATTTGTATTCTTAAGTAATTTAATTAGTTTTAAATAGTTTAAAATTCATAAAAATAGAAAAATAATCAGAAAAATACAAAAATAGTTTTGAAAATTCTCTTTGATATTTTAGATTTTTCTAAGTCTTAATTTTATTTTTCTAGCTTTATTTCATATTTTCTTGCATTTTAGGTTATTATTTAATAAGTAAAAATAGTTTTTATTTAATAATAATTAGATAATTAGTTATAAAAATAATTTTCTTTTTCTATAAATTTTCTTTTATCATTAGGTTTGTAAAAATGTCATTTCCATATTTTTAGGTCTTTTATTTCTTAGATCTCACTTTTATTTTAATACGCTTAACGTAAGTTTTATTTAAACGTAAGTTTTAAGTTTTAAACGTTCATCATTTTGCAAATAGTGATAGCGTTTATTTAATATTTTTTTATCTTTTTAACTTTTTTTTAATTTGCATTTAAGCCCCTGTAGTTTATGGGCTTTCTCTTTAGGTATAGATCAATCACTATCCTTTCCCCTTTCAAATCCTCCCGATCACTTTACTTTGACTATTCTCGCACAATTGGCTTGGGACTTAACGACTGGGAAACACTATACTCTCCTCGATCTTCATTGCATTTGTGCTTAAACTGTTTTAAGTTTGTTACTGGTCCATTCACAAGTGGCGCGTGGGAGTTTGATAAAACTTGACGGTTTTGCACGAATCAAAAAGCTAAAGTACACAAGTTTAAGCTAGCTAATGAGCTCTGAATGAGCTTGAGAAAAAGCTTGTAAAACTGGTGCACAAGGCATGTTTTTGAAAAAGTGTTTAAAGTAAGCTAGGAAATAAGCAATTTATAAGATAAGTAGGTATAAGCTAATATTTTTATAATTAAGATGAGCAGCTAAATTTTACTATCCCAAAAGATTATAGGCTAAACTTGGTGTTAAATACACAATAAAATTCTAAATTTTATTCAAAAACTGCAATTGAGAAATATTGACTTTTTAAAATAAACTAGTAAGTTGACTTTTATGAGATTTTAATTGATTCTATGGACTGAATAAGTTGTATTAAGCTATAATAAGATTGATTTAAGCTAGAGTACTAAGTTACAAGCAACTTTGATGCAATATGTAATCCTAATTCTTAACAGTAAATAACTAAGATAAGTTTAAAACTGATTTTGACTTTTTACTTAAACAAGGACTGAATTTTATTGTTGCAATGAGTTATTAGAACCTAATATGACATATAGCAAATAAGAACAATGACGTGATCAAACTATAACACAGTTGAACAAGAAAATTCAAACAGTCCTTATTGAGACTGTTATGAAGCATTAAGCACTGAAACAAATTTTTAGACCAATTAACCTATTGATTAACTAATATTAACTATATTTAAACAGGATTAAGCTAGAATTAACAAGGTTTAATTACTAATACTAGGAAATGCAAATTTCAAAGAAATAGCTTACAAGTTGGAATTAAAGCATAAACAGAGAACCAGGGACTGAGATCACACCCTATAGCTTCCCAAGAAGCTCTATACCAAAAAGCAATCCAAAATCAGCTCTGCACCAGTTTCTTGATCATTTCCCCATAGATTTTTTATTTTTCACTAATTTATTGGTATTTTTGGGAATTTCTCTTTCTTGAAACTAAACTGAGTTTAAATGGTTCTAAAAGTTCTCAGATACTATATAAAGAGCTTATATAAACTTGTGAATCCTTAACAACACCTATAAACAATATTCAAACATTTTTGAAAATTTGAGCAAGTAAAATTTACATAAACTGAAAATAGGACTTATAACTGAAATTGATGCTCACAAAAGTTTTATTATACACTAAAGATTTGAATTACAAAGCTTAAAAGCTTAGACATACTCTGGAATTTAAAAAGTAATTAAAACGACATAAGTAAATGAAAATTACACTAGTTATCTTCTCCTCTGCTTCTTCTGCTTTCTTTATAGACTTTTTGGACTCCCCACATGCTTCTGATCATTTCCCATCAACAATCTTGGCCATTGATTCAGTCAAACTCATCTCAACCATTTAAATGAAATTTGGCGCCAAAAGTAGTTTATATAACTTGCAGTCGAAATTTTGCAATTAATGCACTTTGGATGGTTGTATTGGTGGGAGGAGAAGAAAGAAAGGTTTAGTAGCTAAGTGTGGATATTTGGTGCAAAAATCAGGCTTTGGAGTGTAACAGGGAAGTTTTGTGAGGGAATGCATTAATTGTATTGTAGGCTATGTTGTGAGGAGGGGGGATGAGATGGAGAGATTAGGCAAGGAGGGGAAAGGTGGTGAGGTGGTGGAAAACTACCCGGTTTTGGTTTGCAGAAAGTGAGGAGATGAACAAGAGGCCTGGTATTTGGCGCTACAAGCCTTTTTGACCGGGTTTTAAATATGAAGGGGGTTCAAAAATGGGGGTCCAGTGTGTTGATAGGGGTCTTTTGGGTTTGGTCAAAAATACAAAATAGGTCCATTTGGTATTAATTAAGCACAAGGACCAAAGTTGTAATTTCTGCAAACTTCAAGGACTGAAACTGCCATTATTCCAAAGTTATTATAAGGACCAAACTTGACAAACTTTAATAGTACAAGGACTAATTTTGATTATTTTCCATTTTTAAATATCCAAGGACTATTTATGACATTTTTCAAAGTTTAGGGACTAAAGTTGTCATTTTGCAATTTTAAATTTCAAAGATCAAATTTGACAACTCATGAATCCCTAGGGACTTTAAATAACATTTTTCTTTATTTGAATTACCATGGATGTTTTTGACAACTTTTGAAACTGGGGGGACTAAACTCAATTATGCAAACTTGATACGTTTTTCATCTGATTTTGATATTTTGCATTTAAAACACATAAAACACTTATTTGTGATATTTTTATCATTTTGATGCATTTCCGATTGTTTTCGGGATAAGTTTGGCATTCTAAATCCAGATAAAACGCATTTAGTGAGATTTAAGACTTCATCATCCCTCAAGGCACTTAAGATATATTGCTAGTCCCTAGCAATCTTTTGAGAAACTTTAATAGATTTATCTTACCAAAAGCTACTGGTAGCC
>OU343225.1:80748431-80841140 GCA_910596185.1 Chrysanthemum makinoi | reverse complement strand
TATCTTTAATAATAATTCTTGGATTTACGCGTAGTTTATTCAAGATTCTTTAGCGTAGTTATCGGCGATCGCGGAACCTAATTTGACCTAATATAGTTCGTCGTAATCTTTTGGGAGAGTTCATGGCAGTAATCTTACGATAAGTTGGCTTTACGAGTCCGCTTTAGTTCTGGCGTAATGTGAGAGATGAGTTACGCCGTAACTTCTTCAAAGTAAGCATACTATGATAAATGTTTGATAATTCTTCAATTCCGCGTCTCTTTAGCTCCAATGCTCGTAATTTACTTGAAAGTGTAATATAATGGAAAACAAGCGTAAATTCATATAAATGATATAAATTACAAGCATTATCTGGGGAAACTGACACTTAATATTTAGGATAATTTGATGTTATCATCCCCCCATAGGGTGTTTTGGTTTTGTTTTTTTTCATAAAACAAAGGCTTGTGTTAGATCTAGCAATCACTTTGATTCGTGGTTAATTCGTGTGTACAAAACTGTGGTGGTAAGACATTATTCTTACACAAATTGGTTTGAGTTGTAAAACGGTAAGGGACAACTCTTTAAACCACTTCATCTTCTTTGTCCAAGAGATGTAACCATTTGCAAGAGGTACGTTACCCATTTTATTTCAGTTAGTTAATTACTATTATGTTCTAAGTCTTCCGCTGTGTACTCTGTGATGTCTATATGTTATTATTTGTATATCATATATCATGACCTCAACAAATTTATCATCTATTAATCAAAATTTAAACATAAATCCACTTGAACGAAATCAAACCCATATATATGTTGGGAAGATGAAAGTCGAGAAGATTCTTGAGGACCGGTTGTCCACCTGATATTAAAACTAGTTTTGTAGCTTCGTTTAAGCAATGAAGTGTATTTATTAGTCTGACTAATATTCCATTTTTTAAGGTGTAGGTGTTTGTGTTTGGATATGATAAACATTGATGGTGTTTGTGCTTGTGTGTAGGGATGTGTTTGTGTTTTTTTGTGTGTCTAAGAATCAAAAGTGTTTATGTTTGTGTGCGTTATTTATGATAAAGACATGTATTTAATGTTTTTTAAATGCATAAGTGGGTTTAGTTTTTTATGGTGCAAGTGTTTGTATTTGGATACGATAAACGATTGATCACGAGTGTACTATCGTAATTATAAGTGCACATTAAGTTTTAGTGTTGTTTAAATATGTATACCTCTTGTGGAAAACCACTCCAGCCAGTAAGACTTGCAGAAGCCATGCAGCTCGGGCTTCTATGTCGCAACCCGTCGAACTCATTAAACCCTTGACTTGACAATATAGCAGAAACCCGCAAGATTTCTATAAAAGCAAGGAAGTGTAGCTTATGACCAAAAGAAAAGAATGTTTCTTTAAATTACAGAAACAAAATGGACGAGTCAGTTAACGGTTCAAAATAGGTTCAGTTTAAAAAGAGTATTTTTAGCACAGGTCGGGTTGACCCCAAACACATTTAGTCCAAATTTCTTAATTCATAATCGTACAAATGAATAGCTTGAGAAAGTTTGGACATCAGTGTGAGCGACGGCGTCACCCTTGAGGTTCGGACGCCGTCCGGGCTTCTGATTTTGCCTTGTTTCTTGACTTTGTCGTTTTCTTCATGTTTTCCGTCCAAATATGTTTTATTCCAGCATTTTGCTTCCAAATGACCTAAAAGGTGAAAATGAACGATTTTAAGCAGTAACGGATGTAAAAAGTAACGATTTAGGGCTTCAATAACCCCCTAAAAACGTATGTTTTAAATCCTTATCACTACCCTCATTTTGTTTTGCAGTTCTTCTTTTCAAGTAAACAACCTGACTACTAGACATTACTTTCACCGGTTGCCGGTTTTCAAGTCTTCCTTTTTAAAGAAACCTCGTTTCTAACTAATGAATTTCCATAAATGGTTGATGCATGTCGGACGGAAATGCCAGAAATTTGTGCCAGTTTGGGACCAAGTTCATCAAGGACCAACAGGCATGTTTGAATGCATGTATTGACTAAACAAACATATTTTGAATCTGTACACGGTTTAACTCTTAGATGGATTGAAGTCTTGAAGATAGGCTAGGGTCGGTCCTCTACGATCTAGTTAGTACGAGTTTAGCTGTAAATATGAAGTATGGTTGTGATCAAATCGATCTATTTTCCGATCTAGTTTCTTAGGCTAGACAAGCATGTCACAAGACGTGGTCTTTATTTCGTTACTTATGTTATCTTTTCAAAATTGCTCAAGGGAGTTGCACATGAAATTGGTTGAGTGTGGTTATCATTAATGGATTGATGTTTATACTAATACAACCAAATAATGCATGTTTAGTCGGACATTTACATAATAATGAGAAAAAATAATGAAACTTTGATGATTTTTATTGTTAATATAAAGTTTGAGCGACTAAATTAAAATACTACACTTATCTTAAAATAAAAAAACCCTTGAATATTACGGTTTAACCTGCGATCTTTGAGATGTTGTTGAAAGGCTTCCATAGTTTTGAAACTGTATAAAAGGCTTCACGAGAAGTCTTTTTATGATCTTCATTTGAATTTCAAAAGGGATATTGTCCGAATTCTTTTGTCCATTTGGTTATTAAGATTTAAATGATACAAATATCAATTAACCACTTATGTACGACAACACATGTAAGAACAATATAACAAAATGGTTTTATTTTAAAATAAACGCACTTCGCTTCTAACTTTCTCTTATAAACAAACCATGTTGTAAACACACATAAAAACGTGACAGTTTGATACCAAAAGGCTTGTGTCTCAATGGTATCATTACTTGTGTGAGAAGCTGCCAAACCAAAATGATTGTGGGTTCAAGTCCTGCTTAGGACATGTGTGAGACCGTTTGTGGTTTGTATATTGTGAGATTGCTAGTTGACGTTAAAAAAAAAATAGGAAAAAATGACGGTTTGATACATACCGAAGTAAATACACATACATATGTAGGTTGGTTGAAAGAAATAAACCTCAAATGACGCATATTCCACAAAAATAAATGGATCCGATACCAATGATTAAAAAAAAGGCAATTTCATATATAAACAACTTAAACACCGTAATTTCATATTTCCCAAACTCATGCTTTAAAAACATTGTGTTTAGCTGGTAGGGTTTTGGATTTTCTATAAATATAAATAGAAAAAAATATAAGGGCGTGTTGGCTTATATTTCACAAGTCTCAAATTTCCTACTTATTTTGAGACATATGGACAATAATAAACCTAGGAAGTGTTTGTTTGATGGGTTTTACACTGTTGGTGTAGTATGAGACCTAAACAATGTTGTTTAGTAAAAAAATGTAGGCCCATACTATAACTTGAATGCCAATTATTTTCTATAGATCATTCCACTCTATCCAGCCAGGATTTCTAAAAAAAATCTGCCAAGTTTTGATTTTTTCATTTTATGTGGGTCTTCTTGTTATTTACACAACTTATTATTAATTAATTATTCTAAATAAACTTATTTTATATGAAAGAAATTAACTATTCCCTCCGTCTCAAAATTATTGTCAAGAGACAAGAAACACACAATTTAATAAAAGTGGGACCACTTTAATTTTTAACCATTCAAAAGGAATATTTCCCTGACAAAATTACATAGTTTTTTTCTTATAAAAGGGAAAGTGGACAATTAATTTGAAACATTCAAAAAAGAAAATGTGAACTATTATTTTGAGACGGAAGGAGTATTTTCTTTTATATATTTTTAAAATATAAATATTATATTATTTATATATTTTCGCTATTCTATTTTTTTCTTAAAATTTAAACAAAATACAAATCTAAATCCAAATCCATATCTAAATCCCTTAACAAACTTATAAGCCCAAAATCTTAAAATAAATCAGAAATTTGATTAAACATAGGCCGAAAAATATATAAGCTTAAACAAAGACCCCTAAAAGTAACACCCAAATTTCATGTCGTTGATTGCAATAGTTCGATTCTTATTGCTGGAAACATAAACCCTAAAAAAGTTGAACAATGTCGCACAACATCCCTTTCGATATCCAAATGGAAATCATTAAAAAGGTTTATGATGTGATTCGATTCAGGTCCGTTTCGAAGCCATGGAAGTCTTTTATCGACAGCTCTGAGTTTATAAAATGTTACGGCGCCCGCCACACGCAGCCACATAGTCGCATTCTAGGATTATCAATGGTTTCTAAGGATGAGTTAAGGTACATTTATTTAGCAGATGATAACAGTGAAACTTTTAAGGTACAACAACAAGAGTCTGCTCCATTTGTTCCGTCTCCTTTGCTTATACAATATAGTGTTTCAGACTTTGTTGGTACGTGTCATGGATTACTGTGTTTGTTTTGTTATAATGGAGGTGATTTCAATTTTGTTATTTGGAACCCTTCAATCCGAAAATCATTTGGTATTGCTGTCCCTAGTTTTAACTCTTACTTTTGGAAACAACTTTTTTTTTTGTTTCGGAGTCTGTCCTGACACTAGAGATCCTACCGTTGTGAAGATTTTACAAATGCTTAACAAGCCTTGGCATGTTGAAGTTTTTGCATTGAGTTCGAGGGTTTGGAATGTGATTCCAAGTGATAATTTGCTTCGTCAAACAATTAGACTTAATAATAAATCAACTCATGTTGTTGTAGATAGGTTTATCTATTGGGCTGCTTATGAATTGACTCTTGCTAATGGCAAACCTACCATAAATCATATGGTTGTGTCATATGATTTGATTACCAAGGAATTCAAAGTGGTAGACCTACTAGATAGCTTAACAAACGAGCTATACCTGTCCGTATCTAAGTTAAGGGAGTCTCTTGTTGTGTATGGATCTATTTATGTCGACGGAGCAGAATGTTGTGGTGTATGGGTGATGGAGCATGATTCTTTTAGAAAGCTATTCACAATTCGCGCACGTGTAAGTCAAATATTGGGGTTTAGGAAGAATGGTGAACCTATATTTGAAATTCGAAGGGCGGATGGAGAGTTTACCCTTCATGTTTATGACCCCTGCTGACAAGAAATAAAAAATCTTGGGATTTCTAGAGTAGAGCGCTCATTTTTCATGGGCGCTTACAAGGAATCGCTACTACTTCTTGATCACCCGGATTTACATATATATTCTAACAATAATTGATCATAACGAAGTAGGCCACCTTTCAAGGTGTGGATTAACAAAGTGATATGTTACCTAAGGAGGGAGGGGCTTATTTTGTAGTGAAGGTGTGGAAAAATTACTTTCATCTATTTTAGTTTTTTTTTATCACTGATTTGATGTTTTTAAGTAATGTCATTTATGGAATCATATGCGATTGTAGATGCAGTATATACTACATATTTTTCAAATATGTGATTTGTAGCAAGCTTTGTGAAATCGGTATTACTATCAAGTTTAATGTGATTTTTGTTATTCCATGGATAGATGCCTTATTGCTTGTGTATTTAATTATGACATGCCTTTTAGATGTTCATTACTTGTTGAAATCTTGTCATCGTTCTTTGCTTCGTTACATTTTCATTTCAGCATGCTTCCCGGCTATTTTGGATAATTTGTAAATGCAAACGTAAGTTTATCAATCTTTGAATATGCATGATCAGAAAAGGTATTCATGTGGTTTGACTTAGGATTAGAGTACTGAAGGCATTAATAGTGGCTAGGCGATATACAATCCTTTAATTATACCATCCAAAGTGTAAACAGAGCAGCGGCCAACAATGCTTATATGACTAGGGAGGCTGTAATGCAATCAAGCTCTTATTGCACCAGTAGGTAACAACACAAAGTAGTGATAGTAGGTTCAAAAGCTTCTTTGATTCATCTCAACCTACTCGTTGTATCCCCAAGTCTCTTGGAAAGCATATTAACTGAAGTTTTAAATATTGCTTCAACACAAGTTTTTCACCATTATTCCCATGTCCATTGTTTGGAAACCTTTCAATTACAGAATCAGTTTTCTGTTGTGCTAGATGTTTAACCTGGTATATATGAATTTTATTTTTTGGGTTATGGGGTTTATTCTAACATTGTCTAGATTACTTATTTTCAAAGTATAAGTTGCATCCTATAGTTAAGTCGATGTTTTTAAGCTCATGAGTTTGGACTTTAGTGAACTCCAAAGCCAAAACCGTGAGCTACCTTGTAAATTGGACTCGTGTAGTTATAGTTGCCAATCTCTATAGTGCACATGAACTAACCATGGCATCGTGCTTGGTATGAGCAGCACAACTCTTCCCAGCATTTCACTTTTTATAGTAAACCATCTGTCAATGTGCAAATGACATCCAACCATGATCATTTGAGTCGACTGATTCCATAACATCCATAGCAGTCTGAAAACCAGTGCAAAAGATTGGATACTAAACGACTGCCGTGTACATGACACAATTCTTGTTTTTTATTTTCGCAAGAGTATAAATCCTTTTTGTGCTTGGGCAATGGAAACACGGTCCTTTGACTCGTAGAGTCAACTGATACGTTTATTTCTTGAAGTTATGCTCTTAAATGTTGGAGTTGTAATATCTGACCACCACATTGAGTACCTGACAGTGTGGCCGTTTGTGCTACCCTTTCAATTGTGGGCCTTTTGAGACATCAATCGGGTATGGCCAGGTAAGGGTGTTCGTCAGTTCATGTTTCGGGTTACTCGGGTTATACGGTTCGGTTATTCGGGATGAGAATTTTTGAAGGAAAAACTTAACTGAATTCAAAGTGGACCAAACAGAAACGATAACTGAATCTTATTTCACAATTTGGTATGGTTTAGGTTTTGAACCGAAAAACCCGAATTGGAAAATTTGTTAATTTTGTTTCCCAATTAGATATATACATATGTAGCCCCAAATGTATCAACTCATGAAGTTTATTTGTAAACATTTGACTTTTTGAGGTCAATAGATTACTTTTCAGAAAATCATCACCAAAACCGAAGCAAATGATCCATATGTTTATACTATTGTCTGTGCTTTTAGTTTTAATGCGAGCAAACAACTCAAGTAGTACAATAACTAGAAAATAAGGTGTAAAAACTCAAAAGAACAATATAAA
Organism: Chrysanthemum makinoi; assembly: GCA_910596185.1. Taxonomy (NCBI): domain Eukaryota; kingdom Viridiplantae; phylum Streptophyta; class Magnoliopsida; order Asterales; family Asteraceae; genus Chrysanthemum; species Chrysanthemum makinoi. The sequence goes on along the minus strand of OU343225.1, from coordinate 80,834,104 downwards.
AAAGTTATGACATTTGTCACAAGTTTGACTTTTTTAACAGTCAAATGCTGCAACTAGTAAAGAGTGAAGACAGTAAACTATAATTAACATGCCGCTGGTTTGAGAAGCTCATCGATTATATCCTGCACTTGCTCATTTAACTGTTTATAACCCGGTCCTCCTCCCCTTAGGTTATCTTCCTTTAATTGCGTATAATATGTAATCCAGAATTAGATTCCAAAACCACATGAAATCAGATTTAACTAAATCAGTTTATGTCCTTTAGCTTCCGAATGAGGTTACCTGTAGCGTTTGATTTAGCCAAACGCATTCTATATTCACAGTCACACCCAAGCCAACCCATCATATTCCACCGTCATGTCAAAACAAGAAACATTCTTAATCCAAACTCACTGCCAAAGTTGTTGATTTTGGAATCTCAAGGCTAGCACCACTTTTGGATGACTATGGAGTCATATCTACCATTGTTTGAGGAACACCCGTAAGTCTTTCTCCATCTTACTAGAAGGCTGAGGAACCTTGGTCTATGGACCGACCTTGTTGCTTTCCTTAATATAGGACAGAAGCTAGCTAGAAGACGTGGCAAAATGGACGGGTCAGTCAATGGGTTAAAGTGGGTAATTTCTGGTAGGGAGCCAAGACGGTCTATATAAATCAGAGTGCTTTCCTTTATCAAATTGCGGTCCAAACAACACCAAAGAGTCTCCATTGCCTATCAATGCGACTGACAGTTGAGTATTTTAAAACTTCTCTTGTGGATGCTGATCAATCATCCAGAGCTGCATCACTATGTTTGCTTTCTAACAATGTGCTTGCATCTTCTGTAGTAATTAATTCCACTGTTATGCATGCAAGAGTATGTTCTCTATCTTATATCCTTTTATCTTTTATTTGAGGTGGCAAAATGGGCAGGTGAGGCGGGATGGGTCAATGGTCAAAATAGATCTTGTTGACCAGAAACACTTTATATTTCTAATATTTATAAGTATCTTGTGTGTCAAATATGATTAGAAACGTTATGGTATTTGAAATCCATGATCTTTAGTCCAATTTTTCAAACAATGTGATTTACGAGGTTTTCCACATTTAAAACCATTTTTGGCGACTTTCGCATGTATTATGTTTCCTTATAACTGATCTTTTGTATTTAACTTGTTTGATCCATGAGAGACAAAACATTACCCGAATTGACCCATTATAAGTAAAGGGTCAAATTTGCCACTTCTACCACTTATCATCTCTTTCTATCTTAAGTAAACCATCTGTATTTCTTTTCAGGCCAGTGGGAAGATGGTGTTTCATGTGTTTACTAATACTTACAAAGATGCCACAGTTCAAGTATTAAACATCGAAGATCTTAACCTACAAGAAGGTGGTCATGATAGAACTCATTTGTCAATGCCCCAAGAATTACGTGTCTCATTCCTATCTAGTTCTGAAAGCAGAACATAATGGGTGCGTTTAGTTGAGGGAAAACACCCTTGTTTTCCACAAAATGTTTTGTGGAAAACAAGGAAAATAGAGATCGCGTTCAAATTAACATTTCCCAACAAAATGTTTTGCAAAACACAAAATCCCCTATTCCTAATTTAATAAGGAAAATTATAAAACAAATTTTAGTTGTTTCCCCAACCCTCCCTCCTCTTTTTCAAAATAGAAAATACAAATATCAAATAAACACATTTTTTATATTTTCAAGTGTTTTGTGAAGATAAATTTCCCATCCAATTTTTTACAAAATTAGAGATAGAAAACACGAGAATTTTTTCTCCAACTAAACGCACCCAATATATCTCAGCGTTTTCTGATTGGCACTATGCTCTTCCAAAAATATTCCCTACTTTGAAGAAAATTGTTGTTCCTGATGACGACATTGTTGTCCAGCGTGATTTGTCAGAATTATGGAATCTTGATATGGGTGGGAAATTAATCGGTGCATTGGAGTTTTGTGCAGTGAAATTGGGTGCAATTAAAAGTTATTTGGGGAACGAAAATTATGATGCCAATTCTTGTACATGGATGTCGGGGTTAAATATTATTGATTTGGGTCGGTGGAGAAAACGAGACATCACTAGAAGCTATCAAAGTTTGGTGAAACAGGTCAGTTGTCTTATGATTTGTTTGTTCATATACTTGTGCACTTATTGTGGTTATCTTTACTTTTTAAACGTTTAACCCGTTAGAGATATGACATAACCTGAATCGACCCATTTGTAACTTCGTAAGTAAATGGGTTAAAATTGTTGCGTGCTCACCTGTCATTTAATAGCTTTGCGTTTATGTAATAGCTACATTATGTGTTGACAATCACCTTTTCTTTTGTGAACAGTGATTGAGCGAAACAACTACACTAGGAGCGACCATGCTCACTTTTCAAGGGTTACTTGTTGCTCTTGATGACACATGGGTGTTATCCGGATTGGGTCATAACTATGGTATTAGTAATGAAGCCATTAACAAAGCAGCTGTATTACACTTTAACGGCAACATGAAACCTTGGCTTGAGTTAGGCATTTCGAGCTATAAATCTCACTGGAGAAAGTTTCTCAACAATGATAACCATTTCTTGACTGATTGCAATGTGAACCCATAATCTGCCGTTCCTTGTTAAATTCAAGAATTGTAATTTTTTAAATGGAAAAAAGGGGCACGACATCTTGACCTGATTTTAGAGGACGAGGATTTGCATGTGACGATCTCCGTGTATTTATAGTCATTTGTTAGACAAGGAAAGGGCACTACAATTTGTCGATGATAAAGAATATCAGGCTGCAATTGTGTTACAGATTTGAGAAGATTTCTGATGGGAATCTGAAGAGCCGCATTCTACTTTTTTGTATGGTGTTAAAGTAGGTAGGCGAGTCGTTACCCTGAATTCTTTTTTTATTTTCACGATTGTTATACTATATTTATTTTGGTAGTCTGTGCATTCATGGCATTAGGGATAGTACAATAATCTGATTACTTTAGACGAGCTACTCTTATGTACCTTTTAGCTTTTAGCCTTGAAGGCTTTTAGGTATTAAGTTAATTGTTGTAATACACCAAGTGTTAGTGTAAGCGAATGTGAAACTGTAACTACCCTCATTTTGTTTTGCAGTTCTTCTTTTCAAGTAAACAACCTGACTACTAGACATTACTTTCACCGGTTGCCGGTTTTCAAGTCTTCCTTTTTAAAGAAACCTCGTTTCTAACTAATGAATTTCCCATAAATGTTTGATGCATGTCGGACGGAAATGCCAGAAATTTGTGCCAGTTTGGGACCAAGTTCATCAAGGACCAACTAGGCGTGTTTGAATGCATGCATCGACTAAAACATGTTTGGGATCTATTAACGGTTTAAATCTTAGATGGGTTGAAGTCTTGAAGATAGGCTAGGGTCGATCCTCTACGATCTAGTTAGCAGGTAACTAGGTACTCATTAAGTTTAGTTGTAAAACTGAAGTATGTTTGTGATCAAATCGATCTATTTTCCGATCTAGTTTCTAGTGTAAAAAAAAAGAAAAAAAAAACCAGATTTTAGTGTAATTTTATTTATTTATTTATTTTACCTTTTTATTAAAGAGAGCAACCCCACAAAATCAAATTGCCTCCCACCTTGAAGCCAAACAATGTAAAACATGTTATGGATAAATACATGTGAATGTCCATATCCCTTAATATTGGTTAGAGTTTGAATCATATACATCATTTACTTTATCTTTATCTGATTGTATCTATATATAGACCCATTGGTGGATTATCTCAATAACACATTCATTCTCCTAAACTTGTGTTAACAACACGCTCTTAGTTATTTTAATCTATACAAGACGTTGACAAGAAAAGGAATGCACATCTGGTTCTCGTTGCAATATACCATATCAAAATATATTAATTTCATGGCATAAAAGCTTCTTTGAATGAGGTCACTCTTCACCCTATTCTATGTTTATTTTATTTTTTTTGAGTGACAGGTTTATATGATTATAAAAGTTACATGGTCTATAAATTTTCAAATATGCTTATATCTTCGTAAATCAATTTGTTTGTTGGAATATATGTTTGTGACATATTATATTTAATTGAATCCTTAAAACTGTTAGGTTAACATTTACGATGATCGCATGTTTTTCAGTGTTCAAATTTTATTTTATTTTGAGTGACCAAACTTATATTTGTGTTGAGTTGGATTTTTGTAACATGCTATTATTTTTCTTTCAATTGGAAAAGTTTGGAGATATAATAATAATAATAATAATAATAATAATAATAATAATAATAATAATAATAATAATTGTCAGCAGTTAAATAACTTGGATTATTCTAGGTATACGGTGATATGGAGATTCTTATATACTTGCAGTATATCTTAAATCGCATGTATAATAAGTTGGTTTTACGTAAGTATAGTTAAAAAAAAAGTGTTTTGCTACACAAGCGCTAATTATATTGTTGTCATATTATTGATTTTCTTTTATTAATTACTCAACACATGTTATTGATTTTCTTTTAATAAAAGTATCTTTACTTGTTATATTGCACCTTAGATCTACTGATGTGATTATGTGCTATGAGTTGAGATCTCTTGCAAAGTGAAAAAAATTAAAAGTCTATAAAGCCTATCATTGAGTGCCATGTGTCCCCCACCCAATCCCTCCATTTTTTCTTATTAAATTTGGTTATGGGGCATTTTGGTCATTTTAACTCATTTTTTTTATTCCATCCCAAAACTTCAAACTTAAATAACTTTTAAACGAAAAACTTTTATGAAAAACCGATTTCATCATATTTTTTTAAAATTTAATTCTCTTTAATGTGGTATGCATTATGATATATGAATCTCAATTTTTTTTCAACTTTTTAAGTGGGTATTGATTTTCTTGAAATTTTCGGCATTTTCGTCTCTAATTTTGACTAGTTTAAAAGCCGAATTTTACAAAACTTAAAACTTGAAAATTGTAGGCTTTTGCCCATTTTTTACCTAGAAATTTGAATCACTCAAATTTGATATTATATGAGTGAGATATTGCACGTTAAATATGAACAATAACTGATGAACGTTATCAAAAATAACTCACGTTATCAAATATAATTGATGAACGTTATAAAAAATAACTCGTGAACAATATCAAAAACAACTGATAAACGCTATTTTTTTGAAAACTGATGAACGTTATAAAAAATAACTGATGAACGTTATCAAAAATAACTGATGAACAATATCAAAAATAACTGATGAACGTTATTTTTTTGAAAAATGCTGAACATTATAAAAAATAACTGATGAACGTTATAAAAAATAACTGATGAACAATATAAAAATAACTGATGAACTGATAAACATCGTATATTTATTAGAAAATTGATGAACTGATGAACAATACTAATTCGAACTGATGAACACTATCAAAAATAACTGATAAATATTACTTTTTCATGAACATTATAAAATATAACTGATGAACGCTATAAAAATAACTGATGAACAATATAAAAAATAACTGATGAACTAATGAACATTACTATTTTTTCTAGAATACTGATGAAAAAAACTAACTGATGAACAAGACTGATTGTGACCTAACTAATGAACATGATTTTTTTTATCGGAAACTGATGAACAACACTATTTGTTTAAAAACACCGATGAACAAAGTGATCTAACTGATGAACATTATTTTTTCAAAAAATGTTGAACACTATAAAAATTAACTGATGAACTTTATTTTTTCAAAAATTGTTGAACATTAGAGAAAATAACTGATGAACGATATTTTTTTTGTTTAAAAACTGATGAACAATGTGACTAACATTGAAAATCACACCTTTTTACAAAATAAATAAGTTATAAATTATCAAGATGTATCTTTTCAAAAAACTTTTATAAAATTTCACTTGACACACTTCTTAATCATAAAAAACCCATTTCAAACACCAAAAATCACACATTTTTATTAAAAAAAACCGTCACAGACTTTTCATCAAACACCTTATATGCACAAAAAAATAACCCCAAATGCATTACTAATTACATCACCAAATCAACTCTCCAACATTGAAAATCATTAAATTTTCCATTTATAACAAGAATTCAAAGATTTCCATTTAGATGATGTAAAACGATTGATGTCGTTTTAGTGTTCTTGAAAAGCAAATGTAGTGATAATCCTGTGATTTAAGACCGATTCACTTGTTAGTTGGGTTCCATCATTCAATGCTTCTAATTGATTAAAATGGTGATGGTGATGGAGACGGTGTTGGTGGTGGTTACAGGTGGTGGCGATGATGAAGATCACCGTTTCATTTTCGGATCTGTTGAGAAATATAGAAAGGATCTGGGAAAGGAGATGATATAAAGAAGATGGATTATTACTTTTAGTGGAATGACTAGTATACCCTTTTGTTTATATGTCTATCTTTAATTTGATCAGATGTTGTATTATGATCCAACAGTTTAGAATGCTTTTTATACTTTTTAAAAAGAGGCACTTTCTATTTGATCCGGTACCTATGTGGTAATTGATAAAAGTATCTTTACTTGTTATATTGCGCCTTAATAAAAGTATCTTTAATTACTTGTTATATTGCACCTTAATAAAAGTATTTTTAATTACTTGTTATATTGCACCTTAATAAAAGTATCTTTACTTATTAAGACTTATACAAAGTTAACTGTATGCCCATAGGTTACGTATAAACGTCTTCTTCTAAATTATTGAATCGTCGTCTTTTTGTTGGCATATAAATTATCGTATGAGTTGAGATCCATGTAGAACTCATATTTGTCATAGAACCAATGAACCAATCATAGCCATCCATTTTTTATCCAAATTAATAAAAAATCATTTTCCACATTTTTTTTAAAATAACATATCTTGCCAACAGTAAATCTTCAAGCTACAAAAAATACACCATCGTGACGAAAATTAAATTATCTTTCTATAGATATGCATTGTTATATACTTTCGACGAAGGTTTTTTTTTAATTTCTTGAGAAAATCACATGTGATTTGTAAAATCACATGTGATTTTATAAAATCACATGTGATTCGTAAAATCAAATCATAAAATCAAATCACATGTGATTTTTGACAAATCACATGTGATTTTTAAGACGAAATTTTAAAAAAGAAAGTTCGTCGAAAGTATATAACAATGCATATCTATAGAAAGATAATTTAATTCTCGTCGAGATGGTATGATTTTTTGACAATAACGATTAACGGTTTGTGAGATATTTAATTTTAAAAAAAGGGTGAATATATTTTAATAAAAGAAATGAGTGGCTATGATTGGTTGATTGGTTCTATGACAAATATGAGTTCTATATTGAACTTTTCTCATTATCGTATACAATCTAATTTCTTTCAATATTAAAAATTCTAACAGATTACTTTAGTAGTTTTTAACATTAGTAACCTAAATTACTACAAATTAAGCTCATTATTTTTATATATGCAATAGAGTTCTGCTAACTAGTTGTAGTAGTTATTTTAAAGGATAACCATGGTTGTATCTTCTTACTTGATTCATAAACTCTCCACACATGTGACTCATATATATTATATGTAGACTAATTTCACTATTTATAAATTTTCATTGTGACATTATTATTCGAAAAGAAAACATAGCCAATAAACTCTCCAAAAGGTGAAGATCGGTGGGATCACCCTGGAACATAGCCAATAAACTAAATTATAAATAGTACGCGATTTATATTGAAACAAATACATGACATTGAAACCTTGGTGGATGTCGTTCGGCCTCATCATGACTTAGTTAATAAACTTCTCATAAATGTTTTATTACGTGGTCCTATATTATTTAATTTTTCAATAGTGTTATCTATTCGGCTATTGATATACTATTAGCCATGGTTTGATGTATTAATTTGAAGCTTGTTACTAGTGTATTTTGAGCTATATTAATCTATTACTATGTGAAATATATTTTGATCTTATGTGTTGCTATAATCTAGTTCACTATCATTTTGATTGCAAGTAAAGCATCTAATCTGGTTGAGTTGATACATGCTTTTGTGATATGTTTTTGTCAAATTTGGTTGAGTTGAAACACGACTTGGTTTATTCATCTACTATTTTGATGACACGATGGATAAGAATATAAGATTAAGCATCTAATCTTTTTTCTATGATATACAAGTCATCTCTTATAATTATATGATTCTTTAGAAAGAGACTTTAAACTATATAATGTTTCAGTGCATGATGCCTATGTATATAAATTGTAGTGCAAAATGCTATCATTTTATTGTTTAATTAATATAAGATTAAGCATCTAATCTTTTTTCTATGATATACAAGTGATCTCTTATAATTATATGATTCTTTAGAAAGAGACTTTAAACTATAATGTTTTAGTGCATGATGCCTATGTATATAAATTGTAGTGCAAAATGCTATCATTTTATTGTTTAATTAATAGATTGCTTAAGAAAATCATTGCTATTATTACGTGCTTATGTGAATAAGGTCTTGAATGCAAGACTAAAACAAGAGATAATTTGCTTATACACTCTCTTGATTAACACGATAATTATTTTTATACAAATGTTGGATTATGAATGAACAAAAATATACAAATTAAAGCCATTACCTACTGTGAATATTGTGGTAAATACAAATTTTGTTGGTTGTTCTAATTGTGCAATTGAGTTTGGCATGTACGCATGAGTTATTTATTATATGTAATTCTATATGTTTGCATGTACGTAAAACATTTGATTTATATCGTATTTTCTTATAAAGCTATAGGCTAATGTGAATATTATATTAAACTCTGTGTGAAAAACATAAAAGAGCTAATCGGAGCTCTCTATCTTTTATATAAAACAAAGTGTGACTGAAGCACATGTGGTCATAAAGCATAAGTTTATCCTTTAGTATGATTTGAAAATATTATGTGTTGCTTTATATGACACTAGACTCTTTGTTTGAAGTTGGTCAGTAAGACATGTTTGCAAGAAAATCGGGACGAGCTATGGAAACAAATATAAAGTCATTTACTTGGAATAATTAAAAGTAAATATGTGACACCAAATATTTATATCTTGTTATAAATAGATTTACTTACAGTTATTCAGTTTTTAATTGGTGAATGTATTAGGCCCATATATTTACCTTTCAACTAATCATTATGAAGATTGCCGGACAAATTGAGATATCATGTACAAGAATAATTGATGCCTTAGCTTAGATTGTGTCATTTAGTTTATCACTGTGCCACTTACCTGGCTTCATTGGTTGCTTCCATACTTATTATGTGATGTTTAACATGTTGTTTTATTTGTTTACGGGACGTGATTATAACCGATCAATGGTGTATATACCTGCGAGCTTAGAAAATTGTGCAACTTGACTTGTGCAAAATATGTGTTTCTTGTTTAATAGTAATGCTATAGGCTAAAATATGTAAAAAGCTATGAAATAGCTCATTTATAGGTTCTCCCTATTATTAGACTTTTAGATATAAGTCAAATCCTGTCGAAGCATATGTGGTCATAAATCAAGGTTTATGAGCCAAGATTGTAGTATCAATTGGCATGACCAGTTGGACCATCCCGGTTTAATGATGATGCGAAATATATAGAACAACAATAAGTTTCTTGCAAAATAGATTTGATTGTTCTCAGTGAAAGTTAATTGTTCATATATCACCACAATATTAAAATAAGGACTTTGTCCTATAAAGTTTTGGAAAGAATATAAAGGGGGTGTATGTAGGCCTATACATCTGCCATGTGGATCATTTTGAGTTTTAAAATCGATGCATCATCAAAATGATCATCAAATGCGCAACTTAAGGTTAGCGTGATTAGTGGCTTGACTTATAAAAGTTTTCCAAATTGTATTATTGAGAACGGTGGTGAATACTTTTAAGTACTGGGCGATTATTGGAATAAGTGTTGAACTTTATGTAGCCCAAGTTCATACGCGAATTGCTTTTGTTGAAACGTTTATAAAACGTCTTTAGTTGATTGCAAAGCCAATAATTATGAGAACAAAATCTTAATTTATGGGGCATGTTATAAAATCTGAATTCGCATCTTGCCAATATTTTTATAATGAATCCTCCCTATTAGAATGATTTTTGGTCACAAAACATATTTTCCAAGTGAGATATTGTAATTGTACGACATTTCTTATAGTTAATCCACCATAACGCACAACAATGGGATATTAAAATGGATAATTCATTCAGGGGGAGAGTATGAGCAGCGAGGGATATGGAATGAATTATGATATAAATGTTGATCCTCACACTAATAAATATGAACTTGAAGTTCCAGGGACAATTTATATTCCAGATCTAGTAATTGCCAGACATATTTAGTGACCTAAAGAAAGTAACTAGATCATATATACGCTGCTAGTGCTTCGATTACAATGTGCGTCCCGCCAGTAAAACCAATGATTGGTAGTAAGTCTATGGCACGTCTACAGCGTGATAGACAAATCGATTCCAAATGAAAGTCCTCGAATGAATAGATAAAATGGAGCAAGAAAATGAAGATGGTCAAATCGAGGTAATAAGACCCCATGATAGTCTACTAAAGAGACGCTAGACATGAAGGTTATTGAAAAACCCCGGGTACATGAAAAACTTGAGATCTCAATAAATGATATATAATGTCTAGTAGAGTATGGAATCGAAAAGAAATAAATCGACTTCGATAATAATATTACATATGAATGGTTACGAAAGTAAATAATATAGCGCTCAGATGAATGTGAGGAAATATAGCGCTCAAATGAATGTGAGGATCTTGGATTAATGAATAGCCAAATTTAATGACGCAAGTAAATAATGAAGGATTGAAGTCTCGTGTGATGAGACATGTGATTAGGACTTAAAGTCAATATACAGAAATATGTAAAACTTGTTGGATATGCATCTGTCTTTGAGATAGCGATATTAAATTGTGCATAAGGCACAAGTGATGGCACACATATTTTCGCAAAGATTTTGAAATGATAATGACGATACATGTTCACATGTGGTGGATTATAATATATTTTGATATTGTATAAGTCTGGCAATGTGAGAAGTAACTGATATGCGTCTAAAAGAAAATGATTATAGCTCATTTGAAGTTAAGATTCCTTAAGAAATATAGAATGCATGAAGCACGTGTCATGATTTAAAAATTCTCGAGAATTGTAATTGATCAAATTGAACAATTCCATGAAATGGAATAAAGTAAATATTTTGATAGTTTTAATGTACACGAATCATGGGTTTATATTTTACTAACCCATCAAAACAAGGTTAGTTGGTTTTGCAGATGCAGGATATGTTTAATTCTCACAATGATCGGTTTCAAAATGGATATGCTTTTACATACAAAATTATGGGAAGGAGACACTAATGATTTTGCATGAAGATGATATAGTCTATACTGCTTAGTTCAAGAATGGTTACATCAAAGGCGACAAGACACTTCTCATTCAAAAGATACTCGACGGATCTATTTAAATAATCTGGTGGATCTATTTACTAAATCAATTCTTACATCAACATTAGGAGATTAATCTGCAACACTGAAACGCGCCAACTCAAAATGATCAAGTGATGTAGTCATCAGAGGGAGATAATACGCGTTGCACTCTTTTTCCCTTAGCCATGGTTTTGTCCCACTGGGTTTTCCTGGCAAGGTTTTTAACGAGGCAACATTCCCAAAGCGTATTAATAGTATGGACATCCAAGAGGGAGTGTTATGGATAAATACATGTGGATGTCCATATCCCTTAATACTGGTTAGAGTTTGAATCACATTAGAAGATATACATCATTTACTTCATCTTTATCTAATTGTATCTATATATAGACCCATTGGTGGATTATCTCAATAACACATTCATTCTCCTAAACTTGTGTTCACAACAAAACATTATATCACTATCTTTATTTTTGTGTGCACAACGACTTTTTACCTTTATTTTTTTGTGCACAATAACTTTTGTCAAAAAAAAAAATAATAATAATAAAAATGCCTTCTGTCTTTAACATTCTTAGGTCCGCCACTGACCACATATGTACGTCAAACACGTAAGAACAATATAACAAGATGGTTTTATTTTGGGCAATTTCATATCTCCCCTCTTCAAAATCAAAAAAATTATATTTACCTAAAACATGCATTAAAAGCATTGTACATTTATGCATTCAAATGTTGTAATTTGAGTATATATGAAATTAATTATGAAAAGAGAGATATATGAAATTCATCCTTATTTTAAAACTAGGCGAGTACTCGTGCCTAGCGGCATCGGTTTCTAGCGGCAGACAATTAACGATATGCAATATTGTGGTAAGTGTTTCGTATAACGTTCAAAATAGAACGTGAAAAGATCAAAATGTAATTACAAACGGTTGTAACATGTGATAATTCAACTCTAGAAAAAATTCTTAACATGTATCAAACGACATATAAAAATATTTAATGAAGCTTAAAATAAAACATTACATCAATTATGAAATATTAACTAACAACACATGTTACTCGTCGCGTAAAACTTCTTGATACACGACATTTGAGGTATAGATTCCTGCTTGACGGAATTCTTTGACTGGTTTAACCAGTACCTTTGTTGTTCTACGGGATATCCCTCTAGACAATGCTACATAAAGCTGGCCATGAGAGAAAACAGAATCTTCCTGTTTTGAAATAGAAACTTATTTTGGGGGTTGATTATATAGGCGAAATACGAAATGTTTCAATTGATTTTTCCCGCCAATGAAACAATGAATTGGCTGGCGAATTTGGAAATTGAAAATACATTGAAATCAAATTTTAATAGTTACCATGCAAGAAATACATTGAAATGAATTTTGACTTTCCAATAGTATATTAATAAAATGAATGGGCTGGCGTTGATTTTTTGACTTGCAAGAAATACATTTCTTCTGTTGCAAAAACTCTAGTAAATGTAGTAAAGATACGTGAACATATCTACATATTAGAATAGGCTGGCGTTGATTTTCGAATTTGAATAGTTACAATGCAAAGTTAGCATGCAAGAAATACATTGAAATCAAATTAAATACTTTCTATGTAAAGATATCATGCAAGAATATTGATTTTCCACTATTTCACTTTTCACTTTTCCAATATTGACCATGTTGACCATTTTTCTTTTTAATGTAGTAAAGATAAAGATAAAGATAAAGATATGTGATTTGTTTTTTTTCCAAGAATATTGAAATTAAATTTTAGTAGTTACCATGAATAGGTGTGATGCAAGAAATACATTTGCATGGAAATATATAATAGGGGACCACGAAACAAGGAGATGCGTTTTATCAATTTTGAAATCAAAATATATGAGTTGTTTTTTCTTGTCCAAAAATATTGAAATTAAGCTTTAATAGTTACCATGAATAGGTGTGATGCAAGAAATACATTGCATGAAAATATATACTTAGGGACCACAAAACAATGAGATGCGTTTTATCAAATTTGAAATAAAAATACGTGATTTGTTTTTTCTTGTCCAAGAATATTAAAATTAAGCTTTAAATACATTCCATGCAAACAAAGGTACCATACAAGAATGTATATCAATTTACTAAATATATGATTTGTTATGGTTTTTGAAAATTATGTTCCTAAAATATATTTGCTACATTTTCGAATGTATATCACTTTACAAAGTATATGATTTGTTCCTAAAATATATTAAACTTTGATGTAGTATTTTCGAATGTATATAATTTTCGAATGAAACACGAAAGTTTGATGTAGTTTTTTTGTTTTAGAAACGTGCTTGGTAGTTAGACATGTTGGGTAGTCTATGTCTAGAAATCAACATCATGGTAAATAAAAAAACATTCACCAAATAATATTGCAAATGAAGTAAATTTAAAACAAAAATTGACAAATGTTCCACATAACTTTATTGATAGAGTAACTTTTTTGATAGAGTAAATAAATACGAATCATTCTTAGAAAAGTTATCGAGTAAACATTGGTTCCAAGCCTTCCATCCATCCAGCAGTATCCTTCATCATTTGTAGAACAAGCTTCATCAAACTTTCAGCAGCGTTAGTGTCATTTTCTATTCTATATTCCGCATCATCTATTATGTCCAACATTGACTTGATCTCTTTACGAACCAAGTCCACCCATATCCGATCCATTTGAGCCGTTGTAGCTCCGGAAAATTGTTCGACATCAACATGAATATCAATTGGAGAGTTAGTGTATAGTTTCGTATTTGTCTATAAAATGATACCATGATTAAGCAACACATAATTTTTTATTTAAAAAAAAAGAAAAAAAAAAAGTTGCTTCAGTCATTCAAGATTTTGATAAATCGATAAAACCCTAAACGAAAGAAGTAAACAGAATTAATAACAAAGTTGATATACCGACATCTTGATTTCCTGGAACTTCTTCATGCGAATTCATAATGGAAGCCCTAAAGGTTGTAACATTATATTGGGTATTTATAGGTATATATTTATATTGTAGGTTCTACATTGGGCTCCTTATTTATTTTATTTTAGAAAATATACACTCTTTATTCGATTGGACATAGATAATAGTTTTTAAAATATACTCATTGACGTATACTATATACACTCTTTATTAGAACTATTCTTTCACATGTACATTTGCTCGTGCATAATTTGGCATACGCCCTCATAACAAATTACCTTTTTTCTCCTTTATGTTAACTTCAATTATGTTGTTTAATGATACCCAAATGAATGTCTCAAGTTTGAACTATGCATTTTTGCAAGTTTCAACTTTTTAAACTCACAATTATCATATATCCTATGATATATACTTTATTTTATTGGACATTGTGATTCAAGATGTACATTCTTAAAAGAGTCAAGATGTACGGTATTGTGATTCAACTTTAAAGTTAACCTCGCTAGCCCATTGCCGACACGATGTACTCTTTCACCAAAAAAGTAATTCATTCATTCATTCATTTTTGATAGGACAAGAAACAAAATAAACAAGAAATAGTTTGAAAACAATGTAAAACAAGAAGTTTTAACAAAGACCACAAGCATAAAGTTTATTCTTCGTCACTCTCACTTTGATCTACCAAAGAATAAACTCGTTTCCTACCAAGATTGATAGGCTGACTTGTTTCTTCTTCTTCTTGGTCATCTTCGTCATCTTCTTCATCACTTGAGATGACAATGACGTCATCCCAATTCCAATTAATTAGATTGGGGTTGAAAAAAGGATGAGGAGGGAGATGTGGAGGAGGGGGATGAAGCTTGTAGGAAAAAACAAACAAGTGTCAATTCACATTACAAACAACAAACAAGATCATAAAAAAAAATCGATTACTAACCTCGAGATCATCATCAACGTTTCTTTCTTGTTGTGAAATAAAAACTTGTTTTGGGGGTTGTTTATATAGGCATGGTAACGAAATGTTTAAATTAATTTTTCCTGCCTATGAAACAATGAATGGTGTAGTAAATTTGGAAATTGAAAATACATTGAAATCAAATTTTAATACTTACCATGCAAAGCTATCATGCAAATAATACATTGAAATGAATTATTCTATTGCAAAATACGAATGGGCTAAAGATACATGTTGACCTTGATAAAGAATGGGCTCGCATTGACTAATTCATATGCTGCGTTAATAGTTACCATGCATTGACTATAATTCATATGTTGCGTTAATATTCCACAATTCATATGCTTGACTAATTGACCAATTGACCAATTCCACTATTCCACAATTCCACTTTTCCACTTTTCCAACATTTGACCATTTGACCATTTTTCCTTTTAATGTAGTATAGATTAACGCACTTTGCTTTTGACTTTCTCTTATAAACAAACCATGTTGTAAAAACACATACAAGCACGATGGTTTGATATATACCTTAGTAAACACACATACATATGTAGGTTGGTTGAAAGATATAAACCTCTAAGGAGGACGCTTCCATATTCCAAAAAAAATAATGGATCTGGTTCCTAGCGATTACAAAAAAAGACTTAGCGCTGTACTTATTTGCCTACTCCATTTAACATGTGTACATATCTTTTCAAAATAGTGTTTTTTTCTTCTATATTTGCAAAAGAAAACACGTTTCTCAAATAACAAATGAGGCTCATAAGAAAATCTTGAGACATAACTTACAAAGGTTACTTTTTTCGCTTTAAGTTTTACCAATTATCAAACTACTATTACCTTTCATTCATCACACGTATAAACCAAGTTTTCAACCAGTCCAGATATCTCCAACTCTTTATTCATCAACCAATTTTCAAACTTTCATTCAAATAATACTAATCCTTTTCAACAATCCATCAACCGTTTTCTAACATAAGGCGTGTTTAGCGCAGAGATTTTAGGAGCATTTACGAGCCGTGAGCGGTGAACATTGAGCGTTTTGATTTTTTAATTTTCGTTTTGCAAACAACAAATAGCTTTATCTATTTTTCCGGAATGCTTATTTTTCAACGCTCCATGAAGTAGCATTTTGGAGTTTTGAGCATTTAGGAACTGTTTTACACGTTATAATTACAATTACAATTATATTACCAAACGTCTTTATAGAAAAATACAGATTACCACTCACATTCTTGATACTACTCCCTTCGTCCCAAAAAATGTCCACTATACTATTTATTTTTCTCCCAAAAAAAGTGTAAAGATTTTATTTTTGGATAGTAATTATGACAAAATTTTCTATACCCTTATAATTAAAACATGCATTTGTCACTCATTCTTAATTTTTATATTAACTATGAAAGTAAAAATAACTTTTTATCAATCAAAATTAACATTAATTCATGCCATAATTTATTCATTTTTTATTTATAGACACTCTTTTTGAAACAGAATGAGTACTATTTTTATCAAACACGCCCATTTTCTTAACTCACACATATGCTCTAAGATACTATTTCATAATAAACTTATAAACCTCAAAACAAATAAAAATAGATAAACCTTAAAAAAACCTTCAAAAGACACCCACTAAAGGCATCTCCAATGTTAACATCAAATATACTTATTACACTAAAATAGTGCAAAATGTATCAAAAATGTTCTCCAATGTTAGCACTAAACATCACACCATTTTAGTGCAAAGAATAGTAAACAAGCAAAAAACACTATATTTAGTGCAATACTATTCATTTATTTAAAAACTTTTTTTTAACTAATCTTTGATTTATAATACAAATAACTAAAAAGTGATTGATATAAAATATATATTAGATACGTTTCTCATCACGCCGTTAAAATGAACCCGATATTTATATATTTTGCTTACTTTATTTTTTTAATTCGTTGCTTTTTTATGTATTTGGATAGTTATGCGAATATTGGAGCAAAAGTTATTCAAACGATCGACATTGGAGGAGATGCTCTATTGCTCTACATATTGCCTCAAAGTCCAATGGAAGCGCACCAAATTTCTTACCATTTATTTTTAACAATTGTTGTTATTCTTTGGTAACATAAACCACGGAAAAAATGTCAGACAACATCCCATTTGAAATCCAAATGGAAATAATCAAATGGCTTCCCGTGAAGCCTTTGATTCAGTTCAGGTCGATTTCGAAACCTTGGAAATCTTTCATCGACAACCCTGACTTTATCAAAGGTTACGGTGCCTGCCATACGCAATCACACAGTCTTATTCTAAGCTACATATTGGATGGGCACATTTGTTTGGTATCACGATGATATCAAACTTTTAAGGTACTACAACAACAGCTTGTTCCGTTTGTTGTGTCTCCTTTGCTTAAACAATATAGTATTAGGTACATTGTTGGTTCGTGTCATGGATTACTCTGTTTTTATGGTTTCCATCAAGGTTTTAAAAAATGGATGGTTGTTATTTGGAATCCGTCAATCGGAAAAGCATTTAGTATTGCTGCCCCTCACACTTATAGTCGGATTCAATATGGTTTCGGTGTTTGTCCCGTCACTAAAGATCCTGTTGGAAAATTTAGTGCACTTGTGGGATTAGTTCACACCTTGTAATGGGTTAGGAGGTACGGAGTGTACACCCATAAGGTCCATGAACACCCTCACTCTTGTTGTGGTTTGTATTGGTAGTGCTAGTAGAAAGTCTTTGCTTGTGGAAAGTGCTGCTTGTGGTTTCCAGCGATAGCGATGTTTCCACTGAAGCTTGTGTTTCCACTGAAGCTTGTGGATTCCAATGAAGCAGTGTATCCAGCGATAGCACTATGAAAGTCTTGCTAGTGTGAAAGTCTTGCTAATGGTATGAAAGTACTTGCTAGTGTTAAAGTATGCTAGTGTTAAAGTAATCTTGCTAAATGGCGCTATTACAAGCGCTTAATGACCATGTTTAACTGGTCATGTAACCACTAACGGCTATAATGGGGATAATTATGAGGCTATTAATGGGCCGATTAATACTCATAATTCCATTTGACTAGCTAAGAGTAACCTCCTATAAATAGGAGATCGATTATGCATGACAAACACCTGAGAAAACATAAACACTTATTAGCGCAAGGGTTATAGAATTGTGCCTAATTCCATAAGCGCATTTGGTCTTATCCCAAGTAGATACGTGTAACCAGGCATTAGGGTCGAATAGTTTACTTTGGAAAGTTATTACACGATTCCAAGTGATATCCGGTAACCACCTAGTGGTATTGCTACTTTCATTGATTGTCTTAACCGCGGGAGATACACACCAACAATCAAAGTAAACTATTTGTGATAATCAATGGCAACTGCTGCAATGAAACACATGGCTTCAAACTTTGCTAAGCTGAACAAGTTTGAAGGGGTGGACTTTAGGAGGTGGCAGAAGAAGATGCACTTCTTGCGGTCAAGTATGAGTGTGGTGTATGTGCTAACCACACCCATTCCTGATGATGGTGATGATGCTACTGTGGAGCGGATCAGGAGGAGGAGCAAATGGGAGAATGATGACTACATATGCAGAGGTCTTATTCTTAATGGTATGTCTGATTCTCTGTTTGATATTTATCAGAACTTTGAATCTTCCAAAGAACTGTGGGATTCCTTAGATGCCAAATATATGGCTGAGGATGCATCAAGTAAGAAGTTCCTTGTTAGTAATTTCACAAATTACAAAATGATGATTCAAGACCGGTTATGGAACAATACAATGAACTTCTTGGAATACTTGGAAGGTTTACACAACACAATATGAACATGGATGAGGCTATTAAAGTCTCTTGTGTCATTGACAAACTCCCTCCTTCTTGGAAAGATTTCAAGCATACCTTGAAACATAAGAAAGAGTTAACTCGGTTGAGTTGAAGGCATCTGCGCATTGAGGAATCTCTCAAGGTGCAGGATAATGACAAGCCAAAGAGTAGCAATGCTCTTGGACCATCTTGTCAATCACGGTGGAACATAACAACTCCACCAGGTACAATGACAACAAAGGCAAACGAAAATATCATGACAACACAAGGGCAGATCCTAACAAGAAGGCAACACCTACTTGTTGGAAATGTGTAAAATGGTCACATTAAAAGGGATTGCAAAGGTGTTAAGGTTGGTGGTAAAGCCAAGGATCGGACTAATGGTTCAGGGGTGGTGGTTCTTCCAACTCGAAAGGTCGAGAATATGTTTAATATGTCTTTTCAGATTTATTATGTTACATATGTATCTGAATCTCATTATGTGCGGGATGATGATGTTGCGTGGTGGGTTGACTCTGGTGCAACAGTTCATGTGTGCAAAGATAGAAGGCTGGTTCAAGACCTATGAGTCACTAAATGATGGTTCTATTCTTCACATGGGAAATGAGTCAACAGCCTTGGTGCATGGTCGTGGTTGTGTAGATCTTAATTTTAGTTCGGGAAAGATTGTAACTTTGTTTAATGTTATTCATGTTCCTGATATAAGGAAGAACTTGGTTTCAAGTAGTGTATTGAATAATCATGGATATAAACAAGTTATTGAGTCGGATAAATTTGTGCTTTCTAAGCATGGTGTTTTTATTGGTTTTGGTTATTTATGTAATCAAATGTTCAGGCTTAATATTTCTACTATGTGTTAATTGACTTTTGTGACCACCATGAAGGCGATTCTAGCCTATGGCATTCAAGACTTGGCCATGTACACTATAAAAGAATGCAAGATATGTCTAAGGATGGGTTGATCGACTTTTGACATGGACACTAAAAAATGTAAAACTTGCATGTTGACCAAGATAACCAAGAAACCCTTTCATGGTGTTAGTCGTGAGACTAAGGTCTTGGAGCTAATTCACAGTGACACTGTGATTTGCATGCCAATCCTTCTTTGGGGAATAAGAAGTACTTTGTGACATTTATTGATGATGCTTCTAGGTTCTGTTATGTTTATTTGTTACATATAAAGGATGAAGCATTAGATAAATTCAAAGTGTTTAAAAGCTAAGTTGAATTACAACATGGGTCTTTGATCAAAAGATTAAGGACTGATAGGGGAGGTGAGTACATGGATACTGGTACTTTGATCTATTGGTATAATCCATGAAATGATCGCCCTTATACTCCTCAACAAAATGGTATTTAAAGGAAAAAGCAGGGTCTTTGAAGGAGATGGTTAATTCCATGTTGTCCTTTTCAGGATGAGTCAAGGGTTAAGGGTGAAGCTATGTTAACAACTTGCTATTTATTAAATAGGGTTCCCAACAAAAGGAACAAGGTTACCCCTTATGAACTCTGGACTAAATGGAAACAACTGAACTATCTCAAGGTTTGGGGTTGTAGGGCATTGTAAGACTCCACGATCCAAAGTAAAAGACTTTGGGTGAAAGAGGCATTAATCGCATCTTTGTTGGATATTCTGAGCATTCCAAGGCTTATAGGTTCTATGTTATTGAACCTAATGAATATGTTCGATTAACTCAATAATTGAATCAAGGGATGCAAACTTTGATGAGAATAGATTCACATCAGGTCCCTAGACCAAGTCGGAGGATTCCTAATAGAACTCATGACCTGGTGTATCAGATGTCCACGATGATGAACCATCGTGGTCCTTGATGAGGTTGTGGTTCAACAACCTGAACCTCGCTCGGGAAGAGCAAAATGGTCGAGAATCCAAAGTCATTTGGACCCGAGTTTCAACTATACTTAGTTGAAGGAACAAGGGATGAGGTCTCAGACCAATACTCCTATTGCTTCATTGTTGAGGATGATCCCAAGACATTTGAAGAAGCAATGAAGTCCTAGGATATTGCTTTCCGGAAAGAAGCAATCAATGATGAGATGGATTCCATCATGGGGAACAACACTTGGGTGTTGGTTGATCTACCTCACAGTTGCAAACCTCTAGGTTGCAAAAGGATTTTCAAAAGAAAATGAAGGTAGATGGAACTATTGAAAAGTTCAAGGCTAGATTAGTTATTGAGGGCTTTAAATAAAATTAGGGATAGACTATTTTGATACTTATGCCCCTGTGGCTCGTATCGATTACCATAAGGCTGCGATTGCTATGGCATCTATTCACAATCGATTATTCATCGGATGGATGTGAAACGACTTTCTTGAATGGTGAATTGGATGAGGAGGTTTATATGAACCAACCTCGGGGCTTCATCATGCACGGCAATGAAAACAAGGTGTGTAAAGCTGATTAAGTCTCTTTATGGACTTAGCGGGCACCTAACAATGGCATCAAAATTTGATGAAGTGGTTTTGTCTAGTGGTTATGTTCTTAACCAAGTTGACAAATGTGTGTATAGCAAATTTGATGAATCTGGTAAAGGAGTCATCATTTGTCTATATGTTGATGACATGTTGATCTTTGGCCCTGACCAAAATCAGGTTGACCTGACAAAGGAATTTTTGTCATCAAGGTTCTCCATGAAGGACATGGGGAGGCTGATGTTATCCTTGGTATAAGGATTAAACATGAAAGTAAAAGAATTTCTATCTCTCGGTCTCATTATATTGAGAAGGTGCTTGAAATTCAATTACTTTGATTGTACTCCGATGAGTACACCTATGGATACTTGTGAGAAGCGATGCCTAATCTTGGCAAGGTATCTCAACTTGAGTATTCTAGGGTAATTGGTCACTTTGATGTATGCCATGACTTGTACAAGACGATATTGGTTTTGCAGATGGGAAAATTGAGCGGGTATACTAGTAATCCTAGTGCTCATCAGCAAGCGCGTTCAAAGAATCTGAAGTATTTGAAGAGAACTATAGATTATAGTCTCTCATATCTTTGGTTACCCATCGTGTTGGAAGGTTACACGATGCAAGTTGGATCGATAACACGAAGACAATTAGATCTACCGATGGTGGGTATTCTTACTTGGTGGAGGTGCAATTTCTTGGGCATCCAAGACTTGTATCACCAGTTCAACAATGGAATCTGAATTTGTGGCTTTAGCATTTCTTTGGTAAAGAAATTTGAATGGTTGAAAAACTTGCTCCTTGAGATTCCATTGTGGCCTAAACCTATAACACCTATTTCTATCCGATGTGATAGTGCAGCTACATTGGCTAAGGCTTATAGCCGGATGTACAATGGTAAGTATAGACACTTAGGTGTCAGGCATAGCATGATTCGTGAGCTTATCATGAATGGGGTGGTATCTATAGAGTTTGTGAGATCTCAACAGAACTTAGTGATCACTTGACGAAGGGTTTGGCTAGAGACTTGGTTATAAAGTCCGCTAAAGGGATGGGTTTAAGTCCAACTTAGTCATTTGAATGCTAGGACACCCAACTCCTCCCCGAGGAAACTTAGGAGATGAGTTCAATGTGGAAAGTTGAACATTCAGGTGGATGGAGCACATGTTTTATTTACATCCCAAGGTTGTGCTCGAACCTGAAAGAGGATGAAGTCTTTACTTCTTAATGGTTAATTTTCTTTGAAAAAGTGCTTGGCGAGGAGCATGAATAAAAGAGGAACCACCTATGTAAATGTTGAAGTTTTGCCGCTTTAGGAAGCTTTGGACTTTTAGATTTTACAACATTTATGAATTTGGATATGGACACATGGCTTGTATAGTGTCGAAGCTTTTAAGTGTTTGAAAACTTGTGTGTATTTTATCTTCAGGTATTCAAATGGGTTAAGGGTTCAATTCTTAGAACACCCTGATTCTCGAATATTTGAAGCGTGTAATTTACTAAGATGAAAATTCAATCCTCGGGACATTTTCATTTATGCACATGTTTTGCTTAATGTTTATTTTTCATGCAAAGGAAGTGAACTAAATTTGGGGAGGATTGTTGGAAAATTTAGTGAACTTGTGGGATTAGTTCACACCTTGTAATGGGTTAGGAGGTACGGAGTGTACACCCATAAGGTCCATGAACACCCTGACTCTTGTTGTGGTTTGTATTGGTAGTGCTAGTAGAAAGTCTTGTTTGTGGAAAGTAATCTTGCTTGTGGAAAATACCGCTTGTGGTTTCAGCGATAGCGATGTTTCCCTTGAAGCTTGTGTTTCACTGTAGCTTGTGGATTCCAGAAGCGGTGTATCCACTTGATAGCACTATGAAATACTTGCTAGTGTGAAAGTCTGCTAATGGTATGAAATCTTGCTAGTGTTAAAGTCTGCTAGTGTTAAAATCTTGCTAAATGGCGGTTACAACTGCTTAATCACCACGTTTAATTGGTCATGTAACCACTAATGGCTATAATGGGGATAATTATGAGGCTATTAATGGGCGATTAATACTCATAATTCCATTTGACTAGCTAAGAGTAACCTCCTATAAATAGGAGATCACGATTATGCATGACAAACACACAGAAAACATAAACACTTATTAGCGCAAGGGTTATAGAATTGTGCCTAATTCCATAACTGCATTTGGTCTTATCCCAGGTAGATATTCGTGTAACCCAGGCATTAGGGTCGAATAGTTTACTTTGGAAAGTGATTACACGATTCCAAGTGATATCCGGTAACCACCTAGTGGTATTGCTACTGTCATTGATTGTCTTAACCCTGTTCTGGGAGATACACACCAACAGATCCTACTGTTGTGAAAATGAATTGTAGAAATGGCACACCTTGGCATGTTGAACTTTTTACATTGAGTTCGGGGGCTTGGAATGTGATTCCAAGTGGTAATTTGCTGCGTCAAACAATTAGACTTGATAATTCAACTCAGATTGCTATAAATAGGTTTTTTTATTTGGGTGTTTATGAGGAGACTTTTACTGATGATGGTGTATTTACCACAAATCATATGGTTGTGTCATTTGATTTGATTACCAAGGAATTTAAAGTGGTAGACCTACCAGATACCTTAACAAACGAATTGATCTCACGTGTCTCAGTTTCTAAGTTAAGGGGGTCTCTTGTTGTGTCTGGACCCGTTAAGGTCGAGGGAGAAATTTGTTGCGGTGTATGGGTGATGGAGCATGATTCGCTTTTTAGAAAGCTATTCTCAATTGGCGCACATGTAAGTAAAATATTGGGGTTTAGGAAGAATGGTGAACCTATATTTGAAATTAAAAAGGCGAATGGACAATTTACCACACTTAATGTTTATGACCCCTGCTCACAACAAATCAAATATCTTGGGATTTCTAGAGTAGAGGGCTGAGACTTCATGGGCTCATACAAGGAATCGCTACTTCTCCTCGATCACTCGAATTTACATATATATTGTAATAATAACTGATCAAAAGGATGAAGGCCACCTTTCAAGGTGTGGATGAAGAAAGTGATATGTTACCTAAGGAGGGAGGGGCTTATTTTGTAGTTAAGGTGTGGAAAAATCACTTTCATGTATTTTAGTTTTTTATCACCAATTTGATGTTTTTAAGTAATGTCATATATGGAATCTTATGCGATTGTAGATGCCAGTATATGCTACATAATTTTCAAATATGTGATTTGTAGCTAGGTTTGTGAAATCGGTATTACTATCAAGTTTAATGTGATTTTTATTATTCCCTGGATTGATGCCTTCTTGCTTGTGTATTTAATTATGACAAGCCTTTTAGATTTTCATTACTTGTTGAAATTTTGTCATCGTTCTTTGCTTCGTCACATTTTCATTTCAGCATGCTTCACGGCTATTTTGGATAATTTGTAAATGCAAACACGAGTTTATCAATCTTTGAATATGCATTATCAGAATATGAAAATGCTTATGTGTGAACAAGAAATGATATTCATGTGGTTTGACTCAGGATTAGAGTAGTGAAGGCATTAGTAGTGGCCAAAACCAAAACCGTGAGCTACCTTGTAAATTGGACTCGTGTAGTTATAGTTGCCAATCTCTATAGTGCACATGAACAAACCATGGCATCGTGCTTGGTATGATACTAAACGATCTGTCAATGTGCTAATGACATCCGACCATGATCGTTAGAGTCGACTGATTCAATAACATCCATAGCAGGCTGAAAACCAGTGCAAAAGATTGGATACTAAACGACCGCCGTTTACATGACACAATTATTGTTTTTTATTTTCGCAAGACTACAGACCCTGTTTGTGCTTGGGCAATGGAAACACGGTCCTTTGACTCGTAGAATCAACTGATACGTTTATTTCTTGAAGTTATGCTATTAAATGATGGATTCGTAATATCTGACCACCACGTTGAGTACCTGACAGTGTGACTGTTTGTGCTACCCTTTCAATTGTGGACCTTTTGAGACATCAATCGGGTATGGACCGTTAAGGGTGTTCATCAGTTCATGTTTTGGGTTACTTGGGTTATACGGTTCGGGTTATTCTGGTTGGGAATTTTTTAAGGCAAAACTTAACGGAATTCAAAGTGGACCAAACAGATTCGATTTCTGAATTTGATCTCGCCAATTAGGCATGGTTTAAGTTTTGAACCGAAAAACCAGAACTGGAAAATTTGTTAATTTTATTTCTCAATGAGATAAATAGATATGTCTCCCCAATTGCATCAACTCATGAAGTTTGAACAATTATCACATGAATAAGTTCCTTACTCTACACTTCATGCTCCACTCTACACTTCATTCTCTTTTTCTTTTTATTCTTTCATTTCCTCATAGAAACAAAAAGTCGAATATGATTCTCGCTGGTCAGAAGAGTCAGCCTAAATATTTCAATAATGTTTCAAAAATATACGAGGGTGTGTTTGCATAGAAAATGGACACATAGTTACGCAAAGATGGTGGTTCCATTTTGGGCGGATACAGAAGGGGTTTAGCGTATGCACGGGAAAATGTTTTTCTTTTGTAGTGTAATGATACTATGACAGTGTTTTTTCTATTGTAATATTAACGCATACTGTGGTTAAACCCCCTGGATCCACATTTTTGTCTCTGTAACGCCCGGTCTTGGGACATTTCATGCCACTTGTGTTGAATGGTGATACTCTTTTCTGAAATCTGAATTTAGCATAGCTAGTTCTCGTACTTGCTCTTTTGATATTATCTTCGGACTCGTCTTGTAAATAAATAAACAAAAATGAGGACATGGATAAGAAAATTGTGCAACAAAATAAGTTTATAGTGAAGAGGTTCACAGAAAGTTTATTCGTAAACATTTGACTTTTTGATGTCATGTTGACTATGTTTTCAAACTCAAGATTTTCCAGAAATTTCTATATGTACCGGAAAATATTGATTTGTTTTTTTTATTTTTTCAAAGCAGAAAGAAGAGGTAAAAAGATATCTGTGTTAATTGTTTGAGAGAATCATCATGAATTTTGAAGTTAAAGAAGTCCATTTGACTTCAAAAGTCAAAGTTCAGCAAATGATCCATAGGTTTATACTAGTGTTCGTGCTATGATTTTTAATGTGACGAAATACATCAGGTAGTACGATAAATAGATATTAAAGGTTTCTAAGATGTAGAAGAAGATAGAAAAATAGTAACATACCACTAGTTTGAGAAGCTCTTCAATAATCTCCTGTGCTTAATTGCCTCAGACTTAAATCCGCAACGCTTGGTGGTAAATCAGCCTCGATTAAGATGTGAAGTTGCTCATTTAAGTGCTCATAGCCCGGTCTTCCTCTTAGCTTATCTTCCTTTAAATAGCATAAGGATACATAATTAGATTCGAAAGCCACACGAAATCAGATCATATAAATTTTTATGTTATAGAATTCTAGAATTTTAGAACCTTATCGGGATCCTTGATTGACCCTTTTCCGTGTATCTACACACGGAAACCCGTTGTAGCTTCTATATGTTTTAATGAATTGCCTATAGGTCCGAGAAGCCGGTCAACAAAGTTAAACTAAAATCCAAAAAGAAAATGTTATCAATGAATTAGATGTACTAAAAAAGAGTATAATGACTAAAACGTGACAACTGAAAAGGTATATTGTTATTTTATGGAAAATAAATCCTTCGAATAAAGTTGTATATCATTGCATCTTCTTGAAAGCTTACATTAGGGAAACAACAGGAATATCTAACCGCACAATTCGCTTCACTGTGTATGAACTAGGACTAGCTGGAGCTCCTTGCCGGTCCATTGCCATTCCAGGGGTCCTACTTAACCTCTGCCATAACACACGATTTATCACAAATGTACTGTCGTTTTTATAAGTGCACATTAAGTTTTAATGTTGTATAAATAAAACACCTCTTATGGAAAAATAATCCAGCAAGTAAGACCTGCAGATGCCATGGGGCTCGGGCTTCTATGTCGCAGCCTGTCGACATTAAATCCTTTGTTTGACAATATAGCAGAAACCCGCAAGATTTCTATAAAAGCAAGAAAGTGTAGCTTATGACCAAAAGATAAGAATGTTTCTTTGAATTAAAGAAACAAAATGGACGGGTCGGGTAACGGGTCAAAATAGGTTCGGTTCAAAAAGAGTATTTTAGCACATGTCGGGTTGACCCCAAACAACTTTTGCGCACTAAGAGACAGAAAACACCGTTAGGCTTACCGTGGGATTGTCTCCCACGATTATCCTCCGGCGTGAGAGTAAGTAATCGGTTTAGGGTTTAAGGAGAGTTAGGGTTTGTAGATCGTACCTTAAACGAGGGATGGGATTCCCTTTATATACACACGGAATCCTTGTTGGTTCCGTGTTCCTCAACCTTCGGCGTATCCCGCCTAAATCGGTTGGGAATGATTATCTCCATAGTTACGCATAGTGAGAAACTTGCTCTTGCATTTGGGATGTCAAGATTATGTGACGGAAGTGTGATAAGAATTGTCAAGAACTTGCGGGTTTGTAAAGACTGTCATACATTCATGAAACTTGTTTCGAATGTATTTGGAATAGAGATTGTGTTGAGAGATAGAAGCCGGTTTCATTCTTTTAGAGATGGTTCGTGTTCTTGTAAAGATTACTGGTAAAACAATACAGGAATGTAAACTATAACTCCGTTAAGTAATTGACTAGCACAAAATCAAGTTACAAAATTCAATTCATAAGCTGATAAAACAGTTTTGAGTTTAACAGTTTGTCGATATATCCTAGCAAAACAGTGATTCTGAGGCACATGTATTTTTACTGCCGGTTCTTTAAGTTGCAGGTACAGTTACATAACCATCATCATCCTCTTCATCAGAGTTAATGCTCTCTGCTTGTTCATTTACGTCTGTGATTGCTCTTCCTTCGGGCGGTGGAACCGGTGGGATGGGTTGACTGCTATCGTTGACAAAATGTTTTGCTGCATCAAGGTAGTAGACACATAGAGTTAGACCATTATATGAACATCTTACAAGTCATATAAGTCGTAACCTGAATTTACTCAACACTTTGACACCTTGAATATAGCACAAAAAGAAAACCTCCAAGATCAAATCTTTACTGCCCGAGAACCAAAGAAAACAACAAAGGTTGTTTTTCCACTCTACCCGATATCGGACAAGGCGTGTCCGATATCTGTTGCTTCTGTCCGAGAAAAGGAACCATGACCAGAAACAAAAGCACCACTTTGTTGCTGCTGTACTTGTCGACGAGGAAACAGAAAACAAAGCACCACCAATTATACTAAACACTTGAATCAAAAAAAAGTTTAGAATTTATCAAAACCAAAAACCCTTAGTCGATTTAAAGAGCAAGTCGACCAAGAGTTTAACTAGGGAAAATCTGATCGGTTTTAGGGATTAGGGAGTAATGTTATGCGTGAGTTTTGTGAGGGATTGTGTTTGCTTATATACTAACCAAACCGACTCCTAGTTGGAGTCCAAAACTTGCTCGACAAGTTACAACCCAAGCCAAAACCCATGCTCCCTTTCCTGCCCGATCAGTGAGTTGTCAAGGCCCAAGGCAAACCCAATTCGTCCCATGTCAAGTCCAAGAACAGCCCATGGTTCGAATTCATGATCGGGTCAAATAACGGGTATGTATATTCAAGTATTATAAACGTTCTACACGTATACTTGTGTTTATCGCGTGTGCCTCCATCGGCTCACACACCTTTAATCGTTTTGTCGTGTTTTCAACTTCCACAAACCTAACAGTTGCTGTTTTCCTATCTTTCCCACACATGGTTAGCTAAATATTATTGTGTCTCCCATTAGGAAAAAAAAAAAAAAAAAGATTGAATATGGTTATCTGTGACAAAAATGACAACCCCAGGAATACCACAACATTAATCAAAATTATTTAGTTGTACGTACGTTTTCTAAATACAATATAAGTCTGTCAAACGTTTGGTAAGAACTCCATGTAGTTATAGTTACAAACGATTAGCTCAAGTCATCAACAGTTTAATCAACATGTCTTTTGATTACCACAACAAATACAAGTTTATTGACACCAAAAATTACAATATCTGATGACTTAATCACTGTATGTTCTGTATTGTTAATCTAAATAATTGTTTAATTTCACGTATGTTCCATGCATTTGTCCTTCGATGACTAATTTCATAATACAGAGTTCGTTTTCCATTCTGTCCGCTTTTTAAAATACTTGTGAACTTCACGGGTTGGTTTCGTAATAAATTCACCTAAACTTGAAAACAATTCTCACGTAAGCTAAAACCACATAAACCCTAAACAGACACCCACTTGAAATCCAAACGGAAACCCTAGAAAAAATATATAAAAAATGTCAGACAACATCCCAATTGAAATCCAAATGGATATCATCGAAAGAGTTTATGATGTCAAGTCATTGATTCGATTCAGATCAGTTTCGAAGCCATGGAAGTCTTTCATTGACAGCTCTGAGTTTATCAAAGGTTACGGCGCCCGCCACACGAAGCCACATAGTCGTATTGTAAGTTTATTACCGGGTTCTCAGGATGATAATACTTTTCTAGTATATGATAATATTGAATCTCTTGAGGTAAAAGAGTTCGCTCCATCTTTTGTTGTGTCTCCTTTGCTTAAACAATATCGTGTTTCATACATCGTTGATACGTGTCATGGATTACTCTGTTTGTATGGTTTTCATAAAGGTTATAAGAAATGGATGCGTGTTATTTGGAACCATTCTATCGGAAAATCATTTGGTATTGCTGTCCCTCGTTCTTACGGTCAGTTTGTTTTTGGTTTCGGGGTGTGTCCTGACACTAGAGATCCTACTGTTGTGAAGATTTTATGTCAAGACCCTTGGCATGTTGAAGTTTTTACATTGAGCTCGGGTGTTTGGAATGTGATTCCAAGTGGTAATTTGCCTCCTCAATCAATTAGACTTAATAAGATATCAACTCAGGTTGTTATAGATAGGTTTATCTATTGGGCTGCTAGTGAGAAGACTTTGACTGATGATGGTGTACCTCATTATAAGTATATGGTTGTGTCATTTGATTTGATTACCAAGGAGTTTAAAGTTGTAGACCTACCAGATACCTTAACAAAAGAGTTGTGCTCTTGTTGCTTCGTTTCTAAGCTAAGGGAGTCTCTTGTTGTGTATGGATACATTGAGTCTGCTCATTGTGGTGTATGGGTGATGGAGCATGACTCGTCTTTTAGAAAGCTATTCACAATTGGCAAAATAGTAGATACAATACCGGGGTTTAAGAAGAATGGTGAAACTATATTTGAAACTCGAATTGTGGGGAAGGACTCAAGGTTTACAACACTTGATGTTTACAACCCATACTCACAACAAATCAAGAATCTTGGGATTTTTGGAATAGGGGACTCATTCTTCATGGGCTCTTACATGGAATCGCTACTTTTGCTTGATCACTTGGATTCATGTATATATTATTGATCAAAATTAATGACGGCCACATTTCAAGGGACCTATTTTGTAGTTCAGGTGTGGAAAAATCACTTTCATCTATTTTAGTTTTTTTTATCACTGATTTAATGTTAAGTAATGTCATTTATGGAATCTTATGTGATTGTAGAAAAGGTTAGTGACTTTTATTATTCCATGGATGCTGTTACATGTGCTCCAGTGCTCCGTATCTTTGATGGGTTTTTTAGAATGGGGAATGTCCTTTATAGAAGCCTTATTGCTTGTGTAATTAATGATCACAAGCCTTTTAGATGCTAATTATTTTTTGAAATCTTGTTAGCGTTCTTTGCTTCGTTACATTCTCATTTCAACTTGCTTGGCGTTTACTTTGGATAATCCATAAACACAAACACAAGTTTATCAATCTTTGAATATGCATAATCTGAATACATAAATGCTTATGTGTGAACAAGAAATGATTATTCATTTACTTTGACTCAGGATTAGAGTAGTGGTTAGGCGATGTTTGGAGAAAGTAGAAACAGAGCTATGACTAACAACGCATACATCAATATACAATCTTCTAATTATACTTTCCAAAGTGTAGAATAACTAGGGAGGCTGCAATGCAATCAAGCTATTATTGCACCTGCGCAATAGACTTTGACTTCTTACGAGTGGGTTACAACACAAAATAGAGATAGTAGGTTCAAAAGCTTCTATGATTCATGTTAACCTACTCATTGTATGCTCAAGTCTCTTGGGAAACATAAAATGATTATAACTACTTAACGATCCAACAATAGTTTTTGCGGCAGTTATTATCTAACATTTGATTCTCATAGAATGGATATTGTTGCTGTTTGGAAACCTTACACGTACAGAATCAGTTTTTTGTTATGCCAGATGTTTTACCTGGTCTATATGAAAGCGTTTTTGGGTTATGGGGTTTATCCTAACAGTAGCGACCCCGTAATCTACCTCTTAATTTTTTTTGAGTTGAGTTCACTGAACTACTGAAATCCAAACCGTAATTTACCTCGTAAATTGGTTTACACGGAATTAAGTAGCTATAGTTGCCAGTTTCCATAGTGCACATGAACAAACCAGGGGATCATGCTTGGTATCACAACTCTTCCCAGCATTTCAATTTTCATAGCAAGTACTTCCACAGCCCAACCATCATCATTAGAGACAGGCTGAAAATATCCATAGCAGGCTGAAAACCAGTGCAAAAGATTGGATACTAAACGACCGCCGTTTACGTGACATACTTTTTGTTTTTGATTTTTTCAAGACTATAAACCTTGCTTGTGCTTGGGTAAAGGAAACACGATCCTTTAATTCGTAGAGTCAACAGAGATTTTTGTTTCTTGCAGTTATTTTCTTACATGTTGGAGCTGTAATATCTGACCACCAAACTTTAGTACCCCGAGTTACTATAAAGAGTGTACAATGTGACTGTTTGTGCTATTCTTTTATTTGTGGCCCTTTCATACATCAGTCGGTTATAGACCAGTAGGGTTGTTAGTCAGTTCATGTTTCGTGTTATTCGGTTTGGGTTGAGAAATTTTTAATGCAAAACTGAAGAGAAACAGAATTACAATATATACTAAAACCCAAAAATTGTACGGGGTGCCAACAAAAGTTGATTACCGGACGATTACATCTTTAACTTTGGCCTCTTATTGGTTGTTTCCAACTAATCTTTATTAAACATATTGGTAGTGGGACAAATGGTAGGCATCTATTGGATTGTAATATAAATGACAATGCTCTGCTACTGTTCCACGGTTTCCGACAACTGTAGCAAACCCGTTAACGGGCCATAATACATTAATTACAATGGCAAAACAAGTATATTTTAATCCTAAACATGGTTTCCACCAACTCTAAAACAACAAAATTTTCCCATTCTTTGGACTAAATCATCAGTCATCACCAGAATCTTCCAGTCACTCCCATCTTTCTTTTAACAAAAAAATCTGCAACCAAAAAAGGAGAGGAAAAAAATTACAAAAGGTAATTTTATTATGCTCTAAAATGTTTCTACATTGATGATGAAAATGTTTAGGTACTTAATGAATAAAGAATTCACTATTGGTGTTGTTTTTTTAATTTAGCCACTGCTGTTGAATCAAAGGAGGTGTATTCCACCAAGTTGGATAAGGTAAAAGTAGTTAACAACATATATTTTGTTACAGGTTTGGAAGTACCTTTATTATTTGTGTCATCTAACATTTTTACTTTATGTGTGTCAAACTTAGATGGATGCAATAACCTAGCTTATCAACCTTGCATATCTATATCTTTTGTAAAACTTTATTAAATAATGCACTTTAAAATCTTGGTTTCCATAAATCCTAAAGATGGTATTGGCTCATCATCAATCCTATCCATTAAATTCATCTTTTCGCAACCCGAAAAGCGAAACCCTGATGGCAAAACGACTCCTTTTACACACAGATCAAGATTCAAGAATCTAGCTACAGGAATTTAGTAAACATAATAAAGATAGATTTTTAATAGCATTTAATAAGAAGCAAATAGATCAAAATGGTAAAAACAGGAAATTTATAACATGAGTTTACCTGATCTGTTGTTTTCTTGAGGATTTATGCAGACAGTCAAAAGGGGGTTTGCTTTGAATCGATGGGAAAGTGATTTGAGCAAAGATTTTGGTGTCATTTATACACAAGCTAAACTTATTTGTACTTATCTATAGTACCAAGTTTACAATCACATACAACACACTTTAGATGAGCTGAACAACAATGATAAAAGCAATGTTTTGAATAATCGATTCGACCTACGGGTCAACCCGGGTCAACCGGTTCAATCGCTGGGTCAATCCGGCTTAACCCGATTTTTATAAAAATATTTTCAAAAAAACCCAAACTCGGCCGGGTTTTAAGAAGTTAACCCGGTTTTAGAAACCCGGGTTTTTTTTACCCCTTTTTTTGCCCAGAATCCAACCGGTTAACCCGACCGGGTCAACCCAGGTTTCAAAACATTAGATAAAAGGCTTAAAAAAAACGCGTAAAAAAAATAAAACACGTACGAAAACAATTTTCATTTCCTAAATCACAACTAATATCATATATTCTAACACTCCTCTCCCGTGGCAACGCGCGGGTTTGAACACTCGTTTATCTTCTAATAATCAAAATTTAAACATAAACCCACTTGAACAAAATCAAACCCATATATATGTTGGGAAGATGAAAGTCGAGAAGATTCTTGAGGACCGGTTGTCCACCTGATATTAAAACTAGTCTTGTAGCTTCGCTTAAGCAATGGAGTGTATTTATTAGTCTGACTAATATTCCATTTTTAAGATGTAGGTGTTTGTATTTGGATATGATAAACATTGATGGTGTTTATGCTTGTGTGTAGGGATGTGTTTGTGTTTTTTTGTGTGTTTAAGAATCAAAAGTGTTTATGTTTGTGCGTGTTATTTATGATAAAGACGTGTTTAATGTTTTTTAAATGCATAAGTCTGGGTTTAGTTTTTTATGGTGCAAGTGTTTGTATTTGGATATGATAAACGATTGATCACGAGTGTACTATCGTAATTATAAGTGCACATTAAGTTTTTGTGTTGTTTAAATATGTATACCTCTTGTGGAAAACCACTCCAGCCAGTAAGACTTACAGAAGCCATGCAGCTCGGGCTTCTATGTCGCAGCCCGTCAAACTCATTAAACCCTTGACTTGACAATATAGCAGAAACCCGCAAGATTTCGATAAAAGCAAGGAGGTGTAGCTTATGACCAAAAGAAAATAATGTTTCTTTAAATTAAAGAAACAAAATGGCCGGGTCGGGTAACGGGTCAATATTGGTTGAGTTTAAAAAGAGTATTTTTAGCACAGGTCGGGTTGACCCCAAACACTTTTAGTCCAAATTTCTTAATTCATACTCGTAAAAAAGAATGTCAATTATGAATACAAATTTTCTAAACTACAGTAATAATCAAGTTTGTTTGTTAAAGAAGTTTTATGAATTCAATTTACACATTGGGTAACTTTTAGTCCGTTTGACCCATATCACTAGAGCGTCAAAATGGGTAACTTTTTGGGTATATCCAAAACACTCTTTCGTCCAAATATCTAATCAAACAAGAACAATGTTCTCAATCATAGATAATAGAATAGGTTCATACCCTTCAGAATGTATTGAAAAGTTTGTATCATAGCAGAAACTAGAAATAGAGCCGCGGCCAACAATGCTTATATCACTAGGGAGGCTGCAATGCAATCAAGCTCTTATTGCACCAGTAGGTAACAACACAAAGTAGTGATAGTAGGTTCAAAAGCTTCTTTGATTCATCTCTCTTTGATTCATCTCAACCTACATGTATCCCTAAGTCTCTTGGAAAACTGAAGTTTTAAATATTCCTTCAACACAAGTTTTTCCCCATTATTCCCATATCTGTTGAACTACTTAATAATCCAACAATACTTGGTAACTTCCTCAAATGAGCATATGATTGTTTAAAATAAATTATTTTGGAAATGCTTTGTAAATGGAACTCACTCGGATCATTTTCGGCATTAGGGCTCTTGGATAACTTATAGTACTTCTTAGGTTCTGATTTATTCTTTAATGCCATTCATATCGTTTGGACTACTTTAAGTCAACACCAATCATTAACAGCTTATTCACACACAGGACAGAGATCATAAGCTGAGAATATTCCCGAGCAACAAGCACCCATTTGGTGACAAAGCCACTTGAGCCATATGTGATGCCACCTCAACAAGTTCATGAACTGCGTGCACGTGCAAGACGAGTCTTGATTCGAGCACAAAAGAAGGCTGAGAAACAAGGAGATGGCAATATAGTTATCAAAGGTAAAGTGAGAGACGAAGCCTCACAACTGAATGCGTGATTTCTGCAGCCATCTATCTAAGTTTAAGTTTGATCTATGGATCAAATGGTTTTAGTCCATTTCTTGCAGGTTTGGATGATCAGAAGCATGAGTCTTGCATTTCTAGACTATAGGGATGTTCATATTGTGACAGTGAAATATTTCGCTGGTGGGGTGGATCAAACAATAAATGTGCATTTGTATACATGATTTTGTCTAACGACTGTTGCGATAGGAAAAGTCTGCAATTGTAAAAATGGTACCAAAACAACCAAGAATCTAATCACCTAACCAACCACCCCTTGGTGATACTTTTATTACAACAATAAACACACTAGACTTGTCCCCAGACGGATGCAATGCAAGCTAGTACAAATACAAAGAAAGAATGATAGTCCTCCTACAGAGTGCTATCAGAGTATCAGTTACAAAAACCCACACTACACAAATCATGCAATATTTTAGTGTGATGAATAATAAATGAAGAAAAAGTACTACATATAGTGTTATACTATTTAGGGATAATTGTCTGAAAAGGGAAGTTGCCACATTTTCCTTTTATGGGCATCGAACTTTTTTTTCCTCCTAAAGTAGACCTAAACTTCACTGATTTTCCTATTGTAACACAAAATCACACATAGAGGGTAATTAGCATTCTTAATCATGCTTATCTCGTTTTTTTGTTGATTTGGTGAATGTTGGGCAGTTTTTGACAAAAATTGTAACCTTAGGGTTGCCTTCTACTATTTTTACTAAATCTTAATAAGTTCCCCCCAAATTCTCAATCCCCTCATAACCCGTAAAATAATAAGCCCTAATTTCACCTAGCCAAAAAATTGATCGTCTTTCATAGCCTTATTTGATGCTTTTTTCGTTATTTTTGGTATACACTTGTATGATTTCTTTGATTATGATCTGTTTTGATCACAGTGTTAACCACGTGTGACAACCCGTACTTTCAGGTCATTTCTCGAAACAATTTATGCCTCACTATTTCAACATTTATCGTAAACTAGGTTTACGTGTTCCAAATTCGCGTAACCTTTATGGTTTAGCGGCGAATTCATGATCATAACATCACGTACATTTCATATGGACTAAGATTAGTCTACATTTCATTAGCATCATTTGCATCACGTTAGTTCGTTCATGACATTGCATTTCATATTAATCGCGTAATTTTTATATTAAATAAACGTTATCGCGTGAGTTATTATTTTGAACATTTAATATCGTTACTTTCAAAAATGATCCTGACATATTTTAAACTTACATTTAGTTATAAAAACTATATTTTGAGTTTAACTAGTGTTTTAAATTTATTTTGTATACAAATCGTTAAAGTTATATTAATTACGACGTGTTTCTTAAAAATTATACGATAATTATTTTATCACTCAATTTTTACAAGGAATGTATTTTTACAATTTTTATTATCTCATTACATTCTATTTTGATCTATTAACAATTACTTTTACCTAAAAATCTACCATTTACCTTTACTTTTACATTTCCTACATATTTAACAATTACACAAATTATACTCAATACATTTATAAAAAAAAAAATATATATTTTTGCCAAATCCCTCCCCCTTGGCCGACCAAGGGGAGGGTGGCATTTATTGAGTTGGTAAATCTTGTCTTTGATAGTATAGATTCATACTCAAACTTCACTCTTTCATCTCATTTCAATCTTCTCAATTATTTCAAGTGTTAAAAGCTTTTCTTCTCTCTTGTTCCTCATCACCAAACCGGCCATCAAGAGAGTTCACAAAGGGATCATCATTTTTCTCAAGCTCAAGTTAATTACAATCTAGAATTTCACTCTTTATAAGGTTTTGAAATAAAAACCAAGAGTATTTAAGTTAAACCTTGTTCCTTGCACCTCATCATAATAACTTGTAAGCATATCATTTATATTTTTCATATCTCCTTTTCATTTCATAAGTATCTCTTCATTTTTGGAGCAAGCATGCATGATTTATGTTGATTTATACCATTTTTCCATGATTTTTAGAGTTTTATATATATAAGGTCATCCTATAATTATCCCCTTGGTATATGTTGGTCTTGATGATGTCTAGGAACCCATGACACCCTAAGAAGGTGTATGGTAGGATTAGAATAGCTTTGGAGTTGATTTGAAGGGATTGGAATAGGTTTAGTACGAGAAAAACTATTTTCGATACGTATAAAAAGTGTTCTGTCCTTGTTTTGATTTTCTGGAAAATCCGACAGTAGGCACGAATTTTTGGCCTTGATATTTAGAAAATATACTTTAAAACGAATCCGTGGCCGCTTGAACGGAATAAAACGGAGTTATAACGAAGAAGTTATGAATTTTTCAAGTTTGACGACGAAATATATATTTTTCAGAAATTTCAGCAACATGTTTTTGTTTTATTCGAGTCAAAAACGAACCTTAAGCTTCACAAATTATTTCGACTTGTTAAAAATATATTAGTATACTTTGATACGAAGCTAAGGACGTATTATACGTAGAAAACGGATTTGAAACGACAAAGATATGCACGTTTTCATAAAATTGCCGTAACTATTATTTTCTGAAAAACTATATTATTTTACGAGACAAGTGTTACGGTAGCTGAAACGTCCATGTTGAGGGCTGTTTTTAACCATGATGTGGAACTTTTTGGAACGAATTGTCTTCTAATAAAATCAAGATCACCGAGCATATTTTTCAAAACGACAAGCCGTTTGTATAGCGGAGTTTTAATAAATTATTTACGGTTGCTTAAACTTTGCCGAAACTCACTTTTTACACAACACTTGGACAAAATCACCATCTTTAACCCTTATTATCTTTATGTTCGAGACCTTTATGTCAAAAACTCCTGAACTGAAACTTCTAGATTTTTATACAAACTTTCCAAAACCGTCGATTTCGTTTCCTAACGTTCGACGTACACCATTTTACGACTAGTTTTTCGAAGTCATTTTTGTCACTTTCAAGAAATTTCCGACGACATTGTTTTACGACGAAAAGTGATAATTTCACTATAAATCATTATAAAACCGCTAGGATGACATTTTGACGTAAATACTTGTAAAGTAATTTTTGAGTGGTCAAGACGTCAAAAGAGTACTTTTCGACGATAAGTAATATTTTCAAAACTCACAAATGGTATAAATAACATACGAAATGCATGCATAACATTACATTGCAACTCATTACATATCATATCATTGTAATAGGTCCGGATTAAAGTATCCCGACATCTCAGTGTACTCACTCTTGTCATCATACCAATTTATCAAGTGAGTTTTCATAGCCCCGATTTATTCAAGTTTTACTTCATTTCAAATCTACGGGAGAATACATTGCACAACATTTTATTACGATACCAAGTATGTTAAATTCATTTACATTGCTTAAGTTACCGCATTTGCCAATTGAAAGTCCCCATTACCTGAACATGAACCGTTAATCTTTGAAGCGAGGATGAGTGGATAGATCTATCGAGGGTGACGCCTCCATCCGGTTTGGTGAATCCCAACTAGTCATACGGATGCATTTCATTTAATAACATTATTGAGTTGTCTGCAAACACTCAGGGGCATACATTACATTATGAACAGTCTAGTTTCGGTGTCATGGGCTTAAGCAATTGTAACATTTTTACGTGACATAATTGTCATGCCTGTAACATTTTTACGTGACATAATTGTCATGCCTGTAACATTTTTACGTGACATGATTGTCATGCCTGATCTATACTTGTGTAGTCGTATAAAACATTTACATAAACCTATGATTTCTCACCAACATTATTGTTGACCGTTTTAGCAATGTATTTTCGGTAACTAAGGCATTATCATCATGGCATGGTTAAGGAACCACCTTTTGAGTCGCGGC
The DNA here is from genome assembly GCA_910596185.1 of Chrysanthemum makinoi. Lineage (NCBI taxonomy): Eukaryota > Viridiplantae > Streptophyta > Magnoliopsida > Asterales > Asteraceae > Chrysanthemum > Chrysanthemum makinoi. Next base: position 80,794,347 of record OU343225.1, on the reverse strand, counting down.
GTCGACTTACATCATTGTACATTATGATACTTTCTTTCAAAACCATCGTTTGGACTTGTATTATATTTATATTTCCGCAAACTTTGTAAACTTTTGGGACCTATGTTGTAACTCTGAACGTTTTTATCAAATATCCAACGATGTGTTTTTAAACGACACTTTAGGTCGTTCAATGTAACTTTGATTGTGGTGCTATGACAGTCAAGCCCCCGTGGAATTCCATTCGCTGCAAAACAAGTAATTTGGGGTGTGACAGATTGGCATCAGAGCTTCGGTTATAGAGAACTAGGTTGCATCATTGACCCTAGACTATAACTACATCATCATAGCATCTCATCATTTCATCATAAATACATAGTCACTATACATGCGGTTTTATACGCACATTTTACGAGTTATTTACTTTCGTTTCGAAATCGATTGTCACATAGATGCCTTCAAATGCCCATTCCATTATTCTTTCTTCATACTCTAAGGTGGAGAATTCCTTGTCAGTCCCTATCACAATTTTAACATCAGTTGACTCAACACCGATAACATCAGACGATGACACTGAGACCTTTTTAGGAGGACGAAGTTGCACCTACACCATCACGATCACTATTGATTCACTATAGGACCAGGACAATTTTTATCACTCAGTTGGGACAGATCATACCATTGGGTAGAACTTATAGGCTTAGTCCTAATGAACCTATTTTCTTAACTCACCACAAGGATTCCATTATCATCATTGTCATTATTTTCATCATCATTATCATTTCGAGCACCATCCGTACCATCACATCTCATACACGATACTCATACACCTGACTTGCAGCTTGGGAGGCGTGCATGATTTGACACACCATTACCATCTACCACTAAGACTATAGACACTACACCATCTCATAGGTTTGAGGACTGTGAGAGTTCTAGGGCTATCGTTGCTAGACCGCCTACTACTCCTACACTTGAAACACGATTAGACCACCAACAGGAATAGATAATAAGTACCTTTCTAGCTAACGTAATCTTTATCATTTATTATCTCTACGATAATCACCACCTTGTTTATTTCATTCCTTACTCCAATTGCCCAATTCTCCATCATTTCACGACGATACATCACTATCTTACTAGGGTTAGGCCAACTCTATTCTCGACCAATTAGTAGACTGTTATTACTCGATAAGGTTCTCTTATGTATCCTACAAACCATCCAACAAATTTTATTCCAAATTATCCTGCTACTATTCCATGAAATTATTTCACTTGATTTTATTTCGAACTATTTTATCACCATCTTAGAAACGTTGTTTCATAAAGTTTTAACGCAAGTTGTTTTATTACCAACTTATCAATTGGTTTTCAGTCATTTTATCAACGATTTAATATCCTCATGCGAAACGATTTTCATGTTACTCTGAAAAATCATTGAGCCATTATCTTACAAAACAAAACGTTGAATACCATCTAAAACTTCAGAGGAACATAATACCATTTCAACAAAAACAAGCATCACATCATTTGTCCTTGATTATACATGGCCTGATCACCTATGTATAATTCAGGAAGAATTATGTCATGAAAGTAACAAGCATCATTTCAAATCTCCTAAAACAATTCTCATTTAAAAGCAAAGTTTTATAATCAGATAAATCGTGCATAAACATTTCTTTTTGTTAACACTCTATAGATGCTTACGCCATTTATCTCTCACTCAACCGATAAGTTAGGAATTGACGAGTGACCTTTTAGGAAAGACTTCCTACACCATCTTTGAGGAGGATTCCTTGATACAAGAAAACAATGAAAGGATTTTTGGAATTTCCAACAAGGGCTAGAAGTAAGTAGCGAGACGTTTCAAAACTCAACAAAAATCTTAAGACATCACGAGACCTTCCGAACCACTATTTTGGATTAGAACCCAAACACTATCATTCCAAAAGTACTAGCTAAGACCGAGTTACGAGATTTAATACGAAGCGAATACCCATGAAGCAACACTATAGGGATATACCAAGTCTTCTAACTGAGACTGTAGAACATTCTGTTAAACATGGCCTCAACAATATGTGAACTTCCCTACAATGAGTGTCCCTTAAAGGAAAATTTAGTTAAATTAAGGTTATCGATATAAATTTCCCCTAAGGCATTGTGTTCTCTAGAAATTCCAAGTAACCTTACTTCTATATCAAGAGATGCCACAGGTTTGAACATGTCGGACAATCAATGACTCCCCATTTACAAGTGAAACTAGAACAGACATTCTTCGACATAGTATAAGCTGATATCTATTTTCTTGTTAGCATGATAACAATATTAGTGATGAACTATTTTTGGAAGCACACAATATCAGAACAAATCTTGAAAATCAACCACTACACCACCTCACTTAAATATTTAAGGTTTGTGACTTTACAACATGGAGCATGGAAACACTTCGATAATCAAACAATAAACATTTTAGTCATAGAGACTAAGCACCTTAGGCAAGTAAGACTCAAGTCGTGACCTTCGATAGGACTAGAAACACGAGGAAATCGCAACTGTTACCTATAATCTATTCTTTTCAATAAGGTCCTTTCCTGACGATTTAACATTTTGAAATCTAACACGAGACACGTGGTATCAATTCCAGTTGTACCTATTATAAGCTATTTGATTCACCTTAGACTGCTGACAGTCATTTCAGGATTTCCATGGAACCTACTAGGACATGATTACCGCCTATTATTCTCAGCTCAATGGTTAGAGCGAGAGAGCAATTCCCACATTAGATAATATGCTCAAGCCAGTATGACTTTTAGAAATGGTTAGGTAAATCATTCTCCATCGACAAGTTTCTTTGCAACAATAGTTAGTTCAGGAGCATATTGACTACACCAATTGAGACACTGTAAGGTTGAGGTAATCAATCACTTATTCAAGGATTAAAATCAGGAAAGTCCGATTCATTAGTCCATAACCCATTCATGAAACAAACAAAGAAGTCATACAAATCAAGAATCAGTTACAAGTAACAACATATAGCTAGATAAGCTACATCGTTATACGATGCAAAATTTGAAGATATGTCCCATAAGCCGCAAACCATTAGAACCTCGGGTGGGCAACAAATTATGCACAAGGACCCGTCTTGGAAAGACGTGGTACGATTTAGAAAAACACTGGACGAACCAATTCGACCCAAATATTCTCATCTATCGTACTTTATTTTCTTTCCGATTTGTTATTACTTACGAGAATTTTAATTCCTTTTACTTTAACTATCATTGTAACGACACGGTTTAAATCCTTGTAAACATTGAGAGTTATAACAACTAAACCGAACGTCACGTCATCGTTCCTTAATTATACATAGCCTAGCTAACTATGTCTAATTCGAGGGATCACGTTATGTTGGGAGCGGTTAATTATAAATCTTAGTGCAAGCAAAATCTTCACATATTTCAAAGTCAAAGTGTTACTTATGAGAGATTCATCCGATATTTTCTTTACTACGATGTTTTGTACACTCTCAATCATCGATAACCGTAACGACACTTCTCCATGTCTCCTCTCCTCGATATTCATCACAAACTCAAAGATTCGATAGACTAACAACGGAATTCAGTTTAGACTGAATTCCTTTTTAGATGGGCGAATGTGACAACCCGTACTTTCAGGTCATTTCTCGAAACAATTTATGCCTCACTATTTCAACATTTATCGTAAACTAGGTTTACGTGTTCCAAATTCGCGTAACCTTTATGGTTTAGCGGCGAATTCATGATCATAACATCACGTACATTTCATATGGACTAAGATTAGTCTACATTTCATTAGCATCATTTGCATCACGTTAGTTCGTTCATGACATTGCATTTCATATTAATCGCGTAATTTTTATATTAAATAAACGTTATCGCGTGAGTTATTATTTTGAACATTTAATCCGTTACTTTCAAAAATGATCCTGACATATTTTAAACTTACATTTAGTTATAAAAACTATATTTTGAGTTTAACTAGTGTTTTAAATTTATTTTGTATACAAATCGTTAAAGTTATATTAATTACGACGTGTTTCTTAAAAATTATACGATAATTATTTTATCACTCAATTTTTACAAGGAATGTATTTTTACAATTTTTATTATCTCATTACATTCTATTTTGATCTATTAACAATTACTTTTACCTAAAAATCTACCATTTACCTTTACTTTTACATTTCCTACATATTTAACAATTACACAAATTATACTCAATACATTTATAAAAAAAAAAAATATATATTTTTGCCAAATCCCTCCCCCTTGGCCGACCAAGGGGAGGGTGGCATTTATTGAGTTGGTAAATCTTGTCTTTGATAGTATAGATTCATACTCAAACTTCACTCTTTCATCTCATTTCAATCTTCTCAATTATTTCAAGTGTTAAAAGCTTTTCTTCTCTCTTGTTCCTCATCACCAAACCGGCCATCAAGAGAGTTCACAAAGGATCATCATTTTCTCAAGCTCAAGTTAATTACAATCTAGAATTTCACTCTTTATAAGGTTTTGAAATAAAAACCAAGAGTATTTAAGTTAAACCTTGTTCCTTGCACCTCATCATAATAACTTGTAAGCATATCATTTATATTTTTCATATCTCCTTTTCATTTCATAAGTATCTCTTCATTTTTGGAGCAAGCATGCATGATTTATGTTGATTTATACCATTTTTCCATGATTTTTAGAGTTTTATATATATAAGGTCATCCTATAATTATCCCCTTGGTATATGTTGGTCTTGATGATGTCTAGGAACCCATGACACCCTAAGAAGGTGTATGGTAGGATTAGAATAGCTTTGGAGTTGATTTGAAGGGATTGGAATAGGTTTAGTACGAGAAAAACTATTTTCGATACATTATAAAAGTGTTCTGTCCTTGTTTTGATTTTATGGAAAATCCGACAGTAGGCACGAATTTTTGGCCTTGATATTTAGAAAATATACTTTAAAACGAATCCGTGTGCGGCTTGAACGGAATAAAACGGAGTTATAACGAAGAAGTTATGAATTTTTCAAGTTTGACGACGAAATATATATTTTTCAGAAATTTCAGCAACATGTTTTTGTTTTATTCGAGTCAAAAACGAACCTTAAGCTTCACAAATTATTTCGACTTGTCAAAAATATATTAGTATACTTTGATACGAAGCTAAGGACGTATAATACGTAGAAAACGGATTTGAAACGACAAAGATATGCACGTTTTCATAAAATTGCCGTAACTATTATTTTCCGAAAAACTATATTATTTTACTGAGACAAGTGTTACGTAAAACGTCCATGTTGAGGGCTGTTTTTAACCATGATGTGGAACTTTTGGAACAATTGTCTTCTAATAAAAATCAAGATCACCGAGCATATTTTTCAAAACGACAAGCCGTTTGTATAGCGGAGTTTTAATAAATTATTTACGGTTGCTTAAACTTTGCCGAAACTCACTTTTTACACAACACTTGGACAAAATCACCATCTTTAACCCTTATTATCTTTATGTTCGAGACCTTTATGTCAAAAACTCCTGAACTGAAACTTCTAGATTTTTATACAAACTTTCCAAAACCGTCGAGTTCGTTTCTTAACGTGCGACGTACACCATTTTACGACTAGTTTTTCGAAGCCATTTTTGTCACTTTCATGAAAATTTCCGACGACATTGTTTTACGACGAAAAGTGATAATTTCACTATAAATCATTATAAAACCGTTGTAGGATGACATTTTGACGTAAATACTTGTAAAGTAATTTTTGAGTGGTCAAGACGTCAAAAGAGTATTTTTCGACGATAAGTAATATTTTTCAAAACTCGCAAATGGTATAAATAACATACGAAATGCATGCATAACATTACATTGCAACTCATTACATATCATATCATTGGTAATAGGTCCAGATTAAAGTATCCCGATACATCTCAGTGTACTCACTCTTGTCATCATACCAGTTTATCAAGTGAGTTTTCATAGCCCGATTTATTCAAGTTTTACTTCATTTCAAACCGACGGGGGAGAATACATTGCACAACATTTTTATTACGATACCAAGTATGTTAAATTCATTTACATTGCTTAAGTTACCGCATTTGCCAATTGAAAGTCCCCATTACCTGAACATGAATCGTTAATCTTTGAAGCGAGGATGAGTGGATAGATCTATCGAGGGTGACGCCTCCATCCGGGTTGGTGAATCCCAACTAGTCATACGGATGCATTTCATTTAATAACATTATTGAGTTGTCCGCAAACACTCTGCAGGGCATACATTACATTATGAACATCTAGTTTCTGTCATGGGCTTAAGCAATTGTAACATTTTTACGTGACATAATTGTCATGCCTGTAACATTTTTACGTGACATAATTGTCATGCTTGTAACATTTTTACGTGACATGATTGTCATGCTTGATCTATACTTGTGTAGTCGTATAAAACATTTACATAAACCTATGATTTCTCACCAACATTATTGTTGACCGTTTAGCAATGTATTTTCAGGTAACTAAGGCATTATCATCATGGCATGGTTAAGGAACCACCTTTTGAGTCGCGGCGTCGACTTACATCATTGTACATTATGATACTTTCTTTCAAAACCATCGTTTGGACTTGTATTATATTTATATTTCCGCAAACTTTGTAAACTTTTGGGACCTATGTTGTAACTCTGAACGTTTTTATCAAATATCCAACGATGTGTTTTTTTTAAACGACACTTTAGGTCGTTCAATGTAACTGTGATTGTGGTGCTATGACAGTCAAGCCCCCAGGAATTCCATTCCGCTGCAAAACAGGTAAATTGGGGGTGTGACACCACGTTAAAACCCTAATTTATTATTTTTCTCAATTATGTCACAGAATGATACCAGGTACGAATTTGCACCAATTTGATGTACACAATGACGGATATTTTAAGCATTTGCCTTTAAGGTACGCGGATGGGGTGATTCTTAACATGTGTGCTCCAAGGATGCCCTATCTTACCTTTGCTGAATTCCTGGAAGAAAAAGCTGGTAATTACTTTCAAGGTTTGTATTATAAAGTACCTCATGCTGAATTAGAGAAAGGTTTAGTTAGAGTAACTAATGATAAGGAAATAGAACAGATGTTTGATGTTTCTCAGTTGTTTGGTAGGCTTGAACTATATCTTGATCACAATGATATGAATCGTCGAGTATTTAGGCTAGCAGGGATACCACTTTTATGGATGAGTCTGTTGCTAAAGCAAAAGGCTCTCCCAAAAAGAGGTTTTGCAATGAATTTTCGTTAGATGAGATGGTTAATTGGGCTGAGATGGAGGTTGATCATACTAGGAAGGTTAATGACACAGAGGGTGATAAATCTAGGACTAGTTTAGAGGGTGAGAATAGTAGGACTAGTGTAGAGGGTGATGATACTAGGAATAGTGTTGTGGGTGATGATTTGCAGACTAGTGTAGAGGGTGATGATACTAGGTCTAGTTCAGGTGTTGATAAGGGCAAAGGGAAGGCTAGTGCAGTTGAGAACATGGATGCAGAAGATCCAACTGTTGCACATGAAGTGCAATTACAAGATCCAGTAGTACAAGTTAGATTGTGGAGGCCTAGTGGAGAGGGTGATGATAGTAGGCCTAGTGAAGAGGGTGAGGATTTGCAGACTAGTGTAGAGGGTGATGATACTAGGTCTAGATCAGGTGTGGATAAGGGCAAAGGGAAGGTTAGAGAGGATGAACCAGATGGTGATTTGGATAGTGACTTTGATAGTGACAATGACAGTGGATATGGTTCAGATAAATCTCTTGACTATCTCAGTCCTGGTGAGGAGGAGGTGATAGAACTTAGAAAAAGGATCAAAGCTAATAGAGGGAAGGAAAGTGAGTCATTGCCAGAAATGAGTGAACCAACTCTAGAAAACACTGTACCTGCTAATAACCATAGAAGTAAGGCTACGATGGAACATGATATGTTCATGAACAATTTGATGAGAAGGCTACAGCCATCTGAAGACAGTGTACCTGAAGATCCTTTTGTTTGTGTGGAGAAACCTGTTGACAGGTATCCAGTCTATGATGAAACAAGTCACTGGAGACTGAGGCATCCAAAGGTATTATCCTATGCAAGTATTGGTTATAAACATTTGTTGTATTTGTAATGCAGGTTGGTGAAAACTGTGCAAGTATTGTTAAGTTTAAAGAGTGTCTAACCTACTATGCATTGGCTAATGGATTTTCTTTGTGGTATGAGAGGAGTAATAGTAAGAAGGTTGTGGAAAAATGTGGACAGAGACCACCAAAGTTGATTGATCCTAACAAAGGTAAACAAAGGAAGAAAATTAGATATCCTAGTGTTAGTTCAGATGAATTACCTGCCTGTCCTTGGAGATGTTATGCTAGGTGGATGAATAATGAGGAAACTTTTCGATATATGTTTTAAATGATGAACACACATGTGTTAGGAACTTCCAATTTGGTTCATTAGTAAACTATGTGGATAGGAACAAGATTTGGTAATAAGATTAGGCTAACCCGATATTAAGTTGAATGCTATAATCTAGTGATGAAAAAGTATAAGTGTAAGGTAACCCCAAATCAAGTACAAATGCAAAGAGGTTTGCTTTGAAAGAGTATGAGAAATCAGTTGATGAGCATTATTCCTTGTCGAGATCATATGGAAGGGCAATTTTAGATTCAAACTCGGTCTATGTCAAATTAGGAGGATCTGTAATCCCGACGAAAAATACTTTGATAGGTTGTATGTCCGCTTGGCTGACTAGCGAATGTTGGAAGGATGGGTGTGAGAGTAATTGCCTTAGATGGATGTTTTTGAAAACCAAACCATGGTGAAATCCACCGCTATTGGAAGAGATGGAAATAACCACATTTACCCAAAATTGGGTAGTGGTTAATGTTGAAAACAAGGATAACTGGAGCTGGTTTTTGGATTTACTGGAAGGAGACTTGGATTGCACGAAAGGACAAGGTCTAACTCTTATGTCTGATCAACATAAGGTATGCTTCTATCCATACTTTGTCAAATGACTTAGTCTTACTAATATTCTAACTAGGTATGCTTGTATTTAGGGTCTTATTGAAGCTTGAAGAATGTCATGCCATATAACACAGCAATGCGTTTGCATATATATATGAAGGGTCTGAAAGTATTCACTGGGTTGGAATTTAGAGAGTTGTTTTGGTCAAGATCTAAGGCTTCCTATTCACAGTTGTTTAACAAGATCATGGACAAGATTAAAAGGGCTAACCCAAAGGCTCATCAGTGGCTTATGGACAAGAACCCAAAAACCTGGTCAAGAGCAATTTTTGATGTTAATAGGGGATGTAAGGCAGTGGAGAATGGATTCAGTGAATGCTTTAACAGTGTTATTGTAAGTGTTAGGGACAAGCCATTGCTTACAATGCTAGAAGCTATGAGAGTCATAGTTCTTGAGAGGATGCACAAAATGAGGGAAATCAGTAAGAAATGGAACCCTGGAGTTTGTCCCAACATTCAGAAGAGGTTGGAATGGCTAAAATAACAACAAAGGTTAGTTATGAAATTGTTTGAATTGATACTAATAAGTTTGTTATATTGTAGGTTTTGGCATATTATCCCTGCTGGTGGGAATGTTTGGTCGATCGCTGGAGTGAGGCATTCACGCTTAATAAGCAAGGAGGTCTTGCACATGTCAATGCGTATTCGTATACCTTGTGTACATGCAACAAAGGTAATTCTATATATAAACAAGGTACCGAGAGCTATGTGCCGAGTGGTTTAAAACAGACAAGTACTATGACACATATAACCATTTTTGAAGCCGCTTGATGGTATTGATTGACCCACTGTAGTATGTATTCTATTGTATTGCCTCCCAAACCCAAAAAAATGCCTGGTAGGCCAAGAAAGAAAAGGATCAGATCAAAGGGTGAAGGTGGTAGCTCAACCAGAGTATCAAAGGTAGGTTCTGAGATGACATGTTTTATGAAAGGTTTTATGGATATTTAAATATACGTATGCCCGGATTCGAACTTGAGACTTCGGGATTGCACACATTACGTATGAGAGTTGATGTTAATAATTAATATATAAATAAAGAAAATTATTCAATTGATTTTGGTCTTTTCTTTCAACTTTGACCATAAATATTTTCGTTTATGTTATACAATAGTTGATGAAAATTATACCAAATGAAAATACATTAAAAACTCAATCCATTCATATATTTTGCATCAAATATTATATAACAAAAAAAAAATACTTAAGGTCAAAGTGGTAAAAGAAAGACCGAAAAAATAGAAAGGGGACTATAATTTTGGGACGGAGGGAGTATTATTAATTATTAGTCACGAAATAAAAACATAACGATAGTTAAATAATTAACGAGGTTTGGTTAACGGTCGTTAAATATAAACTACGAGGACTAAGAATGAAATTAGTGGACAAGAAGGATCTAGAATCCCCTTGGGGGAGCATGGCCGGTCGTGGGCTATCAAACCCAAGGAGGTGGGATTTCTTGGTCACCAAGTTTTGAGAAACTATAAATTCAAACCCTTGTATTCATTATTCTCTTAATCTTGGATCACCAATAACCTAATTTCTCCTCTCCTCTCTCTTTTACTTGGCCGATCGGTACAACCCCCTCCTCAAGGGATCGATTTTTCCAAGCCAAAGAAACAAGTGTTTGGTTTTATTTTTGATTCAAGAACCTAGCTTTTCACATCAAATCGCTAATAGTACGTGTGTACAAGAACAAAGAACAAGTACGCTTGTGCTTGTGAATCTTGGTGGTCGACTTCTTGGTTGGGTTGAATTATATAAACCCTAAAGTTAGGGTTTTGGGTTTTGGTTCTTGTTCTATTTAACGTTTGATTCTTGAATTGCTAAAAGTAGTTTTCATAAACCCTAATTGCATTGATTTGCAAAAGGTACGCATATTCTTTTAATTCGGTTAATTAATTTACAAGTATTATTCCTATTACTCACTTACGATACTTTGATGATGTTTACTTGTTTATGTAATTGTTATGATTAGTAAAACACTACAGTGGCATCAAGAGCCGTTAATACATTGTAATTAATTACCAAAACACATAAAAATTAAATCTTTATGATTATTATATGCTTTTATGGTTTCTAGGTTTTGAAAATGGAACCATAATTTTTATTAATTGGGTCGATTACCCATTAATTGTTTAATTAGGTTTTTATTTTTTGTAAAACTTGTAGAAACCCTAGGATTGCATGTATATTTTTATGTGGTTATTATGAATAATTGTTATGTGACATAATTATGCGTATCTTGGGAATTCTTGAATAATTGTTATGTGGAATCCATGGTAAATACATGCATGTTTTATCATGGATTATTGATTATATGATTAAATTGTTAAGTATATATATTTATCATTAACTGTTAAGTTTATTCACATGTATTTCTTTTTGATAAATATTGAATTGGGGAAAACCTCAATATATCTAATGAATCAATTATGTGCTATGTGGTATGTGTTTTAGCAAAGACTTATGCAATCTATTCATCGATGTATGTGGCTCACGTTGTACTTGATGAAAACACGTGGAAGTCTTGGTTAAACATATGCATTATTAAACCTAGAATTGATTATTAGGGTTTTATCGAACTAATTATGCATGTGGCTAATTGTTTTTACATATGTTAAATTGTTTAGTTATATGTTTATATTATTTGAGTTTGTTTAATTTTTATTAAAATGATTTTTTGTTTATATATTGTATGACATGTAAGTAAGCAAAAAGGGTTTTTTATGAATAGAAAATTAAATGGACTAAATAATGGCGAAATTGATTTGGTTTTCTAAGTATTAAATCTTGAACTTTTAATCGATTGATGCTAATCAGACAATGGTTAGAACGCTCACCCATTAGAACAAACTATAAAGGGTTAAAAGTAGCGACAATCACATGAAAGGATGTCTAAGGTTATGCTTTTATGCTTACCTCGGTCCGCCTCCTGGAGTTCGGGAGCTACCTAGTATAACTATTCTATATACGAAGCATCTTAGTGCAAAGTTGTAAGTTTCTCAACGCATCGATTAAAACTTTGTAGAATTTAATTTTAGCAATTAAAATATTATGTAAGTTTTTTCGAAAACTTTTCTGCTATAAAGTTGTATGCATGCTTCTTTATACATAAGTTTTGATTACACGTTAAAAATTGTACCCTTTAAATTTAAGTTTATGCCATCTAATGATATGAAACACTTGAAGTTGTAATTTAGTTATGTGAGACCTTGAGCTAGATTACAATAACAAGGTGAATCTTTATGTTGTGTGAGACCCTCACCAATAATTAGTGCTTCTAAATTAGACAATTTAATTAAGTTAGTTAGTGAGACCTATAACTTAAGGCATAAGATGGGATAAAACATGCTTACATTTTGCATTAATTGTTTTGGCAAAATTGTAAATCCCATATTTTTTAGGAATTTAAAACTTGTTTGTCAATTATTGTTCTTCACATTACCTATTCTATACTTTCATCACTAGAGCATCAACTGATGTGGTCAAACTATGATAATGAGGGTCCTAGATTCAAGGAAAATTCTATGGTTAATATGAATATTGACCAAGGGTATTTTATTTTCTTGAAAGATTTAATTATCAAAATAGTAAAATTGAATTTTGTTAATTCTTTTGATTGTATTAATGCAATATTAAACCATAAACGTGGTTTGGGCTTTGGTAAATTGATCTAGTTCTGTTTTCAACAAATGTTTGATCAAGAAAAATTTACTAAAAGACAAACATAAACTATTTTCCATGGAAGAAGAGTGAGACTCAATCCTATTCCTTTTCATGATTGAGAAAGGTATGTTAGGAACATTAGAATTGTCTAAATTCTAATATAACTCATAGCAATTTTAATAGTTAAGAAAATTGCACACCATGGTTTCCTTAAGAGATTTCATTACCCTCTCATGGTGATTGAATTCTCATATGACATTTTGGTCAACTAGAAAACATGTTTGACATTTTATGAGTTATTTAATTTGAAGCTAGACTAATTACCACAAAATTGGTAAAAGACAAACTAGTATATTTTATCTAGTTGTTTTGTTTTGACTAATTGAAGGTGCTATACATCATTATGGCGATAGTAGACCCATTAAGGAAGAAATTGCATGCTCAATTTTTCAAGTTAATAGCATTGATGGATGATCCATCATCTACAAAGTAGAATACACTCTTATAGTACCTAAAGTAATTATTACGAATGGTCTTAAAGGGGTAACAGCGTAATAACGCTGTATTTTCCTTTGGTTAATGAAACACTTACAATGTTATCAAATCGGTGGGAGTATGAGTGTATTACTGAATAAGACATTATTGTAACGTTGTCTAATTGATTAAGGTTACAAGATTTATTATCTTGGCAGTAACTCAGATTATTTCTAGATTTTCTTGAAATAATACATTACGTTAAAAAAATGTAGACATTCATATTCTCAAGGATAGTCATGAACGTTTCCTTGATAATTAAGTGGTCCACTACATCTACTTGTAAGGCTTATATATCTATGACACTATCATATTGTTCACATAAACAAAATGCAATGTCATGTTGTTTTATGTACTATATGATGTTGTTCTATGCACAAGTGGGAGAAGTATTTATTGTGTGCAAAAGAACAACACATACAAATATGATAAGAGATTAACGTTCTAATAAGATTGTCTTGTTTAGAACATATGTCAAGATTATAACATAGACTACTTTTATGTCTTATGTCATTGATATTATAGAAACACTTGAAGTTACATTTTAGGTTAAGTGAGATCTTGGCTAGATTATAATCTTAAGGTAAATCTCCACTTGTTGTGAGATCGGTGGTTGCTTTTCAGAGTTTCTTAAGTTGGACATCATGGAATGACATAAATAAATAAAGTAATACTATCTTAAATATTTATGTATTTTTAATGACATAAATAGAAAGAGTAGTATATTAACTTGAAAATTAATTAACTGAAACCATGGCATGTTGTTCATAACTACTTTAAATTATAAATGTTTATGTGTTTCTATGTAAAGTCACAAACATGAAGTCTTTTCATTATTACAAGACATGTAGTATAAAGTAATACATTAACTTATTATGTCTTCTTGTTAAGATATAAAGTCATTGGTAAATGACTTATAGCATTATAATGGAATTATTTATGTTTTCTTGTTGAAACATGGACATGAAGTGACTTGATCAAAAGTACTTGTATTTATAAAGCATGCAATTGGCTTGGAATTCTATTATATCATTAAGTTGACTTAGTTGGTAAATAGGTAAGCCAAAAGGAATATGTTTATCTTACATATTGTTAGATTGTCTTACAATATTAATTCTAATGAAATACTGTAGGTATATGGAATGTTCAGTTAGAAAAATCAAACATTTGTTATATTGTTTGATTCAAGATAATTATATCTTCTTTTCTTCCAAAAGTTATCAAGGTTAGAAAATTGAGTATTGATTGGATATACTTAATAAAACTCAAAACCTAGAAGATTAACGAGACACCATTTTAGCATGGAATGTGATGAATCACATTGAGTCTTATATTGAAGTTTTGATTTGTTAAAACTACTTGTGGAGTAGGTTATTAATGAACAAGATTCTGAACTGTCAATGTGTTTTGTAATATCCCAAAAGAAAACAATTTAGTGTTGTTCTAATTGCTAAAGTATTTATAGATAGTCTTTAAATTACGAAAGCAAGTGGGAGTTTTGTTTAGATCTTGAAGAGATTAAATTACAATTACAAAACACATAATCTTCTAAAATACACTAGTGAATAACATAATGAGGCTAAACATGTAAATGATAGACCTCAAGATGGTGGAATTCTCATTCATAGATCCATAAGGATATCTCAGATATTTGATATGATGAGAAATATGAATTACAGGATCATGGTAAACTTTATTATCATAATGATATATAACCTAATATTGAATTGTGGTAAATTATTCATACTATGAATGTTAAGATGTTGTTCAAAAAGATAATCAACTTTGGAAACTTGGTTTATCTTAATAAAGATGAGTTTCTTCAAAGGAAGAAAAACCCTAGTGGTTTAAATCTTTGTGTAGAAATCATATGGACAAAATTGTACATGTGTTTAATGCATGACTTGTGACAAGATTATTAATCACACTTAAGCAATTAACCGTGATTGAATATTCTTTCCTAGACACATTAAATATATAATGATTATGATTGTCATACTTATTTTCATTGATATGAAAATTGACAATGGAATATTAAAACTATTTCTTATGTGATTGCTTTTGAGGGGCGATAAGCAATCGAAAGGAGTTTTATGAATTCACATAATTTTTGGAAATGTACAAACTGCAAGAATCCATAAATGGATATATGCATGCATCTAAAAGATGATTCTTATGTTTAACTATTAAATCCAAGTTTTGGTTTAAAATTAAAATAAGATAATTTCTAGGTATTCCTGAAAGCTAGTGGGAGTATTATGTTTATTTTCTTTAAAATCTTATAAGATGTGGATAGTAACATTTCATCTAAGATAGATGTTAAGTTTTAGTTTGGAATGGAACTTCACATGAAAGATTTAGAAAATAAGACATACAACCTTGGAGTATATGTTTATTGTTAGTAAACATGGTGGTATTAAATAAATGAGTCTAATAGAACATGATATATCATTTGGAAAACGGATATGTAGAATATGAATGAAATCTTAGTTTGACACAAGGATTTTTCATGTACATCATGTTACTGTTGTATCATGCTTGAATGCAAGATGATTTGACAACATTGATATCTAATGAAGTTATTAAATAACTAGTGTAATGAATATTCTAATAGAATATGTTTGAATCTAAATTACATTCCTGCGCGGATTTGCTCTCAAAATTCAATGGATGAGCAATACAACAATTGTTGCGTAATTGTCATAGCTAACAAACTTGAAAGTTTGAAGGCATCAAACATTACAACTGTAGATATTGAATTTACGGAGATTTTTAAAGAGCATATTATTGTTTGTATACAATGATGTTGGTTTAATTGAGATGACACTCAATACTAGTCATGGGAGGATTTCATCCTTGTTGATGGTCATGTGAACTAGTTGTGCTCAACTAAGAGCATAGTTGCATTATACATTAAAGAATTAGAATACTTTAAACTTTAAAATGTTTGAAAGTTTGATTGTCATAAATTGGTGGTTGAGGATGTCACACACTTTATGAAATATTATGTGGCAATATCAAGATATTTTGAATGCACACATACAAGAACTTCGCTAGTTGAATTCTTGAAATAAGTATTCTCAAAATTCCGATAGATCAAAGTTAGTTGAAATTATGCCTTGTCAAACAAGTATGATTATCATTACGTGAGACATAATTCATTAACCAGTATTATCATGCATTGACCTATTTAGTATTTGGATAAGGATGTTATGAACAAGTATTACTTTAATGAAATAAAATAGTTGTTTATGTTTATTTTTCATTTTCTTAATATTATATCCTATATTTGCATGTTTAATCCATGAATAACTTATGTTATTCTAAATAGTCCGTTGTCGATCAATGATATGGGAATGTCATTGAATTAAGACAAATCTGAGTTTTGGTAGAATATACTTTTAAAGTATATTGATCGCGTGGGACATACGATTCACATGATATTCAATGAATTGAATATAGGACTCATCCTACCTTTACATGATGATACTTTATGGATCTTTGTCATTAAGTATATCATGAAGTGTTTATCCTCGGACTTGAGATACGGATAAGCGATATGAATGTAGTGCATTTGTGTAAGATAGTCTAATGCTATCTAAAGTAGCTGGTAGTTATAAGGGCTATTGTTAGAAGTGTTACAAAGTTCATGAGTTATGTTTGTAGTCAAGAGAATTTGTTCCTTTGAATTTGTTTCAAAGCATAATACTATATTTGGGCCTCTCGTAGGGTTGACAAGATGTTTGTATGGCCATACCCAAGATCTATGCGGAATACGTTAATGATTTGGTAATCTTGTTCAAACAAATACAACGAGAAACAGAATATTAACTTATGAAATGACTTGATCCATATTCATAGTTAATGTAGTATTAGTAACAAAAAGATAAGTAAAAATGATGAATCATTAAATGGTTCGAGCCATACTTACGATTCGATCTGGGGGTATTGGCGTGTTAAAGCTAGACTAACCAATGTCATTACTATATTTAGTAATATCAAGTGGAATTTGAGAAAGGTTTTATGGAATTTAAATATCGTATGTCCGGATTGAACTTGAGACTTGATATGCACACATTACGTATGAGAGTTGATGTTAATAATTAATATATAAAATGTTTATGTGGTTAGTCCGCGAAATAAAACATAATGATAGTTAAATAATTATTGAGGTTTGGTTAACGGTGCGTTAAATATAAACTCGAGGACTAGAATGAAATTAGTGGACAAGAAGGATCTAGAATCCCTTGGGGAGCATGGCGATCGTGGGCTATCAAACTTGAGGAGGTGGGATTTCTTGGTCACCAAGTTTTGAGAAACTATAAATATAAACCCTTGTATTCATTATTCTCTTAATCTTGGATCACCAATAACCTAATTTCTCTTCTCCTCTCCTCCCTCTTTTAGCTTGCTTGTCGGTACAACCCCTCCTCAAGGGATCGATTTTTCCAAGCTAAAGAAACATGTGTTTGGTTTTATTTGTGATTCAAAACCTATCTTTTTCACATCAAATCGCTAATAGATGCGTGTGTACAGAGCGAAGAACAAATGCGCTTGTGCTTGTGAATCTTAGTGGTCGACTTCTTGGTTGGGTGAATTATATAAACCTAAAGTTAGGGTTTGGGTTTTGGTTCTTACTAATTAACGTTTGATTCTTGAATTGCTAAGTAGTTTTCATAAACCCTAATTGCATTGATTTCAAAGAATCACTTACCTCTTTTAATTGGTTTAATTAATTTACAAGTATTATTCCTATTACTTTCGCTGCATGCACATTGATGTTTACTTGTTTATGTAATTGTTATGATTAGTAAAACCCTACATTTTATATGCCATAAACCTGGACACAACAAAAAAGGTTGCAAATAAAAAATTGTAGATGAGGATATGTCTGTGTCAAAAGAGTAGGAGTAATATGCAGGTCAAGAAGACTTGTGGGTCAAGAGGGAAAATGGCCAGGTCAAAGGAAGGCTGGTGGGTCAAATAAGAGGCTTGTGGGATGGAGCAATTTGGTGGGTCTAGTGGACTTGGTGGGTCAAAGGGGCGGTGGGTCAAAGAAACCAAGTGGGTCAAGGTATTCTCCTACTTTTTCAATTTGTAGATATTTATTTTCAAACTTTTTGGTTATAAACATTTTGCATTTCTATTTATGTCTGCGAGGTTGAGGGTGGGTCAAGTGGGTCCAAAATAGGAAGAGTTGAAGAGGTTGCATGACTTATGCAAAGATGGTTTTGGTGACCAAGATGCTCTTTGAAGAACAACTCAACTTCAAGCGAGAGGAACACCCTCAAGTTCAAGCAGAGGAACACCCTCAATTTACCATGAAGAACACCACTGAAGTTGACCATGAAGAACACCCTCAAGATGACCCTGAAGAACACCTCAGGTGACCACACGAAGAACACCTTTCAACTTCAAATAGAGATTGACATGACAGATGTTAGGTTCCCATATTCATAACACAAGCCACAATATGTGAAAAATAAAGATAAGATGATCGGATGAACAAGAACACACACAGCGTAAGATAATGAAGAAGAGTTAAGTGAGTGTTGAGAAATGAACAACCAACCCTCAAGTGAGGGTTATACAAGTATTTATAGGGGAAGGAGCTAGGGCAAACACTTCTAGACTCCTTCCTTCTTATGGAGCTTGGGCCAAGGCTTATAGGCCTTCTACATAAGCCTTAGCTTAATAACAAACATAAAGGCCATATTAAGCTAACTATTACATATGAATCACTAACACTTGAATTAATGTTTAGGAGTGATTCCAACAATCTCCCCTAAGTGTTGGTAATGAATGAAAGAGTGATAAACGATGTAGGTGCTGATGTAATAGTAGCTTTGGCGTCTTCTGACATTCTTCTTTCTTGTGAGAAGAAGTGTCTTGATTCGAACAATCTCCCATGTAGAGAATTGTTTCCTTTGAAGTATCTTTTGGCGTCATCATTTACTTTGTTCTTTGTGATGGTAGTGATAGTATGTTGTTGTTTATGCATCAGTGCGCCCGTTGCTCCAGTGTCTCCACGTCTTTCTTCAACATGCTCACTGCGCTCTTTGGCGTTGGATTTGATCTTGATGAAGTTCTCTTAGTCTTTAAACTTTGTAGATTCTTTGACTTGTGAAGAATCATTCGACTTTGTGTTGCCTTTTGAGAGAACTTCCATTACTGATGTTGTTGGTATGAGCATGTGAAGAATCGCACGATCAGCTCGAGCTTCCATAAGAAGTATACATAAGAAAGGTTAGTAATAAGCGGATACTGGCACTTACAAGTTTGAACCGAGAGTGTTAACGCATAGTGTGAAAACACAACTCTAATTCTCACAAAGGCGTTCTGAACTGGAGTCCCACAAGTGAGATAACACGATGTACGAAGTACATCTACGAGTTCGGATGAGTCGCTGAGGTACACAAGCATCACCTCCACGCGTAGACCGTTTGAGACACACTAAGCGTAATCCACGGGGAGTTACGAAGTGACTGTGTCAGGGTTGTTTGATGTTGACCACGGCGGTTTTCCATTCAATACGAGGATCACATGTGTAAACCCCTCATAAATGTTCTCGACAGATTGCTAAGATCTGTGAAGGACACGATAAAGTATCACTTCCGTTCTTATTGTTGAACGTCAAGCGATGAAAATGTCAAGTGTACCTAAGAGATCTTTTGATGAATCTCGTGGCTCTAGACTCAATAGTGCGCTTTGGTTTTTTTGGCGGAGACTAGGGAGAAGGTCTCCTTCTTCAATATCAGCAATCTCTAAGAGAAAGCCGATAGTTTACGTAGGGTTCCCTGTGAGAATGAAACAAGCTTCTTTTGGGAGAAACTTGAGTGGCTAAGAAGGTTTAGTGCATGCGTCACTTTGGGTCCATGGCGACTTTTATCTTCAATACGGTGTCATCAAGTGACAACCATAGCATATGAATTGAACCGGTGTATGCGCCTAAGTTGAATAATCGGGAGGCCTATTTCTTTTCACCCTTTTCTTTGCATTTCTTTTTAATTCTTCAACTCCTTCTTTCTCCGATTCTCATTTTCTCCTTTTATAATCATACCTAAGGACTTCTAATTCTAACTATTGGTAGTGTCCTTGGGTAGATCCCTCGGCTCTGGCGGATCATAGGACGGTTATTCCTAACCTTAATCACCTTATAACTCCATTGCCATAAAACCATTTTCATGAAAATCTCTAGAAGTGTTTGTAAATGAAAACCATGTTTGAACACTTCAAGAGTTTTGGATTTTCAGAAATACTCCCCTTCCACATGTGCTTAAGAGTTTTGACAAATGCACGATGAGAAGAAGCGCACTTTATGAATTGATCAACTCAAGATAGACAATCCCCCATGAGACACGATTACGTTGCATAGTTAAAGAGTTACATTGTCAGCTTTTAGGTGACAACTAGCTCTAATAACTACCTTGAAGGTGTGGACAACCTTGAAAGGTTGTCAAACCCGTCAAAGTTCATGTTTACCAAGAGTTTCTCGAATGGTACATTCTACTTGGACAAGTCCTTTGCAGAGACGTTTACATCACTAGCGAACTAGCTTGAAATTATTACAGTCGGACAAGTCTTCTTGAGTTACTAACACTTAAGATTAATTCATTGGTTAAGTCTATTCCACGAGGATTCTTTAGCAAAATTTCACAACATATTTCTTATCACATAATTTTTCTCCCCCTAAAAAATGGCATATAAGTATGTTATTTTTGAAGAAATGTTGAGAATAAATATGACCATTTTGAGTTTTGTGGGAAGATTACTACAAAGAACAATTTGTGAACAAAGTTTTAATCAAATACTCCCCCTCAACGAGTGATATAAACGGTTGAGGTTTTGAAAATCATAAGGGGAAGTACTTGTTCTTTTGAGCAAAACCTTTTAAAATTGAAAAGTTTGATAAGTTTTACTCAAAAGTAAGAAGCTTTCGCTCCTTTTATAAGGATTGTGGCACTGAAGCGTACCACAGGTCCTTTCATTACAAGAACGGGTTGTACACTGTTATGTGTGCACAAACCATAATCATTATAGATCACACATCCAAAAATAATATGAAATTGAAATAGTTTAAGGGGTACCGGTAGTCCATCAATCTTTCGGGGAATGCGAGCAGGGGCGTTGATAGCACGTGAGAGTAATCTGGGACGACCACCTGAAGCTCTCCAGAGTTACGGCGGTCCCTTCGTACAACCTTTCATCGATCCAGTGATGATCCTCTTAACATCCGTCTTCCTAAGAATTCCATCGCTTTGGAGACCCAATGCCGCATGTATAGCCTTCAACCTATAAGCCAAGCCATCCCTGACCTTCTTCAATGTGTGATCCCCAAATTTGTAAAGATCTCTACACGCCATCAAGCGATTCGTTGTAGTTCACTACGGTAAACTACTCCTAATGGTTTCTTTGAGAGTGTATTGTGGAAGCCGGTTGATGTCGAGGAAGTTCTAGGCGAGGTCGGTGAGGTTGACACGAGTCGATCGATTCAACGGCAAGTTGTAAATCTTCTACGCGTTCTTGGATCACTATGCTTCTGATGAAGATGAGTAAGGACTTGATGTATTCACGTTGAATTTCGGTCGAGAATTGTCTCATTCTTCCCTATACCTTGGCAAGATACAGATCTTCAATGTCGTTGAGAGACAAGTTAGGAAAGTCCGCTTCACAGAATTCATAGTCCCTTTCGTCTTGTCTTTTGACCACGATTGTCTTGAGGAAGGTGTAGTCCCATTTAGACGAAAGAGTGACATGCTTAACAACAACGATCCCTTTATCCTTTGTACACTTCATGTTGAGACTTTTCGAACTGGCGAGCTTTTGTAGTAGATTCATCGGCGTTTCGGCCAATGGTGAATCCCGTACATTGCATCAATGTCATACCATTCCACGTTGTTGGAAAACATGTGGGTAGCCTTTTTCGATGGCTATGCGGTTGGAGTATATGGCTGCCGGGAACGGAAGTGTAAGTGATGTAACGTATTTCTTTGAACCATCGCTACCGTGTAGAAGAAATTCAAGTCATTGTTGAAGAAGTAGCGAAATGGAATCTTAGGTTGATCTGGTTGGCCAATCGTTGGTAGAGGTTTAGACCATCGATGTAGTATGGAGGGTTGTCTCCTTTGGTGAAGTCAATGTTTGCTTCAGGGTTGAGCCAATCAATGTTGTTAGACATGGCTCGTGCTATGTTTTCAAGGTGATATTCAACTTCAATAGAACTTTTCGAGTTGTCTTTAAGTAGTTTAAATGCTTCATTCTTGATTCGTTTAAACTCTGATTTCGTCATCTTCTTCACACGAAACTTTTCTTGCAGTAACTTAGCATGCTCCAACGTACGACCTTCTACCATATCTGGATCATCGGTTAGAATGGGAGTAGCATCAACAAAGTGTAGAGAACCATTCAAACTCGGTGTCATCTTCGTCTAGCCATGAGACGACATCGCCTTAGGAGTCTTCTTCTTCTTCTTTGGCCTTGATGAGGATGATGGTTTCTTTGTTGAAGCGGGAGAGGTGGGTTGTTGTTGGGGCTCAGGGGACTTCCTCATCGTCACCACCGTATACTCAAAGTGATCACCTGGTTTTCTCATGCAGGGTGGTAACTTCAGAGTCTTGAGGTTTGTCAGCAGAAGAGCGTGGAGGAGATCGTTGTTGAGATGGAGTCCTTTGGGGTGGAGGTGGCATGGAAGAAGATTCTGAGACTTCTTTGGGCGTTTAGGTGCAGAGTCCTTGTCCTTATCATCGTCATCTCTTGGTCGTTTTGGTTGATTTGCTGATTTTTTGCATGAAGATTTGAGTTGATAGTCTAATAGAGTCTCAAAAATTTAGCTTCATCGAGGTAAAGGTTCGACTCGTTTTGACATTTGCATCACTAATTTTGTAAGTAACTTCGACGGAGGAGATCGGGTTCTTTGGCCATTGTATGTTTGACCAATGCAACGATATTTGGAGTAAGTAGTTTGGAAAATAACTCCCTTGTCACTTTAGGAACGATTAAGAGAAGGAACTTGTGAGTATAGCCCGTAATCATTTCTTTCATTTCCTCGAAGATCAGTTGCATGAACTTCGGGCGTTACTCCCTTTCATTAGACATCTTTTCGATATCGTCATGAAGATGTTTGATGTTGTCAAGTATATCTAACTTTTTATTGGTCACATTTTCTTCCGACCGCTTGCGGCTTTAACAATCCTTGTCTTTGCCAGAGATATCAAGAGTCCGTTGGCTTCTTCAGATTTGGATGTGGATCGGTTGTTCTTTTGGATGGTGGAGGTGAAGAGTGAGAGGATGAATCGATGATGAGAGAGGTGAGATGGCTTGGGTCCTTTGATGGTCGAAGTTTCCTCCTTGGCGTCTTGGGACTATCTAGAAGAAAGGTCATCATAATCAATGTCATCATCTTTTCAGGACTTAGTCATTTCATTGACCTTGAGTATCTTCACGGGGAGTTTTCTCGGTCTTTTCCGTTTCTGGTTCCTTTATGTCAAGTCGATGGAATCCTCAATCGCGCTTTGTTTGTTGTTAGGTGGGTGATGGTGGTACCAGGTTCCTTACGGGTTGATTAACGCGCCGATCTAAACCGGCTGGTGTGGATGAGTTCCACCACTTGACCCTCGGGGCCACGATTTTGATCCTTTATGAATTCATCGGCAAGTGTTTGAGTCGAGGTTCTTCAACTTCTTTGATATTCTCTTTCCTCATAAGCTGGTTCTTCTTGAGCTTTCCTTATCATGCTCAAGCATTGGGAGTTTCCCTTTGCCTTTATCGGCTATTGGGCTGGGAGGTTTAGCTCTTTTGTTGGAGTGTCATCGGTTGCGATTTGAGTAGGTGACCTCTTCATGCGATTCGGTTTCCTCGAGCTTTCATCCACTAGCTTTCTTTGCGGTTCAGATTTGGGAATGGGAATAGGAACAACTTCCTTAGAGGGAACTTTCCTTTTGAGTGGAGGTTTCCTCTTAGGGAACTTTCTTTGACTCTCAGTGCTTGTAACACTTCCAAAGATGCCTGCCTCTTACGGTTTTCCTTGTAGGTGTACCGGAGAACTTTTCATCAAGAAAACCGACTTTGCCTTCATCAACTGCTACGGATACCTTTTGTATGAATAAAGTTGTTTGATTGCATCGGTTAGAAGGTGATCGGCAACATCTTGCACCTGTTTCTTTGTTGTAGATTCCTTAAATCACTTGTGAGTGTAGGCTCATACAACATGGAGTGATTGTTGGGGTCATTGAGTCTCTTGGGGATATCGGGATTATACCCTAGAGCTCTTTGGATCAACAATTTGGTATATCTGATATATGGGATCTTGGAGCCAAGCTTTTTGAGGAAAGACATCATGTCGTCCCATATTAGAGCTTCAACTTCAATGTGTTTCATGTTGACCAAAGCCCAAAAGATCTGCAGTTCCATGAGCTTGGGATGCTCATAGCCCTATCACGTCGAAAAAGATTTGGTGATGATAATGTAGAGAGTTCTCCATGGCTGAGGAATATTCTTAAGATCCACGTATGAATGCTTTGTGATTACTCCTGTAGCTTCGTCATAACCAATGTCGATCATGAATTGCGAAGCGGTCTCTTGGTTGGTGCGGCATTGTATTGAGTTGGTTCGATGACAGGGATGAGAAGAATAGCCCTTAAGTCTGCAAGTGTGATGGTGACTTGTTTGTCATTGAGCGTCACCGTCCGCGACATTTTGTCCTTTGATCTTTTGCATTGTATTCGAAGCTGGTGAATATAGATCTCGAACGCGTAGCGAATTGGTGAGCATGTTCGATAAGGATGATTCTTCGAAATATCACATCAATTAAGCAAGAAGATTTCGAGCAGGTGAGGTATCAAAATCAACACGAAGGTTATTCTTTCCTATCTTCATTGGATAGCCATGGGGAAGATATCATGAATCGGTGAGAACATTTGGTGCATCCACATTCTGCATTTGAGCGTCCATGTCGTGATCTGGAAGATATTTAGCCAAAAGAACCAACATATCGAAAGACATTATGTTAGTCAACGGATGGTTTTATTGTCTAATTATTGAATGTGATATGTCGATGATTGTTACGAGTCCAATGTCACTTGTTTGTTCAATAGTCCAATGGCGTCGTGATAAGTTTAAGTGAGTTGATTAACTTTGAGTTTTAAAGTCCATGTTTTCACTTATTTTTCACAACATATTAAACGTTTAAGCTTATTGGTGACATTATTGGTTTAGGTGGCGTTATGATTTATTTATTTACAAGTTTGAACGCGTAAAAATTCATAATTAAGGTTAAAACTAGGCTTAGGCGTAGAAATGGCAAGCTTATGCGTAAACAGCGAGTGGTATCTGCGTAGCGTAAGCTTATCGTAGGATCTTGACTTCGGCGTAAAATATTGCAGCGTAGGAAAAGGGACCTTATGCGTAGAGCTTACGCGTGGCATATATGGAACTTACGCGTAAGGCTTACTCGTAAGTCAACCTTATCGCGTAGTGAGTCACTGTTTACGCATATCCTTCACGGGATACAGCGTAGTCCCCAATGTAGAACCTTCTGCAACGTAAACTACGCTAACATGCTTCTGGCGTAAGGTGATCCTTATGCGTAGATGGCAAATAACCTTGATTCTGAAATTTCATGCGTAATAAACACGAAATAAGTTCATCATAGCACCAATATTAACACATACATTCATTTATTTTGAGATCAAATCATGAATACACAATAACTTCATTAAGCGATAGAAAAGAATTAGCGTAAACTTAAACCCTAAGGCCTAATTTCTACGTGTAAGTTATCTAGCCATAGGAATTGCACCAAACTTGTTACGTATGTCTAAGAAGCCTTATGAGTAGTTCTATCCAAGTTTTAACATCAAAGGCTAAGTGAATCAAGAATACCCAAATACTTATGAACATAAACCCTAATCATCAATTTTCATGCGTTTAGTGTTTCTGGGTAGATTCTAAGCACGGATATAGTCAATTCAACTTGAAAACAACATCATACCACTATCTTTTTAACCAAAAACATTCACATGTAAGTACAATCAATTCGTATTTCTGGGTGAGTTTTAAAGATAGAGATGGTTTCAATATGATTAGATAAACGCGTTTGACACAACATTTTAACCAATAACACTCAAATGAAGAATTTGTGTTCTTATATTACGCGTAGAACACAAATCTCTCTAAAACAATTTAACGTTGGATTTTATGATATTAAAAACCTTTGTTTATAATCATGTTAGAAACATGAAAACACTTACAGTTTGATGATCAAAAACACGGATTAGAGGGTTGAATATTAGGCGTAGGATTTGGGTAGATGGGAATTAAATGTAAGTGAATTAAATGTGTTTGTGACATGTTTTATTTAAAATACTTTGAGCATTTGACACATTAGTCCCTCCATTTTCCATTTACATCCAATACCCATAACTTCCATTTTGGTTACCAAACGAATGATATTTGGAAAGAAATTTGATGACACTCCCCCTCGACTTAAGAAATAATGAAGTTTTATAAATTTTAGTCAGGAGTGTCGGTAAACCGAAAAGTGACCACCATTTAAAGAAACAACGGGATAAGTAACATGCAAGTACAAGGTTTTATGAAACTGAAAAATATTTGCTTTCTCCCCATCAACACTTGATCGAAAAAATACTGAATTTTGAAAGATTTGAGTGTTGTGGAATTGTACTTGCCACGTTAAAAGAAATATAGATAGAAGAATATTTTTGTTGTTTTATCGGATTTTATATTTTTGTATTTTGTTTTGGAAAAATATTTACAAAAGAGGTTTTGGTGTTTGACTGGTTTTAAGAATGTTTTAAGAGTTCATCGAGTTCCTCTTGAGTCAAACACGCATACCAATCCGGTGGACCAACTCATTAAACCTAGCAGGAGCTAAGGCTTTGGTGAGGAGATGCGGTTGGTATTCTATACCCATAAGTATAATTCAACAATACCTTGTTCCACGTGGTCCTTGATGAAATGATATCGAAGATCGATGTGCTTTGATTTGAATGTTGGCTGAGTTGCGCGAGATGCAATAGCACTCCGATTGTCGCGATACATCGGGATTACATCAAATACGTAACCATAGTCTTTGAGTTGTGTTCTCATCCAAATGACTTGAGCACAACATCTGACATGGCTACATATTACCTTGGTTGAGGACAGCGATGTACAATCCTGCTTCTTGATTGCCATGACACGGTTTATCACCAAGAAATTGTAATGCTCCTGAAGTACTTTTCAGTGAATCTAAGCATCCTGCGTGGTCAGCGTCTGAAAAAGCTATTAGTTCAAAACCGAGAATCGCCGGATACGGATCCCCAAATTAATGGTTCCCTTGATGTATCGGAGGATTCTTTTAGCCTCGAGAGGTGGGTTTGATTGGTCTCGTGATACGGGAGCAGAGATATCGGCAAAAACAATATCGGTTCGCTAGCTTGTTAGATACATGAGTGACCAAATGATACTACGGTATTTGGTAGGGTCCACCAATTTCCCATGTAAATCGGCGTCTAGCTTCTTGGTATGAGCCATTGGTGTGGCATAGGTGTCACAGGTTTGCATTCCAAATTTGTTAAAAATTTCAAGGGCATATTTGGACTGACTCAAGAAAATACCACGGGGTGATTGATGAACTTGCAGTCCTAGAAAGAATGTAAGTTCACCCATCATGGACATTTCAAAATGTTTCTTCATTAGTTTTGCAAAGCGATTGAGTACTTTTTATGTGTTGACCCAAAAATGATGTCATCCACATAAATTTGAACAATTAAGATATGTGCCCGTGATATTGTATGAAAAGAGTTGGGTCGACCGAACCTTTGGTAAAATTATTGGCAATGAGGAAGGATGATAACTTATCGTACCGCGCTCGAGGCTTGTTTGAGTCCGTGAGAGCTTTGTTAGGTTTGTAGACATGGTTAGGGAACTTGGGATCAACGAATCCTTACGGTGGTGACATAAACCGTTTCTTTCGGTTGACCATTGAGCGGTTTTGCGTCCATCTGAAAGACCGTTATATTCATATGAGCAGCGAGCGCGAAAAGATCGAACACCTCAAGGCGAGCAAGCCGGAGCGAATGATTCTTCAAAGTCAATACCCTCTTCCTGTCTATAACCCTTAGCCACGAGGCGTGACTTGTTTACGATTACGTTCCCTTGATCAATTTGTTCTTCCAAATCCATTTGAGACCAATGACGTAGACCCTTGTTGGTCTTTCAACCAGTTCCCATACTTCAAGGCGTTTGAATTGGTTGAGTTCTTCTTGCATGGATTCAATCCAGTTGTCTTTTGTCATTCGTCTTTAATGTTTTTAGGCTTCGATTGGCGAGCGGTGAGTGCATAAATGCAATGTTCACCATCGTGTGAAGGCGTTGTCTGTATGTTACGGCTGGTTGATTCGGGTTGCCAATAATATTCTCAAGAGGATGGTCTTTTGTCCAATGATGTGTAGAGGGTTGATGTTGGTATACATTGTGCAGATTTTGAGGATTCAAATGGCTTGTAGATGATTCCGCAACATCGGGTGCAGTTTCATTGCAAGCGGGTTAAAGAAGCGCATTTGGATCAAAATCTGCGGTGGGGGTACTTCATTAAGAACATCATCAGGTGGTTCGCGTCGTTGGATCCGGTTTGTTCAAGCTGTTGTTGTAGAGTCAGCTGGTGGTGCTTCTTCAACGTAGTTGTTGTAGCGGTGTATCGGGTATTGGAATATGATCGAGGTTGTGCGGCGAAACATCGGATACACACGGAGCACGTTCATCAATATCATCACTAGAGCGGAGGGCAAATAGCTTTTCATTTGTTGGCAGTAAAATAGGCTGGGGCTTGGTTGGTGATGATGGGGTTTGAGGGAAGTTTAAGGTTGTGACGGGTTCCAAGCTGTATGCTCGAGAAGCCATTTCGATAAGCTCATCAAAATTAGCATGAATCGTTTCCATAACTTGCTTTGTCGAGCGATTCGGATCCGGTAACCTTTAGAGTTCTCACATTATCCAATAAAGACTCAATGTCGACTTTGGCTTTGAGCTTTCCAAAGTCATAACGATCATTATTTGGGTAGCAAAGGGATCCAAATACATGAAAGTGTTTGAGATTTGGTTTTCTATTGTGGATAAGCTCAAAAGGTGTTTTGTTGTGGCGTTTTGTAATCATTGAGCGGTTTTGAGTGTAGCATGCAGTTGAGACAACTTCAACCCATAAGTAATCTGGAAGTTTAGCATTGATTAACATCGTTACGGCGCTTCCACTAGCGTACGGTTTAGTCTTTCAACAACTCCGTTTTGTTGCGAGTGCGTGCAATAGATGTTTTATGCTCAATTCCCACTTTCTCATAATATGCACGAAGAGTTTGATTCACAAATTCATTTCCTTTGTCTGTTCGAATTTGTCGTGATTGTTCAGTTGAATTTGAATTTTGTGAGAAAAGGTGATGATCATCTGTGGAGCTTGATCTTTACTTCGAAGAAAATAAACCCAAGTCCATCTTGAGTAGTCATCAACAATTACCAAGATGTAGCGTTTGCCATTAATCGTGCACGCAGCGCATCGGGCCACACAAATCCATGTGAAGAAGATGAAGCACATCTGAGAGCGTGTTCCACCTTTGAAAGAAAATGAGCACGAGTGCTTTTCCCTTGTTCACAAGCTGAGCAAAGGTGATCTTTAGAATACGGAATCTCGGAGACCTTCAACAATTTTGTGTCGAGCAAGGTTGGTTATGGTTTGAAAGTTTAGATGTGAGAGAGATGACGGTGCCATAGCCAAGATTTTGTAGATGTAGCCTTTGAGAGTAGACAGATGGGAGATGAAGCAACCATGTCTTGCATTGAGATTGTGTACAGACTAGAATTGCGAGAGCGAGACATAAGATCGTTTCCTTGTAGATCACGAATGAAACAAGTTTTCTCCCAAAAGCAACTTCCAAATCTCCATCACGAAATTGACCGATAGAAAAGAGATTGTGATTGAGGCCTTCCACATAATAAACCCTGCTAATTTCGATGTTGCCATTGATATAATCTCCGTAGCCCATGATAGGCTGGAAGTGATCATTCCGAATCGGCGGTGCCAATGAACTTTGCAACAAAGTTTGATAACAGATTTGAATTGCACGTCATGTGGGGAACATCCGCTATCAACAATCCAAGGATGATCGTATCACTGCATTACACTGAGACGACACATGGAATAGAAGTAGATGTGGAACCCGAAGAGTTAGAGGGTTCGAAGCGATTATAGTTGAAATACACTCATCAATGATTTTAGGCATCCATTTAAATCCTAGTGTATTATGTATCCATTTATGCCATCTCCAACTAGTCTTAGCTTTAGTCTTAGTGAATGCACTAGGTGGTACTACATTCCTTGGAGGTGATCTTGGAGCTATAGGGACATCAATCGTTTCTTAGAATCTAAAGAGGCGGTTTTACCAAGCCAGAGACTTAGAAGCCTTAGTGGGCCTAGAGGTATTCCGATTCTTAGGATTCCTTAAACGAGACAAGATAGCTCTAGCAACACATTTGTCATGACAATCAAAAAGCATACTTTTACGACAAATAACACAAGAAGCATCGGACTGAATATCAAAAGTACTTAAAGGTTTAGCATTCGTTACAACACTTTTTCCATTACATTTGTGGGCGCAATATCTAAAGTGGGTGGCGGAGTCTTATTCAAAGTCCTAGGGTGTTCTTCTACTTGACACATTCTTTATTGTTCTTTTCTTAGGTCGCAACTTCCTATTCTTCCTTGTATTGCTCTAGTTTGCTGTGAAGTCTGGACGTTTGGAAAAGAGGCAACTATTCTGTTTGATAGAGGAAGCACATTAGTATCTTGTGGTTTATCAGTAGGCATTCTAGGTTGACGTTTGCTAAGTGTTACAGGTGCAATTTTCTTAATGATGCTAGGCTGAACTTGTTCATACTTTCCTAACATTTCCCTTAACTTAATGATAGTGTGCACCAAATCTTGATTTTGAGCGAAGATTTCGAGAAAATTCATGACTTCTTTAGTATGTGCAAGATAATGATCAAGTTCGTTTGATGCTTCATCACGAGTCTATTTGAGTAAATCAAATATGACACCATATTCCTTTTTAACTTTTGCAAGTTCTTGTTCATATTTTGAGATTTGACATTTCAAAGACGCGTTTGATCATCCGGTTGCTCAAGTTTTGGATTAAGCGTTTTGGAATGCAAGCTGGTTGATTTTGTTTTGCAAAGCAAGTTCCGCGATTGTGAAAATCTTTTTGACACCATTGAAGACGACGTTTTGCATTTGAAAGCTCGTTTAACAATCGTTCATTTTCAACTTTTAAAGACTTCGATCGATGCACATTATCGGTATTCTCAACAATTTCAACGAGAATCAACAGTATCGTGAGATATAATCGGATGCATAGCAATAGAATGTAATAACACAACATTATGGATATCGCCACGAGATAACATCTTTCAAGAATCGATCAACATCTTTTCTCAATAATTTCTTTTTACGTTTAGTATTTGAAATCGATGTTTGTTTTCTCGCAACTTTTTTCATGAGACCAAGTTCCTTGTGAAAATCCCTTTCCCAATATAGTGCACAAGTTTTCAAATTTTTGACATGGGGTAAAATTCTTTTATGAAGAATATCTCTTTGTTCTCGCGATTAGGCGATTGAAAATGTTCAACTTTTATTTTAGAATGAAATTCAATCTCACGTTCCAAAATTTTGAGGTCAGATAAGAAAGTGTCAAAATATTTTATAGCGTGACAACTTTCGGCTTTTGTTTTAACTTCACTAAGTGAAGGTAAAGGACCATTAATTTGTGCACCATTGTGGGGGGACTTGGCGGTGTGATAACCAAAAGTTGGTTAGAAGTATCTTGTTGTGTGACAAAAGTTACGGCTTTTGAATAGTTAAATGGTTTGTTATAAACGACATTTTCCATTTTGACCGACTCTCGTCATCGACATCTAATTCCTCCATGCGATTATATTCAACAACAGTCATAATTGAATCATCAATTCTATGTTACTTTTGTAAACTTCAGGATTTGGTTTGAATGCTCTGTTTGAAAACTTAGGTTTATAATCAGCAAGATTCGGTCCATATCCATTTGGATTTGGTTTAAAGTAAACTTTTGAATAGTTGTGATTGACTCACCATGTTTATAAACAACATTTGAAACTCTTTGATTTTGTGTTGTAAGTCGACAATTTCTTCAAGATAGTTATCTATTAGTTTTAGGTGGAATGCTTTTTGTACTCAGAATTTGTTTTGACAAGTTAACAACTTCGGCCTTGGCTTTTGAGTTTCAAAGTAAGCGTTAATTTGTTGTTTATGTTCATGTTTCAGTTGTTCTCTTTGAGACAACAAAGCATTCTTGGATGCGACTAGATCACGTATCTGTCGTTCTAATGATTTTTGTTTTGATGAGATTTAGCAAAAGCGACTTCAAAACCTTTTTCACGTTTTCTTGAGTTTTAAAAAGCGTTGATTGTCGATTAAGCATTCATTATCCTAATTAACATTGCATTTTTTATCTTTTAATTGCGTGCATTTCAATTTCCAAGCGAGATTCTTGGTCTTTAATTAAGGTTAGGAGCTCAATTTCTCTATTAGACAAAAGCTCATCTTGTTCAGCGTTAGTCTCAACATGATCATTATTTAGATCCTCAAATATAACCACGGAGTCAATTTGATTATCAATATTAACCATAAGGTCATCTTGATCGTCAAATATAACTACGGGATCTATTTGATAATCATCGGAATGAGATGTGGATGGCTCATGTTGAACACTCTGATCCTTGTCGGATGGAGAAATTGGCGGAGATATCAGATCATGAATGAGTGTATTTTTGTTCATGTACACGAGACAAGCCATCAGTGTCATACTGGGCTGTGTCACTCATGTGTAGAGCTTGCATTTGTGCCATCAACATCAACTGCTTTGCATTAGCGCAAGTCCTCCATATCATCATCGAATGCATCGCGCCAAAGCTCTATTCCTTGTTGGTAAGTGTTCCACCGGCTTCATCCTTGAGAGCCAAGAGTAAAGCCTCTTTGTGATAAGCAGCCTCTTGTCCCGGCTTAGGGCATGCATGCGATGACCCTTCTCATTCTGGTTATAACAAGCGAAGACCATTAACCCCATTCGAGCATTCCTGTTCAACCACTTGAGCCTTTTGTTGTTGCGGAGAACCCATGTTATTCCTTCCCATAGCATTAAACCCTTGACCACCTCCCATCGGCGACCATAACCACGATTATGAACTTCAACGCGTCCATTGTTCACAACAGCCTGATTCCTTGTGTTTGATGAGGAGCGAATGCGATTGTTGGATTTGTTTGTATACGGCGAAGGCTTTAGCAATCATAACAAATCCTTGTTGCAATTCATGAAAGCATCAGTCCTCATCGACTTCACTTTAAAGTGCTTGATCATTGTTGTTGTTGTATGGAACCAATTGAGTTTGTTGAGTTTGTTGCTGTGATGGATCATATGGTGTGATGATTTTGCGATTAGTTGAGGAGGAACATTAGTTTGAGCCACAAGAAAGTTGTTGATTTTCGAAGTATTTGTGGAGCCAAGATCCACGGATAGCCCTTACTTTGTCAACTTCTTTTTGGTGAGGCTTCAAATAGTCGTACAACAATCCGTATGTAGCATGATGAAGATTCTTAGCTTGCGGAGAAAAATGACATACTTCTCCCATTCGGACCAAGACTACTTAGGAACTTAGTGTTGTGGCAATTCGTGGCATGATGATATTGTGTTTGTCCAAATCATTGATGATGTCTGGAAAGCGATGATGATATGACTCTAATGTCTCTCTGGTTCAATCATGAAGTGTTCATAAGCCAAGTAGATTTTGGATTCCATGTCTTCTTGATTGAGTGTTGTGCCTTCCATAAGAAGATGAATATGTTCCCATTGCTTTAGCGTCTTTTGAGCATCAACACTTTGAAGGATCGGATTGGGTAATCCCAAAAGGATGTATTGCATTGCTAGTTCATCGGCTTCAAAATGTAGAAGTTCATCACTGTGAGGTCTGAGATAGTTGCAATGTTGGTGACAACATCTCTTGGTGGATTGGCATTAGGATCTGCGGGTGTGACAACAGTAGGCATCTGAAATTGACCTTCCATAATGACCTTCTTTAAGAACTTTCCATGTGGCTTCTTTAGATCACAAAACCTAAAGAACCTTATCACCCATTGATCATAATTTTTGGGAGTGAGCATTGGAGGTCTATCTAGTGAGCGACTTCATGAATTGATTGTTGGCTACTTAAGGCTTTACACATCTTGCCAAACCATGTCGGTTCCTTCATAGTACTCCTGGATGGATGTTGATTGTAGAAGTTTGTGTAAGGTTGTACTTGAAGACTAGGTGGTGGTTGAACCATTTGTGGAGTATCTTTGTAGGGTATTAAATTGTTGTTGACAAATTTGTTGTTGTTGATTAAATTGTTGATGTTGTGGACTTAGTTGTTGTTGTTGTTGTTGTTGTTGATTATAAGTGTAAGGAAAGTAGTTAGAGTATGGTGGTTGTGACATGTTGAAAACTTGTGTTGTTAAATGGATCTTTGTAGTCGATGAGCGTTGTTGATGAAGCGTATTAGAAACCAAGTTTAGGCAAAGAAAACTTAAGCGTAAAAAACACCTTATGCGTAAAAGTGATATTTACGCGTAGGATTAGCTTCTGCGTAAAATTGAAAACACTAAAGTTATGTGTAAACTGAAAGTTAAGCGTAGAAAACTTAGGCGTAGGATTAGCTTATGCGTAAGACAGAGCTTAGGCGTAAGAAAAATCTTATGCGTAATGAGTTCTACGCATAAGTTTGAGCTTATGCGTAAGATTAGGGTTTTGCCCAAAATCTTTTACACTATCCGCGATTGCAAAGGATATCCAAAGTCGAAGTGTTTTCGGGCTTATCCAAGCAAGAAAACGAGTAAACTCTGAAAGAAGATCAAACCACGGATGAGTTACGCGTAAGATTAGGGTTTTCTTCGGTAAAAATAAACAAAAGATTTACGCCCAAAGATGTTTCTAAACGATTTTGTGATGAAATAGCTTCAATAACACCAAAATAACACAAAAGTGTGAAACTTGATGATCAAAACTACTAAAAACACTTATCGTAGAAGCAAAACCCGCTTAAAACCAAGCTTAAAACAATAATCCACACGTAAAGTTTGAAACTTTTGCCAAAAGATATTTTAACACCTAAAAACGTTGAAAGTACAAGAATCTTGGATTGAAAAGTGTAAAAAATAAGTTTTTAAGCGTGACAAAGTATAAACTGTTTTACGCGTAAGACCACAAAACTACATCAAAAACAAAACCTTTTTCACCCAAATATTTGGCGAATGATACCACTGTTAGGTTCCCATATTCATAACACAAGCCACAATATGTGAGAAAGAAAGATAAGATGATCGGGTGAACAAGAACACACAATACGCGTAAGATAATTAGAAGAGTTAAGCGTGAGTATTGAGAGTAAATGAACAACCAACCATCAAGTGAGGGTTATACAAGAGTATTTATAGGGCAAGGAGCTAGGGCAACACTTCTAGGTCCTTCCTTTCCTTATGGAGCTTGGGCCAAGGCTTATGGGCCTTCTATAAGCCAAGCTTAATAACAAACATAAATGCCATATTAAGCTAACTATTACATATGAATCACTAACACTTGAATTAATGTTTAGGAGTGATTCCAACAGCAGATCTCAAGTTGAACACATACTTGTTTGAAGAGATGAGTCAAGAACAAGTTCAGAACAAATTCAAAGAACAACCTCAGCGGCAGGTTGCAAAAAAGGTTAACCCCTAGTGAAAGTAAGAAGGCCTAGTGAAGGGATCATCAAAATGAAGTTGGCTAAGCAGTTGGATGGCGAGGCGTGCGAATTTTACTTTGGAAATAGATGATAACTTGAACAACAAAATTCCATGTGCCTTTTCATATATCTTTTGTGGGCAAATTTAATGTAAACAGTAGCAAATTGGAGTGTAATATGTCTATAGATAGCTAATGTTAATAGGTAATGTAATGACCATCAAACAATAGCCCATTTTGTACATCCTTTGAGGGCACTAACTGATGGTCATTTTGGTATGTAATATTGTTAGGTTCCCATATATGTAACACAAGCATCAATAGAAGAAATAGATGAAGAAGTGATCGGTTGAAAAATAACAAACAAACACTTATGCATTATGATATGAAGAAGGTTAAAAGTATTATGAAGTGAAAGAGAATAATTGAACAACCAACCCTCAAGTGAGGGTTATTACAAGATATTTATAGGAGAGGGAGCTAGGGCAACACTCCTAGTCCCTTCCTTTTCCTTATTGGACTAGGTCTAGGTTTATGGGCCTTCTACATAATCCTAAGGCTAATTACTAACATAAAGGCCATATTAAGCTAACTATTACATATGAGTCACTAACACTTGAATTAAGGTTTAGGAGTGATTCCAACAATCTCCCCCTAAGTGTTAGCGATAAATGAAACAGTGATAAACAATGTAGGTGCTGATGTAATAGTAGCTTTGACGTCTTCTGACATTCTTCTTTCTTGTGAGAAGAATTTCCTTGATTCGAACAATCTTCCCAGTGGAGAGAAATTGTTTATTTGAAGTATTCTGCTTTGACGTCATCTTTGTTCTTTGATCTTTGTTATTTGTGATGGTAGTGATAGTATGTTGTTGTTATGCGCATCGGTCGGCTTCCTTTGCTCCAGGTGTCTCACGTCTTTCTCAACATGCTCACACGCTCTTTAGCGTTGGATTACAGTTGATGAGAGTTCTTTAAGTCTGTAAACTTTGTAGATTCTTTGTTGTGAAGAATCATTCGACTTTGTGTTGGCTTTGATTATGAGAGAACTTCCATAAGTGATGATGTTGATATGAGCATGTGGAGAATCATGAGTCGATCCGCTCAGGCTTCATAAAGTAAACATAAGAAAGGTTAGTAATAAGCGGATCCCGGCACTTACAAGTTTGAACTTCAAGAGTGTTAACAACATAGTGTGAAAACACAACTCTAATTCTCACAAGGCGTTCCTGACGAGTCCCACAAGTGAGATAACCGCGATGTACAGAAGTACATCAACGGTTCAATGAGTATTTGAGGTACACGAAGCATCACCTCACGACTGTAGACCGTTTGAGACACACTAAGCGTAATCCACGGGAGTTACGAAGTGACTGCTGTCGGGCTTTTGATGTTGACCCTAGCAGGAGTTTCCATTCAATCACTGAGGATCACAATAGTGAACCTCTCATAAATGTTCTCGACAATTGCTAGGATCTTATAGGACTCGATAGCATTACCTTTATTGTTCTTATTGTTGAACAACAAATGATGAAATGTCAAGTGTACCTAGATCTTTTGATGAATCTCGTGGCTCTAGACTCAATAGTGCATTTTGGTTTTCTGAGCGGAGACTAGGGAGAGGGTCTCCTTCTTCAATACCAGTGAATCTAAAGAGAAGCCGAAGTAGTTTATAGGGTTCCTGTGAGAATGAAATAAGCTTCTGTTGTGAGAAACTTGAGTGGCTAAGAAGGTTTAGTGCATGCGTCCTTTGGGTCCATGACGACTTTAATCTTCAATATCGGTGTCATCTAGTGACAACCAGTAGCATATGAATTGAACCCATTGTCTGCCCTAAGTTGAATAATCTGGAGGGCTGTTTCTTTTCACCCTTTTCTTTGCTTTTTTCTTTTTATTCTTCAACTCCTTCTTTCTTGATTTCATTTTCTCCTTTTTATTATCATACCTAAGGACTTCTAATTCTAACTATTGGTAGTGTCCTTGGGTAGATCCCTCCGGCTCTGGCGGATCATAGGACGGTTATTCCTAACCTTAATCACCTTATAACTCCATTGCCATAAAACCATTTTCATGAAATCTCTGAAGTGTTTGGGAATGAAAACATGTTTGACACTTCAAGAGTTTTAGATTTTCAGAATCCCCTCCACATGTGCTTAAGAGTTTTGACATAAATGCACAGTGAGGAAAGCTCGCACTTTTAATTGATCGACTCAAGATGATAGAAAATTCCTTGCGAGACACGATTACGTTGCATAGTTAAGAAGATACATTGTCAGCTTTTAGGTGACAACTAGCTCTAATAACTACCTTGAAGATGTGGACAACCCGAGAGAGGTTGTCAAACTTGTCAAAGTTCATGTCTATCAAGAGCTTCTCGAATGGGTACAATTTACTTGGATAAGTCTTGGGAGACAAATCTTTTCAATGTATGGTATTTAGGTTCCTGTCAATTCATGGGTTGAAGTCTTTTCACACGAGGATTCAATAGCAAAAACACAACATCTTTCTTATCACATAATTTTTCTCCCCCTCAAAAATGGCATATAAATGTTATTTTTGAAGAAATGTTGAGAATAAATATGACCATTTTGAGTTTTGTGAAAAGATTACACAAAGAACAATTTGTGAACAAAGTTTGTAAGTCAAATACTCCCCCTCAACAGGTGATATAAATGGTTGAGGTTTTGAAAATCATAAGGGGAAGTACTTGTTCTTTTGAGTAAAACCTTTGAAAAATGAAAGGTTTGAAAAGTTTTACTCAAAAGTAAGAAGCTTTCGCTCCTTTTATAAGGATTGTGGTATTGAAGCATACCACAGGGTCCTTTATTTACAAGTCACGGGTTGTACACATTATGTGTGCACAAGCCATTGTCAATTATAAAATCACACATCCAAATAAGTATGAAATTGAAACAGTTTAAGGGGTACGGGGAATGTCAGGTAGTTCAGCAACTCCGGGGAATCGAATTGGCGTTGACCTTTGTGAGATTAATCGAGGGGCACCACGTGAAACTCTCAATGTTCGGATTGGTCCTTGAACAACCTTTCATCAATCATCTTGATGATTCTCTTAACATCCCGTCTTTCCTTAGAATTCCATCTCTTTTGTGACCCAATGCCTTGTGGCTTGCAGCTAACCAATATGCTAGCCCATCTTTGTGTGCTTCAGCGTTGAATCTAAACTTAAGAGCTCATTACACGCCATCAGCGATTGCGGTGAGTACACTTGGTGAACTACTCCAAAGGGTTTCTTGATGAGGTGAATTGGGTTGATGGTTGATGTCGAGGAAGTTCTAGCTGAGGTCGGTGAAGTTGACACGATTCGTCGACTCAGCGACAAGTTGCAAATCTTCTACACGTTCTTGGATCCGCGATGGTTTACGATGAAGATGAGCAGGACTTGATGTATTAGCATTGAATTTCATCGAGAATTGTCTCATTCTTCCTTGTACTTTGGCAAGATACAGATCTTCAATGTCATTGAGAGACAAATTCTGAAAGTCCGCTTCACAGAATGCATAGTCCTTTTCGTATTGTGCGTTTGGCGACAATATGCTTGAAAAGGTGTAATCCCATTTGGACGAAAGAAGCGACATGCTTAATGCAACGATCCCTTGATTCTTGAACACTTCATGTTGAGATTCTGAACTTGGCATCTTTTGTAGTAGATTCGTTGGCGTTCGGGCAATGGTGAATCCGTACAGATGCATTGAGTCATACTCTTCCACTCTGTTGTTGAACATGTGGGTAGCATTTTCCTCGATAGCTATGCGGTTGGAGTAAATGGTGCAGGGAACGGAAGTGTCATTGATATGGCGTATTTCTTTGAGCTATCATTTGCCGTCTGAAGAAATTCAGTCATTGTTGAAGAAGTATCAAAATGGAATCTTAGGTTGTTCTGGTTGACCGATGGTAGGTAGGGGTTTGGTCGATCATTGTAGTATGGAGCTTTGTCTTTGCGGGTGTAGTCGATGTTTGCCGAGGGTTGGGCCAATCAATGTTGTTGGACATGGCTCGTGCTATGTTTTCAAGGTGATATTCAACCTCAATAGCACTTTCCGGTTTGTCTTTGAGTATTTGAAAGGCTTCATTCTTGATTCGCTTCAACTCTGATTTCGTCATCTTCTTCACTCGGAACTTTGATTGTAGTAACTTAGCATGCTTTCTGACGTTACTACCTCCTACCATATCTTGGTCATCCGTTAAAGCGGTGTAGCAGCAACAAGTGTGGAAAACCATTCATTATTCGGTGTCATCATGCGTCTAGCCATGAAGCGACATCGGCCTTAGTCTTCTTCTTCTTACTTGGCCTAGAGGAGGATCTTTGGTTCCTTTGATGTCTTTGGGAGGTGGGTTGTTGTTGGGGGTGGGGATTTCCTCATCGTCACCACCAAATACTCAAGTGATCACCGGTTTTACGAGTGCGGGTGATAACTTCGGAATCTGGGTTTTGTTAGAAGCGAGGAGGAGATCGTCTTGGTGGTGAGAGTCAGCGCCGGGTTGGGTGGCATTGAGGAAGATTCACGGACTTCTTTGGACATTTAGGTGCGAGAATCCTTGTCCTTATCATCATCTACGGATCGTTTGGTTGACTTGCTGATTCTTTGCATGAAGACACTGAGTTGATAGTCTAATAGAGTCTCAAAACTTTGATTCATCCAAAGTGTAAGGTTCAGTCTTTTGACATTTGCATCACTAATTTAGTGAAAATCAATTGAGAGTGATTCTTTGGCCATTGTATGTTTGACCAATGTAGATGTTTGGGTAAGTAGTTTGGAATATAACTCCCTTGTCACTTTAGGAATGGGTGTAGAAGGATTTGTGATGTCTTCTCTTGCCATCTTCTCCAATTCCTTTTGAAATCTCCCGATAAACTTCGGGCGTGTTCCCTTTCTTAACAACTTCGTTTATCCGTCTTGAAGAGTTGATTACATTCAGCGAGTTGATCAGTTTTTTGATTTACATCCTTCTTCCGTACTTGCTTGGCGGCTTTAACAATCCTTGTTTTAGCGGGATAACCAAGAGTCATTGGTTTCTTCATGATTTGGATGTGGATCTGGTTGATCTTTTGGATGGTGGTGGTGAAAGTGAAGGTAAGTCAGATGAGATGTGAGGGACTCTGGATCCTTTGGTGGTTCATAGCTTTGTTCTTTGGAGCGTCTTTGGACTTTGTAGAAGAAGGTCATCATATTCAATCGTCATCCTTCTTGATCTTAGCTGTTCTTGACTGAATCTGGCCTCTTCCTCTGCTTTGGCATGAGAGCTGCGGCTTCTTCATCAGTCTTTTCCACCAGACTTTTCTTTTTTGTGGTTCTTCAATATCAAAGTTGATGGAATTCTCAATCCGTTGTTGTTGTTGCGTGGGTGATGGTAGTACCGGTTCCTTATCGGGTTGATTAACCACATCAAGGCGTGTGGTATGAGCACCACTAGAACCTCGAGGGACCCGCGAGTTTGATCTTTTCTGAATGCTTTGGCAAGATGTTTATATGCGAGTTCCTTCAACTTCTTTCATATTCCTTTTGCTCATCTATTGGTTCTTCTTGAGCTCTCTTATCATGTTCAATCACAAAGTCTTCCTTTACCTTTGTGAAGCTTGTGGGTAGGGGTTTAGCTCTTGATTGAGTAACGTCGATTCAGAGTTTGAGTAGAAGACCTCTTCGTCGATTGATTTCTTGAGCTTTCATCCACTAGTATCTTTGCGGTTCGAGGTTTGGGAGTAGGAATAGGAGCACTTCTTTAGAAGGAACTTTCCTTTTAAGTGAGGTTTCCTCTTGGGAACTTCCTTTGACTCTCATGCTAGTAACACTCCACTTGCTTGCCTCTTAGTTTTCACGGTAGGTGTACCAGAAGACTTATCATCGAGAGAACCAACTTTACTTTCATCAGAGATACCTTTTGTATGAGTAAAGCTATTTTGATTGCATCAGAGAAGGTGGTCAGCGCACGGCACCTTGTTTCTTTGTTATTGATTCCTTAAATCATTTGTTAGAGTGGGTTCATACAACATGTCGTGATTGTTGGGGTCATTGAGTCTCTTGGGGATATAGTTGAGTCCAAGAGCTCTTTGGATCAACAGTTTGTATATCGATATAAGGGATCTTTGAGCCAAGCTTCTTGAGGAATCATCATGTAAATCCCATATCAAAGCGACTTCAATGTGCTTCATGTTGATCAAAGCCCAAAGATTTGGAGTTCCATGAGCTTGGGATGCTCATAGCCTTTATCCTGACCAGCTTGAACTTGGTGATGATGATATAGAGAGTTCTCCAAGGTTGAGGAATATTCTTAAGATCCACATGTGAATGCTTAGTGATTACTCGTAGCCGTCATAACCAATATCGATTAGGGCCTTAGAACAGTCTCTTGGTTGGTGTGGCATTGAGTTCGGTTTGCTCGATGATCGGAATGAGAAGAACAACCCTTAAGTCTGCAGGTGCGATGGTGACTTGTTTGTCATTGAGAGTCACCGTCCGCGTTTTGTCCTTTGATCATTTGCATTGAAGTCGAGGCCGATGAATATAGATCTCAGCCTTTGTAGCAAAATTTGAGAGCATGTTACGATAAGGATGATTCTTGAATATCCACGACAATCAAGCAAGAAGACTCTGGCGGTGAGAGTTCAAAGTCAGCGCGAAGGTTATTCTTTCCAATCTTCATCGGATAGCCATTTGGGAAGATATCAGCAATGGTGAGAATATTTGGTGCATCCACATTCATTTGGCGTCCATATGCGTGATCTGAAATATGTTTAGCCAAAAGAACCAACATATCGAAAGACATTATGTTAGTCAACATATGGTTTTATTGTCCAATTATTGAATGTGCAATGTTGATGATTGTTACGAGTCCAAAGTCACTTGTTTGTCCAATAGTCCAATGATGTCGTGATAAGTTTCGTGAGTTAGTTAACTTTAAGTTTTAAAGTTCATGTTATCACTTATTTTCACAACATATTAAACGTTTAAGCTTATTAGTGACATTGTTGGTTTCGTGGCGTTATGATTTATTTATTTACAAGTTTGCCGGCGTAACAATTCATGATTAAGGTTAACAAGGCTTAGTAGAGAATGGCTGACATGCGTAAAGAGAGGTATCACAGTAAGCGCAGAAGAAGCTTATGCGTAGGATCCTGACTTACGCGTATGAAATATTAGCGTAGTGAAAGGGGACCTTATGCGTGAGAGCTTACGTAGCGTATATAAAACCTTGGCGTAAGGCTTACCGTAACGAGTAGCCTTATGCGTAGTGGTCACTGTTTACGCATATCCTTCACAGGATACGCGTAGTCCCTTATGTAGAACCTTAGGTAACGGACTACGCATAAGATTACTCTTACATAACTCTCTGGCGTAAAGTTATCCTTATGCGTAGTTTGCTAGTAACCTGATTGATTTTTCGTGTAGCAAACACGGAAATAATAATCATCATAGCATCAATATTAACATTAACATTCATTTATTTTTTTGACCGCGAAACGCATTAAACATGTATGCGTAAGAACAGTTTATGCGTAAAACTGAACCCTAGGTTTCAAAGATTACGCCTAAGAGATCTAGCCATAGGATTTGCACCAAACTGATTCTTGGAGGTCTAAGAAGTATAGTAAGTTGTCCTATCCAAGTTTTAACATGAAAATCAAAGCCAATCAAGAATACTCAAATCTTATGAACATAAACCCTAGTTTTCAGTTTTGATGCATTTGATGTTTCTGGGTAATTTCTGGGCTTAGAAATGATCAATTAATCATGAATACAACATTAACCAACTATCTTTTTCACCAGAAACACTCACATATGAGAAAAACCAAATTTACGCGTAAACCCTAACTTTTAAAATCAATCAATTTGAGGTTTAAGGTGAGTATAAATGATAGAAATGGTGTTCTTGTGATGATAAAAATGTTTTGACACAACCATTAACACCAAAAACACTCAACTTTGATTATGTGTTCATCATATCGTAAACACAAAATCCTCTAAGCGAAAATCTAATCGTTAGTTTGAAAAAGCGATTCAAAACCATGTTTAGATTGTTGCAAAGAATGTTTAAACACTTACAAATTGAGGATCAAAGGCACGGATTTGTGAAACGATTGTGGATCGTGGATGATGTTTGGTGAAATATTTAATTTAAAGAGTTAATGTTGGGAATTATGTGAAGTACGAATTATGCTGAAGATTATCTTTGAATGGATTCTGCCGAAGTGTATGGATTACCAAAGACATAGTTCTCTTGAAGTTATATAGTTATTAGTTTGTTTACTGCGGATATAGTTATTCCTTATTTTCTATAGTTAGTTAGGATATGCATGAGCTTTATTAGGAAGTGATTGTGTATATCTTATTGAGTTTTATGTTTCTTAGAGAAGAAGTTAGGGTTCCTTATCTATAAAAGGAACATAATAGAATGAATTATGTACTAGACGTTTGCAAGTTATTAATATAACGATCCATAGAGGATCAAAGAGTTCTTAGTTATCATTCTTTATATTTGTGTTTATATTCCGCTAAAGAATACAAATTGTAGAGATTTTCTTTTAGTTTGTTTGTGATTACATAAGCAATACTAACGATCTGCGAAGCTCAAGATCTATCAAGGTCTACTAGTTTTCAACAAGTGGTATAAGAGCCTGTTGAGAGTCTCTACGATACTAAGGATAGGTTTTTCTAAACACCAATACAACCAAAACAAAACTCACCATGCAGTTGGATGTTGATGTTGAAATCACCAACAACCAAAACTCCACCCATACACAACAACTAAGTCTCTCTAACGGCAATGCTAAGTTTCCTTACCTAAAAGG
The DNA here is from genome assembly GCA_910596185.1 of Chrysanthemum makinoi. Taxonomy (NCBI): domain Eukaryota; kingdom Viridiplantae; phylum Streptophyta; class Magnoliopsida; order Asterales; family Asteraceae; genus Chrysanthemum; species Chrysanthemum makinoi. Next base: position 80,749,469 of record OU343225.1, on the reverse strand, counting down.
GAGGAGTATGATCTTTGAAGATGAAGATGCAGCTGGATCTCCAACATTGATTGGAATCTATGGGAGATAGTGAAATAGTTTGAAGAAAACTACCATTGATCTTTGAAGGTAAGATGACATGTTCCTCCCAAATCATTGAAGAGTTCTTGCGGTTCGGAGAGAGAAACCAAGGTTAAAACAATTCTTCTTCAAGCTATTCCCGAGGATCACTTGAGTGATTTTCACTTCATGCAAGATGCTAAGGACATATGGTTAGCAATTAAGAAGTTGGTGGGAATGAGAGTCTAGGAGAATGAGAAAGTCCATCTTTGAGACAGGTTTTCAAGACTTTCAAATCTCACGAGGAAGGAATTCATAAGGGGCTATTACAAGTTTCACAAGATTTTAAGTCATTAAATGGACATGGGAAAAGCAACTGAGATAATGATGATTGTAATTCTAAGTTCTTGAGGTCTTTACCTCAATCCACGCTCAAGTGAGCATTGCTTTAAGCAAATGGTGGTTTTGGATATACTTACTTTTGATGGGCGTACAACAAACTTAAAGCTCTTGAACATGATGTAAGAAGTCCTTTTAGATCATCATCTCTTTGCAAGTCACCACGGCATTCATTGGAGCCTCTACCCTAAGATGATCATGGTCCAAGTCAAAACACTCATCATCATCTTACAACACCACTCCATCAAGTTCTCAATCACGGAGGTATAATGGAAGAATGCTTGGATCCTTCTTCCTGATTATGATCCTCCGGCAGGAACTTGCCTATAGGATTTCGTCAGTGGATCCACTGGAATGGAAGAGATGAACTGAAGTGGCGGTGGCTATCTTTGTCCATGGATATCAAGAGGTTTGGCGCTTAATTTGGCGGAAGGTTTAACTTCCAAGGAAGAGATCCCGTGAGGTTTGACAAAAGGAAGGTCAAGTGCTTCTACATGTCCTTGAGATGGGTCACTTCTCGAGTGCAAAGATAGGAAAGCTGGTGATGACGAGGATACTCTACTTATCAGTGAGGGGGCTCAGGAGAATTTGGAACTTCAA
>OU343225.1:80670876-80748331 GCA_910596185.1 Chrysanthemum makinoi | reverse complement strand
ATACACTCAACGAATTCAAATGATGGTAAGGATGGTGGATTGGTTGATCTAGGTGGTAGGTCTTCTAGTGTGTCTAAATAAGGATGTGGTGATGTAGGGGTTTGTTGTGCTATGGGAGTACTTAGGTTGATTATTTGTCCATAGATGTTGAACACAAAAAGTACGGATACTAATTCTTATGGTTCATTGGTTGCTACAACTAGTGGGTGAAGTGCTTGAAGTTTTGGTTATGTCTATGAAGCTTAGGGGCTGAGGTATAGGTTCACCTTGAAAGGGCACGTTTGATTTAAAGGATGCTCTTGAAAGTTAATGAGCAATACGCTTAATGGTGCCAAAAGATGGAAGAGTGATAGTAGGTGTCAAAGAGGGATAAGTGGCACAGTGGGTTGTTTGTTTTGGATAAGTGTTTCAACATGTGTTGTTAAAATACTTTGGTGTTGATTTTTCGGATATGACTTTTAATGACTACAATCGTAAGTCGCATATACTTGAATATTTCGGATGAAATACTTAAGTTGTCAATCCTAATTTGTTGAGATTATAAAGCTTAGATTGAACTCAAGGATAACAAGACTTGATAGTATGTCTTTAACATACGTGTGAGTTATGACTCTATGTAAATACTTATCGTCTTGAAGGATGACACATTATTTTCATGTTAACCAAGTGAGGCAATACATGTAGATACAAAACAATATCTATAGTCATATGATAGACTTGTGTATGATATCTTTGCAAATAATGAGTCTAGATTTGTTAGTCTTGGTAAGTCATCTAAGTCATCCCCAAACGGGTGAGGAGATGTTGGTGGTGTTTGCACAAAGTACAAGTTTTGGAGACTTTGGTAGTGAAGGTGTTTTGGATAGTTGTGAAGTAGTCATAATGGTGGGTGATTTTGATGGTGGAGTTGGAATACTTAAGATTAAAAAGTTCATATCTTGAAAGAGTGATGAGATGTTGATAACGCTTAAATTGTGCATGTTTTTAGTAGCGTTATCCATGATTTTATGTGGGTTATTTGGTTATAATCATATGCTTTTGATGTAATCGATGCAAAAGTCGTTTCTTGGTTCATTTGTAGCCAAGTTACGGAAAGTGGAGAAAAGGCGGAAAAGAATCCGAAGATTTCTATCTCAATATACGAAGAATTCCCGACAAATAAAAGCAGACTTGTGGGTATGATCGAGATCATCAAGTTAGTGGTCCAACTCAGAATAAATTTCAGAAGCGAGAAAGAAATGAAGAAAAAGCTAAAGCGAAGACATATTGGAAGACTCGTTGTTCCGACACCTTCACCATTTTGGCCATTAACTTTTGCATCTGGATCCGTTTGACCCGGTTCCAGCCCGCGAGCTAAGAGAAAAGATCTACAACTACTTTGTTTATGAATTTTTGTGATTTTGCTCCAGTGATCGGTTGAGCCCCTTGACGGATCGGTTGGAGAATGGTCAAGAAGACCAACCGAAAGCGGTTGGAGCCCAACCGAATCGGTTGAAGCCTGGACAGCCATTGCACTACTAAGACTCCAAACTTGTTCCCAACGATTCTAGTCCCTTCCTACATGTCTTACAGTCCTTCCAAGCTCTTGGTGACCAGAAATGCATTTATAACCCCAAAGCCTTGGAAGTAGTATAAATAGAGGCCTTTGCAACCTCATTTCATGCACCTTGAGAGATCTTCTCTCACACCTCTCTACCACCACCACCTCCTCTCAGGTGTGAAATTCAAGCCTCCACCCATAAAGGATTTTCCATCTAGAAGCAAAGCTCTTTGAGAGAACACACCCTATTACCTTCACCAAAGGTGTGAAATTCAAGCCTCCACCCTTGGAAAGAGTTTCCACCAACTATCCTATCCCAACATTATTGAAATTCAAGCCTCCACCCTTAAGGACGAATTTCACCAACTTATCTTCCCAGACCACAATCCTCTTCCAATTAGTTGTAGTGTGCTCAAGGTTGTTGAAGGCGTTTGGACATCATTTTCCGGCTTGGTAGAACTATTGTAGTTGATTGGAGGCTTGAAGTTGTGCTATAATCCTTCATCTTTGCCTATTGTAATTCATACTTTGGGTAAAACTTGTTACTTTTATAATGTTGAATGCTATTGTTCATGTTTGGTTCTTTGATTGTGTTGATTATGTGATTCTTGTGATGTGTTCTTGCCTTATGAATGTCTTGATACAATTTGGCTCTTATTACTTGTGATGATTTGTCTAAACATGTATGTTCTTTGTGTTCTTGTTCTTATAATGCTTTTCTTGTTGGTTTGATCCGTGACAATCATAACTATCAACTTGTTACTTGTTCTTATAATGCTTTTCTTGTTGGTTTGATCCGTGACAATCATAACTATCAACTTGTTACTTACTTAAACAAACAAAGCGACACTTGTAGTGCAACCAAGTCTCTTGGGACGACCTTGATTTACCATATACTAAACTACAACTTGACTAGGGTATACTTGCCCGAATGTGTTCCTAGTTAACCGGTAATTCTTGCATATAAATTTAAAGCTCGGTGAATGCATCAGGATGTTGATGCTTGAATTAGGAGTTCAAGTTAATGAAGCAACAAGATCGATGCTTTAATCCTAGTGGTTTTCTTAAATGGCTTATTTGAGTTAATCCATACAAGATGGTAGTTTCAAATGAGATGGAAGTGTCTAAGATCATGTCAACATCTAAGTTAATCCATTGAGGATGTGTTGAATGAGATATGAAAGATATGCATTAACAACTATCTTAGAAACAAAATTTGGCAAATTATGAGTTTAGTAAAATTAAACAACACAGTAGAATCCACGGCACCAATTTTTTGCATAGGCGGAACCATAATTTGGTGCCTTTGGTCCCGTCGTAATACGAACGTACGGTACCAAATGCATAACAGTGGGGTACCAAATGTTTGGGTGCCGTCTAATCGTCCTGAGAAACTTCACAGACCCATTTTTAGGTGTGGAGTTTTCCGGCTTAATTTTGTAAGACATGTGACATTAATCATTTCTAGTTAGTAAAGTCAATAACATATATATAACATAGTGAGCATAGACTTTGACCAAGGGCTAACGATTTTCTATATAAGTGAAAATGGGTAAAATGATAACACCGATGTGTTATCCCGCATGAATCGGTTAGCATCATCATGTTTTAAGTTAGTTTATCATCACGAAATTGAAGACACATAAATGACATCATACAACATTGTTTTGTCCTTTTACCACACTCTCTAAAACCTTCATTTTCAAAGTACTAATTTAGTTAGTACTCATTGCTAAGCGAGTTATAACATTTCATAAGTTATGTGAGATGTTAGTATGATTTATGTAAAGAAAGTGATCTAATTCTAAGCAATGGTAAAACAATTTTCCAATTTAGTGCACAAATCTAGCAAATATCTATTGTGCATACCTGAAAATAGATCAAACAAGCGAATAGATAACATGGCAAGATTGACACTTATATTATGCAAAAAAACAAGTGTAAACAACAATGTGAAAATAAGCAAGCAACATATATTCAAACAACATAAACAAGTGGTCATTTAGCATAGCATAACAAGAAAGACACTTTTCATTATTTCGTTTAAATATGTGATGTACCAAGCTTGATTAGTTTCCTTTAAACATATTACCAAATTATTTAGTTTCAAGGAAGTTATCAAAGTTCTAAGAATACCAACAAATGCTTGATTAAAATTTTGAGTTTTTTATGTTAAAGGCTTCAATATTTTATACATCTTGTAGTATTTGGTCTATTTCCTTATTTAAAATAGACTTCAGGCCATGCGATATTTTTAAGCGAAAGTAGACTCAATTCCTTTAAAAATGATAGGTGGCTCAAACTTCGTGGGACTAACGTTAATTAGTTATGATTTTTTTATGTTGCCAAAAAAACATGCACGTTCCCGGTGGAACCTATCCATAAGATTTGGTGCCGTGGTCCTCGAGACGATTCACCAAAACTAGCATTTGACATAGAGAAAACGTGTGTGACTTACTAGATTTCATAGTAAACATATAATACATATATTTAACAACATATCTACTTATGTAACTTATCTTAAACATTTACGGAAGTGATTTTTCAACTAAATTTATAGTTATCCCAAACACTCCTTTTAAAATCATATTTCTTAAGTAAATTTCTATAAGCACACAATACAATACTTACTAGTTCTTTCAACAAACTTTTATTTTATTTTTCACGAAAACCTTCAAGCTTGTATACAAAGTTACATTTAACAACAAAATTTCTAAGTATAACAGCAAAAAGAATTTTTCATATTATTTTTTAAACTTCAATGGTAATTTGATACATGGATCGTACTCTATTTTAAAAACCATTTGTTTTGAAAATAGACTCTACGTGGCTCGATACCAATTGTTGGAAACGTAAGGGTGAATCGTTCTGGATTTAAAAGCGTTTAGATCTTTAGTATCAAATCGCTCATGAAGCTTGTTATAATATGAAAGTTCCAATTATTGTTTGTGACCAATGTAAAGCATAGTAAACCATGTTGTCACATAAGCATTAACATCAAACCACATCACAAGCAATAGTATAGTGCAACTATAAAAGTAAAGAGATAAAGAAAGGAAAGTGCAAACCGAACACTATGATTTATAGTGGTTGGTCGGATCTCCTTTCCGCCCTACTCACTCCCAGTACCCAACTCGAGAGTTACTTCACTAAATCAACAAGCTCCCTTCTCAGAGAAGAAAACCTTACAATGTCAGTAAACTTACACTTTTTCGGTACAAAGCTAAATACCGGGTTCTAGTTCGAGGTAGAACCAACCTAACGTCGCCTATATAATATTTCCGACACTAAGCTAGATGTCGAGTCCTTTTACAAGGGTACAACCACTCTCAATATGTTTTATGGCCCAACATAATAAACCTTGTGTTTTATGCCACAAACACATAAACCATCTAATCTATTTTGGTGAAAGTGTTGTTATGATGCAATGATGTTTACACTAATGATCCATGACACAAATGTCTAATGGATATGAATAACTACTTCTAAACGATCTTCCATTGATAGGAAGCCTTCATGATGAAGAGCACAAGTTCCCTAAACTTGTTGTGATAGATCTTCAGCTTGTGGTGAGTGGGAATGGCTAGATCTCCAAGTTTTCCTTGGTTGATCAAGATGTAGAGTATGCTTACAACAAAGATGAATGTTAGAAGCATTATGATCATGTGATGGTGAGGGTGATTAATGTATGTTTCTACATTGTTATCTACAGATCTAAATGATGCAAGAAGGGTAGAGAGAAAGTGTGTTGAAGGGATGATTAAACAACTTGGTTTGGCTTGATATTTATAGCCAAAATGGGTGAGGAGCGTCCACGGACCACGGAACCCTCAAAAGGGTTCCGCCCGTGTACCATTTTGGTACTGTAAGGTGGTCTGACGACAAGATTACCAAAATCTTACCAAAGTCAACCAAATCCATCCAAGATTGTGTAAGCTATGTAGAGTCCAAATCTAAACAAAATATTCTATGAAATGTTATAAAGATTACAAGGATGATGCATGCCATGATGTAATATGTATTTCCATTTTAGATTAAAAATTTATCAAAGTAAACTTGTAAAATGTATTATGTAACTAGTTAATAAAATGTCTAGTTACCTTTTGAAATACTTGTGAATGCAAAATGTAAAATGAGGTTCGAAATAGAGTGGTTAACCTATTAAAATACTTAGTGACTCTAAACGTATTTTAAACATTCTAAATGATTTGTTATTGGGTTTGATCATAATGCCATATAACAAACATGTAGAACGTGTTGTAACATCGAGGACTTGAGACATCGAGAGGAGTTGAATGTATGTTGAGACAAAGTGTGATTACAAGTAACTTGTACATTTTACGTTATGTATTACAAGTTACATGTTTGTCATCAATCAAAACAAACGAGACCGTATAGATTAAATATCGTAATATTTGCACTAACAATATACTTGGGGACCACAAAACAATGAGATGCGTTTTATCAAATTTGAAATCAAAATATATGATTTGTTTTTTCTTGTCCAAGAATATTAAAATTAAGGTTTAAATACATTCCATGCAAACAAAGGTACCATACAAGAATGTATATCAATTTACTAAATATATGATTTGTTATGGTTTTTGAAAATTATGTTCCAAAAATACATTTGCTACATTTTCGAATGTATATCACTTTACAAAGTATATGATTTGTTCCTAAAATATATTAAACTTTGATGTAGTATTTTTGAATGTATATAATTTTCGAATGAAACCTGAAAGTTTGATGTAGTTTTTTTGTTTTAGAAACGTGCTTGGTAGTTAGACATGTTGGGTAGTCTATGTCTAGAAATCAACATCATGGTAAATAAAAAAACATTAACCAAATAATATTGCAAATGAAGTAAATTTAAAACAAAAATTGACAAATGTTCGACATAACTTTATTGATAGAGTAACTTTTTTGATAGAGTAAATAAATACGAAAATCATTCTGAGAAAAGTTATCGGGTAAACATTGGTTCCAAGCCTTCCATCCATCCGGCAGTATCCTTCATCATTTGTAGAACAAGCTTCATCAAACTTTCAGCAGCGTTAGTGTCATTTTCTATTCTATATTCCGCATCATCTATTATGTCCAACATTGACTTGATCTCTTTACGAACCAAGTCCACCCATATCCGATCCATTTGAGCCGTTGTAGCTCCGGCAAATTGTTCGACATCAACATGAAAATCAATTGGAGAGTTAGTGTATATAGTTTCCGTATTTGTCTATAAAATGATACCATGATTAAGCAACACATAATTTTTTATTTAAAATAAAAAAGAAAAAAAGTTGCTTCAGTCATTCAAGATTTCGATAAATTGATACAACCCTAAACGAAAAAGTAGCAATTAATAACAAAGTTGATATACTGACATCTTGATTTTCTGGAACTTCTTCATGCGAATTCATAATGGAAGCCCTAAAGGTTGTAACATTATATTGCGTATTTATAGGTATATATTTATATTGTAGGTTCTACATTGGGCTCATTATTTATTTTATTTTAGAAAAAATACACTCTTTATTCGATTGGACATAGATAATAATTTTTAAAATATACTCATTGACGTATACTATATACACTCTTTATTAGAACTATTCTTTCACATGTACATTTGCTCGTGCATAATTTGGCATACGCCCTCATAACAAATTACCTTTTTTCTCCTTTATGTTAACTTCAATTATGTTGTTTAATGATACCCAAATGAATGTCTCAAGTTTGAACTATGCATTTTTGCAAGTTTCAACTTTTTAAACTCACAATTATCATATATCCTATGATATATACTTTATTTTATTGGACATTGTGATTCAAGATGTACATTCTTAAAAGAGTCAAGATGTACGGTATTGTGATTCAACTTTAAAGTTAACCTCGCCAGTCCATTGCCGACACGATGTACTCTTTCACCAAAAAAGTAATTCATTCATTCATTCATTTTTGATAGGACAAGAAACAAAATAAACACGACATAGTTTGAAAACAATGTAAAACAAGAAGTTTTAACAAAGACCACAAGCATAAAGTTTATTCTTCGTCACTCTCACTTTGATCTACCAAAGAATAAACTCGTTTCCTACCAAGATTGATAGGCTGACTTGTTTCTTCTTCTTCTTGGTCATCTTTGTCATCTTCTTCATCACTTGAGATGACAATGACGTCATCCCAATTCCAATTAATTAGATTGGGGTTGAAAAAAGGATGAGGAGGGGGATGTGGAGGAGGGGGATGAAGCTTGTAGGAAAAAACAAACAAGTGTCAATTCACATTACAAACAACAAACAACAAACAAGATCATAAAAAAAATCGATTACTAACCTCGAGATCATCATCAACGTTTCTTTCTTGTTGTGAAATAAAAACTTGTTTTGGGGGTTGTTTATATAGGCATGGTAACGAAATGTTTAAATTAATTTTTCCCGCCTATGAAACAATGAATGGTGTAGTAAATTTGGAAATTGAAAATACATTGAAATCAAATTTTAATACTTACCATGCAAAGCTATCATGCAAATAATACATTGAAATGAATTATTCTATTGCAAAATACGAATGGGCTAAAGATACATGCTGGCCTTGATAAACAATGGGCTCGCATTGACTAATTCATATGCTGCGTTAATAGTTACCATGCGTTGACTTTCCATGCAAAACTTTCCACAATTCATGCTGGCTTGTATATGGCATTAATAGTTACCATGCATTGACTATAATTCATATGCTGCGTTAATATTCCACAATTCATATGCTTGACTAATTGACCAATTGACCAATTCCACTATTCCACAATTCCACTTTTCCACTTTTCCAACATTTGACCATTTGACCATTTTTCCTTTTAATGTAGTATAGATAAACGCACTTTGCTTTTGACTTTCTCTTATAAACAAACCATGTTGTAAAAACACATACAAGCACGATGGTTTGATATATACCTTAGTAAACACACATACATATGTAGGTTGGTTGAAAGATATAAACCTCTAAGGAGGACGCTTCCATATTCCAAAAAAAATAATGGATCTGGTTCCTACAACGATTACAAAAAAAAAAGACTTAGCGTTGTACTTATTTGCCTACTCCATTTAACATGTGTACATATCTTTTCAAAATAGTGTTTTTTTTCTTCTGTATTTGCAAAAGAAGACACGTTTCTCAAATAACAAATGAGGCTCATAAGAAAATCTTGAGACATAACTTACAAAGGTTACTTTTTTCGCTTTAAGTTTTACCAATTATCAAACTACTATTACCTTTCATTCATCACACGTATAAACCAAATTTTCAACCAGTCCAGATATCTCCAACTCTTTATTCATCAACCAATTTTCAACCTCAACCGTTTTCTAACATAAGGCGTGTTTAGCGCAGAGATTTTAGGAGCATTTACGAGCCGTGAGTGGTGAACATTGAGCGTTTTGATTTTTTAATTTTCGTTTTGCAAACAACAAATAGCTTTATCTATTTTTCCGGAATGCTTATTTTTCAACGCTCCATGAAGTAGCATTTTGGAGTTTTGAGCATTTAGGAACTGTTTTACACGTTATAATTACAATTACAATTATATTACCAAACGTCTTTATAGAAAAATACAGTTACCACTCACATTACTAATACTACTCCCTTCGTCCCAAAAAAAGTGTCCACTATACTATTTATTTTTCTCCCAAAAAAAGTGTAAAGATTTTATTTTTGGATAGTAATTATGACAAAATTTTCTACTTTACCCTTATAATTAAAACATGCATTTGTCACTCATTCTTAATTTTTATATTAACTATGAAGGTAAAAATGACTTTTTATCAATCAAAATTAACATTAATTACGCATACCAAAATTTATTTATTTTTTTATTTATAGACACTCTTTTTGAAACGTAATGAGTACTATTTTTATCAAACACACCCATATTCTTAACTCACACATATGCTCTAAGATACTATTTCATAATAAACTTATAAACCTAAAAACAAATAAAAATAGATAAACCTTAAAAATAAAAACCTTCAAAAGACACCCACTAAAGGCATCTCCAATGTTAACATCAAATATACTTTTTACACTAAAATAGTGTAAAATGTATCAAAAATGTTCTCCAATGTTAGCACTAAACATTGCAACGAATAGTAAACAAGCAAAAAACACTATATTTAGTGCAATACTATTCATTTATTTAAAAACTTTTTTTTAACTAATCTTTGATTTATAATACAAATAACTAAAACTGATTGATATAAAATATATATATTCGTACGTTTCTCATCAACGCCGTTAAAATGAACCCGATATTTATATATTTTGCTTACTTTATTTTTTTAATTCGTTGCTTTTTTATGTATTTGGATAGTTATGCGAATATTGGAGAAAAAGTTATTCAAGCGATCGACATTGGAGGAGATGCTCTATTGCTCTACATATTGCCTCAAAGTCCAATGGAAGCGCACCAAATTTCTTACCATTTATTTTTAACAATTGTTGTTATTGCTGGTAACATAAACCCTGGAAAAAAATGTCAGACAACATCCCATTTGAAATCCAAATGGAAATAATCAAATGGCTTCCCGTGAAGCCTTTGATTCAGTTCAGGTCGATTTCGAAACCTTGGAAATCTTTCATCGACAGCCCTGACTTTATCAAAGGTTACGGCGCCTGCCATACGCAATCACACAGTCTTATTCTAAGCTACCGATTGGATGGGCACATTTGTTTGGTAGACGATGATATCGAAACTTTTAAGGTACCACAACAACAGCTTGTTCCATTTGTTGTGTCTCCTTTGCTTAAACAATATAGTATTAGGTACGTTGTTGGTTCGTGTCATGGATTACTCTGTTTGTATGGTTTCCATCAAGGTTATAAAAAATGGATGGTTGTTATTTGGAATCCGTCAATCGGAAAAGCATTTAGTATTGCTGCCCCTCACACTTATAGTCGGATTCATTATGGTTTCGGTGTTTGTCCCGTCACTAAAGATCCTACTGTTGTGAAAATGAATTGTAGAAATGGCACGCCTTGGCATGTTGAAGTTTTTACATTGAGTTCGGGGGCTTGGAATGTGATTCCAAGTGGTAATTTGCTGCGTCAAACAATTAGACTTGATAATTCAACTCAGATTGCTATAGATAGGTTTTTTTATTGGGGTGTTTATGAGGAGACTTTTACTGATGATGGTGTATTTACCACAAATCATATGGTTATGTCATTTGATTTGATTACCAAGGAATTTAAAGTGGTATGAGCAAACAGAACTCTTCCCAGCATTTCACTTTTCATAGTAAACCATCTGTCAATGTGCAAATGACATCCAACCATGATCATTAAAGTCGACTGATTCAATAACATCCATAGCAGGCTGAAAACCAGTGCAAAATATTGGATACTAAACGACCGCCGTTTACATGACACAATTCTTGTTTTTTTATTTTCGCAAGACTATAAACCCTGTTTGTGATTGGGCAATGGAAACACGGTCGTTTGACTCGTAGAGTCAACTGATATGTTTATTTCTTGAAGCTATGCTTTTAAATGTTGGAGTCGTAATATCTGACCACCATGTTTAGTACCTGACAGTGTGACTTTTTGTGCTACCCTTTCAATTGTGGCCCTTTTGAGACATCAATTGGGCATGGACCGGTAAGGGTGTTCGTCAGTTCATGTTTCGGGTTCCTCGGGTTATACGGTTCGGTTATTCGGGTTGGGAATTTTTGAAGGAAAAACTTAACTGAATTCAAAGTGGACCAAACAGATTCGATAACTGAATTTGAATTCGCCAATTACGCATGGTTTAGGTTTTGAATCGAAAAACCAGAACTGAAAAATTTGTTAATTTTATTTCTCAATTAGATGTATAGATGATATGGACACATAGTTATACGGTTCCATTTTGGGCGAATCTAGAAGGGGTTTGGTGTATGCACGTGAAAATGTTTTTCTTTTGTAGTGTAATGATACTATGACAGTGTTTTTTCTATTGTAATATTAATGCATACTGTGGTTAAACCCCCTGGATCCACATTTTTGTCTCTGTAACGCCCGGTCTTGGGACATTTCATGCCACTTGTGTTGAATGGTGACACTCTTTTCTGAAATCTGAATTTAGCATAGCTAGTTCTCCTACTTGCTCTTTTGATATTATCTTCGGACTTGTCCTGTAAATAAATAAACAACAATGAGGACATGGATAAGAAAATTGTGCAACAAAATAAGTTTATAGTGAAGAGGTTCACAGTATGTTTATTGGTAAACATTTGACTTTTTGATGTCATGTTGACTACGTTTTCAAACTCAAGATTTTCCAGAAATTTCTATATGTACCGGAAAATATTGATTTGTTTTTTTTATTTTTTATTTTTTATTTTTTCAAAGCAGAAAGAAGAGGTAAAAAGATATCCGTGTTAATTGTTTGAGAGAATCATCATGAATTTTGAAGTAAAAGAAGTCCATTTGACTTCAAAAGTCAGAGTTCAGCAAATGATCCATAGGTTTATACTAGTGTTCGTGCTATGATTTTTAATGTGACGAAATACATCACGTAGTATGATAACTAGATATTAAAGGTTTCTAAGATGTAGAAGAAGATAGAAAACTAGTAACATACCACTGGTTTGAGAAGCTCTTCGATAATCTCCTGCAGTTGCCTCAGGCATAAATCCACAACGCTTGGTGGTAAATCAGCCTCGATTAAGATGTGAAGTTGCTCATTTAAGTGCTCATAGGCCTGTCTTACTCTTAGCTTATCTTCCTTTAAATAGCATAAGGATACATAATCAAATATTAGATTCGAAAACCACACTGAATCAGATCATATAAATCTTTATGTCATAGAATTTTAGAACCTTATCGGGATCCTTGATTGACCCTTTTCCGCGTATATACACACGGAAACCCGTTGTAGCTTCTATATGTTTTAGTGAATTGCCTATAGGTCCGAGAAGCCGGTCAACAAAGTTAAACTAAAATCCAAAAAGAAAATGTCATCAATGAATTAGATGTACTAAAAAAGAGTATAATGACTAAAACGTGACAAGTGAAAAGGTATATTGTTATTTTATGTAAAATAAATCCTTCGAATAAAGTTGTATATCATTGCATCTTCTTGAAAGCTTACATTAGGGAAACAACAGGAATATCTAACCGCACAATTCGCTTCACTGTGTATGAACTAGGACTAGCTGGAGCTCCTTGCCGGTCCATTGCCATTCCAGGGGTCCTACTTAACCTCTGCCATAACACACGATTTATCACAAATGTACTGTCGTTTTTTATAAGTGCACATTAAGTTTTAATGTTGTATAAATAAAACACCTCTTATGGAAAAATACTCCAGCAAGTAAGACCTGCAGATGCCATGGGGCTCGGGCTTCTATGTCGCAGCCTGTCGACATTAAATCCTTGGTTTGACAATATAGCAGAAACCCGCAAGATTTCTATAAAAGCAAGAAAGTGTAGCTTATAACCAAAAGATAAGAATGTTTCTTTGAATTAAAGAAACAAAATGGACGGGTCGGGTAATGGGTCCAAATAGGTTCGGTTCAAAAAGAGTATTTTAGCACATGTCGGGTTGACCCCAAACACTTTTAGTCCAAATTTCTTAATTCATATTCGTATAAAGTAACCAGTGTGTCAAATATGATTGTTGACGGCAGTGAATTGATGAGAAATTATAGAATTACTCACTTACAATAGTTAAGAGTTCGGTTATGTATGCTATGAGATTACCTTGCAGGTCTTATCAGTGACCATTGTGACGATGTTGATAATAGCAAAAAGAGGGATTGAGGGTGTTGTTACTATATGTTGAACTAATCTCTAATGATTGTATATATGTAGTTTACTGATGAATATAACTTTACATATACAGATAAAGTTCAACCCATTAAGTTATGGATGGGTCAGTTCTCTAAATATTCAGTTCGTTATAATGGGTCAAGTATGCAACATGCATTATACATTTATGATGTTTCATTACGTATAACACTGCAAGGCGTGTCACCTTAGATTGTAATAATTTTCTTGAGGAACCACATGTTTTATTTTGTAGAATCAGACTGTGTGACAAAGCTATTCTTGCATAGCTCATGAGGAGCATGATTGAGGTTAATTTTTGATTACAGCTCATGATCGAGACCCTGCCGAATGCTACAGAAAGATCATATACGTGGATATATGGTTGTGGCTATTCATTTTGGTAGATTTATGGATTGGGAAGGTTTGTATATGATTGTTATTATATAATTGATAAATTGAATGTTTCGGATATGACCAATTAATGTTAACAATTTATTTTTATATTACAGGTCAATAACCATCCAGAATGGCTTCAATGCAACTCGATTATTTATAAACAATTATCTTGATGAGGTAAACGGATTCAACGATAATTTTGATACATGAAAATGAGAATTCTGAAAAATTACAAAAAAGGTTAGTACATATTGACTAAAGCATCATCTGTTTTTTTATGTACTATGTCGCATTTTGAGGTTTTGTCCATAATGCTACTGATTCTTTGCAAAAGAGCATCAGGTGCTAGGATGGCATATGAGAATGGCGTCGATGAGGCGAGCAAGCTATGACAAAATTAAAAAGATGGATATTGCATTATATGGGCATGTGTTAGCCCAAAAGTATTCGAAATAAGAAGAATTTGCTGTCAATTTATAGAAGTAGGTTCATAACATTATTCATTGTATATATTATTTAATGTATAATATTTATATGGAAAGAAGGTTTATGATATTAACCTCAGTTGTTATATGATGTATATTGCAAAAGGGGTTAATGTGATGGCGTTGTACATTTATCATGAGTCCTCATCTAACAATACATGTTAGTTATTTTTCATCATGTAGAACCGTTCTTCACAGATTATGAGTATCTTTGTTTGTTTCTATTTTGCGCAAGTATAATGGATATGTATCTTTTTTCATTTTACGATTATGGCTCACATAAACTTATTTTAATCATGAACATTATATTAAGGTTAACGATGTTTTAAAAACTGTGTTATTAATTTTATCTTAAATAATTCTTAAAGCTAGCCGCTCGTTGGGCGGGCCTGTAGCTAAGACCCGTTTTGTAGGAATTATTTGATATGGAAATGAAAAAATTTGGCTTATTGGCGATAATGGTGCAGATTCTTGATCCCGTCTTGTCTCTTTTTCGTTAAGACCTGTTTATTTTCTTTTATTGAACACTTATCTCTATATCTATTGATTTTATCTTGAAGATTTCTTGAAGCTAGCCTAATGGGGGGCTTGTAACTAGTAAGTAAGATATAATTGTCATAGAGAAATAGATCTTGGTTTTATAGTTCCTCCTCCCTCTCTATCTTTCTTATCTTTTTCAATGTGAGATACTTTTCCTTTAGTTTTTTGATTAGACAACATATAACTACTACTCAAAATTTAAGTTTTATATAATATTAAAGTTATGATTCTTAATAAGAGACATGATTTATATTTTTAATTATTAACTTATGGTAGCAAATTTTAAAAATATTAATTTATTATTAATACTAGGAAGTATATTATAAGACTAGATAATTAATAGAGTTAACATAACTTAATTGTTAATTCTTTGAAAGTAAAAACTCATAATATAAATACAACGGATAAAATTCTACATACAAATATTATACTACGTAAATACTTTTAAACTTCCATCTACTTAGCTCTTTGATATTCTTAGTAGAAGATGTCTTAGATTATTTTCCATACAAATAATGTTTGGGTAGTAAGGGTAACATTGTGATTGATTCAAACTTACACCATATCTAAACAATTTTAAATTCACAATAAATCTAAGCAAACGATTTTACTAATTGAAAACTAAGAAAAAAAAAATTCTTTTAACGTTGAAATATCGTGAATCGTAATTATGATGATGGTTTAACTATGGATCCTACAAATCAATCACTTCGTCCATATGATTGTAAAAGTAAGCGAATAAAGTGGTGAGTGCAAACTATAAATGTTTGAATTGTACAACTAACTGATTAGTTTTAACTACTAACTCAAATGATCGAAGTTGATAAAAAACACATGCAAAAGATAGGAAAGTTTGTAAAAACCTAACTTATACTTTTTGGAAACGGTTAAGTCTTAAATAAAATTATACAACCAACTATCACAACAAGTTTAGCTGCTTGCACACATGTCTTTTTAAAACGGTTTGGAGGTCAAAAACTTTGACTTTTTAGATGAGACCACCTGGGTTTAAAAACTAATACATAGATCTAAATTCTAGAAGAAATTTCACTGCATTTGTTTAAATATTAAGAGAGTTGTGGCCTCTAAAGCCCAGTGTTGCAATTCGGAAGATTGTTGATCATAAACTAGACATGAAAAATGTTTTTAAACTCTTGTTTCCTGTAATGAATTTAGTTCTTTTTGCTTAGATCATGTTTTATAAATATACCGCAAATTTTTCTAAAAGAGGAACACATATAAAATCTAGAAAACATGCATGTCTCAACTAGCTTTAGTCAAATGATTAATGCGTGATACCGAATTGATATAGGTTTGGATAATTACAAACGCAACTAGCTTGTAATTAAGGTGAGTACTCGTGACTTTTAACGGGTATGTACACTATAAGTCGTGATTGGGCGTTGCATCTCATTCTTGTGGCATCTATGTGATTTATTGTTATATACATGTGCATTTGCATTTCATGAAATTATACGTGTACAATGTTTTAATCAATACAATTTGAATGAAAATGTTTTGATAATATTTCAATTATGTTTTAAGTATTTCTCTTTGTGATTTTGACTTTAATAAAAATAAGGCTGGCAAAAAGGGTTAGTAACAAATTATTAATAGTCCGTAACACAATTATTGGGATCGCATAAGCTATATGTTATGTTATCGTTTATCATGCATTTGAATCATATGTGCGATATTATATGTATACAACACACAACCTCACTATGCCTTTAGGCTTACACATTCATTGTACATCTTCGGGTTTGAAATAATAGATACGAACTCGAGGAGACTAATGGACTAAATAAAGGGGACCACTTCAACTCGACATCCTTATGCCCCGAATGTTTTAATTTTTACTCTTTAAGTTGTATCTTTAAGGACATTAAAAGATATTTTAAACTTTGACTTGCGTTGCAGACTTATGTTTTTAATGTCCAATAATGTAGTTTGAAACTGGCGTGTCATAATTCGATAAAGCAAAAGTGTGTAATAGTAAATCACTTAACACTTCTACAGATAAAAACACACATTGAAATCATTTATATTAGTTTAGATAAGATAAATAAGTGATAAATAAGTGTATTTATATAGATTAAACTTAAAAGAGTTGTCATTTAGTTGGTTGATACTTGTAATAACTAATAAGAAATAACGTATTAGAGATAAAAGATGCAAGTAAAAGAAAACACATGTTAAGAAAAAGAAGTAAAAGAAAACACATTACACATTGAAAGAGAGAAGAAAACAAGATAAACAAAGAGCGTATAAAACAAAGTCTAAGAAAAAGAAGGAGATTTACTTTCAAGTAAATATATAGCTTAGAAATACTAAGCTACAACTTAAATATAAATCGTATTAGAAACAATAAACTTAAAAATTTATAGAGATTAAGTGTTGGCTTGTTAAGCTCTAGTAGCTTATTCGGCTCGTTAAGCTCGAGTAGCTCGTTCAACTCGTGGCTATTAAACGAGTACTCGAACGAGCCAAGCTAGACATTAGTTTTCAAATAATCGAGCACTAATTTTTGTTCGAGACCGATACGAGCTCGTGAGTATTAAGCTTGAGCTTGAGTTAAATAAGTTCGAGCTCGAGTAGCTCGTTAAAAGCTCGGATTAACACCCCAAATTTAGGGGGTGTTTGTTTCGGCTTATATATGGGCTTATTAGCTTATATGAGTTCGACTTATATAACATAAGCCATAATTTTGTGGCTTATTTGACACTTATGGGCTTATATAACATTGTCAATGTTATATAAGCCCATAAGTGTCGAAATAAGCCACAAAATTATGGCTTATATTATAGGGCCAATGACTTAAATAGACCAAAGAGATTTTTTTTAATAGACCATTTTCTCTATTTGAAAAAAAAAAAGACTGTTCGTTTGCACGACTACTTGACTCCAGTTTTATTTCTTGCTCGACTTCACTTTTTTTCACTCGACCCCAGTTTTATTTTTTGCTTGACTTCATTTTTGAAAAACAAAATCGCGAAAGAAGGCTTCTTCTTCTTTTTGAGTCATTAGCTTTATGTTATATAAGCTATGTGTGGCTAAGGGCTTATGAGAGGCTTATGGGGCTTAAATTTCAAAAGCCTCCTATAAGCCTCGTTTGGCAATAGAGACTTATAGTGAGGATTTTGAAATTATAAGCCTAAGCCCCAGCCATAAAATTGGAGCTAAAATTTTTATAAGCCTCAAATATAAGCCTCGTTAATACTAAATTACTTAATCACCCATGAAAATATCTAATATATACATATGTTAATTTAATTATATGTCATTTTTAGTAATTTTATAATAATAAACCTCAACTTAAATTAATTTGTCAAACAAATTTATCAAAAATAAAAATTCTAGTTCCACTCCATATATAATCTTAAACAAACATCCCCTTAAAATAAAAATTCTAGTTCCACTCCGACATATATAATCTTAAACAAACATCCCCTTAATATCTTTACCAAAACATACCTGTTTAACAACAAATCCAAAACACCCACCATACAACCACCACATCTCCGGCGTATCACGACGGCCTTCAAAACCCAGATCCGAAATCACCTCCTCTCCAAAACCCACTTTTCAGTTTTCACTAATTCAACCTATTTCAAAAGTTCACATAAACCCTAGAACATAATGTCAGATAACATCCCTTTTGAAATCCAAATGGAAATCATCAAAAAAAGTTCAGGTCATTGATTCATTTATTCACTTCACAGCTTCTTCAAACTGCAAACTTTTTTTGAACTGATTATCAAATGTTAACACTACTAAAAAGTTGCAATACCCTTAGAACACTCACACAGCTCCACACCCATCTCATCAAAACCGGGCTCGAAAACGACCTGTTTTTAACCGGAAACTTAATCCTCCACTGTTCCATCAACATTCCAAATTCAGTTCCTTATGCACACTCCATACTGCACTATTTTCCAAACCCAACTGCATTTATGTACAACACCCTTATACGCGGATACACGGAGTCCGATCAGCCGTGTAACGCCCTCATTACGTTTAACGAAATGCGTAGAATATTGTCCCACTTTGTGTACTTAGATAGTTTTACTTTTGCTTTTGTACTTAAAGCCGTTGCGAATATGAGAAGTTGGGACAGTGGGGTGCAGGTGCATTGCCTAGGCATAGTTTATGGACTTGATATGCATATTTACGTTGGGACAACGCTTATTAGTATGTACGCTGAGTGCGGGTGGATTAAGGAGGCGAGAAAAGTGTTTGAGGAAATGTTGGCCCCGAATGTTGTGGCGTGGAATGCGATGATTACAGGGTGTATTAGGTGTTGTGATGTAGAGGGGGCGGAGATGCTGTATAGAAGGATGGATGTTAAGGATTTGGTGTCGAGTAATGTTATGTTGGATGGTTTTATGAAAAGTGGGGAGGTTGAGGTTGCGAAGAGGATGTTTTTTGAGGAGATGGATGTTAAGGATGATGTGTCGTGGAGTACGATGATTGTAGGGTTTTCTCATAATGGGTGTTTTGGTGAAGCGTTGGATTTGTTTGTGGAGTTGCATCGGGTTGGGTTGAGGCCTAGTGAGGTGAGTTTGACGGGGGTTCTTTCTGTGTGTGCGCAAAGTGGGGCGTTTGAGTTTGGTAAAATTGTGCATTGTTATATTGAGAAATGTGGGTTTGTTTGGCTACATTCAGTGAACAATGCGTTGTTGGATACGTATGCTAAGTGTGGGAACATTGATATGGCTCGTTTAGTTTTTGAAAGAATGCCTGGAATCAAGAGTATAGTTTCTTGGACAACCATGGTGGCGGGATTGGCAATGCAAGGGTATGGTGATGAGGCTCTAAAACTATTTCATCAGATGGAGGATTCGGGGATTAAACCTGATGGGATTACATTTATTTCCATTCTTTACGCTTGTAGTCATGCGGGTTTGATTGAAGACGGATGTAGGTACTTTTCCTTGATGAAGAATGACTATGGTATAGAGCCGTCATATGAACACTACGGTTGTATGGTTGACTTATATGGTCGAGCTGGTGACCTCCAAAAGGCGTACAAATTCATAACTCAAATGCCAATAAAACCAAACGCTGTTATTTGGCGAACACTTTTAGGTGCTTGTAGCAGTCATGGTAATGTCGAATTGGCTGAGGAAGTTCAGTTAAGACTCTCTGAACTGGACCCTAGTGATTCTGGTGACCATGTTTTGTTATCAAACATATATGCAGTTGCGGGGAAATGGAAGGATGTTGCGACTGTAAGAAAGTCAATGAATAGTCAAGGACTAACGAAAACCCCTGGTTGGAGTATGATTGAAGTTAATAAAATCATGTATAGTTTTGTTGCTGGTGAAAAAGATAACGTGGTCACAAAAGAGGCTTATACAAAGCTTAAAGAGATTATGTCGAGACTTAGAGTTGAAGCAGGGTATGCACCGGAGGTAATTGGCAGCGTTTTACATGATATTGAAGATGAAGAGAAAGAAGACTCGTTAGTTACGCATAGTGAGAAACTTGCTCTTGCATTTGGGATGTCAAGATTATGTGACGGAAGTGTGATAAGAATTGTCAAGAACTTGCGGGTTTGTAAAGACTGTCATACATTCATGAAACTTGTTTCTAATAGATTTGGAATAGAGATTGTGTTGAGAGATAGAAGCCGGTTTCATTCTTTTAGAGATGGTTCATGTTCTTGTAAAGATTACTGGTAAAACAATACAGGAATGTAAACTATAACTCCGTTAAGTAATTGACTAGCACAAAATCAAGTTACAAAATTCAATTCATAAGCTGATAAAACAGTTTTGAGTTTAACAGTTTGTCGATATATCCTAGCAAAACAGTGATTCTGAGGCACATGTATTTTTACTGCCGGCTCTTTAAGTTGCAGGTACAGTTACATAACCGTCATCATCCTCTTCATCAGAGTTAATGTTCTCTGCTTGTTCATTTACGTCTGTGATTGCTCTTCCTTCGGGCGGTGGAACCGGTGGGATGGGTTGACTGCTATCGTTGACAAAATGTTTTGCTGCATCAAGGTAGTAGACACATAGAGTTAGACCATTATATGAACATCTTACAAGTCATAAAGTCGTAACCTGAATTTACTCAACACTTTGACACCTTGAATATAGCACGAAAAGAAAACCTCCAAGATCAAATCTTTACTGCCCGAGAACCAAAGAAAACAACAAAGGTTGTTTTTCCACTCTACCCGATATCGGACAAGGCGTGTCCGATATCTGTTGCTTCTGTCCGAGAAAAGGAACCATGACCAGAAACAAAAACACCACTTTGTTGCTGCTGTACTTGTCGACCAGGAAACAGAAAACAAAGCACCACCAATTATACTAAACACTTGAATCAAAAACAAGTTTAGAATTTATCAAAACCAAAAACCCTTAGTCGATTTAAAGAGCAAATCGACCAAGAGTTTAACTAGGGAAAATCTGATCGGTTTTAGGGATTAGGGAGTAATGTTATGCCTGAGTTTTGTGAGGGATTGTGTTTGCTTATATGCTAAACAAACCGACTCCTAGTTGGAGTCCAACACTTGCTCGACAAGAGGCAAATGCCACCTTGAAACAAGTGATTGAGAATTAGGTATGGCACTAGTTGTAAGCCGCAGATATCTCGAATTGCAATTCATGGGATACATTTGAGCAAAAGAATTTGGCTCCACATCACCTTCCAGTGGTCTAGGCAATACTTTAGTATCAAGCCCAGCATCAAAAGATCCAGGAACAGACCCAATAGATAGTGAGCTAAAATCCTCAACCAATCCTGCCATCGGTCCAGTTGGAGGTGTGGGGCCTCCTGGATACATTCCTAGAGGAGCTGCTACAGGTGGAGCTGCTGCATAACCACCTTGATGTGAAGAGAATGGGCTGGATGTGGTGGGCTGAGGTGGCCTATAACCCCCTTGATGAGAAGAGAATTGGCCAGATGTGGCAGGCTGAGGTGGTGCATAACCTCCTTGCTGAGAAACAGGTGCTGCTTGATAGCCAGGCCAAGTAGGTGCTGGTGGCCCACGAATAGCAGCAGGGTGAGATGGCCCAACGGAAGATTGCGCTTGAGGAAGATTATTGTTAGCGGCAATATTCATTGGTGGCATTTGGGGTCTCACTGATGGAGGCAATATAGGCTGTCCAACAGAAGGAGCAACCGGTGGAGGCGGTGACGGGGTCGGAAAGCGCTGGAAAGGTGCACTGGTTGGTGGGCCAAATGAAGGAGCAGGCCTGACTGTTTGCATGGGTCTAAAACCAGGAACATCTGGCCCAGTTACAGGCCCAGGAGAGAAAGATTGAGGTGTATTAACGGGAGGAGGAACTGATGCTGGCCTGAAAGCAGAGCCAGCCACAGGACGAGATGATGAAAAAGGTGAGCTGCTTTGAGGTGGGGCAAAAGGTGCAGAAGTAGGTCTTGGATAGTTATTTGTACGGTTGGGATTTTCAGTCCCCATTGCTTGTATGTGTCACACTTGTCGCGTTATTGCTAAGCTTCTGTAAATTATCTGCAATAACATAGAGATATAGGGACATTATTGTAGTTAAAGCCAAAAACGAAATGTACAAACTTTTGCAATGGTGTAATGGGATTAAATTGAAAGCGTGTATATGCACACGCAACACAATCATTTACATACAAATGAAAGAATTTGTTTAAGCATAAGACCCGTGCATCCTAGATCATTGACCATTTCTCCATTTCTATTATATGGAAACATTTAAGAGTTTCCAGTTAAATAAAACATGTCATTATATGCATGGTTGTGTGCTGTGGTTACGCCTAGCTTAGGGCCATTCACCGGTCTAACATGTATTAAATGATTTAATATTATGTAATGCATCTGGCTACATCTCTTGGTTGTCTATCTTTCCCTCGTTTGACATTTCTACTAGCCTGATCATGGTTTAACCACTTGAAATCCAAACGGAAACCCTAGAAAAAATATATAAAAAATGTCAGACAACATCCCATTTGAAATCCAAATGGATATCATCGAAAGAGTTTATGATGTCAAGTCATTGATTCGATTCAGATCAGTTTCGAAGCCATGGAAGTCTTTCATTGACAGCTCTGAGTTTATCAAAGGTTATGGCGCTCGCCACACGCAGCCACATAGCCGTATTGTAAGTTTATTACCTGGTTCTCAGGATGATAATATTTTTCTTATAGATGATAATATTGAATCTCTTGAGGTAAAAGAGTTCGCTCCATCTTTTGTTGTGTCTCCTTTGCTTAAACAATATTGGCTTTTAAAAGTTGTTGGTGTGTGTCATGGATTACTTTGTTTGCATGGTTATAATAAACATAATTACAGAAAGATGCTTGTTATTTGGAACTATTATATCGGAAAATCATTTGGTATTGCTGTCCCTGGTTCTTACTGTCTTGTTTTTGGTTTTGGGGTGTGTCCTGACACTAGAGATCCTACTGTTGTGAAGATTTTATGTCAAGAGCCTTGGCATGTCGAAGTTTTTACATTGAGTTCGGGTGTTTGGAATGTGATTCAAAGTGGTAATTTGCCTCCTCAATCGACTAGACTTAATCCGATATCAACTCAGGTTGTTATAGATAGGTTTATCTATTGGGCTGCTTCTGAAAAGACGTTGACTGATGATGGTGTAGCTCATTATAAGTATATGGTTGTGTCATTTGATTTGATTACCAAGGAGTTTAAAGTTGTAGACCTACCGGATTCCTTAACAAAGGAGTTGTGCTCATATTGTTTCGTTTCTAAGCTAAGGGAGTCTCTTGTTGTGTATTGATATGTTGAGTCCGAGGAAGAAGTTCCTACTGGTGTATGGGTGATGGAGCATGACTCGTCTTTTAGAAAGCTATTCACAATTGGTACAACGGTAAATAAAATACTGGGGTTTAAGAAGAATGGTGAAACCATATTTCCAACTCAAATTAAGGGGGACACAAGGTTTACAACGCTTGATGTTTATGTCCCATACTCACAGCAAATCAAGAATATTGGGACTTTTGGAATACGGGACTCATTCTTCATGGGCTCTTACAAAGAATCGCTACTTTTACTTGATCACTTGGATTCACATATATATTATGACAATAATTGATCAAAATGGTGACTACCACATTTCAAGGGGCCTACTTTGTAGTTCAGGTGTGGAAAAATCACTTTCATCTACTTTAGCTTTTTATCACTGATTTAATGCTGTTAAGTAATGTCATATATGCTACTATTTTATTTATTTATTTATTTATTTATTTTTTATTATTATATTTTTCCCCCAAATATGTGCTTTGTAGCAAGGTTAATGAAATTGGTATTATCAAGTTTAATGTGATTTTTGTTATTCCAGGGATAGTGTTGCTTCTAATCTTTGATGACTTTTTTAGATGGGGGAATGTCCTTTATAGATGCCGTATCGCTTGTGTAAAAAAATGATGAACATGCCTTTTAGATGTTCATTACGTGTTGAAATCTTGTTAGCATCCTTCGCTTCGTTACATTGTCCTCTCGTTTTGCTTTGGGTCTCTTTTGAATAATCATTGAATATGCAACATTTGAATGTGTAAATGCTTATGTGTGAACAAGAAGTAAAGGCATTAGCATATAAAACTTGAAAATGTAGCATGTTGC
Organism: Chrysanthemum makinoi; assembly: GCA_910596185.1. Classification (NCBI taxonomy): domain Eukaryota; kingdom Viridiplantae; phylum Streptophyta; class Magnoliopsida; order Asterales; family Asteraceae; genus Chrysanthemum; species Chrysanthemum makinoi. The sequence goes on along the minus strand of OU343225.1, from coordinate 80,723,982 downwards.
GGGGCAAAATATACCATCAAAAGTTTGTACTGTGTGGGTCAGATGGCTATGTATCTTGGTGTTGAACTCATTCCCTTGTGATTGTGTATCTTAAAAGATTAGGTAACATTCATTTGTTGTATGTTGATTTTTGTAGTTAATGATACTAGCTCGATAAGGATAGTTTTCTGTACCTAAGTGGCCGAGTTTGCTATTTCTTGATCTTGAATGAGTTTTGGGAGAAGCTAGAAATGTTTATGAGATTAATGAGCTGTTGCTCCGTTACCACAAACTCAGGGAGTGTTTGGTGTTGAACTCTGCGTTGTTTAATCCTCTTCTTCCTTGCAATAGGTATTATTTTTGGTTTCTGCGGTGTTGATAGTAGCTCTATAAGGATAGTTTCCTGGTCCTTTACTGGTACTGGTACTGCTGGTATGGATCCTTTGACAGTTTCCTATCGAGTACCACAAAGGGAGGCTGCAATGCAATCATGCATCAATGATTCATGTCAACCTACTCGTTGAATGCTCAAATCTTTTGGGAAACATAAATGATGGTAACTCTCGAGGCTTATTGCGGTTATTATGATAGAATTTCTGTGTTAGGAAACCTTTCCATTATAGAATCAGTTTTTTGTTGTGGCAAATGTTTTACCTGGTCTATATGAAAATGTTTTTGGGTTGTGGGGTTTATCCTAACCATGATCATTAGAGATACGCTTGTAAATTAACATCCAATAGTAACGAATGCCATAGAGTCCAATAGCATCCATAGCAGGCTGAAAACCAGTGCAAAAGACACAATTCTTGTTTTTGATTTTTGCAATACTATAAACCCTGTTTGTGCTTGGGCAATGGAAACACGATCCTTTGATTCGTAGAGTCAACTGATACGTTTATTTCTTGAAGTTGTGCTCTTAAATGTTGGAGCTGTAATTTCTGACCGCCACGTTGAGTACCCGACAGCATACTGTGTGACTGTTTGTGCTATCCTTTCAATTGTGGCCCTTTTCAATTGTGCTATCCTAACAGTATGGACCGGTAAGGTGTTCGTCATTTCATGTTTTGGGTTACTCGGGTTATAAGGTTCAGATTTTTCGGGTTGAGAATTTTTGAAGGAAAAACTTAACTGAATTCAAAGTGGACCAAACAAAACCGATAACTGAATTTGAATTCGCCAATTCGGTATGGTTTAGATGTGGAAATTTTGACCCCTTGATTTAAGTGGGTTGATTGTGGTTATCTATTCTTTTTATACCTTTGACCCCGTTAGAGATAAGACATAACCTGAATCGAGCCATTTAAAACTTCGTAAGTAAATGGGTTAAAATTGCTGCGTGCCCACCTCTGTGACATTTAAATGATGGTCTAAACATTTCAATAATGTTTCAAAAATATACGAGGGTGTGTTTGCATAGAAAATGGACACATCGTTACGCAAAGATGGTGGTTCCATTTTGGGCGGATCCAGAAGGGGTTTAGTGTATGCATGTGAAAACGTTTTTCTTTTGTAGTGTAATGATACTATGACAATGTTTTTTCTAATGTAATATTAACGCATACTGTGGTTAAACCCCCTGGATCCACATTTTTGTCTCTGTAACGCCCGGTCTTGGGATGTTTCATGCCACTTGTGTTGAATGGTGACACTCTTTTCTGAAATCTGAATTTAGCATAGCTAGTTCTCTTACTTGCTGTCTTTTGATGTAGTTTTCGGACTCGTCTTGCAAATAAATAAACAACAATGAGGACATGGATAAGAAAATTGTGCAACAAAATAAGTTTATAGTGAAGAGTACACACAAAGTTTATTGGTAAACATTTGACTTTTTGATGTCATGTTGACTACGTTTTCAAAGCAGAAAGAAGAGGTAAAAAGATATCTGTGTTAATTGTTTGAGAGAATCATCATGAAATTTGAAGCTAAAGAAGTCCATTTGACTTCAAAAGTCAAAGTACAGCAAATGATCCATAGGTTTATACTAGTGTTCGTGCTATGATTTTTAATGTGACAAAATACATCAGGTAGTACGATAAATATATATTAAAGGTTTCTAAGATGTAGAAGAAGATGGAAAACTAGTAACATACCACTGGTTTGAGAAGCTCTTCGATAATCTCCTGTGGTTGCCTCAGACTTAAATCCACAACCCTTGGTGGTAAATCAGCCTCGATTAGGATGTGAAGCTGCTCATTTAAGTGCTCATAGACCGGTCTTCCTCTTAGCTTATCTTCCTTTAAATAGCATAAGGATACATAATCAAATATTAGATTCGAAAACCACACTGAATCAGATCATATAAATCTTTATGTTATAGAATTTTAGAACCTTATCGGGATCCTTGATTGACCCTTTTCCGCGTATATACACACGGAAACCCGTTGTAGCTTCTATATGTTTTAGTGAATTGCCTATAGATGAGAAGCCGGTCAACAAAGTTAAACTAAAATCCAAAAAGAAAATGTCATCAATGAATTAGATGTACTAAAAAGAGTATAATGACTAAAACGTGACAAGTGAAAAGGTATATTGTTATTTTATGTAAAATAAATCCTTCGAATAAAGTTGTATATCATTGCATCTTCTTGAAAGCTTACATTAGGGAAACAACAGGAATATCTAACCGCACAATTCGCTTCACTGTGTATGAACTAGGACTAGCTGGAGCTCCTTGCCGGTCCATTGCCATTCCAGGGGTCCTACTTAACCTCTGCCATAACACACGATTTATCACAAATGTACTGTCGTTTTTATAAGTGCACATTAAGTTTTAATGTTGTATAAATAAAACACCTCTTATGGAAAAATACTCCAGCAAGTAAGACCTGCAGATGCCATGGGGCTCGGGCTTCTATGTCGCAGCCTGTCGACATTAAATCCTTGGTTTGACAATATAGCAGAAACCCGCAAGATTTCTATAAAAGCAAGAAAGTGTAGCTTATGACCAAAAGATAAGAATGTTTCTTTGAATTAAAGAAACAAAATAAACGGGTCGAGTAACGGGTCAAAATAGGTTCGGTTCAAAAAGAGTATTTTAGCACATGTCGGGTTGACCCCAAACACTTTTAGTCCAAATTTCTTAATTCATATTCGTATAAAGTAACCAGTGTGTCAAATATGATTGTTGACGGCAGTGAATTGATGAGAAATTATAGAATTACTCACTTACAATAGTTAAGAGTTCGGTTATGTATGCTATGAGATTACCTTGCAGGTCTTATCAGTGACCATTGTGACGATGTTGATAATAGCAAAAAGAGGGATTGAGGGTGTTGTTACTATATGTTGGACTAATTTCTAATGATTGTATATATGTAGTTGACTGATGAATATAACTTTACATATACATATAAAGTTCAACCCATTAAGTTATGGATGGGTCAGTTCTCTAAATATCCAGTTCGTTATAATGGGTCAAGTATGCAACATGCATTATACATTTATGATGTTGCATTACGTATAAGACTGCAAGGCGTGTCACCTTAGATTGTAACAATTTTCTTGAGGAACCACATGTTTTATTTTGTAGAATCAGACAGTGTGACAAAGCTATTCTTGCATAGCTCATGAGGAGCATGATTGAGGTTAATTTTTGATTACAGCTCATGATCGAGACACTGCCGAATGCTACAGAAAGATCATATACGTAGATATGTGGTTGTGGCTATTCATTTTGGTAGATTTATGGATTGGGAAGGTTTGTATATGATTGTTATTATATAATTGATAAATTGAATGTTTCGGATATGACCAATTAATGTTAACAATTTATTTTTATATTACAGGTCAATAACCATCCAGAATGGTTTCAATGCAACTCGATTATTTATAAACAATTATCTTGATGAGGTAAACGGATTCAACGATAATTTTGATACATGATAATGAGAATTCTGAAAAATTACAAAAAAGGTTAGTACATATTGATTAAAGCATCATCTGTTTTTTTACGTACTATGCCGCATTTTGAGATTTTGTCCCTAATGCTACTGGTTCTTTGCAAAAGAGCATCAGGTGCTTGGATGGCATATGACAATGGCGTCGATGAGGCGAGCAAGCTGTGACAAAATTAGAAAGCTGGATATTGCATTATATGGGCATGTGTTAGCCCAAAAGTATTCGAAATATGAAGAATTTGCTATCAATTTATAGAAGTAGGTTCATAACATTATTCACTGTATAAATTATTCAATGTATAATATTTATATGGAAAGAAGCTTTCTGATATTAACCTCATTTGTTATATGATGTATATTGCAAAAGGGGTTAATGTGATGGCGGTGTACATTTATCACGAGTCCTCAACTAACAATACATGCTAGGTATTTTCCATCATGTAGAACCGTTCTTCACATATTATGAGTATCTTTGTTTGTTTCTATTTTGCGCAAGTATAATGGAAATGTATCTTTTTTTCTTTTACGATTATGACTCACATAAACTTATTTTTATCGTCAACATTATATTAAGGTTAACGATGTTTTAAAAACTATGTTATTAATTTTATCTTGAATAAATCTTAAAGCTAGCCGCCCGTTGGGCGGGCCTGTAGCTAAGACCCCGTTTTGTAGGAATTATTTGATATGGAAATGAAAAAATTTGGCTTATTGGCGATAATGGTGCAGATTCTTGATCCCCGTATTGTCTCTTTTTCATTAAGACCCGTTTATTTTCTTTTACTGAACACTTATCTCTATATCTATTGATTTTATCTTGAAGATTTCTTGAAGCTAGCCGCCCAATGGGCTGGCTTGTGGCTAGTAAGTAAGATATAATTGTCATAGAGAAATAGATCTTGGTTTTATAGTTCCTCCTCCCTCTCTATCTTTCTTATCTTTTTCAATGTGAGATACTTTTCCTTTAGTTTTTTGATTAGACAACATATAACTACTACTCAAAATATAAGTTTTATATAATATTAAAGTTATGATTCTTAATAAGAGATATGATTTATATTTTTAATTATTAACTTATGGTAACAAATTTTAAATATTGATTTATTATAAATACTAGGAAGTATATTATAAGACTAGATAATTAATAAAGTTAACATAACTTAATTGTTAATTCTTTGAAAATAAAAACTCATAATATAAATACAACGGATAAAATTCTACATACAAATATTATTAATACTTTTAAACCCTTGGAACACTCACACAGCTCCACACCCATCTCATCAAAACCGGGCTCGAAAACGACCCGTTTTTAACCGGAAACTTAATCCTCCACTGTTCCATCAACATTCCAAATGCAGTTCCTTATGCACACTCCATACTGCACTATTTTCCAAACCCAACTGCATTTATGTACAACACCCTTATACGCGGATACACGGAGTCCGATCAGCCGTGTAACGCCCTCATTACGTTTAACGAAATGCGTAGAATGTTGTCCCACTTTGTGTACTTAGATAGTTTTACTTTTGCTTTTGTACTTAAAGCCGTTGCGAATATGAGAAGTTGGGACAGTGGGGTGCAGGTTCATTGCCTAGGGATAGTTTATGGGCTTGATATGCATATTTACGTTGGGACAACGCTTATTAGTATGTACGCTGAGTGCGGGTGGATTAAGGAGGCGAGAAAAGTGTTTGATGAAATGTTGGCCCCGAATGTTGTGGCGTGGAATGCGATGATTACGGGGTGTATTAGGTGTTGTGATGTAGAGGGGGCGGAGATGCTGTATAGAAGGATGGATGTTAAGGATTTGGTGTCGAGTAATGTTATGTTGGATGGTTTTATGAAAAGTGGGGAGGTTGAGGTTGCAAAGAGGATGTTTTTTTGAGGAGATTGATGTTAAGGATGATGTGTCGTGGAGTACGATGATTGTAGGGTTTTCTCATAATGGGTGTGTTGGTGAAGCGTTGGATTTGTTTGTGGAGTTGCATCGGGTTGGGTTGAGGCCTAGTGAGGTGAGTTTGACGGGGGTTCTTTCTGTGTGTGCACAAAGTGGGGCGTTTGAGTTTGGTAAAATTGTGCATTGTTATATTGAGAAATGTGGGTTTGTTTGGCTACGTTCAGTGAACAATGCATTTTTGGATACGTATGCTAAGTGTGGGAACATTGATATGGCTCGTTTAGTTTTTGAAAGAATGCCTGGAATCAAGAGTATAGTTTCTTGGACAACCATGGTGGCGGGATTGGCAATGCAAGTGTATGGTGATGAGGCTCTAAAATTATTTCATCAGATGGAGGATTCGGGGATTAAACCTGATGGGATTACATTTATTTCCATTCTTTACGCTTGTAGTCATGCGGGTTTGATTGAAGACGGATGTAGGTACTTTTCCATGATGAAGAATGACTATGGTATAGAGCCGACATATGAACACTACGGTTGTATGGTTGACTTATATGGTCGAGCTGGTGACCTCCAAAAGGCGTACAAATTCATAACTCGAATGCCAATAAAACCAAACGCTGTTATTTGGCGAACACTTTTAGGTGCTTGTAGCACTCATGGTAACGTCGAATTGGATGAGGAAGTTCAGTTAAGACTCTCTGAACTGGACCCTAGTGATTCTGGTGACCATGTTTTGTTATCAAACATATATGCGATTCGGGGAAATGGAAGGATGTTGCGACTGTAAGAAAGTCAATGAATAGTCAAGGACTAACGAAAACCCCTGGTTGGAGTATGATTGAAGTTAATAAAATCATGTATAGTTTTGTTGCTGGTGAAAAAGATAACGTGGTCACAAAAGAGGCTTATACAAAGCTTAAAGAGATTATGTCGAGACTTAGAGTTGAAGCAGGGTATGCACCGGAGGTAATTGGCAGCGTTTTACATGATATTGAAGATGAAGATAAAGAAGACTCGTTAGTTACCCATAGTGAGAAACTTGCTCTTGCATTTGGGATGTCAAGATTATGTGAAGGAAGTGTGATAAGAATTGTCAAGAACTTGCGGGTTTGTAAAGACTGTCATACATTCATGAAACTTGTTTCTAATGTATTTGGAATAGAGATTGTGTTGAGAGATAGAAGCCGGTTTCATTCTTTTAGAGATGGTTCGTGTTCTTGTAAAGATTACTGGTAAAACAATACAGGTATGTAAACTATAACTCCGTTAAGTAATTGACTAGCACAAAATCAAGTTACAAAATTCAATTCATAAGCTGATAAAACAGTTTTGAGTTTAACAGTTTGTCGATATATCCTAGCAAAACAGTGATTCTGAGGCACATGTATTTTTACTGCCGATTCTTTAAGTTGCAGGTACAGTTACATAACCATCATCATCCTCTTCATCAGAGTTAATGCTCTCTGCTTGTTCATTTACGTCTGTGATTGCTCTTCCTTCGGGCGGTGTGTACGAAAGTATCAACAACAACAAGTAAACAGAAGAGCTTTTATTCAAACCTAAGCCTCAATAGTCGGCTTAGATTATATCAACAATAATATCCAAAATGTTATAAGATGAGATTAATGTCAATGAGACAATAATCATACAAATACAAAGAAGAGACAAGATCAGTGAAATGATCAAAGAGAAGAGAAGAGTGTGAGAAAATGACTGCACACACAAGTGTGTCTAACCCTAGATTAAGGGATTTATTAAATAGGAGATTAAGATACACAAAGCACCCCTCTAACGGCTATAATGACTCATCAGCAGAAATGAGATAAACTTCAGCAGAAACGAGCGTCTTGGAACTTTAAATCTTTTATGCTTTGTCCATGAATAACCCCTGTGATAAGTCTGCAAAGAACATAACTTGGAAGCCATTAGCAATTGATAGAATGACATGTTTGCCACAGATTAATACCCCAAAATTTAACATTCCCCCTTAATCTGATTGGCAAACATATCAAACAATATCAATTTTTCACACAAGAATTTATGCTGATAAACAGGGAGGTTTTTAGTAAGTATGTCTGCAGTTTGGTTTGAAGAGCAAATCTTTTTTGCACTTATAACACCTCTTGCAATTTTTTCCCTGATGAAGTGAACATCAATTTCAAAGTGTTTTGATCTTTCATGGAAGACAGGATTGACAGCAAGTTGAAGAGCTGATTTGTTATCACAGAAAATATTAACAAGAAGATTGATATCAACTTTTAGATCTTTTAAGATTTTTTGAATCCAAATAATTTCACAGGCAGCAGTAGACATAGATCTATACTCTGCTTCTGTGGAAGATTTTGAAAGAGTGTTTTGTTTTTTACTTTTCCATGAGATCAAACAATCATTAAAGAAAACACAATAACCTGTGACAGATTTCCTGGTTTTCTTGCATTTAGCCCAGTCAGCATCACTATATCCTTCAAGATGATTTTCAGAATTGCTGAAATTGTACCTTAGACCTTTTCCTGGAGCTCCTTTTAGATATCTCAGAACATTGAGGGCACATTCTAGATGAGATTTTAAGGGAGAATGCATATATTGTGCCAGACAATGAACTGAGTATGAGATGTCAGGTCTTGTATGGGTAAGATAGATAAGTTTCCCAAGAAGCTTTTGATAGCCAGTGATGTTGATAAGTAAGGGATCATCAGCAGTGGGAATGTATGGAAGGACAGAGTTGGGTTCCATAGGAGTGGACACAGGTTTGCACCCAAGAAGACCAAATTCTTTGAGGAGTTCCAGACAGTATTTTCTTTGGGTGAGACATATGTCATTCCCAGTTTTTAAAACCTCAATGCCAAGAAAATATTTTAAGTTTCCCAAGTCTTTGATATGAAATTTTGATTTTAGAAACTCTTTAAATAGGTTTATCTCATCAATACAGTTTCCAGTAAGGACAATATCATCCACATAGACAAGCAGAGCAATAAACTTGTTATTCTCTGTTTTGGTGAACAAAGAGTGATCATTGACAGATTGAACAAAGTTATTTTTCTTTAAAACACTAACAAGTTTTTCATTCCATTTCCTGGGAGCTTGTTTTAGGCCATATAGAGACTTGACAAGTTTACAAACTTTATTCTTATTGTTCTCATTACAGAACCCCTTGGGGATGGTCATATAGATATCCTCATCAAGATCTCCATACAAGAAAGCATTATTAACATCAAGTTGAAAAAGAGGCCATTTGTTTTTTACAGTTAAGGCAATAAGACATCTAACAGTAGACATTTTCACAACAGGAGAGAAAGTTTCATCATAGTCTATTCCTTCTCTTTGGTTATAGCCTTTAACAACTAATCTAGCCTTGTATCTATCAACTTCACCATTGGCTTTATATTTGATTTTAAAGATCCATTTGTAACCAATAGGAGTTCTATTAGGAGGTAGATCAGTTATATCTCAAGCATGGTTTTCATTTAAGGCCTCAATTTCAGAGTTCATAGCATCAACCCAATTACTATCAAGGATAGCTTCTTCATAACAGGTAGGTTCAATACTTTTATTAAGACTAGAAGCAAAGCAGTAATTTTCTTTGTTAAGATTAGAGTAATTAACAACATTTTCAACACCATATTTGACTTTTCCTTCTACAATAAAGTCATTAAGATTACTGGGCAACTTAGAAACTCTGGTTGACCTTCTAACAGTAATGGCTGGCAAGCCTCTTTCTTGTTCAGAGAATCGGTGAAGTATCAGCAGAATCGAAGATGCATCAGCAGGATGTGATTCATGTGATATGGTGCCCTCAGGGTGTGTATTATCATCTATAGATGTTGCAACAGGTTCGTCAATCCTAGTAGGATGACTTACCACAGTGCCATCATCATAGGATGTCACTCTCCCTTCATCATTGGGACTTATTTGTGAGTCAAAGAAATTTTTGTGATTTAAATCTTTAGGCACATAAGTTTCAACAAAAGGTTTTGACAAAGAATTTTTCATTTTGAAGGGAAAAACAGTTTCATAAAATTTGACATCTCTGGAATAAAAAATATTTTTTGTTTCTAAGCTCAAGAGTTTGTAACCTTTTTTCTCATTTGAATAGCCAATAAAGACACTTTTTTCAGACCTACTACCAAATTTATCAGAGATGTTGAGAATGGTGGCATATCATAAGCAGCCAAAGACTCTAAGGAGAGAGAGTGAAGGGTCATGCCCATACACAAGGAAGAAGGGAGACTTGCCAGACAACACAGAAGAGGGTAACTTGTTTATGACATAAGCAACAGTTAGAACACATTCAGGCCAAAGATATAGAGGTAATTCCCCCTAAAACATAAGGGATCTAGCCACATTAAGGAGATGCCTATGTTTCCTTTCTGCAATACCATTTTGTTGAGGTGTGTAATCACAAGAGGTTTGATGTAAAATTCCCTTTTCATGAAAGAAGTGTTGAAGTTTGTTATTGACAAATTCTGTCCCGTTATCACTTTTGAATATCTTAACATTGTGTTCAAATTGATTTGATAGCATATGAGTAAAGTTAACAATGGAAACATAAACATCATCCTTTCCCTTAAGCATATAAACCCAGACTTCCCTAGAATAGTCATCAACAATGGTCAAAAAATATTTGTAACCATCTCTGCTAGTGACTTTATATGGTCCCCATACATCTAGATGAACAAGTTGACCAATTTTAGTTGATTTATGTTCACTTAGAGGAAATGGTTCCCTGGTTTGTTTAGCTTTATTGCAAGTATCACAAAGATGGTCAGATTCAGAGGTTCCATCAAGATTAAGTGTGGACTTAAGTATATGTAGGACTTGGTCAGAGGGATGACCAAGTCTTTGATGCCAGAGATTTCTAGAAACATGACAAACAGAAATGCAGTTATTAGAAGCAATCTTACATGTGGAATCAATATCAAACATATATAACCCATTGCATTGTTTACCAATCCCCACAATCCTTTTTTGATGTAAATCCTGTATATAGCAATTATATTCATTAAAGCCAACAAACATTTTATTGTCTCTAGCAATCTTATGAACAGACAGCAGACTGACATTGTACTCAGGAACAACCAGAACATCAAAAAGAGTTAGGTCATTATTGACCTTTAAATTATCAATTTTAGTAATTAAGGCCTGAGTACCATTGGGATGACCAACGGTTAGACCGAGATTTGAAATGTCAACAACATTAATTAAAATTTTTGCAGAAACAGTCATGTGCTGATTTGCACCAGAGTCAATAATCCAACCAAGAATTATGTTTCCAGATAAGGTTTTAGTGTTGTTGTTAAAGAATTTATCAAAGTTTATGTTAAACTTGACACTGCCATTAAAGAAGGTTCCTGAAAAAATTTTACCTGCTACGTTGGCATTAGCAGAAGACACATTGTTGTCATTAAGCAGACTCATAAGTCTGGAGAGCTGTTCATTAGACAAAGAGACAGGAGAGTTGCTAGCTCCATTATTAGTGGAAAGATTAGTGTTAGCAGAAACATTGTTACTGCTGAAGGGTTTGGAATTAAAATTCCTTTTAACATATCCAGCAGGATAACCAACCAGATCATAACATCTATCAACAGTGTGATCAGGTTTTTTGCAGTTAGTACATTTGAGATTCATGTTTGGTCCTCTGTTGTTTGAGCTGTTACCAGCATTAAAACCAGAGTTTTTAAAATTGTTGTTGTTAAATCCTTTTTTGTTATCAAAAATTTTCCACCATCAGAAGTTTTTGCAGCAAAAGCTGTAGCATTGGGTTTAGCCGAGCTATTCCCAGATGAAACATTTCTGTGAGATTCTTCTCCAGAGACAACAGAGAAAGCAGTTTTGACATTAGGCAGAGGATCTCTGGTTAAAATATTGCTTCTGATGGGAACATAGGAGTCATCAAGACCCATAAGAAATTGCATTAACTTGATTAGCTGATTGTGTTTTTCAAAATGTTTTGCAGCCTCACAAGTGCAAGGAGGCAAGCTAATCATACAATCAAATTGTTTTCATAAAGAGTTAAGGTTGTTATAATAATCAGCAAGAGAGGACCCACTTTGACTAAGAGAGTTTATATTTTTATGCAAATTAAAGATAGCTGAACCATCAACCTTATCATAGGTATCTTTAAGATCATTCCACATTTCATAAGCAGTTTTAGCATAGATAGCACCAGCAAATAGTTCGGGGCTGAGAGAGTTAAGAATCCAAGTAACCACAACAGAGTTACAAGTATCCCATTGATTAGCAAGACTAGGGCTCGAATCATCTCTTATGCAAGTACCATCAATAAACCCTAACTTATTATGGTTCCTTAAGGCAAAGGTCATGGCCATATTCCATATTTTGTAATTTTCAGTTCCAGTGAGTTTGATAGTAATAATGGGTGTACCATTTGTATTATTGGGGTGTAAATACAAAGCGTCACCAAATGATAAGCTTTTCTCAGTGGAAGAACCACCACCACCAATATTATCATCACCAATAGCCATAATACAAACAATAAGACAGACAGATATGATAAGATAGACAAAGGCACAGACAGAAATAAAAAACAAGAGCAGATAGACATATAAAGAAATAAACAAGACTTTGTAATTAAGCAACAACAAGCACCAAGCCTGTGAACTGGGGTAAACCAGAGCAGGTATTCATACCACTCAGAGGTGGCATATCAAGATGTTAGTTTACCCGTTTGCACCCACAAAGACTTAAGTACTGTTTGTTTGAAGAAGAGATTAGACTTAGACTTACAGAGCAATATGCAGCGGAAAGAACAAATCACAATAAGAAATAACCAGTGATTATGCCAATAGCAATAACCACAAACCACCAAGTTGTTGCTGAAGAGATGTCCCCAAGTTTCCACAAAGAAACCCTTGGATGTAGAATCAATAATGATTATGAGCCTGAAGCTCTGATACCATGTACGAAAGTATCAACAACAACAAGTAAACAGAAGAACTTTTATTCAAACCTAAGCCTCAATAGTCGGCTTAGATTATATCAACAATAATATCCAAAATGTTATAAGATGAGATTAATGTCAATGAGACAATAATCATACAAATACAAAGAAGAGACAAGATCAGTGAAATGATCAAAGAGAAACGAAGAGTGTGAGAAAATGACTGCACACACAAGTGTGTCTAACCCTAGATTAAGGAACTTATTTAATAGGAGATTAAGATACACAAAGCACCCCTCTAACGGCTATAATGACTCATCAACAGAAATGAGATAGACTTCAGCAGAAATGAGCGTCTTGGAACTTTAAACCATTTATGCTTTGTCCATGATTAACCCCTGTGATAAGTCTGCAAAGAACATAACTTGGAATCCATTAGCAATTGATAGAATGACATGTTTGCCACAGATTAATACCCCAAAATTTAACACGGTGAAACCGATGGGATGGGTTGACTGCTATCGTTGACAAAATGTTTTGCTGCATCAAGGTAGTAGACACATAGAGTTAGACCATTATATGAACATCTTACAAGTCATATAAGTAGTAACCTGAATTTACTCAACACTTTGACACCTTGAATATAGCACGAAAAGAAAACCTCCAAGATCAAATCTTTACTGCCCGAGAACCAAAGAAAACAACAAAGGTTGTTTTTCCACTCTACCCGATATCGGACAAGGCGTGTCCGATATCATTGCTTCTGTCCGAGAAAAGGAACCATGACGAAACAAAACACCACTTTGTTGCTGCTGTACTTGTCGACCAGGAAACAGAAAACAAAGCACCACCAATTATACTAAACACTTGAATCAAAAACAAGTTTAGAATTTATCAAAACCAAAAACCCTTAGTCGATTTAAAGAGCAAGTCGACCAAGAGTTTAACTAGGGAAAATCTGATCGGTTTTAGGGATTAGGGAGTAATGTTATGCGTGAGTTTTGTGAGGGATTGTGTTTGCTTATATGCTAACCAAACCGACTCCTAGTTGGAGTCCAACACTTGCTCGACAAGTTACAACCCAAGCCAAAACCCATGCTCCCTTTCCTGCCCGATCAGTGAGTTGTCAAGGCCCAAGGCAAACCCAATTCGTCCCATGTCAAGTCCAAGAACAGCCCATGGTTCGAATTCATGATCGGGTCAAATAACGGGTATGTATATTCAAGTATTATAAACATTGTACACGTATACTCGTGTTTATCATGTTTGCCTCCGTCGGCTCACACACCTTTAATGGTTTTGTCGTGTTTTCAACTTCCACAAACCTAACAGTTGCTGTTTTCCTATCTTTCCCACACATGGTTAGCTAAATGACAACCTCAGGAATACCACAACATTAATCAAAATTATTAAGTTGTTCGTACGTTTTCTAAATACAATATAAGTCTGTCAAACGTTTGGTAAGAACTCCATGTAGTTATAGTTACAAACGATTAGCTCAAGTCATCAACAGTTTAATCAACATGTCTTTTGATTACCACAACAAATACAAGTTTATTGACACCAAAAATTACAATATCTGATGACTTAATCACTGTATGTTCTGTATTGTTAATCTAAATAATTGTTTAATTTCACGTATGTTCCATGCATTTGTCCTTCTTCGATGACTAATTTCATAATACAGAATTCGTTTTCCATTCTGTCCGCTTTTTAAAATACTTGTGAACTTCACGGGTTGGTTTCGTAATAAATTCATCCTAACTTGAAAACAAATCTCACGTAAGCTAAAACCACATAAACCCTAAACAGACACCCACTTGAAATCCAAACGGAAACCCTAGAAAAAATATATAAAAAATGTCAGACAACATCCCATTTGAAATCCAAATGGATATCATCGAAAGAGTTTATGATGTCAAGTCATTGATTCGATTCAGATCAGTTTCGAAGCCATGGAAGTCTTTCATTGACAGCTCTGAGTTTATCAAAGGTTACGGCGCCCGCCACACGAAGCCACATAGTCGTATTGTAAGTTTATTACCGGGTTCTCAGGATGATAATACTTTTCTAGTATATGATAATATTGAATCTCTTGAGGTAAAAGAGTTCGCTCCATCTTTTGTTGTGTCTCCTTTGCTTAAACAATATCGTGTTTCATACGTCGTTGATACGTGTCATGGATTACTCTGTTTGTATGGTTTTCATAAAGGTTATAAGAAATGGATGCGTGTTATTTGGAACCATTCTATTGGAAAATCATTTGGTATTGCTGTCCCTCGATCTTACGGTCAGTTTGTTTTTGGTTTCGGGGTGTGTCCTGACACTAGAGATCCTACTGTTGTGAAGATTTTATGTCAAGAGCCTTGGCATGTTGAAGTTTTTACATTGAGCTCGGGTGTTTGGAATGTGATTCCAAGTGGTAATTTGCCTCCTCAATCAATTAGACTTAATCCGATATCAACTCAGGTTGTTATAGATAGGTTTATCTATTGGGCTGCTAGTGAGAAGACTTTGACTGATGATGGTGTACCTCATTATAAGTATATGGTTGTGTCATTTGATTTGATTACCAAGGAGTTTAAAGTTGTAGACCTACCAGATACCTTAACAAAAGAGTTGTGCTCTTGTTGCTTCATTTCTAAGCTAAGGGAGTCTCTTGTTGTGTATGGATACATTGAGTCCGCTCATTGTGGTGTATGGGTGATGGAGCATAACTCGTATTTTAGAAAGCTATTCACAATTGGCAAAATAGTAGATAAAATACTGGGGTTTAAGAAGAATGGTGAAACTATATTTGAAACTCGAATTGTGGGGAAGGACTCAAGGTTTACCACACTTGATGTTTACAACCCATACTCACAACAAATCAAGAATCTTGGGATTTTTGGAATAGGGGACTCATTCTTCATGGGCTCTTACAAGGAATCGCTACTTTTACTTGATAACTTGGATTCTCACATATATATGATGACAATAACTGATCAAAATGAGGGCGACCACATTTTAAGGGCCTATTTTGTAGTTAAAGTGTGGAAAAATCACTTTCATCTATTTTAGCTTTTTATCACTGACTTAATGATGTTAAGTAATGTCATTTATGGAATCTTATGCGATTGTAGATGCAGTATATGCTACTTTTTTTTTCAAGTATGTGCTTTGTAGCAAGGTTAGTGAAATTGGTATTATCAAGTTTAATGTGATTTTTATTACTCCAGGGATAGTGTTGCTTCTGCTTCTTATCTTTGATCACTTTTTTAGATGGGGGAATGTCCTTTATAGATGCCTTATTGCTTGTGTAAAAAAATGATGAACAAGCCTTTTAGATGTTCATTGCGTGTTGAAATACTGTTAGCGTCCTTTGCTTCGTTACATTCTCCTCTCGTTTTGATTTGGGTCTATTTTGAATAATCAATGAATATGCAACATTTGAATGTGTAAATGCTTATGTGTGAACAAGAAGTAAAGGCATTAACATATAAAACTTGAAAGTGTAGCATGTTGCGAGGCAAAATATACCATCAAAAGTTTGTATTGTGTGGGTCAGATAGCTATGTATCTTGGTGCTGAACTCATTTGTGCTTGGATCTCATTCCCTTGTGATTGTGTATCTTAAAAAGATTAGGTAACATTCATTTGGTGTATGTTGATTTTTGTAGTTAATGATAGTAGCTCGATAAGGATAGTTTTTTGTACCTAAGTGGCCGAGTTTGCTATTTCTTGATCTTGAATGAGTTTTGAGAGAAGCTAGAAATGTTTCTGAGATTAATGAGCTGTTGCTCCGTTACTACAAACTCCAGGAGTGTTTGGTGTTGAACTCTGCATTGTTTAATCCTCTTCTCTTGCAATAGTTAACTTTCTTTAGGAGTTTTACTTTTGGTTTCTGCGGTGTTGATAGTAGCTCTATAAGGATAGTTAATTAGTTTCCTATCGAGTACCACAAGGGAGGCTGCAATGCAATCATGCATCAATGATTCATGTCAACCTACTCGTTGTATGCTCAAATCTCTTGGGAAACATAAATGATGGTAACTGAAGTTCAACAATAGTTGGTAACTCTAGAGGCTTATTTTTTTTATGATGATAGAATTTCTGTGTTTGAATACCTTTCAATTACAGAATCAAATTTTTGTTGTGCCAAATGTTTTACCTGGTCTATATGAAAATGTTTTTGGGTTATGAGGTTTATCTTAACCACGATCATTAGAGACTGGCTTGTAAATTAACATCGAATAGTAACGAATAGCACAGAGTTCAATAGCATCCATAGCAGGCTGAAAACCGGTGCAAAAGATTGGATATTAAAATGACCGCCGTGTACAGACACAATTCTTGTTTTTATTTTTGCAAGACTATAAGCCATGTTTGTGGCCATTTTGAGATATCAATCGTGTATGGACCGGTAAGGGTGTTCGTCATTTCATGTTTCGGGTTACTCGGGTTATACGGTTTAGATTATTCGGGTTGAGAATTTTTGAAGGCAAAACTTAACTGAATTCAAAGTGGACCAAACAAAACCGGTAACTGAATTGAATTTGCCAGTTTGGTATGGTTTAGGTTTTGAACACCGAATTGGAAAACTTGTTAATTATTTCTCAATTAGATATATACATATGTAGCCCCAAATGCATCAACTCCTAAAGTTTATTTGTGAACATTTGACTTGTTGAGGTCAATAGTTCAGAAAATCATCACCAAAACTGAAGCAAAAGCAAACCATCTGTATTTCAAATGATCCATATGTTTATGCTATTGTCTGTGCTTTTAGTTTTAATGCGAGCAAACAACTCAAGTATGACGATAACTAGAAAATAAAGGTGTCATAATCCGATTACTTTAGACGAGCTACTCTTATGTACCTTTTAGCTTTTAGCCTTGAAGGCTTTTAGGTGTTAAGTTAATTGTTGTAATACACAAAGTGTTAGAGCAAGGTAATACTAGTATGAAACTGTAACTACCCTCATTTTGTTTAGCAGTTCTTCATTACAAGTGTATACCTTTATTGTGATAATCTAATACTACTAGGCACAAAATTTTATCAGTAATTGGTTGTCAAGTCTTGTTTTTGTAGAAAATATATGCTCTTTGAATAATAAGGGTGCGTTTAGTTGGGGGAAAACACCCTTGTTTATAGTGTTTTGTAGAAAACAAGAAAAACATATATCTCGTTCAAATAAACGTTTTCCAACAAAATGTTTCACTCTAGTTTTACCAATTATCAACCTATTATCTTTCATTCATCACATGTACAAACCAAATTTTCAACTAGTCTAGATATCTCAAACTCTTTATTCATCAACCAAATTTCAACCTTTCATTCAAATTATACTAATCACATCCAACAATTCATTAACCCACATATGTCCTCAGTGACGGACCCAGAAAAATGAAATGTGGGGGGCAAAAATATTTTTTTCTACAATAGCAATAAAATGCGAAAGTAAAAACTAAGATCGTAATGATAAATCGTGTATTTTTACTTAGAGATGAAGGATTTATAAGGCTTTAGAGTGTTGAATGTTGGATTTTCGTATATGAGTGGGGGGCAATTTGAGTTTTTGGTGGGGGTCACTTTTGAAAAAGGGTCAAAATTAAAAAAAATTTACACTATAATCTCAACTTTTTCGGTTAGTCATGGGAGGCAACGGCCCCTATAATTCTAACATAGGTTCGTCCCTGTATGTCCTAAGATACTATATTTCATAATAAACTCATATAAACTTATAAACTTAAAAACAAATAAAAAAGATAAATCCTACACCTAATTACCTTAATAGTCCATTTGGGTACCCATTTTACATATATGGACTCTTTTTTTCTATTTTTTATTTACAAAAATGAACCAAATTTGTCACATCATCTGCCCCACCCATATGTTTACGCGACTCACTTCTCTCACTTTATGTTGCAGACAAAGTAAGTAAACTTTCTTCAGTTAGGCTAATGCATGTTTGACAGGTGTTTAGCATACCCTTTATCCATTTTAGAGTATCTCCAATCTTATAAGCATTTAAAAGTGCAATACATTGCCACACCATCACTGAACTCTTGCATTTAAAAAGTCGCGTTTAACATTATCTGCCACGTTTAAAATTCGCCTAACTATGTAGCGTGTGTAACAAGTCAAATTTTTGTCGCGTTTGACGTCGCCTAAGAATTTAGAGGACACGTGCATGGTTAAGAAGTTATTTTAGAATGAATCTAACGAATAAAAGGATTAATTTTATATATCTTCTAATTTCATATATACTAAAAGTGTAATAATTGAATACATAATGTATAATGTTTTTATAAATGTTTGGGTATATATGAAATTACTAAATTTAAGAAGACAAGTATGAAGGGTTTTTCTAACTTGTGCCCTAAGAGCACAAGTTAAGCATAACAAAAGTACACAGAGACTCACATAAAAATACACTTGTCTGTACTTTTATGTAAATACATGTGTACTTTTTCGTGGGCCCTTGTGTACTTATAGTGTGCTTAACTTGTGCCCTAGGGCACAAGTTAGAAAAACCCAAGTATGAAATTGCCACAAAAGTAAATGTTCATTTTAAAAAAAGAATACTAAAATACACGGTTGGTCCCTAAACTTGGCAGGACGCATCGCGATGGGACAAAACTCGCCCTTTTCATCGCCAGAGGTCCAAACCTTGACCTTTAAATGCCAGATTGGTCCCTTGACCAATAATGTCGTTGTCAACGTTATGTTGGTGAGGGCAAAACCGTCTTTCACTGTAGCGTACTACATAAAAACCGTTGTACGATTATGTCGTAGCTAGTATATGTGTGTAACACGGTTTGGTCTACATTTATCACCCATCCCTAAACTATCCTTCAAAACCGGTCTTCTACAAAACGATAATCGTTTCAAGATGGTACGTTGCTGGTGTGGTATGCAAGCTATTATTCGCATTTCGTGGACCTCTGCCAACACAGGGCGTCGATTCTTTGGTTGTCCTGTTCAAGTAAGTGCGTCTTAATATTTCTTGTGTAAGTTTGTAACAATGGTGGTTGTTTAATGACTTGTCAAGAATGATCATACCAGGCCTTTTGAGGGGGAGAAATGAGCTTGAGGCAAGATTAGTAGCTGCTCAAGGTGATGTGTGGAAGTGGAAGATTTACCTGGTGCTAAGTTGGATGTTGTTCTTCATTGTTTATGCATTGGGACAACTTTTTTACCTTTTATGTAATGAGGCTAGTTGGTTAATGTTCTGTATCTTGAATTGTAGTAACCTTGTTATGAAGTATTCAGTTTGGTTTGTTTATGATTTTCAATACCTTATGGGTATGCAGATGGTTAGCAATTTGTTTAGGGTTGACTTTTAAATGTCAACATTCTTATGAGGTTCTATTTAGCTTTGGTTACTTTTGATGCAAATTATTCACACATCAAGCTTAGTCAATCTAAAAAAATACACAGTAATGACATGGTTCCATAGTTAATGCAAATGGATATATATCCAACTGCATAGAATTGCATACTTTTCAAAGCATGAGAACTACAGTTAGACACACACACACACATATGTTTTTAGAGTACATAACTTGTCCATAGGAAATAACCTAGATGAAACATCGTCTAGATAATTAGCATAACAGATTTGACCTATGGTGAGGCCATTATTCTTTCCAGTGCAGCCTGCTGCCTAGTCATTCTTCGTGTAGCAGGCTGGGTTGAAGCAGAAACTGTTTGAACATCAGTTGACTGCATCGAGAATCGAGGATTGATCATGTTCTTTGGGATTGACACTGGGCTTGCTCATGCATCTTTGGGATCGGCAATTGCTTCATCTTGATGTTCTTTGGGATTGTGACAGGGATGCATCATGTATGATGGGATCTTCATTCTGGCTCTTGATTTTCAGATTGAACACCACTTCCTTGAACTGCACTAACTTGGCTTTCAACAACAACACATGTACCTTCAGCTTCTTTATCTGCTGCTATCTTTTTACCTTTAGGATGTTTCCTTTTTCCTGCAGCTTTAGTAGGCACCTGTTTGACATTTCCCTTATTGGCAGTTCCACTACTTTCAGCTCCAGCATACCCTAGGCATGTTACCTTGTTGTGTCCAGCAATGCCACAAATACTACACTTAACACTCCTCCAAGCCCTTGACAGCTTACCATCCTTCACAATCTCTTCAGTTTCAGGAGCTATCCTAACTCTTTTTCTACCTCTTGCGGTAGGCGGGTTTGTTTCGGATTTCGGTGGAACAATTGTTGTTGGCATAGTTGATTTTTCCCAATGTACACTGCTAGTTATAGGCTGGACATGGTGTCTGTAGGTAGCCTCCCAAGTGAGAAGATAGTAACAAGGATGAGCCCATGTTTCTACAGCTCCTACTTGTTGGCCATTTAAAGCCATATTCCAATTGGTAGCAACAGCATGTTTACATGGTAAACCTGTTATCTCCCACCTTCTGCAAGTACAAGATTTGTGTACAACATTAACTACACATTGGTCACCCCATGGTCCACTAACCTGAAACTTAGATCCCCCATTCCATAAAAACATTATACTTACTTGACCTCTTTCTTAATAGCCTCTAGCATGTGTTGTGCAGTTGGTGTTAGTGGCCCATCACTCTTCTCAATCACCATAAGAACATGCATTATCCTCTTCATACAGTATTCCCTGATGTATTCTAAGGCTGTAATAATTGGTTTGCTTAACCCCTCACTTATTTTCTCATGAAACACTTGACACTTGTTATTAAGTAACACATCAGAAGTAGCTCTCCCTAAAGATGACAAGTAATAAACATGTATTAATTATAAATGTTTATACTGCATTTACAAATACAAAGTAAGTGAAACAGATAGATCACTTACATGAAAAATCACCACTGTTGTATTAGGGTTTGTCTTCTGCAACTCTAGATTCACCAATATCATTGACGTCCATAGGCAATTGTGTAAGTTGGATAAACGGATCTAGGGCAGGTTCATTATCTATATCATCTAACACCAACCGTCTACAACATGATTGAATAGCCGCAGTAGCAACTTTTCTCCTATCTTCATCCATCTCCCAAAACACAGTCTTAATTGATTGTGGGGACATTTCAGAAAGTTCTAATCTAGTCTTCCCTATTTCAACA
This sequence comes from Chrysanthemum makinoi, assembly GCA_910596185.1. Lineage (NCBI taxonomy): Eukaryota > Viridiplantae > Streptophyta > Magnoliopsida > Asterales > Asteraceae > Chrysanthemum > Chrysanthemum makinoi. The sequence goes on along the minus strand of OU343225.1, from coordinate 80,702,197 downwards.
TACACGTCTATCAACTTATGCTGTATGACAACATCTTTCAACAAGTCTACATTAGCAGCTTCACGCAAAGAAAACAAACCGTCTTCTAATGTACAACCAGGCTTAAGAAAGTAGAAATAATTGGTTTGTCCAGACTCATAACCGATTTGGGTCATGAGAGCATCCATTTCATCAACATATACCTCTTTTATTTCCACAAGATCAATAAGGCATTTCTTGCCTCCTTGATATATCCTACCTGGAAAGTATTTGAATGTACCTTCATAATGGAACATCATGCTAAACGATCCAGGTTCACCCATTGTATAAAAATGTACAAAACTTTGTTAAGCTAAAGTTACCTAAAAGGGAATAACTTAATCAGTCGTACTAACATATGATTGTAATAGGCTCTAACCAAAAAAGACTTACAATATCTCCTGATTGCAGCTCTTTCCTCCGTTTCACGATCATCATATAAAGGATATTCCCTTACTCGCCGCCACAGAGTAAATCCGAGGTGGTTGTTTGTTATTTTCTTACTCAGATTATTTGATTTGATGATAGACATTGCATTAGGGTTTTCTGGGTAGGCTTCCAAAACAAGTTCGGGGATGAGCAATGAGTACACAGTTTTGTTATATTGTACATAATGGCGGGAAATTGGACAAGACAAATGCTACATAAATAAAACAAAATGACTATTGTACCCTCAACAATAACATGATTACGGGTTTTTGTGGCGTATAACGGAACGTTGACAACGCCGTTACTGGTCAAGGGACGAATCTGGCATTTAAAGGCCAAGGTTTGGACCTCTGGCGATGAAAATGGCGAGTTTTGTCTCATCGCGATGCGTCCTGCCAAGTTTATGGACCAAACGTGTATTTTAGTAAATATATATATATATATATATATATATATATATATGTGCTAAGTCCAAATTTGTAAAGTAAGCACTCGGGCTGCTCAAACGGACCGGACGGACCGGACCGACCGACAAAACCGACCGGACCGGACCGAAACCGACCGGACCGATGGACCGGCGGTCCGGTCTCGGTCTAGGGTTTTTGCCGGATTCGGTCTCGGTCCGGTCCGGACCCAAAACCCGAAATTTAGCCTTGTGGACCGGACCGACCGACGGACCGACCGAGACCGGACCGGACCGGACCGGACCGACCTCATTCGGTCTCGGTCTCGGTCTAGCGTTTTTGCCGGATTCGGTCTCGGTCCGGTCCGGTTTTCGTCGGTCCGGTCCGGTTTTCGACCGATGAGCACCCCTACTCCAAACCATACCTGTCTTAACTACAAATCCAAAACACCCACCATACAACCACCACATCTCCCGCGTATCACGACGGCCGTCAAAACCCAAATCCAAAATCACCTCCTCTCCAAAACCCACTTTTCAGTTTTCACTAATTCAACCTCTTTCAAAACTTAACTTAAACCCTAGAACAATATGTCAGATAACATCCCTTTTGATATCCAAATGGAAATCATCAAAAAAGTTTCTGATGTCTAGTCATTGATTCAGTTCAGGTCTGTTTCGAAGCCATGGAAGTCTTTCATTGACAGCTCTGACTTTATCAAAGGTTACGGCGCCCGCCACACGCAGCCACATAGCCGTATTGTAGGTTTATTACCAGGTTCTCATGATTATAATACTTTTCTAGTAGATGATAATATTGAATCTCTTGAGGTAAAAGAGTTCGCTCCATCTTTTGTTGTGTCTCCTTTGCTTAAACAATATCGTGTTAATAAGGTGGTTGGTAACATAAACGTTGTTGGTGCGTGTCATGGATTACTGTGTTTGCATGGTTATAATAAACATAATTACAGAAAGATGCTTGTTATTTGGAACTATTCTATCGGAAAATCATTTGGTATTGCTGTCCCTGGTTCTTACCGTCTTGTTTTTGGTTTCGGGGTCTGTCCTGACACTAGAGATCCTACTGTTGTGAAGATTTTATGTGAAGATAACAAGCCTTGGCATGTCGAAGTTTTTACATTGAGTTCGGGGGTTTGGAATGTGATTCCAAATGGTAATTTGCCTCGTCAAACAATTAGACTTAATAAGATATCAACTCAGGTTGTTATAGATAGGTTTATCTATTGGGGTGCTTGGGAAGAGATATCTACTAATGATGGTGAATCTACCGCAAAAGATATGGTTGTGTCATTTGATTTGATTACCAAGGAGTTTAAAGTTGTAGACCTACCGGATTCCTTCACAAAAGAGTTGTGCTCAAGTTGCTTCATTTCTAAGCTAAGGGAGTCTCTTGTTGTGTGTGGATACGTTCAGTCCGAGGAAGGAATTCATTCTAGTGTATGGGTGATGGAGCATGACTTGTCTTTTAGAAAGCTATTCACAATTGGCATAAGAGTAGATAAAATATTGGGGTTTAAGAAGAATGGTGAAACTATATTTACAACTCGAATTGAGGGGGAGGACACAAGGTTTACCACGCTTGATGTTTACGACCCATACTCTCAACAAATTAAGAATCTTGGGATTTTTGGAATAGGGGACTCATTCTTCATGGGCTCTTACATGGAATCGCTACTTTTGCTTGATCACTTGGATTCACATATATATTACGACAATAATCGATCAAAATGATGACGGCCGCATTTCAAGGGGTCTATTTTGTAGTTCAGGTCTGGAAAAATCACTTTCATCTATTTTAGTTTTTTATCACTGATTTAATGCTGTTAAGTAATGTCATTTATGGAAAATCTTATGTGATTGTAGAAAAGGTTAGTGATTTTTATTATTCCATGGATACTGTTACATGTGCTCCAGTGCTCCGTATCTTTGATGGGTTTTTTAGAATGGGGAATGTCCTTTATAGAAGCCTTATTGCTTGTGTAATTAATGATCACAAGCCTTTTAGATGCTCATTATTTTTTGAAATCTTGTTAGCGTTCTTTGCTTCGGTACATTCTCATTTCAACATACTTTGGATAATCCATAAACACAAACACAAGTTTATCAATCTTTGAATATGCATAATTTGAATACGCAAATGCTTATGTGTGAACAAGAAATGATTAATCATTTACTTTGACTCAGGATTAGAGTAGCGGTTAGGCGATGTTTGGAGAAAATGAGTTTTTCCTTCAAAAAAAAAACTTATCTTCAAGAGTGAAAGGATTTAATATATAAAACATGAAAGTCTAGCATTTTGCGAGGCAAAATATACAATCTCCCAAGTATACCATCCAAAGTTTGTATCTTGGTGTTGAACTCATTTCTGGTTGGATCTCATTCCATTGTGATTGTGTATCTTGAAAGATAGTTACCCTGTAGTTATCCTGTACCTAAGTGAGTTTGCTGTATCTGAGATTTAACTGTGATTAATGAGCTTTTGCTTTGTTACCACAAACTCAGGGAGTGTTTGGATATTCGGTTTAGTTAATTACAGATGGCTATTTATCTTGGTGTTGAACTCAGCATTGTTTGATCCTCTTCTCCGTTGTGATTGTGTACTTTGAAAGATTAGGTAACTTTCTTTGGGAATTTTGGTTTCTGCGGTGTTGATAGTAGTTCTATAAGGATAGTTTCCTGGTCCTAGTGATTCAGAAATCAGAATGTAGAATCCTGAATTGGTTGAGTTTTGTTTGATCGGGGATATGGTCCTTTAATGGTACGGATCCTTCGACATTTTATCAAATAATTAGACTGCACATTGTTGTTAGTAGAACAACATTACCCACAAAAATCACAATGTCATGCACACACACAAAACCACAATTCAATCATCGATACATGCACACCTGATACACGAATGATATTGCTCACTGGTCCAATATTCTCAAACTCTTGGTGATGAGGCATCGGCGTTTGGTGTGGATGGAGGTCACTGATTGATATACAATCTCCTAATTATACCATAGCAGAAAGAAGAAACAGAGCTATGACTAACAATGCGTACATCGATATACAATCTCCTAATTATACCATCCAAAGTGTAGAATAACTAGGGAGGCTGCAAGGCAATCAAGCTCTTATAGAATGGATATGATTGTAACTACTTATTGTATGCTCAAGTCTCTTGGGAAACATAAAATGATTATAACCACTTATTGTGTTTTTGTGGCAGTTATTATCTAACATTTGATTCTCATAGAATGGATATTGTTGTTGTTTGGAAACCTTTCAATTACAGAATCAATTTTTGGCTGTGCCAGATGTTTTACCTGGTCTATATGAAAGCGTTTTTGGGGTATGGGGTTTATCCTAACAGAAGCCATCCGTAATCTACCTTGTAAAATAGATGTTTTTGAGTTAAGTTCACTAAAGTCCAAAGTCCAAACTGTAATCTACCTCGTAAATTGGTTTACATGGACTTAAGTAGCTATAGTTGCCAGTTTCCATAGTGCACATGAACAAACCAGGGGATCATGCTTGGTATGAGCAGCACAACTCTTCCCAGCATTTCAATTTTCATAGTAAACTATATGTCACTGTGCAAATGACCCTGTACTTCCACAGCCCAACCATGATCATTAGAGACAGGCTGAAAACAACCATAGCAGGCTGAAAACCAGTGCAAAATATTGGATACTAAACGGCCGCCGTGTACGTGACATACTTTTTGTTTTTGATATTTTCGACTATAAACCTTGTTTGTGCTTGGGTAAAGGAAACACGATCCTTTGACTCGTAGAGTCAACTGAGATTTTTGTTTCTTGCAGTTATTTTCTTACATGTTGGAGTTGTAATATCTGACCACCAAACTTTAGTACCCCGAGTTACTATAAAGAGCATACAATGTGTTTGTGCTATTCTTTTAGTCGGTTCATGTTTCGTGTTATTCGGTTTGGGTTGAGAAATTTTTAATGCAAAACTGAAGAGAAACAGAATTTATCTTCTAATAATCAAAATTTAAACATAAACCCACTTGAACGAAATCAAACCCATATATATGTTGGGAAGATGAAAGTCGAGAAGATTCTTGAGGACCGGTTGTCCACCTGATATTAAAACTAGTCTTGTAGCTTCGTTTAAGCAATGAAGTGTATTTATTAGTCCGACTAATATTCCATTTTTTAAGGTGTAGGTGTTTGTGTTTGTGTTTATGTTTGGATATGATAAACATTGATGGTGTTTGTGCTTGTGTGTAGGGATGTGTTTGTTTTTTTTGTGTCTAAGAATCGAAAGTGTTTATGTTTGTGTGTGTTATTTATGATAAAGACATGTATTTAATGTTTTTTAAAGAGTTAATTACACAAATGGTCACTGTGATTTGTTGGCTTTTTCACTTTCAGTTACTAATTTTTTTTTTGCCGATTCAGTCATTGTGGTTTCTTGTTATTACAGATCCAATTCAAATCCGTATGAAATGACCAAAAAACCCTTGTCGCCTTCTTTTTCAAATGAGTTAATTACATAAATGATGACTGTAGTTTTCAAATGACAATTAAGTAACGACCGTTACTCCTTTATACTAACGGTCGTTAGTAAATAACCGAAAATTTGGTGTTCTTACGTTTCGTCCATTTTTACACCTTATCGTCCGTTTTTACGCGTTTTCTTCCGTTTTTACTCGTTTTCGTTGTTTTTTCACATTCTCATTCATTTTTACACGTTTTCGTCCGCTTTTACATGTTTTCGTCTGTTTTTACACGTTTTCGTCCGTTTTTACACGTTTTCATCCATTTTTGCACGTTTTCGTCCATTTGGTTACGTTTTCATTCGTTTTTACATCTTATCGTCCGTTTTTACACGTTTTCTTATGTTTTTACTCGTTTTCGTCCGTTTTTACACGTTTTCATCCGTTTTTACATGTTTTTGTCCGTTTTTACATGTTTTCGTCTGTTTTCACACGTCTTCGTCCATTTTTACACGTTTTTATCTGTTTTTGCGCGTTTTTGTCCATTTATATACGTTTTCATTCGTTTTTGCACGTTTTCGTTCGTTTTTACACGTTTTCTTCCGTTTTTACTCGATTTCGTTCGTTTTTACATGTTTTCTTCCGTTTTTACTCGATTTCGTCCGTTTTTACACGTATTCGTCCGTTTTTTCACGTTTTCGTCCGTTTTTACATGTTTTCGTCTGTATTGAGACGCTTTTGTCTGTTTTTACATGTTTTCGTCAGTTTTTACACGTATTTGTCCGTTTTCGTTCGTTTTTACTCGATTTCATCCGTTTTTTTACACGTTTTCGTCTGTTTTACAAGTTTTTGTCTGTTTTTACATGTTTCGGTCCGTTTTACATGTTCTTTTTTCTGTTTTTACATGTTTCGTCCATTTTTATACGTTTTCATTCATTTTTGCACGTTTCATCCGTTTTTATACATTTTTACACGTGAAATAACGGACGAAAACATGTAAAAACGGATGAAAATGAGTAAAAGCGGAAGAAAACACGTAAAAGCGGACGAAAACGTGCAAAAACGAATGAAAATGTATAAAAATGGACGAAAACGTGCAAAAACGGACGAAAACGTATAAAAATGGACGAAAACATGTAAAAACGGACAAAAATGTGTAAAAACATACAAAAATATGTAAAAACAGACGAAAACATGTAAAACGGATAGGTTTATCTACTGGGCTGCTAGTGAGAAGACTTTGACTGATGATGGTGTACCTCATTTTAAGTATATGGTTGTGTCATTTGATTTGATTACCAAGAAGTTTAAAGTGGTAGACCTACCAGATAGCTTAACAAAGGAAGTGCTCTTTGGTGTCTCAGTTTCTAAGCTAAGGGGGTCTCTTGTTGTGTATGGATACATTCGGGTTGAGGGAGCAGTTCATTGTGGTGTATGGGTGATGGAGCACGACTCGTTTTTTAGAAAGCTATTCTCAAGTGGTGCACCTGTAAGTAAAATATTGGGGTTTAGGAAGAATGGTGAACCTATTTTTGAAATTCAAAAGGCGCATGGACAGTTTACCACACTTAATGTTTACAACCCCCGCTCACAACAGATCAAGAATCTTGAAATTTCTGGAGAAATTGGCTCATTCTTCATGGGCACTTACAAGGAATCGCTACTTCTCCTTGATCACTCCGATTTACATATATATTCTAACAATAATTGATCAAAAAGATGAAGGCCACCTTTCAAGGTGTGGTTAACAAAGTGATATGTTACCTAAGGAGGGTGGGGCCTATTTTGTAGTTAAGGTGTAGAAAAATCACTTTCAACTATTTTAGTTTTATATCATTGAATTTAATGTTGTTAAGTAATGTCATTTATGGAATCTTATGTGATTGTAGATGCAATATCTGCTACATATATTTCAGACACGTGAAATGGTATAATCAAATTTAATGTGATTTTTATTATTCCATGGATAGTGTTATTTGTGCTCCTTATCTTTGATGGTCTTTTTGGAAAATGTCCTTTATAGATGCCTTATTGCTTGTGTAATTAATTATGACAAGCCTTTTAAATGTTCATTACTTGTTGAAATCTTGTTAGCGTTCTTTGATTCGTTACATTCTCCTCTCATTTTGCTTGGCGGTTGCTTTGAACAATCTGTAAATAAAAAAAACTAGTTTTTCAATCTTTGAATTTGCAACATTTGGATGTGTAGATGCCTATGTGTGTACATGAAATGATATTTATGTACTTTAACTCGGGATTAGCGGAGTAAAGGCATTAGTAGTGGTTAGGCGATGTTTGGAGAAAGTCATGAGTTTTTCTTTAAAAAAACTTATCGTCTAGAATGAAAGAATTTAATATAAATAACATGAAAGTCTAGCATGTTGCCAGGCAAATATACAATCTCCCAATCATATCATCTAAAGTTTGAATTGTGATTGTGTGTCCTGAAAGATTAGGTAGCATTCATTCGGTTTATGTTGATTCTTGTTGTTAATGATAGTAGCTACATAAGGATAGTTTCCTGGTCCTAGTGATTGAGAATGTAGAATCCTAAATTCGTTGAGTTTTGTTTGTCTGGGGATATGGTCTTGAACTCTTGATTACTGGTATGGATCCTTTGACAGTTTCCTCTTGATTAGTGGTATGGATTCTGTGACAATTCCTATTGATTGTGGTCTATAGATATATCACATTTGATCTCAGATGCTGCTGGTTTTGTTCTAGAAGAAGTGTTGGTTTTTCGTTTTTTTTGTTTTGTGTGTGTGTGTGTCTAGTGAAGAGGTTTTACAGTGGAATAGAAAGGGAAGAAAAGGAAACGAGGGAAATTCCTGTGTTTGTTTGAGTAGAGAATAGAAACGGGGCATTAAAAATCAATTCTCATTCAACCATATCGGTTCTTTCCAAAAAGTGGAGAATAGGCGAGAAACGAAAGTTGTACATGCTTTTATTCCTCCGTCTCATTCACAGAGAATGATAATTATTTTGATAAATTAGAGGTATGAAAGTCTCTTTCACGTGCAAGGCACATTCACTAAAATAAAAAACCATGGACCCAACTTGTCTCAAACAATATTGCAAAGCTTCCTTCTCGATATTTCATGAAATCTATATGTTGTTGGTATTAAATGTTGTTTTATCATCGACTATAATCTTTAGCTAGTCATTGGCACTCATGTTTGCAAGTTGCAGGTCATAAAATAGGCTTTATTTTTCTTCATTTTGCTGGTTATGTATTTTATTTTGTTGATGGCATCTTTGTTTGATTTATGCTAATAATCAGTTGATTTCTGGCATTCATTTGTCCTCATAATTCCACTTACATTGACTTATATGGTTGACAGGTTTCATAACAATTACAGGATGCTTGATAAAATGCCTAAGACTAAATTTTATCTCAAGTTTATTCATTTATCCTTGTTTTTTTGTTCTTTTATGATCTTAATTCGGCTAACAATGTATGTACTAATGTTAACTTGTTTGTTGTTAACTGGTTTGTTTTCAATATTATGATACAAGTGTACTTTGATACCTGATTGACTATGACTGATATAAGTATGGCTTATATAAGTATGACAGATATTTCTTTTATTTTTCATTTGGTTTTTTATGTTTCTAGTTCTGAAATTCTTTCAATGTTGTGTTGAGTTGATATTGTAATTTGTATACCACAGTATGATGTTATCATGTTGTACATGGAGATCTGCTGTTGTGGCAAGACCTAAAAACTCACATGAGAGGTTAATTCATTGCTGCGAATGCGATTCACACAAGGCTGAGGATTAAACTAGAGGGGCTTGGATAACTTAGTTAACCCTTCGAGGAGGATCTGGCTTGGATCTTTTAAATATCTCCTTGAGGGTGTACTGATTTAATCAACTATACCTGACTTGAGATAGGTTTCATCTGTGAGAGCTTGATTAAATGAATTTGTGATTGTTTATGAAAGAACTGCGAGGTGATTGTAGAAAGAGTATTTGATCGATACATGGTTCGAACTATATTTCCGCTATAACCAATTAAATGTAAAGTTGGTGAAGTTTTCTTAATAGGACGTGATATATGACGGTATTGTTTGGTTTTTGTGGTTTTGGTATCATTAATTAGTAGTGATCATTGTTAAAGTTGGGTGTTGGGGTTTTTTTTGTAATTATTTAAAAATGAAATTCCATTCTCTTGTCGTACCAAACAGTGTTGTTGATTCTCTAGTCCATTCCAACACTCTATTCCCTAACTTTCCTAAACATTGCACCCATTTCTCTTTTCCAAGAACCATTCCCTTTTTTTGTAATTCCATTCTTTACGGTATTCCCATTCTTGATGATTCAGTCATACCAAACGTCCCCTTTCTTGGTAAACATTTGACCTTTTGAGGTCAAGTGGACTAAAGATTTTTCAGAAATTTCCAGGTGTTCTTGCGAAAATCATCATCAATTTTTTAAGTTAAAGAAGTTCATTTGACTTCAAAAGTCAAAGTACAAGAAATGATCCATCTATTTACATATAAAGAGTAGGAAGTGTACCTAAATTGGAATTGCAGGTGTAAACAATGTAGAAAAGTGTAGGAAGCTAAAAGCTTGTGAAATTTATCACACGTCTCTGACTTTTCAAAAAGTCAAAGGATGCAACTATTAAAGAGTGAAGAGAGTAATTTATAAGTAACATATTCTGATTTTAGCAGCTCTTCATTTATCTCCTGTGCTTCCCGTAAATCAACAATGCTTGAAATTCAAAATGCACACACCAACCTGATTGACCTTTTTCCTCGTATATACACACACCAACCTGTTGTAGCTTTATACGTTTTAGTGAATTGCCTCTAGGCCCAGAAGCCGGCAAACCAAGTTAAACCAAAATCCAAAGAAGAATGTGCCATCTTAATGAATGAGATGTAGTAAAAGAAGTATAATGACTAAAACGTGATTGATGAAAACGTGTATTATGTGAAAAAATCCTCTGAATAAAGATGTGTTTGCATCTTCTTGAAAGCAGACATTAGGGAAAGAATCAACAGGAATGTCAAACCGCAAGAGTCGCATCACTGTGTATGCACTAGGAATATCTGGAGATCCTTGCCAGTCCATTTCCATTTCGGAGGCCCCATTAACCTGTTGTAGCTGTATTACAAGTGTGCTATCATTATTATGAGTGTACACTAAATTTTAATGGTGTATAAATGTAACACCTCTTGTGGAAAGCACTCCAGCCAGTAAGACCTGCAGAAGCCATGGGGCTCGGGATTCTATGACGCAGCCTGTTGAGCTCATTGAATCCTTGACTTGACAATATAGTAGAAACCCGCAAGATTTCTATAAAAGTAAGATGTTATAGTGTATGACCAAAAAAAAAATGTTTCTTTGAATTAGAGAAACAAAATGGACGGGTTGGGTTACAGGTCAAAATGAGATCAGCCCAAAAAGAGTATTTTGTAGCATAGGCCGGGCTGACCCTAAACACTTTTTTGTCCAAATTCCTTAATTTATGCTCGCACAAAATAACCGTTGTGTCAATCATGAATACAAAATTTCTGTAGCTTCAGTAATAATCAAAATTGTTTATTAAAAAGGTTTTATGAATTCTAGATATACTCCTTAGGCAACTTTGGTTTAAACCCCTGGATTCATATTCTTTTCAAAGCTCGGTTTTTGGGCATTTCGTGCCACTTGTGTTGAATGGTGACTTGTTGCCACTTGGGCCAGGACTCTCTTTTCTGAAAGGGTTAATAACCTATTAAAGCATCATACTTGTCACAAAAAGCAGTTCGACGTAACGAACAAAAAAAATATCCCTTTTGGCTATTTGACCCGACTATTTTGTCCTTTATAAGCATTTGACCACTTACCCAGCCGGTATCCGGTTTAATGTACACGTCTCCTGTTGCAGTTAACAAAACATCATATATTACTCTCATCTTAACTGCAGAGTTCTTATGTTGCAAGTAACAAAACATAATATAATCAACCCAAGGCATCCGTCACAGCCTCACCACCAACCGTCACAGCCGGCACCACCCACCACCAACCGCTAACAGCCGGCACCACCCACCTATCTCATCAGCCGGTCAAGAACCCGTTTAGGGTTCAATCAATCCACTGGTAAAATGGATTTGCTTCACGGATCAATAGTTAGTGGTGGGTGTTTGTTTCGAAGCAATAAAGGACTGGGAGTAACAGGTAAAATGAGTCGAAGCAATAAAGGATCCACTGGTAAAATGGATTTGTCCACTTCACGGGTTTGGGAAATGGATTTGCTTATCTTTTGATTCTTATGGTTTAGTTAGTGGTGGTTGTTTGTTTCGTGTTTGCTCCACAACAGAAAAAAAAATAATAATAAATAAACTTTAATATATTTAGTGGGTGGAAATCAGACGTGGTGACTGGGAGTGCGTTGTGGTGGCTGAAAATAGTTGTGGTGGCTGTGTTAACAGAAAGGGGTGTTCATAAATTGGGTGATGTTGCAATGGTGGGTGGCTGAAAGAGGTGGTGGTGGTAAAGGTGGAAGAGAAAGTGTGTTTGGAAATGAGTTTTGTGAGTAATAGGTGGTGACTGTAAGAGGTGACTGGGAGTAATAGGTGGTGACCGGGAGTAACAGGTAAAATGCATATAAAGGACAAAATGACAAAATAGTCGGGTCTAGTAGCCAAAAGGGATATTTTTTTTGTTCGCTACGTCGAACTGCTTTTTGTGACAAGTATGATGCTTTAATAGGTTATTAACCCTTTCTGAAATCTGAATTTAGCATAGCTAGCTCTCGTACTTGCTGTCTTTTGATATAATATTCGAACTCATCCTGTAAATAAAAGAACAATAACGAGGAAATGGATAAGAAAAATGTGCAACAAGATAACTTTATAGTAAAGAGGTTCGCAGTAAGTTTATTGTTAAACATTTGACTTTTTGAGGTTAATGGACTACTTTACAGTAATCATTACCAAAACTGAAGCAAAAGAAGAACATTTGAATTTCAAAAGTCAAAGTACAGAAACTGATCCATGTGTTTATACTAGTATCTGTGTTTTTAGTTTTAATGCGAACAAACAACTTAAGTAGTACGATAAGTAGAAAGCAAAGGTGTCAAATGCTGCAACTAGTAAAGAATGAAGACATTAATCTGTAAGTAACATACCACTGGATTGAGAAGCTCATCGATTATCTCCTGCACTTGCCTCAGCCTTAAATTAACAACAATTGGTTGTAAGTCAGCCTCGATTAAGATGTGAAGTTGCTCATTTAAATGCTAATAACCCGGTCTTCCTTTAATAGCATAAAATATGTAATCCAAAATTAGATTCCAAAACCACATGAAATCAGATTTAATTAAATCAGTTTAAGTCTTTGAGCTTCCGAAGGAGGTTACATGTAGCATTGGATTCATCCAAAGGCACTCGATATCTTCAGACCCAAGCCAACCCACCTGTATTCCACCGTGATATTAAAACAAGCAACATTCTGATTGATTCCAAACTCACTGCACCAATTTTGGATGACTATGGAGTTGGTCCTAACTATGTATCCACCGATGTTAGAGGAACACCCGTAAGTCTTTTTCCATCTTATTTTCTATCAGAGGAAACTTGGTGTATGAACCGATCTTGTTGCTTTTCTTGACTCAGGACACAAGCTAGCTAGAAGAGGTGGCAAAATGGGTGGGTTGGGTAATGGGTCAAAATGGGTAAATTCTGGCAGGGATTCAAGACGGGCTTTATATAAAGAGTCAAATGTTTGCTAAATAAAATATATTGCTTACTTGTTTAGTTTTCTCAACGTCATTCTTTAAAAGAATTTCATATCTTGCAAGGTTACCTTGATTCCGAATACTTATTGACCCATAAGCTGAGGGATAAGAGTGACGTTTATAGACATGGAGTTCTACTTTTAGAGATCTTAACAAGTATGAAATCAATATCACATGGAAAAACTATCGTCCGTGAGGTATCCTTTGTTTTTTCTCTTTACCTTAATACATCCATATTACTCGACCATTGAAATAGGTACCTTTTTGGTATGGTGCTGGTTTCACCCGCAACACTTTTTCATCCAAAGACGAAATTTTGTTTTTATAACTAGTGAATCGCTAAATATGATCATAATGTTCATATTTTTACAACAATAATCTAGTTATTAATATAAAATGGCTTTCAAATGGTTTATGCATAGATTATTTATTTGGGCTACTTTTACATATGCTAAAGATAAAACATATGCATATGGTTCGATATCACCTCTAAAAAAGCATGGATTTATTACAAACTTTATATGATAAAAAAAAAATTTGTTTTTCTTATTCCTGGTGAAGACAACTAATCAATCCGGAAAAATGCGTTCATACGTAGATAACAAAAGCAGTTCATAACCTTCTGAATGTACTGAAAAGTCTGTATCTTTAGCTCTTTGGTGTTGCAAACGATAAGCTAACAATGTTAGATGTGGTCCGGAAGCTTGAGTGCATTCTTGAAAAGATGCCATAATACTAATACACAGTATAATAATCATTTTCAAAGTACAGACTTTCTGCTCTTATTTAAAACTAGATTTTACAATTATTATTAATGACTGCATTTTTTTTATTAACATTATTTTAAAAACTGCATATTTTTTGTATCAACTTTGTAAAAGAAAAAAGCAAAACAATAAATAAAAATGATTAATTAGTGACTGAATAGTGATAAAAATAAGGAAAGATAATGACTAATGGTGTATCCATTCTAATTTAATGGTGTATGAACTATGAACCTGCCATGCCATCAATATATTTTGTTCAACATAACTTGATGATGGTTTCTTTTTTCTACCACTATGAACACGCAACGCAATGTGTGCTTTTCCATACCAGGACTTTTGTTGGTTTGTCGATGAAGTTTTGGATCCGGCTAAATTTTTGCATAACAAAATATCATAGTCGATTGGAAGATGGTGTTTGATATGCAATGAAGTTAATTAAGTTGGTTTGAAAGGCCAATATTGTATTCTCTCAACTTAAAACACATACTTGAATTAGGAATATAAGTTCTCTTCTATTCCTTTCACACATCGAAAACAACTGTTAACTAGTACAATACCCGTGCGTTGCCAGGTATAACGATTCAATAATTTACAAATTAATATTTAGAAACTTGTTGTGAGTGTATTTTATAAAAAATACTTAAAAAGCACAAGCATCAACACAAACTGAAAAGGAAGTATCTGAAGGAAAAAAAAAAAAAAGTATCTGAAAGTGGAAAATCATTATTATTTAATGATAAAATATCTAATCTAAAACATACCAAAGTACTAAAAACAAAAATTTGAAACGATGACACCAATCACGTGTAGAGTGATTAAATTAAAATGCAAAGAATTCATAAAAAAAACAAAAAAAAAAAAAAAACAAAAAACTAATGATATGATGAATTTGAAAAAATATGCGCTATTAAAAAAATCTTCATATTTCATCTTCTTTTATATCATCTTTCTTCACATAAGCTTCTTTCAAATCTTCTTTATTCATACCAATATCTTTCAACAACTTCTCTCATAACATCTTCTTTTATATCAACCTTCCTCATAAAAGCTTCTTTTATATACATGAGAGGTCACACTATCTTTATGAGTGTCATCCAGATTGTCCTCATTTGTCATTGTAGCATGACCAGGAGAACCCTCAAGTGTATCATTATAGTTGTAGTTGTTTCAGATTCGAGAACATTTTTAGATCCATCTTCAGAAGGTTCCACATTAGCATCATGAGCCTCATGTACCGTTGAAATAGGAACCTCAACTGCATTTTTAGAAGTTGGAGGAGTCGTTGATTCAGAAACTGAACCTCACTGATAACTTTTGAAGGTAATATTATCGCAACATTTTCATTCACTACATCAATAGTATCACCATAGTACTTAGTAGCTACCTACGAACAAATGTAGGTGCCATATTATACTTATCAATCTTGATACGGAGAACGACATTTCGATCAATGAGTTTGTCAAAAAAGAAATTTAAATAATCAAACCAATAGGGTACATCAACATCCTAGATAAAAGAATGCAATGTGTTTAGTAATAATAGGATGTATATGCACTAAGTTGGATGGAAAAAAAAATTGTGCTCAACTAACCTCTTTTATACTCTTAGTAAGCAACTCGTTCACGGAAATCCTAGTAGTTGAATGGCAATTGTATTGAAAAGTACACAATTGATTTCCTCGTGATCTTGTACATATGGTTATCACTAACTTGTACATATAATAATAAAACATGAATAAGATGTACATAAACCGTGGTGTTTATCGTGATAAAAAAGACTTATGTTTGAAGCGTATATTGTTCACCATAAATTTGCTTTGGACTATAAATTAAAGAGCTATTTTTTTATTCCAAGTTTCTAATATAATAGCCAAATGCTATGATTATAAGGTAACGAACCTTATTCACACATTGGTTTTAAAATGCATTAGAAATTGCACATGACAAAATTATATTGATATTAATGGTTATTTGACTTTGAATCCAAACTCATAACACAATTGCCAAAAGTTATGATTATGCCATACTTTAATTGCAGTTTAGATAAACTAACAAAAATGAGATACAAGTTTTGCTATCAACATTTACATAGTTCCTTTTGAAACGTAGATTCCATGTATAGCCATTCTACATATATTACTGATAGTATAAATTAAACAATCATTAATGTGTATTCCAAGTGTTCATTATCCTTTAAAGTGATATAAAATCCATCAAAACTGATATAGCGAACCATGTGCATGTCGTCGATCGAATTCGTACACCAAGAAGCTGATTTAGCGAGCCATTGAAACTATGACAACATAGTTCACAGTCACCTCCATTGTGTACATATAATAAACATGCATGTTAACAGCAACCCGAATGGCCGACTTTGCCAAAAGTTATAATCCAACATTTTAACAATTATGTTGATACTTTGCCTCGTTGCTCAAACACAGTAGTTAGCAAAGTTGTGACATCAGGTGAGTAAACATCGCTTCGTCGATTGTGATACGCAAATGCTCTCATTGTCCCCATAAAAAATGCTCTCATCGTCCGAACTTTTAATTTTAATTACATCGTTCCATTTCCACGTCACCAAGTTTGCTTCCCTTTTCTTAGATTCGCGAATCACCTCATCAACCAATAGTTGGGTATCAAGTTTTACGTTGTCGTCCTGCTGCTGTTTAAAGATGGAAAATAACATTACGTCTTCATAAGGATATATGGATATCAGAAACGAACCCAAAAAGTGTTGAAAGGAATGTCACCTCATGATCATGAAGATCGACATTATCCTAGTAGTTGAATGGCAATTGTATTGAAACGTCAGTGAATTCGTTTGATTTGTTAACGTGATTCTAATTGATGTGAGATGTTATAACATAACTTGTTGGTTTAATGGACAATAAATTAATAGACATCTGTTAGGATCGAACTCGAGATCACGGGATTGCACACTTTGCGTATGAAGAGTAAATGATTAATAATTATTTATAAAATGTTATGTTTAATTATTATATACACAAAATATTTATATGGTCGAACTAAGAAAAAGAAAGGGGTTGAGTGTCGAGTTTTGAAACTTAAGGAGGTGCTTGCAATGACTTGTTAGACAAGGTTTAATGCTATATATATATATACACACACCCTTTTGGTCTTTTGATGATTTTTTTGGTACAAATTAAAAAAAAACGATCGACACTTTATAACCCTCAAAGTCAATACCTGCTTTGTTTTTTCTTTCTTTGGTCCATCGACAAAGGGATTTTAAACAAATAATAAGCATGTATTGAATATGTATGGTACTGATTCACATGCAAATGTATATGTATGTATTATACATGCATGTATTATATATGCATGACCAATTACATGCAATGGTGTTTTTTTTTTCCTTTTTCATTATGATCGAATTTTTGAGTTTCAAGAAAATCGTTTTGTGTTATTATTACTAGCATAATCTTTTACTTGGTAATAGTACGTGTGTACAAGAACGTGGTACAATCACACTATTGATTGTATCTTAGATTGAATTACAAAACGGTAAGGGGTAATTCTTATAATCCTATAAACCCTAATTAGGGTTCATCCAATTGCTAGTTTTGTGGATTTGATTCTTGTTCGGCTAGAATCAAGTAAGGTACGCATACTTTATTCTTTAGTTAATTAATTATTCATTATATGTTTCTATACGCTTCCGCACTTACTTGATTTTTATTGCTTATATTTATGATTAGTCATGTTATATAATTCCAACAGTAGCATCACGAGCTTGGTTTAATGAGTAATTAATTACTAAACACGTAAATAACGGAATATTGTATGTTGTTAGATATGATTATTCTAGGGTTTGGTTTATTTTTTTTTATATGGGTCGATTATATTTTTTTTAATATGGGGCGTACCCCTTAAAATTTTTTGGTCGATCACTATTTAAAAATTTTAGGGTTTTAATTGTTATGTTAACCTTATCGAAACCTAGAATTAATATATATAAGTTACGTGCTTAATTCATGAATAATTGTTATGTGACATTGGATTATTGTATGCGATCTTGTGACTTACCTGAATAATTGTTATGTTATATCCATGATGATACATGCATGTTCGTCATGGATGGTTGCTTGAATATTAATTGTTAAGTTTTATACACATGTATATTTATGATAAATCTTGAATTGGGGAAGACTCCAATTATATACATTAATGAATCAATTATGTGCAATTTGGTATATCATTAATTATGAGTTTACGCAATCGATTCGTCGATGTATGTGGCTCACTTTCAATTGAGAGAGTGAAAGCCCTAATTAATATATACATTAATTTAACCTAGACATTGATTATTAATAGGGTTTTATCGAATAAGTTGCATGTGGCTACTTGTTTACACGTATAAATTGTTTATTATGTGCGCATTGTTTTTTAGTTGTTTATTTTTTATTTGTTACTTGTTTGTTTATTATGTTTGACAGTTTTAATTAAAGGGTAATTTTGAATAGAAAAATAATACGGACTAAACAATGGTGAAATTTGATTTGGTTTGGAAGAGTTAAGTTTTCAATAGTTTAATTGATTAATGATTTTGGTACAAAAGGTCTGAACGGCTCACCCACTAGAATGAACTATAAAGGGGTTAATAAAGAAGTGCGCACAGTCACACTGAAAGGATGTCTAAGGTTATGCTTTGCGCTTACCTGGTCCTCTTCCCCCTGTAAGTTCGAATGGAGCTATTTAGTAAGCCATAATATGTGCAAACTCATCTTAAGGGCGAATTAGTTTTAATTCCATGCGCCACTTTGGTGGTAATTACCCGAAACACCAAGTGTTTACACTTACGCAAAAGTACGGTATAATGGGCGATAATTAACGCTAAATTCCTTGATTGGTGAACCCAATACCTCAATCAAAACTTTGATAATTTGATCTTTATGAATTGGTAATAAAAATCTTTTTATTAAATTTATGCTACAAGATGAATGCATGACATCTTTGTACATATTTGATTTGACCACATAAAATCAAAACTAGTACCCTTTTAAATTAAGTTATATGCCATCTAATTAAAAGGAACACTTGAAGTTGCAATTTATGTCATGAGAGTACTTGGCTAGATTGTGATGGAGAGGTAAATCTCTATGTAAAGTGAGACCTTACATGGACATATTCGCAGTTCTTTAAGTTAGACACTTAAGTTGAGTAGGAAGTGAGACTTGGACTCAATGGCATAAGATGGGATGAAACATGTTTATATTTGCAATAGCGATGGAAAATATAAATCCCATAATGATCTAGGAATTGGAAATTGTTTGCCAATTATTGTTCGACAGATTACCCTATTATATGCTTTCGTTACTAGCAGATCAACTGATGTAATGGAACTATGATAATTTGGATCCTAGTTTTCTAGAAAATTCTATGGTTATATGAATATTACCTTGGGTATTTTATTTTCTTGAAAAGTTTAATTATCGAAAATACTAAAATTGAATTTTAAAAATTCTTTAAATGTATTAATGCAACATTAAACCATAAACGTAGGTTATTCCTATATTGGTAAATTGATCTACACCTGTAAGGGTTTTTGGTAGAGTCAACTTTACTAAAAGAATAAACCTAGTCCTCTTTTCTAAGAGAGAGTGAGATTCAATCCTATTCCTTTTCATGAATGAAGAAAGGTATGATAGGACAATTAAAATTGTCTAAATTCTAAATACATAACTCGTAAGCAAATTTTAATAGTTAAGAAAATTTCATATTTCTGAGTTATTAAATTAGAAGCTAGACTAATTACCGCATAATTGGTAAAATACAAACTAGCATATTTTATGTAGTTGTTGTGTTTTGACCATTTAAAAGTACTACTTACAATTGTTGGAATAGTAGAACTATTAAGAAAGAAATTGCATGCCCAATTTTTCAAGTTAATAGCATTGATGGATAATTCATCATCTACATAGTAGAATACATTCTTTTAAGTAAATAACTAATTGTTATGTATGGATTTTCTCAAAGGTGTAGGGAAGTAAATAGAACGCTATTTTCTTTCACTGGTTAATGCAACACTTACAATGTTGTCAAATCCAGTGGGAGTATTTTGTTCTTATTACTTAATAAGGAATTAATGTAATGATCTCTAATTCAGTGGGAGTTACAAGCTTTGTCATCTTGGTAGTAACCCAGATTATCTCTAGAATGTCTTAAGATAATTACTTTCCACTTGTAGACACTTATGTTTTCAAGGTTAGTCATGTACGTTTCCTTGTTAGACAATGAAGTGGTTCTACATCTACTAGTTATGCTAATATAAATGACACAATCATATTGGTCACATAAACAAACATATGTCGTGTTGTTTATCTGCTACATGATGTTGTTCCATGCACAAGTGGGAGAAATCTATATTGTTTGCAAGGTACAACATATAGGTATATGATTTACAGGATTCTCTTGACTGCAAGGTAAGAGACTAACATTCTAATATAACTTGTACATATCTAATTCAAGAAACACTTGGTGTTGCAATTTACGTCATGTCAGAACTTGATGAGATTGCAACAACAAAGTAAATCTCCATGTGAAGTCAGACCTTACATGGACATATTTGCAGTTTCTGAATTACACAAGTATTTAGAACATGTGTCAAAATGATATATAAGACTACTTCGAATTAAATATTTATGTATTATTAGAATGACATAAATAAATGAAGTAATCTAATACTACTTCAATTGGTTTATTTATGTATTTTGGAATGACATAAATGAAAAATAATGTAGTCCTACATTATTGTGAAGTAAAATAAATTAACTTGAAATTACTATTGAAACCAAAAGTTGTGTTCATAATTACTTTAGTTAAACATGTTTATGATTCATTGTAAAGACATAAACATAAAATCTTTTAAGACTTATAATAAAGTAAGACGTTAACTTGTTATTAAGACATATACAAGAAGTCATTGAGTTGATCAATGATTTATAACATATAATGGGATTATAACAGTTTATGTTTTCTTGATGAGACATGGATATCAAGTGACTTGGTTAAAGAGTACTTGTGTTATAAAGTATGCAATTGGCTTGGAAATTCTATTATACCATTAAGTTGACTTAGTTGGTAAATAGGTAAGCCTAAAGGAATATGTTTATCTTATATATATTGTTAGATTGTCTTACAATATTAATTCTAATGAATACCACAAGTTGATGGTATGTTCAGTTAGGAGAATCAAACTCTATTTGATTTGTTTGATTCAAGATAACCATCACTTCTTTCTTAAAAAGTAACAAGGTTAGAAAATTGAGTATGGATTGAATATGCTCAATATGACTCCAACCCAGAAGATTAATAAAACACCATTTTATTATGGAATGTGATTAATCGCATTAAGTTTTAAAATTGAAGATTCTGAATTAGTTAAACTACTTATGAATAGGTTATTAACAAACCAAAGTCAAGAATTATTAATGTGTATTTGAAATGTCCCAAAAAAGAGAACAATGTAGTTTTGCTCTAATTGTTAAGTATATATAGATAGTCTATATATATTATAAAAGGCAAGTGGGAGTTTTTTTTATCTTGAAAGATAAAATTATAAGATACATAATCTTCTTAAATACACTAGTAAATATCATGATGAGGCTAGATATGAAATGTTAACCTCATGATGATGGAATTTTCATTCATAGATATGCAAGTATATCTCAGATATTTGACTTATATGCTGAGAAATATGAGTTATAGGATTATAGTAAACCTGATAATCATTATGATGGATTACCAAATATTGAATTAGGTAAATTACTCATACTATGAATGTTAAAGATGCTGTCTATAAAGATAATCAATTTTGGAAATTTTGTTTATCTTAATAGTTAGACTAGAGAATGAAAATGAGTTTCTTCAAAGAGATGAAAAACCCTAGTAGTTTGAATTTCTATGTAGAAATCATATGGACAAAATTGTACACATATTTAATGCATGTTTTATGACAAGATTATTAATCATACTTAAGCAATTAATTGTGATTGAATAATCTTTCATAAACACATTAAATATATAAAGATGATAATTGTCATACTTGTTTTCATTAATATGAAATATGACAATGGAATATCAAAACTCTTTCTTGAGAAATTACTTAAGCGAGGACGGTAAGTAATTGAAAGGTTTTTTTAATTCATATAATCTTTGGAAGTGTACGAAGTGCAATAATTCATGAATGGATAAATGCATGCATCTATGAAATTATTCTTCTGTTTAATTATTAAATCCTAGTTTTGATTTATAATTGAAATAAGATAAATTTTAAGTATTCCTGAAAGCTAGTGGGAGTATTATGTTAAGGTTTTAAATCTTATATGTTGTATAACATATAGGAAGTAACATTCCTTGTAAGCTAAATGTTAAGTCTTAGATTAAAATGAAACTTCACTTGTAAGATTTAAAAATTGAAACATATAACCTTGGAATATATGTTTATTATTAATAAACATGTGCAGTAAAATAAATGATTCTAATAAAACCATGATATATCATTTGGGAAATGGATAAATATCTTTTGACAAGATAGAATGTGAATGAAGTCTAAGTTTGACCTGTAGATTCATCATGTACATTATGTAGTGTATTCAAATTGTTATATCATTCTTAAATAAAAAGTGATTTGACAACATTGATATCTAACTAAAAGTTATTAGATACTTGTGTAATATTCTAATAGAATTATATCCTCAGCCTGGAATTGCTCCTAGATTCTATGGATGAACAATATGTCAATTGTTGTGCAAATTGTCATCAGCTTCAAACTTGAAAGTTTGGAAGACATCAAACATTACACAAAAAGATATTAAAATTTACGGAGTTTTTATGAGCATATTGTTGTTTGTATACAATGATGCTGGTTTAATTGAGATGACACTCAATACTAGTCATGGTAGGATTTCATCCTTGTTAATAGCCATGTGACCTAGTTGTGCTACTAAGAGCGCAGTTGCATTATACATTAAAAAAATAAGAATACTTTAAACTTTAAAATGTTTGAAAGTTTAAATTGTCATAAATTGGTGATAGAAGATGTCACACACTTTATGAATTATTATGTGGATTGGTGAATGCACACATACAAGGACTTCATTAATTGAATTATTGAAATAAGTATTCTCAAAATTACGATAGATCAAGTTGGTTGATTTATGCCTTGTCAACAAGTATGATTGTCATTACTTGAGGCATAATTCATCAAACTGGAATTTTCATGCATTGATCTATTTGGTATTTGGATAAGGGATGTTAAACAATTGTTATAATATAAATCAAATACTTGGTATGTTTGATTTTATAATATATTGTATCCTATATTTGCATGTTTAATCCATGAATAAATTTATTTATTCTAAATCGTCCGTTGTCGATTAATGATATGGGAGTATCATTAAACTAAGACAAATCTGAGACATGTGGTAGAATATACTTGAAAGTATATTGATGAGAATGCATACCAATTTCAGATGATATTCAATGAATTGAATATAAGACTTATCCCAACTACATAATTTACTTTGTGGATATTGTTATAAGTAAATTGTGAATAGTTATCCTCAGACTTGAGATACCAGATAAGTGTCATGAATTTAGTGCACTTCTGTGGAACAACTTAACGATATACGTAACTGGTAGTCATAAGGGTTGTTTCCTGAAGTGTTGCAAAGTTCATAGGTTATTCTCGTAGTCAAGATAGAATTTGTTCCTTCAAATTTATTTGGAGTTTAATACCTGTTGGGCCCCTCGTAGGGTTGACAAGATGTTTGCATGGTCATGCCCAAGATCTCCCCTGAATATGTTCAGAAGATTTGGTAATCTCGCTCAATCACTAATAACGAGAAACAGAATGGTTGAATAAAGAATGACTTAATTCCATATCTTTATTTTACATGGTATTAGAAACAAAAGGATAATAATAATGAGAAATCATTAAAAGGTTTTCCAGGAGCCTTACTCGAGTTGTACTAGAGGCATCGAAGTGTTGCTAGACGCTAACCGATGTGATCACTCTATTAAGATATGTCCAAGTGGGAGCTGTTGGTTTAATGGAAAATAACTTAATAGACGTGTGTTAGGATCGAACTCGAGATCACGGGATTGCACACTTTGCGTATGAAGATTAAATGATTAATAATTATTTATAAAATGTTATGTTTAATTATTATATACACAAAATATTTATATGGTCGAACTAAGAAAAAGAAAGGGGTTGAGTGTCGAGTTTTGAAATTTAAGGAGGTGCTTGCAATGACTTGTTAGACAAGGTTTAATGCTATATATATATATATACACACACCCTTTTGGTCTTTTGATGATTTTTTTGGTACAGATTAAAAAAAAACGATCGACACTTTATAACCCTCAAAGTCAATACCTGCTTTGTTTTTTCTTTCTTTGGTCCATCGACAAAGGGATTATAAACAAATAATAAGCATGCATTGAATATGTATGGTACTGATTCACATGCAAATGTATATGTATGTATTATACATGCATGTATTATATATGCATGACCAATACATGCAAAGTGGTGGTTTTTTTCCTTTTTCATTATGATCGAATTTTTGAGTTTCAAGAAAATCGTTTTGTGTTATTATTACTAGCATAATCTTTTACTTGGTAGTATTAGTACGTGTGTACAAGAACGTGGTACAATCACACTATTGATTGTATCTTAGATTGAATTACAAAACGGTAAGGGGTAATTCTTATAATCCTATAAACTCTAATTAGGGTTCATCCAATTGCTAGTTTTGTGGATTTGATTCTTGTTCGGCTAGAATCAAGTAAGGTACGCATACTTTATTCTTTAGTTAATTAATTATTCATTATATGTTCCTATACGCTTCCGCACTTACTTGATGTTTATTGCTTATATTTATGATTAGTCATGTTATATAATTCCAACATAACTTTACCTTGATTCCTTCATTTTTGCAATGCTAGTGAATTCATTTTTTGTTGCAACGATAGTTGACAATTTGATTTGTTCATCTTTATAAATGCAAAAACTCAAACGTTAAAGTTATTACGTTGAGTTACTACTTTGATCTATAAGAGGTTTTGTTATGATATATTGATATGAAATGTGAATGGGTGTGAGATGAAAGTTGTCCATGTAGTGTTTATCTAGCAGGCTCGTGCATGGTGGAATTCTTGGCACCCAAATATTGGTTTAAAAATTGAATTTACAAAGATAAGATAATGTTTGGTTTGACTATCAGGGTGGAACGACATATGAAAAGATGATAAGGTAACATTAGTTTGAATTTTCCGCTTTTACCTCAACTTTGTGCCTATGGATAATTCTTGAATTAGAATGGTCAGGATTTAATGTTGGATTAATCCAACGGATAAAATGAGTTTGTGTAAAAGTGAACGTCGGCAATAGAATAGTAATGTATAGCATGTATCTTTTTGTGTAAACATAGTAAATTGTTGACCAAGTAGTGGTTGATTAATGAACCATGTTTACGTTAAATAACCCCTTACTTCAATGGTAAGAAGACGTTAACAGATTTATATACCAATATATTTTTTATACGGATTTTGGTTAATTTATCGAAATGTTTACGGATGAGTGCAAAAACGGGAAACTCGTGATGAATTTATCAATAATCATTTTGATAAATCTACATGAATACTACCTGTATATATATGACTTATTTTCTTTTTTCATATCATAACCTCTGCAACTATTGAAAGATAAGAAAATGCCCTTCGGTTTGAAAAATGCAGGAGCTACCTATCAGAGGCTAGTCGACAAAGCTTTCAGCAAACAGATAGGAAGGAACCTTGAGGCATATGTAGATGACATGGTCATCAAAAGCAGGACAAAAGAAGATCTACTCTCCGACATAAAAGAAACTTTCGACCAGCTCCGTGCCATCAACATGAAGTTGAACCCAAAGAAGTGCTCTTTCGGAGTGGAGGAAGGACAATTCTTAGGGGCATCTGATAACGAAGCAAGGAATCAAATCTAATCCTTCAAAGGTCAAAGCCATCACAAATCTACAAGCTCCTAAGTCTCTCAAAGATGTACAAAGTTTGAATGGGAAGCTCGCAACCCTTAGCAGATTCTTATCGAAGGGTGCAGACAGATCCTTACCCTTTTTCAAAACACTTAAGGGTTGCACAGACAAGAAGAAATTTCAGTGGAGCATGGAAGCGGAGGCTGCTTTTCAAAAGCTGAAAGAGTTCATGGAAATACTACCTACACTTACCGCCCCAATCAAAGGCGAAGTGTTGTTCATGTACATCGCAGCGTCCTTCGAAAGCATTAGTGTTGTTTTACTGGAAGAAAGGGAAAAGAAGCAAATCCCTATCTACTTCGTCAGCAGGGTCCTTCAGGGAGCCGAACTAAACTATCCAGAATTGGAAAAGCTAATTTTAGCTCTAGTTTACGCTGCAAGACGCCTTCGAAGGTACTTCCAAGCTTATCTCATAACTGTGCTAACTGATAAACCGAT
Source organism: Chrysanthemum makinoi (assembly GCA_910596185.1). NCBI lineage: Eukaryota > Viridiplantae > Streptophyta > Magnoliopsida > Asterales > Asteraceae > Chrysanthemum > Chrysanthemum makinoi. Next base: position 80,675,882 of record OU343225.1, on the reverse strand, counting down.
CAAGCAGATACTGTCGAAGCCTGAGAAGTCAGGAAGAATAGCCAAGTGGGCTATCAAACTAGGGGAGCACGAGATAGAATACAAGGGCAGGAATTCTATCAAAGGACAAATACTGGCGGATCTCTTGGCAGAGACACCCTCCGAGCCCAGCCAGAACAAAAAATCTGTAGAAAAGAAGCCCTCGAAGGTGGAGGAAGGGTGGAAGCTTTTCACTGATGGGGCCTCTAGCTCTGATGGATCAGTGACAGGGTTAATGCTAGTCAGCCCAGAAGGAAATGAGTACACTTACGCACTCCGTTTTGAATTTGATGCCACTAAGAATGAGGCAGAGTATGAAGCGATGTTAGCAGGCCTCCGACTTGCTATAGACATGGAGGTTCAGAACTTGGCTATTTTTTTTTACTCAAAACTAGTAGCTAACCAGATCAAGGGCTCCTACGAGGCAAGGCAACCTGTCATTAAGTAGTACCTGTATAAAGCCAAGGAAATGCTCAAAGGATTTAGTTCCTATGTCATAGAGCACGTTCGAAGGAACCAGAATAAGAAGGTAGACACATTAAGCAAGTTAGCCTCAATGGCATTTGCACATCTCACAAATGAGGTCCTAGTTGAATTGTTAGCAGAAAGGTCAATAATAAGGAATGAAGTAGCTGATGTCATCCTAGAAGAAGAGTTAAACTAGATGACACTGATCAGAGAGTACTTTATAAGTGGCATCTTGTCGGAGGATCCAAAACTGGCACGAAAGGTCCGGATAAAGGCACCGCAATATAGGATCATGGGAAATTACCTATACAAAAGGTCTTTTTTGTCTCCATGGCTCCATTGTGTAGGACCCAAGCAAGCTTCGAACATCATTCAGGAGATACACGAAGGGTCTTGCTGCTTACACGCAGGTCCCTGCTCTATTTCTTCTAAGATAACGAGGCAAGGATATTACTGGCCTTCGATGCACAGAGATGATGTGGATATAATTTAGAAATGTGAAGCCTGTCAAATTCATTCTCGAGTCCTAAGGCTACCAAAGCAATACATGACCTCCGTTACGTCCGCATGGCCCTTCAGTCAACGGGGAGTCGATTACTTCACAAAATAGGTTGAAGCCAAACCTTTGGCATCAATCACAAGAAGGCATATGGAGAAGTTCGTGTGGGAACACATTATTTGCCGATTTAGGGTCCCTCACATCATCATCTCAGACAACAGGAAGCAATTTGCTAAAGGGGTATTTCCTGTATTCTGTAGAGGTTTAAATATCAAGCATTCATTCACCTCCGTCTACCATCCTCAAGGTAACGGGCAGGTGGAAGTTACCAATAGAGATGTAATAAAGGGGATAGAACGAAGGCTCGGTCGAAGCCATCATGGTTGGGTGGATGAGCTACCTCAAGTGCTCTAGGTGCACAGGACGCATACCAAGTCTAGCCATGGCGAGGCACCTTTGAGCCTAACATATGGGACCGAAGCCGTGATACCTTTGGAAGTAAGTGTTGAAACGGAGCGTGTCATGAATTTCGAAGCAACAGAAAACGAATCACGGCTCCATGAAAATCTTGACTTACTTGAAGAAAGAAGGGAAATTTCCTCAATCAGAGAGGCCATCCACAAGCAAAAGATTGAAAAGTACTACAACAACAGGGTTAGGCCTTTGACATTCAAGCCAGGCGAGTACGTCCTTCGACTTAATAGTGCAAGCAAATCTGAATATCAGGGAAAACTTGGGCCCACATGGGAAGGACCCTATGTTATAACAGAAGCCCACGGTAATGAAGCCTACAAGCTGGAAACCCTTGAGGGCGACGCTATTGATAGGACTTGGAATGGCACTACCCTTCGCAAGTTTTACATATAAAACTTACCATGTCTAAGGACATTTTTATTTGTTTTCAATCAATGTACTGCATTCTTCTCACTTGGGGAAAGAAGCATTAATGGTAGGCATCATAGTTTCATTTTCTTAAAATGATGTAATCCTCCCTACCCACTTAATGATATAACACATTTCCCTCAAATCTCTTGTTTCGTTCTAATAAAACAAATATTTGTCAGCCAAGTCGTTTATAAGTTTCAATGTTGAAAGGATGAAACAGGACAAATATAAGTCCTGAATACATATACAGCATCCATCAAAACTTCACATTAACTTTCCTAAATGGTCTTAAGGTATTACAACCTTATGTTACCCAAAGAATAAAGATGGAGTGGGTCGCAACCCTCTGTCAACAATTAAATTATACGATTGCTATATTCTTGGTGCAGAATTTACACACAATAAGGATATGAATCTACCATACCCTTTAGGTTGTAAAATAATATACGTGCATAAGTAACGTATGAGAAGAACTAACATCACATCAAAATTGAGACATAGTCTCCATCTGTAGATATTAAAAATATGTTAGCACACCTAGCATAAGGCCATAGCCTGGAAGATAAGTCTGAAACATTGTCTAAGGGAAGGCCGCAACCTTAGAAAGCATAAAGTAAAATTGTTTCATCAGGCCGAAGCCTGGAAAGCATTGACTGATAATTGTTTAAAATAGTACATACCACCCTTGGGGCCAAATTACTGCCAACATGGGAGCCTTCACTGGTTCTTTGAGTAGGTTGGATCAACTGGTCCTGGTGATGGAAGCTTCACAGAAGGGGTCTTCTTGCTGGGAGAAATTGGTTGAATTTTCTTTGGCTTCTTTGAGAGGAGGTCTTCGATAGAGGCCGTAGGATCCTTCGTTGCTTCAGCGAGAAATGGTTACTCAGCAGTGGATAATGCATTATCGGCGTCATCATATTCTTTCTCAGTTGTTCACCGGTAGTAGGGCACATCAGTAAGAACCACCAGTTTACATGTTTCTGATATCTCCTCCAAGGTGGTGCACTTACCATAAAAGATGGTTGCATTAACCAGTTTTCCCACCACTGCTCCGACCTCATCGCTATGATATAGCTCCATAGCTATATAGGAAACAACCTTGGAGACCACATCAGCTCTATCCTTTTTGGAGCATCCTGCAACGAAGATTCAAGCCATCTACATCCTCCCTCAACTTGATTTCTTGCTCCCCGAGCCTGGCCCTCTCAGTTTCCAAACCTGCACATTTAGATGTCAAAGCAGCAATCTGTTCCTTGTAACATGTAACCTTGGCTTCCTCAAGCTTTAGCCTGCTACAGTTTGCACGGCTATCAATAAGCTGTTGTTCAAGTTTTTGGATGTTTGTTCGAAGGTCATGAACCAAAGGATTTTTTTCAAAATCCTCCATTGCCTCTTTACATTTGGTCTTCAGATCTGCATATTGCTGATCTCTGGCTTTCTCTCTGGCAAGCATAACGTTCATCTCTTCCCTAGCAGATTTAACAACACGAAGAAGCCCTCTGGTCCGGGTATTAAGATAGTTGTCAAGAACAACCTGTCTAGTATAGTAGGGGTGGCAATTTGTGACCCGACACGAAACTCGACCTAAAACCGACACAAAAATTAACAAGTTCGGGTTGAGTTTAAATAGATTTTGGGTCGATTTTGGGTTGACCCATGTAACCCATTTATTGAACAAGTCAGGTTCGGGTTGAGAATATATTAAGCGGGTCAACCCATGAACCCATTTAAGATATTTTCTTAAATTAAAAATTATTTATATTTTATTATACGGGTTAAATGGGTTAAACGGGTCGATCCGCAAATTCGTTTAACATGTTTAACTCATACAATGTGCCAACTTTAGTATATAAAACGGGTAAATGAGTCAACCCAAAACCCGTTTAACCTATTCAACCCGTATAGCCTATTTAACTCGCCAACCTTAGTATATATATGGGTTAAATAGGTCAGGTTCGGGTTATGTGTAAACAGGTTAGGGTTGACATAGCTGACTCAATAAATTATATGGGTCAGGTTCGGGTTATGGTTTTCTAACCCGCCAACCTGTCAACCTGAACCCGCCAACCCGAACTCGACCCGAATTGACACCCCTATAGTATAGCTTTTATCATGCAGGTCGCACAGCTTTTCCATTGACATGTTATCCAACGCCTCTGTCCAACCAGCTGGAGTCACATGCTCAACTAGCAAGTGACAAGCTAAAGGGGTCGGAAGCTCCTTAGTGTCCGGAAGACCTGTAGAGAGTCACACAATTAGAAGACTGAAGCATTATAACAAGTTCTCAATATAGGAAGGCAGGCTTACCATGAATATCCTCATCGCTAGGTCCTTCGAGAGCTGGATGAAGAACTGTTTTACCTTGTGCACTCTTCTGTCGGGTGGTTCGTGAGGGAGGAGTGGGAAATATCAAATTCCTTTTGGAAGTAGACTTTGTTGCCTTGGCACTCCTCCCCTTCCTGCTTCGAACCCTATCTGCTATACCGGAGGACCCTACGATCATAAATTAATCCTCGAACAGAGGATCATCAGAGTCAACAACGTTCTCAACAAGCTGGGTGGTTTCCTCAGGGTCTTTCTCTTTGGAAGGCTGTGCAGAAGAAATAGGCTCAATCCTTTGGGAATCAACATCATTATTGTTCACAGAAATAGATGGGGAACCAATGCCATAACTCACATCCTTGGATTCCTTGGGGATGAAACTTACTTCTTTTGCACCTCCAGATACAACAAAGTTTCGGAAGGCCATTCCTACAAGAAGAGAGGCAAAAGATAAATATCAGCAGATAAGTTTCTAATTTTAAGTTAAATGGAAATATACATCCACAACAAACAATTTCAGGAAGCAAAGGGGAGCCTTACCAACTATCAACAAGACCAACCATAAACAAGATAGACTGAGGAAAGGTTTAACAATCATCTGGGTGGCGACAAAGACGTTGGTACAGGGGATCTCTTCTTACTGTATATGGCAGCGGATCATTAAATTGTTTCTCATCATACCGGAATTCTTCGTTCAACAACGCATGATACTGTGAGTGTACAATGGTATTACGAATGTAGAAAAACTTGCCTTTCCAATTTCTGATATTGATAAAGGGCCTGTTGATCAAGTGGGGTACATCTTGCTCTCCTA
>OU343225.1:80621331-80670776 GCA_910596185.1 Chrysanthemum makinoi | reverse complement strand
ATGTAGGTTTATCCTAGTTATCTTATTAGTATCGTTGTTAGACCTATCCTTTCATGTATTCCACCTTGAAACCTATGAGTTATTGTTGGATCTGGACACTCTCCTTGTGTCAATGATATTTTGTATGATATTATCAAGCAAGCGGAATTTACTTAAGTAATACTTAGAAGACGAATTATATGATGTAAGAGAATGAACACAAGTTAACACAAAACTCAAGCTCTAATATTATTAATGAATAATACGAGTGATCTTAACTTATCACTAGGGTTACACCTTGAAGCTTTCGTAGGTAATCTTGTAATGTTATACGTACATAAGACAATGACCTAGGATCTCCTTTTATACAACAAGGAGTCCTTTACAAGATAAGTATAAAGCTAACATAATAGAATATACACAAAATCTATTCTATACTTATCTAGACGCGTTTAACCTTATCATAAACTGATAGCAGTGGTAATGAAGAACTTGCAGTGGGAATACGTTTCCACTGCTAGTATTAATCCATGCAGTGTAAACCACAACTATCCGTGGTAACGGATTATTCCCAACAATCCTCCCCTAAACTTATGATTTCTCTGCAAATCAATAAGTTTCTTCAATATGCATTAACTTCAAGGATTTGGGGAATTCAATCAAACACTTCACTTCTTTTCTCTTAACTTTTGTATTGCTCTTGAATATTGATCTTGAAGCCTTTGTAACAATGCTCGACCTTCTCACCTGCCTTCATTGACTCTTATGTGTAAGCTTAACATTACTGTAAGAGCTCCAGCTCTGAGCGGATATTCTTTCTCAGCAAACATGAAAAAGTCTTCTCCATTAGCTGTAGAGACATGATGAACTTCACATGAATCATAATAAAACCATTAAGTACCAAAACATGTGAATAAGGTTTTCTAGTAGTCATCATCAGCATTTGGTTCAAAGAGCCTTCTAAGATTTACCCATAACTGCATCTCCTTAGTATCTTTGAGATCTTGAACATTAAACCTTTCTTGAACTAATTTCCATAATGTATTAAGGTCATCTCTGTCAAAAAGCTTCAATAAGATCTTCAAATGTCATGAATGATGAAGTTTCACCTCCCAGCCTTGTGATCTTCCATATTGGAGCAAAATTGCTAGCAGTGTAAACTTCCCAATCAATAATAGGATGTCGAATTTGTAGTGGTTCTGGATAAAAATCTCTGTCTTCAATCACAATCATTCCAGTCATTTGTTCTTCAGTGTACTTCTCAGTAGGAATCTCCTTCTCAGTAGACTTTGTATGATCTTCATCAACCTTAGTCTTCTTAGCAGTTTGAGAATCACTTACTTTGGCCTTTCTCTTCAATCTAGGAATCCTTCTTTCTTTTTCTTCGAACCCATTGGAATAAAAGATTTATCTTGTTTTACAGTTCTGTAGTAAGCCTTTTCAACTTGATCATCAGACATTCCTTTAAATTGATGCTTTTCCAGTTACCAACATGACAACAATAAGTCTTCATATATGCAAGTATTTGTGCCTTGGCTGGTTGTCTTTGTTTCTTCCGGACCTATTTGATCAATTAATCACATCATCAAGTGCTTGATTGTTCTTCATTATAATAAAATCCTTCAACGAGCTTTCTTTGTTCCTCAAGGATGCATCAAAGAACAAGGTCAATTGCCTTTTTCTTGATTTCGGATTATTAGCCACCGTAAATTGAATATCTTCTTCAGTAGGAACATAACTAAACTCGAGCTTTCTTTCATAATTCTAGGTTGAACAGTGGAAATTGAATCAGTATTTTCCATTCTATCCAATCTTTTAGCTTCCAAAAAGCTTGCAACTTCTATTTCTTTCAATCTTTTCTTTTCAAAGAACTTTTCAAAGAATTTGATCTTCTCTATCTTCTTAGCAAGTTCTCTATCATGATCAATTTGAACTTGTCTTTTCTTTGAAATCTTACTTTCAGATTGATGTACATCTTCCATAACTGCTTTACCCTTGTCCTGCCTTCAATTGATCAAATTCTTCACTTGCAGTGGCAATATTTGGCTCTGCAGGGAAATAAAATCGATAGTAAAATCAGTTGCAGTTTGGAAAATGTCTTGATCTTCAAGTTGCTCTCCATGAGTTTTAGCTTCCTTTGCTCCTTTACTTGTATCTCCTTCATCTTCAAAATCAATTGTCCTTCCCTCAGTGTCAGAACCTGTTTTCCTCCTCTGTTTGGAAGAATTTCCCAAATCATGATCAGCTGAATCACCATCAGAAGGTGAGGATGAAGATGAAATCACCAACTTTGCAGTCTGCTTGTTCTTTTTCAACCTCTGCATCTCTCCCTTTAAAGTTTGAATCTCTGTCGTTAAGAGTTGTTTTCCATCTCCATTGAATTGAGTGAGTGAGTCAAGCTAATTCCTTGGATCTTCTAAAACAAAATATCAGAACCTTCGCTCTGATACCACTTGTTGGATCTGGACACTCTCCTTGTGTCAATGATATTTTGTATGATATTATCAAGCAAGCGGAATTTTTAAGTAATACTTAGAAGACGAATTATATGATGTAAGAGAATGAACACAAGTTAACACAAAACTCAAGCTCCAATATTATTAATGAATAATACGAGTGATCTTAACTTATCACTAGGGTTACACCTTGAAGCTTTCGTAGGTAATCTTGTAATGTTATACGTACATAAGACAATGACCTAGGATCTCCTTTTATACAACAAGGAGTCCTTTACAAGATAAGTATAAATCTAACATAATAGAATATACACAAAATCTATTCTATACTTATCTAGACGCGTTTAACCTTATCATAAACTGATAGCAGTGGTAATGTATAACTTGCAGTGGGAATACGTTTCCACTGCTAGTATTAATCCATGCAGTGTAAACCACAACTATCCGTGGTAACGGATTATTCCCAACAGTTATGGTTATTAGAACGTGCATCCTTTAGTTAAGATTCGGTCTCTGATTGTTTTGTTCTGGTATAGCGTTATCCTTGTTGACCTTGGCTATGTATTCGAGCGTTATTTGGTGATCCTTGGAACCCAACCCTATCTTTTAGAGCGTAAATTGTGAACTTATAAAACTGTTATTCCTGCCTTCAGAATGTTGGCAACAAGACGAAACCCGCTTAGGAACAACCGAGCAGCTCCTGCTGTTGAGGTTGCCCATGTCCGTGGAGGTCGTCGTCCGACCCCGACCACTCCACCTATTGAGAACCTGAACACTGATAACCTAGCTGTAGGAAACCCGAATGTCAACGACCGTGCTGAGAATGGTCCTGTTCCACAAAACCCTCCACCTGTGAACCGAGCCCACATTGACCAGCTTGTGACGCAGCGTGTCGCTGAACTACTAGCTGAGACTAATCTCTCTAACACCTCTGGTGGAACCCCAATGCTGAATCGAACTCGAGGTTGTACCTACAAAGAGTTCCGATTCCGTGGTCCTATCGAGTTCGGAGGAACTGATGGAGTAGTTTACCTAACTAGGTGGTTGGAGAAAACTGAATCTGTGTTTACCGTTAGTAATTGTGATGAGGATTGTAAGGTTAGGTATGCAACATTTACCTAGAAGGACGAAGCGTTGACCTGGTGGAACAGCTATCATAGATTTGTAGGAAGTGATGTAGCTTATAGCATGTCTTGGACTCAGTTTAAGACTCTCTTGATTAAGACATACTATCCTAGGAATGAAGTTAAGAAGTTAGAGATTGAGTTATGGAACCATAAGGTTAAGGGTACTGACATGACAACTTACAATCGTCGTTTCCAAGAGTTATCGTTGCTTTGACCGATATGGTTCGACCAAGACCTTAAGATTGAGAGGTATACCGATGGATTGCCTTTAGCTACTCGTAATGATGTCATCGCCGCTGAAGCCGCTTAAATTGCATGAGGCAATTACTGTGGCTCAGCGCTTGATGGACTCTCTATGTATTAGAAGTAGGAGACAAGCGTAAGAGTGATAGGAGTGATAAGAGGAAGAGGAATGAAGTTGTTAAAGGTAATGGCAACAAACGGCATGAGCAAAGTGGTGTTCACCATAGGAAATGGAGAAAGGAAGGGTTATGAAGGTAGTAGACCCTTGTGTGGTCGTTGCAACCGACACCACTATGGACTGTGCCCGAATGTGTGTAGGAAGTGCTCTAAGGTAGGACACATGGCCAAAGACTGTCGGTCTTGTCTACTTCTTTGCGGCTCAAACAAGCGTAGCGGAGCTGGAGGAAGGCCACCGTGCCACTTGTTTTGGATGTGGAAAGAAGGGGCACTACAAGAATGAGTGTCGAGAGCCATGGATGAGAGGAAATCCTGGTAATGTAGGAGGATTTGTTAACCGAGGTGTGGAAGGTAATGGCTTAAACCCTGTGAAGCGTGAGGTTGTGGAGAACCAGGGAAACCATGGTGCTAGAAATCAGTAGAGAGACATAGGATCAGCACGTGTGTATGCTATTGGGAAGGAAGCTGGTGAGGACCCTAACATAGTTACGGGTACGCTCCTTCTCAATAATCGCTATGCTTCCATACTGTTTGATACTGGTGCGGATATGAGTTTTGTATCCACCAACTTATTGCCATTACTAGGAATCTCCCAAACACCTCTAGGGTTTAGGTACGATGTGGAATTAGCTAATGGGAATAGGGAGAAGATAGACACCGTAGTCCGAGGTTGTACCTTAAGTTTCTTAGACCGCCCGTTTAGCATAGACCTATTGCCAGTCACCTTAGGAAGTTTTGATGTCATTTTCGGAATGGATTGGTTGTCGAAGAACGGTGCACACATCATCTGCAATGAGAAGATCGATGCGGTACCATATGGCGGAAAAGTTCGAGCATACAAGGAGATCGAGCGGCGGGAAGTCCTTCCGGTTGAGCATCATTTCTTGTATTAAGGCCCAGAAGTACATCGGTAGAGAAGGTTGTCTTTTTCTTGGCTCGAATTTCTGAAAAGAAAAGCGAGGAGAAGAGTGAAAGACACCTTAATGATGTACCCGTCGTTAGAGAATTTCCGGATGTGTTTCCCGAGGATCTACCAGGGATTCCACCTGTCCGACAAGTGGAATTCCAAATAGAGTTGATACCCGGTGCTGCACCCGTAGCCCGGGCACCCTATCGACTTGCTCCAAGAGAATTGGAGGAACTATCTAAACAGTTGGCAAATTTGTTAGAGAAGGGATTTATTCGATCAAGTTCGTCACCGTGGGGAGCACAGGTGTTGTTTGTGAAGAAGAAGGATGGATCGTTTCGGATGTGTATTGATTATATGGAATTGAATAAGTTGACAAAGGAAGAACCGATACCCATTACCTATAATAGATGACATATTCGACCAACTCCAAAGAGCTAGTGTCTTTTCCAAGATCGACTTACGATCTGGTTATCACCAGCTTAGAGTTCGAGAGGAGGATATCCCTAAGACGGCTTTTAGGACTCGTTATGGACATTATGAATTCCAAGTGACGTCGTTTGGTTTGACCAACGCGCCAGCGGTTTTCATGGATCTCATGAACCGAGTATGTAAGCCATATATGGATAAGTTTGTGATAGTATTCATAGATGACATCTTGATATACTCCAAGAATAGTGAGGAGCACGAAGAGCATTTGAGGCTCATTTTAGAATTGTTAAGAGAGGAGAAGCTGTATACCAAGTTCTCTAAGTGTGAATTTTGGATACCGTCTGTACAATTCTTAGGTCACGTGATAGATAGTCGAGGTGTTCATGTAGACCCAGCTAAGATTGAGGCCATTAAGAAATCCGCCAGTTTCAAGGTTTAGCAGACTATTATAGGAGATTCATTGAGGGATTTTCCAAGATAGCTAAGTCGCTGACCAAACTGACACAGAAGGACGTTAAGTATGAATGGGGAGAAAAGGGAGAAGAAGCATTCCAACTTTTGAAGGAGAATTTGTGTAGTGCGCTCATCCTAGCTTTGCTTGAAGGAAGCGAAGACTTTGTCGTATACTGCGACGCTTCGCATAAAGGCTTAGGTGCTGTTTTGATGCAATGGGAGAAGGTGATTGCTTATGCATCCCGATAACTTAAGAAGCATGAGAAAAACTACACCACCCATGACCTTGAGTTAGGTGCTGTAGTGTTTGCCCTTAGGATCTGGAGACATTATCTGTATGAAACTAAGTGTGTAGTGTTTACCGACCATAAGAACTTGAAGCATATCTTGGATCAGAAGGAACTGAATATGAGACAATGACGTTGGTTAGAATTGCTTAGTGATTATGACTGTGAGATTCGTTATCATCCTGGTAAGGCTAATGTAGTGGCAGATGCACTTAGTCGTAAGGAGAACATTCCACCTTTACTCATTTGATCCCTAGGAATGACCATTAATTCGCCTCAACCGTCTCAAATCTTAGCCCGCCCAGGTGCCGCATTGAGAAAGAGAACCATCCTACGCAGAATCTTCATGGAATGGTAGAAAGTGAAAATGGCTTCTTGAAGCGTTCCGATGGAACCTTATGCTTCAAAGACAGAAGCCGGATACCATTTCATGCCGAATCGTGAGTTGATTATGCACGAAGTCGCATAAATCAAAATACTCTATTCATCCCGAGCCGTAAGATGTATCAGGACCTTAGGAAACTCTATTGGTGGTCGAACATGAAAGCCGACATAGCTCAAGATGTCAGTTGGTGCTTTACTTGTTCTAAGGTTAAGGCCAACACCGAAACCCTCAGGACTCTTAGTTCAACCCGAACTCCTTAACGAAACGAAATGGGAGCGAATCGCCATGGACTTTATCACCAAATTAATAAGAACATTAAGCGGCAATGACGCTTATCCGGGTAATCATAGATCGCTTAACTAAGTCTGCTCACTTCTTAGCTCATTAGCGAGACCGATAGTCTCGATAAGCTCGCCGATCTGTACCTTAAGGAGATAGTATCGCCATGGAGTACCGGTATCTATCATTTCCATTGAGATAGCCGCTTTACATCCCACTTTTGGAGATCCTTACAAATCGGCCAAGTAGGAACAAACTTAGATATGAGTACTGCTTATCACCCTCAAACCGATGGTCAAAGCGAGAGAACCATTCGACACCTTAGAGGACATGCTTAGAGCTCGTGTTATTGATTGGCGAGGTGGGAGAGACATCTCCCTTTGGCCGAATTCTCTTACAACAATAGTTATCATTCTAGCATTAAGGACGCTCCATTTGAGGCAACTGATGGCGAAAATGTCGTTTCTCTGTTGTTGGGCTGAAGTTGGCGAGAGTCAACTTACTGGTCCCGAACTTGTCCTAGAAACCACTGAGAAGATAGTTCAGATTCGTAACCGTTTGCAAACAGCTCGAGATAGACAGAAAAGTTATGCCGATAGGAAACGTAAACCTTTAGAATTTCAGGTTGGAGATCGTGTTATGTTAAAGGTTTCTCCTTGGAAAGGAGAGATTCGTTTTGGAAAGCGTGGAAAACTCAATCCCCGATATATAGGTCACTTTCCAATCCTGGAAAGAATCGGACCGGTAGCATACCGCCCGGAGATACCTTCGAATTGAGCAAAGTGTACACAATGTCTTTCATGTTAGTAATCTTAAGAAATGTCTTTCGGAGGAAAACCTAGTTGTGCCTTTAAGAGATATCCGGATTGATGAGAAATTGAATTTCGTTGAGGAACCGAGTGAGGTCATGGATCGTGAGATTAAACGGCTGAATCATAGCCGTATACCTATTGTCAAAGTTCGCTGGAACTCCCGACATGGACCGGAGTTCACTTGGGAACGTGAGAACGTTTTTCGTAGGAAGTATCCTAAACTTTTCATTCGTGCCTTTAACACTATTAAAATTGGTTTACATTAATAGGTTATGCCGAGTCGATAGTTGTTGTGCCGTGATTACCTGTTATCTTCTGCTAGTGTTTATTCGTGCGTTGCTTGCTTGAGGTGAGTTTCATAGCCCCATTTTTATCAACGTTTTTAACTAAATTGGGGTGAGAATCATGCTACTGTTTTTTTGGACCTTTAAAACTATTTGGATTTGCTTATGTGCTTGATCGTCGGATATAGATGTGCTGTAGTCGTTGCCTTAGACTAGGGTAGCAATCCTAATTGCTATAACTTTTGCCTAGCTAAGAATAGACTTCTACCTCGCAGTCGGGGTTGGCAATTGTTCTAGACTTTGCCACAACAAGTGTAGACTAGAGTTGCTTTGGGCAGTGATCCTGATGCGGATATGGATTGTGATTTCCGGATAGGAAACGGTTTGTGAACGATGTTTATCTATCTTTAGTCTTACATAGCAAATCAACCCCTACAGGTCCACTACGATTTTATTGAATTTAAACCTATGAACTCACCAGCGTAAGCTGACCTTTTAGCATGTTTTCTCAGGTATTTAAATGACGTTTGGAATACGTGTTTGGTGGAAGCTTGGCAAAGAGGCATGGTTCAAGGATCATATTTGACTCTGATAAATTATGAGGACCTATTTTATTAAATCATGTTTTGGGCCTAATATTTATACTTTTGGATTAATGTTATGAATATTTAAATTTGGGATTGGTTTTGAATGAAAATGACTATCTTGTTTGCTATACTTGTGTGAGATACCAATCCAGCCGTAACGCCCCGAAAACTTGATTAAGTCTTCCGCTGTACCGAGATTTGGGGGTGTTACAATGCTTCTTCATCCTGAAGAAGTAGTCGTTCTTTTTTCTCAGTAAGCAGAAATGGATTCTCAACCGTTTCTCAGTAAGAAATGACGGAATGATTTTTGATGGTGGAGTATTATTTGTTACTTCAGAAATGATGGGAGTGTTTGGTTGAGACATTTTTAAGATCTAGTGTTTAAAGAAATTATGAGTTGGTTTGTAAAGATGAGTGAATGGACGGGTATTTATAAGTAAAAAAATTTAAATTAAAAAAAAATAAAAAATAACCCTGTCGCTGCTGCGGCAACTTGATCGTCTGAAGGTCGCCGGAGAGAAAAAGCTGATGTGACAGGTTGACCTTGGTCATGGTTGTGCATAGCCTAAGATGATTTATATTCAAGTTGTAGCTTAATATTTCTAAGCTATAAATTTACTTAAAAGTAAACTTCCCCCTCCCCCCCCCTTTTTTTTTTTTTTTTTTGACTTTGTTTATACGATATTTATTTGTGTTGATTTCCTCTCTTTCAATGTGTAATGTGTTTTCTTTTACTTCTTTTTTTTAACATGTGTTTTCTTTTACTTACATCTTTTATATCTAATACATTATTTCTTGTTAATTATTACAAGTTTATCAACAAACTAAATGACAACTTTTGTAAGTTTAATCTATATAAATACACTTATTTATCTTATCTAAACTAATATAAATCATTTCAATGTGTGTTTTTATTTGTAGAAGTGTTAAGTGATTAAATTTTACACACTTTTGCTTTATGAAATTATAACACTCCAATTTCAAACTTACGTAAAATACATTATTGGACATTAAAAAGATAAGTCTGCAACGCAAGTCTGAGTACAAAGGTCTTTTAACATCCTTAAAGATAGGTTTTCACAAACTTTTCCATCTTTTGCATGTGTTTTTGAGAGAGTAGTTAAAACTAATCAATTAGTTATACAATAAAAACATATGTAGTTTGTACTCACCACTTTATGCGATTACTTTTACAATCATATGGACTAAGCAATTGATTTGTAGGATCTATAGTTAAACCATCATCATAATTACGATTCATAATATTTCAACGTTAAAAGAAATCTATCACTTTTCTTAGTTTTCAATTAATAAATTCGTTTGCTTAGATTTATTGTGAATTTAAAATTGTTTAGATTTAGTGTAAATTTGAAGTCGATCACAATGTTACCTTTACTACCCAAACATTATTTGTATGGAAAATAATCTAAGACATCTTCTACTAACAATATCAAAGAAATAAGGAGATGGAAGATTTAAAAGTATTAATACTATTTGTATGTAGAATTTTATCGATTGTTTTTATATTATGAGTTTTTATTTTTAAAGAATTAACAATTAAGTTATATTAACTCTATTAATTATCTAGTCTTATAATCTACTTTTTAGTATTTAGAATAAATCAATATTTAAAATTTGTTACCATAAGTTAATAATTAAAAATATATATCATATCTCTTATTAAGAATCATAATTTTAATATTATCTAAAACTTATATTTTGAGGAGTAGTTATATGTTGTCTAATAAAAAAACTAAAGGAAAAGTAATTGAAAAAGATAAGAAAGATGGAGAAGGAGGAGGAACTATAAAACCAAGATCTATTTCTCTTATCCATACGAGAATCTTATCTTTCTTATAAGTATGAGTATAACACACTTTTCCATTTTTAACGCAAATTTGTGTTAATCATAAGCTTCATAGAATTTGGTTCAATAAAGATTAAAGAAAAACTAAAGAACAAATAACACATTCTCACCCATTTATTTTTTTATCAAAACAATAAAATAAACTTTCACCTTCATTTTTAAAAACTAAATATCTTACAAACCATTTATCGTTAGACAAAACTAATCATACCATCACGACATACATAAAATTAC
The DNA here is from genome assembly GCA_910596185.1 of Chrysanthemum makinoi. Classification (NCBI taxonomy): domain Eukaryota; kingdom Viridiplantae; phylum Streptophyta; class Magnoliopsida; order Asterales; family Asteraceae; genus Chrysanthemum; species Chrysanthemum makinoi. The sequence continues at coordinate 80,660,267 of OU343225.1, read as the reverse complement.
CTTTAATTTGATATCGTACATCATATGCTTTCGACGATTTTTTTTCCTAACTTTTTTGTGGGTTTAGGGTTTACGGTTAGGGTTTTGGTTTTTAGGGTTTAGGGGTTTGACTTTTTTGGGTTAAGTTTTTAGGGGTTAAGGGTTTAGGTTTCTTACAGTTTAGCGGATAGGGTTTAGGTTTTTTGGTTTAGCGGTTAGGGTTTTAGGGGTTTAGGGTTTTTTAAGGGTTTAGGGTTTTAGGGGTTTAGGGTTTTTGGGTTTAGGGGTTAAGGTTTTTAGGGTTTAGGGGTTAGGGTTTTTAAGGTTTAGGGTTTGTAATTTAGGGGTTGTGTTAACACAAAAGAGTATTTTTAAAATTTTCATTTATAGTGTAATATATCGAAACCCGCAAAAAACGATAAAAAATAAGTTCGTTGAAAGTATACAATATTGGATCTCTATAGAAAGTTAATTTTATTATTGTCGCAATGGTATAATTAGTTTTATGTAATTATTAACGGTTTGTGAGATATTTAATTTTTAATATAAGGGTGAAAGTAAATTTAATTAATTTGATCAAAAATAGATGATTGAGCTTGATCCATTTGATCTTTAGTTTTTATGTGATTTTTATTGATCTCACCCCAAGCTTCTTAAACATTAGTTTGAACTTTAGAACAAATTTTGTAATTGTAAACGAGCTTTCGAGCTCGAGCATTGTTAATAAACGAGCCAATCAAGCTAGATCATTTATAAGAGCATTTTAAGCTTGCAAACAAGTTTATTTTATAATTATAAAAAAAAAAAAAGTTAAAAATTTTAAACGAGCTTCGAGCTTGAGCTCGAACAACAAAAAAGTATTCGAGTTCGAGCTCGAGCCACTTTATAAAAGTTTATCCGAGCTCGAGCCGAATAGTTATTAAATGAGCCTAGCACGTTTAGACTGAAACTCGACTAGACTCGGATCATTAACACCCCTAAGTCACCCAAAGAAATAATGCATAAATCATTTAAACGCCATTTTATATTATTAACTAGATTATTATTGTAAAAATATGAACTTTATGATCATATTTAACGACTCACTAAAAATATATATATATATATATATATATATATATATATATATATATATATATATATATATATATATATATATATTCTATAGTTTTGGATGAAAAATTGTTGTGGGTCATACCAAAAAGATACCCATTTTGACGGTCTAGTAATATGGGTATATTAAGGTAAAGAAAAAAAAACAAAGAATACCTCACAGATGATATTTTTGCCATGTGATATCGGTTTCATACTTGTCAAGATCTCTAAAAGTACAACTCCATGTCTATAAACGTCACTCTTGTCCCTCAGCTTATGGGTCAATAACTATTCGGAATCAAGGTAACCTTGCAAGATATGAAATTCTTTTAAAGAATGACGTTGAGAAAACTAAACAATTAAGCAATATTTTTTATTTAGCAAACATTTGAATCTTTATATAAAGCCCATCTTGAATCCCTACCAGAATTTACCCATTTTGACCCATTACCCAACCCACCCATTTTGCAACCTATTCTAGCTACCTTGTGTCTTGAGTCAAGAAAAGCAACAAGGTCGGTCCATACACCAAGTTTCCTCAACTAGAAAACAAGATGGAAAAAGACTTACGGGTGTTCCTCTAACATAGGTGGATATATAATTAGGACCGACTCCATAGTCATCCAAAATTGGTGCAGTGAGTTTGGAATCAATCAGAATGTTGCTTGTTTTAATATCACGGTGGAATACAGGTGGGTTGGCTTCGGTGGCGGATCTAGCCGGAAATCCAAAGTGGTTTCTTGATTTAGTCAAGTTAAAAATAGCATTGGGTCAACTAACTAATCGGTCAAATTTTCGGGTCCAATTTAACAAGATGCGATAATAAAATATTAAATATAAGAAGATCCAATAAGATTTAACAAACGAATAACGATACAAAATATAAGCATAATGGATTTCTTATGCCATTTTTTAAAGTTAATTATTAATTATTAAAGAGGAAATCGCATAAAAAGGTACTCTACTTTAGGTCAATTTGAATTTTAGGAATTCAAACTTTTTTTTTCTTCTTAATTTAAGGTACCCAAGTTATTTTTATGTGTAATGTAAAGTTTTTGAGGTTTTTTCTACTTTTCAAAAGAGGTTTTCCGTCATTGCTTTCGCTGAAACGATTAAGTAATGTGATATATCATTATTATTTAGTATTTAAAAGTCAATTCGGCTAAAATTATGACCGATAACCTATTTCGAAAAGTCAAAAACCTAACATTGCACGTAATATTAAGTTCGATACCTTAAATTGAGGAAAAAAAAACATTTGAATACTTTAAATTAAAATCGAACTAAAGTAGAGTATTTTTTTATGCGATTTGCCCATTATTAAATGGACTAATCTTTTGGGCTACGAATATTTTGTACTAAAAGTGAAGTGTTTTTCAAAAAAAAATCTAAGGTGGTTCCCAAATAATTTCTAACGTGGTTCCTAAAAAAAATTTCTATATCGCTTTTAAAAATTTTCGTCGTCTAAGGTGGTTCCCGGGAACCACTTGACAACACTTGGATCCGCCTCTGGTTGGCTTGGGCCTGAAGATATCGAGTGCCTTTGGCTGAATCCAATGCTACATGTAACCTCCTTCGGAAGCTCAAAGACATAAACTGATTTAATTAAATCTGATTTCATGTGGTTTTGGAATCTAATTTTGGATTACATATTTTATGCTATTAAAGGAAGACCGGGTTATTAGCATTTAAATGAGCAACTTCACATCTTAATCGAGGCTGACTTACCACCAATTGTTGTTGATTTTAGGCTGAGGCAAGCGCAGGAGATAATCGATGAGCTTTTCAATCCAGTGGTATGTTACTTACAGATTAATGTCTTCATTCTTTACTAGTTGCAGAATTTGACACCTTTGCTTTCTACTTATCGTACTACTTAAGTTGTTTGTTCGCATTAAAACTAAAAACACAGATACTAGTATAAACACATGGATCAGTTTCTGTACTTTGACTTTTGAAATTCAAATGAGTCCAGGGGTTTAAACCAAAGTTGCCTAAGGAGTATATCTAGAATGCATAAAACCATTTTAATAAACAATTTAGATTATTACTGAAGCTACAGAAATTTTGTATTCATGATTGACACAACGGTTATTTTGTGCGAGCATAAATTAAGGAATTAGGACAAAAAAGTGTTTAGGGTCAACCCGGCCTATGCTACAAAATACTCTTTTTGGGCTGATCTCACTTTGACCTGCAACCCAACCCGTCCGTTTTGTTTCTCTAATTCAAAGAAACATTTTTTTTGGTCATACACTATAACATCTTACTTTTATAGAAATCTTGCGGGTTTCTACTATATTGTCAAGTCAAGGATTCAATGAGCTCGACAGGCTGTGTCATAGAATCCCGAGCCCCATGGCTTCTGCAGGTCTTACTGGCTGGAGTGCTTTCCACAAGAGGTGTTACATTTATACACCATTAAAATTTAGTGTACACTCATAATAATGATAGCACACTTGTAATAAAGCTACAACAGGTTCATGATGGGGCCTCCGAAATGGAAATGGACTGGCAAGGATCTCCAGATATTCCTAGTGCATACACAGTGATGCGACTCTTGCGGTTTGACATTCCTGTTGATTCTTTCCCTAATGTCTGCTTTCAAGAAGATGCAAACACATCTTTATTCAGAGGATTTTTTCACATAATACACGTTTTCATCAATCATGTTTTAGTCATTATACTTTTTTTTGTCATGCTTTAGTCATTATACTTCTTTTACTACATCTCATTCATTAAGATGGCACATTCTTCTTTGGATTTTGGTTTAACTTGGTTTGCCGGCTTCTGGGCCTAGAGGCAATTCACTAAAACGTATAAAGCTACAACAGGTTGGTGTGTGTATATACGAGGAAAAAGGTCAATCAAGGATCCTGATAAAGTTCTATAATTATAAAACACAGATTTATCTAATCTGATTTCATGTAGTTTTCGAATCTAATATTTGATTACTAATTACTTATTATATGCAACTAAAGGAAGATAAGCTAAGGGGAAGACCGAGCTATGAGCATTTTGAATTTCAAGCATTGTTGATTTACGGGAAGCACGGGAGATAAATAAAGAGCTGCTAAAATCAGAATATGTTACTTATAAATTACTCTCTTCACTCTTTAATAGTTGCATCCTTTGACTTTTTGAAAAGTCAGAGACGTGTGATAAATTTCACAAGCTTTTTTCCTACACTTTTCTACATTGTTTACACCTGCAATTCCAATTTAGGTACACTTCCTACTCTTTCTATGTTCCCTCATATATAAACCGATGGATCATTTCTTGTCCTTTGACTTTTGAAGTCAAATGGACTTCTTTCGCAAGAACACCTGGAAATTTCTGAAAAATCTTTAGTCTACTAACCTCAAAAGGTCAAATGTTTACCAAGAAAGGGGACGTTTGGTATGATTGAATCGTCAAGAATGGGAATACCGTAAAGAATGGAATTACAAAGAAACGGAATGGTTCTTGGAAAAGAGAAATGGGTGCAATGTTTGGGAAAGTTAGGGAATAGAGTGTTGGAATGGACTAGAGAATCAACAACACTGTGTGGTACGACAAGAGAATGAAATTTCATTTTTAAATAATAACAAAAGAAACCCCAACACCCAACTTTAACAATGATCATTACTAATTAATGATACCAAAACCACAAAACCAAACAATACCGTCATATATCACGTCCTAATAAAAAAACTTCACCAGCTTTACATTTAATTGGTTATAGCGGAAATATAGTTCGAACCATGGCTCGATCAAATACTCTTTCTACAATCACCTCGTCATTCTTTCATAAACAATCACGAATTCATTTAATCAAGCTCTCACATACGAAACCTATCTCAAGTCCGGTTTAGTTGATTAAATCAGTACAACCCACCTCAAGGAGTTATTTATATGATCCAAGCCAGATCCTCCTCGAAAGGGTTAACTAAGTTATCCAAGCCCCTCTAGTTTAATCCTCAGCCTTGTGTGAATCGCATTCGCAGCAATGAATTAACCTCTCGTGTGAGTTTTTAGGTCTTGCCGCAACAGCAGGTCTCCATGTACATTCATGTACAACATGGTAACATAAAACTATGGTATACAAATTACAATATCAACTCAACACCAACATTGAAAGAATTTCAGAACTAGAAGCATAAAAAAACCAAATGAAAAATAAAAGAAATATCTGTCATACTTATATCAGTCATAGTCAATCAGGTATCAAAGTACACTTGTATCATAATATTGAAAACAAACCAGTTAACAACAAACAATTTAACATTAGTACATACATTGTTAGTCGAATTAAGATCATAAAAGAACAAAAAAAAACAAGGATAAATGAATAAACTTGAGTGAGATACAATTTAGTCTTAGGCGTTTTATCAAGCATCCTATAATTGTTATGAAACCTGTCAACTATATAAGTCAATGTAAGTGGAATTATGAGGACAAATGAATGCCAGAAATCAACTGATTATTAGCATAAATCAAACAAAGATGCCATCAACAAAATAAAATACATAACCAGCAAATGAAGGTAAATAAAGCCTAATCATATGACCTGCAACTTGCAAACATGAGTGCCAATGACTAGCTAACGATTACAGTCGATGATAAAACAACATTTAATACCAACAGCATATAGATTTCATGAAATTTCGAGAAGGAAGCTTTGCAATATTGTTTGAGACAAGTTGGGTCAAGGGTTTTTTATTTTAGTGAATGTGACTTGCACGTGGAAGCATAGACGGAACTTGAACTCTTTTTTTGGGGGGGCCGAATTTATTTTGGGAGGGCCGAATCGGAGATTTGTTTGTAACCTCAACTAAATTACCCTTAAAACCTATAATATTTACACTAGGTGCCGAAATTTGGGGGCCTCCCGGTCCATTAAGGTCCGTCCTTGCGTGGAAGAGACTTTTATACCTCTAATTTATCAAAATAATTCTCATTCTCTCTGTGAATGAGACGGAGGAATAAAAGCATGTACAACTTTGGTTTCTCGCCTATTCTCCACTTTTTGGAAAGAACCGATATGGTTGAATGAGAATTGATTCATAGTTCCCCATTTCTATTCTCTACTCAAACAAACACAGGAATTTCCCTCGTTTCCTTTTCTTCCCTTTCTATTCCACTGTAAACCTCTTCACTATAAAGTTACTTTGTTGCATATTTTTCTTATCCATGTCCTGATTCTTATGTTTACCAAACTACACACACACACACACACACACACAAGAAAAAAAAGAAAAAAAAAGAAAAAAAAACCTGCAAGCCAGAACAAAACCAGCAGCATTTGAGATCAAATGTGATATATCTATAGACCACAATCAATAGGAACCGTCACAGAATCCATACCAATAATCAATAGGAAACGGTCAAAGGATCCATACCAGTAATCAAGACCATATCCCCAGACAAACAAAACTCAACGAATTTAGGACTCTACATTCTCAATCACTAGGACCAGGAAACTATCCTTATGTAGCTACTATCATTAACAACAAGAATCAACATACACGGAATGAATGCTACCTAATCTTTCAAGACACAAAATCACAATTCAAACTTAGATGATATGATTGGGAGATTGTATATATGCCTGGCAACATGCTAGACTTTCATGTTTTTTATGTTAAATTCTTTCATTCTAGACGATAAGTTTTTTTAAAGAAAAACTCGTGACTTTATTCAAACATCGCCTAACCACTACTAATGCCTTTACTCCAAGAAATCCCGAATTAAAGTACATAAATATCATTTCTTGTACGCACATAGGCATCTACACATCCAAATGTTGCAAATTCAATGATTGAAAAACTAGTTTTTTTATTTACAGATTGTTCAAAGCAACCGCCAAGCAAAATGAGAGGAGAATGTAACGAATCAAAGAACGCTAACAAGATTTCAACAAGTAATGAGCATTTAAAAGGCTTGTTATAATTAATTACACAATCAATAAGGCATCTATAAAGGACATTTTCCAAAAAGACCATCAAAGATAAGGTGCACAAGTTACACTATCCATGGAATAATAAAAATCACATTAAATTTGATAGTACCATTTCACGTGTCTGAAATATATGTAGCAGATATTGCATCTACAATCGCATAAGCTTCAATAATGACATTCAAGGCCGGATCTGAGCATGTGCAACATGCTCGATCGCACAGGGCCTTCGAATTTTTAAGGGCCCCAAAATATTTAAGCGTTGAACCTTATATACTTGACTTTCAGTTCTAGCATGATGATAAAGTGAGCTATACAGTTATTTCCTACCCAGTATAAGGTAGATTTGATCATTTTATTGTGATTCAAAAGATAAGTTGAAACAGGGGAATATGTTTCATACGGAGGAAGAAGATGAAACAGTTGAAACAGGGCCCTATTGTTTATATATTTTACACTTTATCTATACTTATTATTTTTTGTTTCCTATTAAGTCCAAAAGAGCTTACAAACTAACAATTTTAACCCTTGTTTGAGTTATCATTACAAATGATCCGGTACTACATATTTGAGATGTTAGAATATCTTTTTTGTTGTTTGAAAGAGTTTCGAAAGTGTTCTCGACAATTTTGACAATGTTGTTTTGAATACTTTATGTTACTTATAGTATATCTTTGAATTCTTCATAATTATTTTTCCTTCATATATGTATTGTAAAAATCATATCCAAAACCCTACTTAAAATTTTAACATAGCAGTAATATCGAAAACTAAAAATACTTATGTACATTGTGAACATGGCACAGGGCCCCCAAAATTCATGGGACGGCCCTGATGACATTAGTTAACAACATTAAATCAATGATATAAAACTAAAATAGTTGAAAGTGATTTTTCCAAGACCTTAACTACAAAATAGGCCCCACCCTCCTTAGGTAACATATCACTTTGTTAACCACACCTTGAAAGGTGGCCTTCATCTTTTTGATCAGTTATTGTTAGAATATATATGTAAATCCGAGTGATCAAGGAGAAGTAGCGATTCCTCGTAAGTGCCCATGAAGAGTGAGCCAATTTCTCCAGAAATTTCAAGTTTCTTGATCTGTTGTGAGTGGGGCTTGTAAACATAAAGTGTGGTAAACTGACTATCCGCCTTTCGAATTTCAAATATAGGTTCACCATTCTTCCTAAACCCCAATATTTTACTTAGATGTGCGCCAACTGAGAATAGCTTTCTAAAAGACGAGTTATGCTCCATCACCCATACACCACAATGAACTGCTCCCTCAACCTTAATGTATCCATACACAACAAGAGAGCCCCTTAGCTTAGAAACTGAGACACGGAACAACAGCTCGTTTGTTAAGGTATTTGGCAGGTCTACAACTTTAAACTCCTTGGTAATCAAATCAAATGACACAACCATATTATACTTATAGTGAGGTACACCATCATCAGTCACCGTCTTTTCAGAAGCAGCCCAATAGATGAACCTATCTATAGCAACTTGAGTTGAATTCTTATTAAGTATAAATGATTGACGAGGCAAATTACCACTTGGAATCACATTCCAAACCCTCGAACTCAGTGTAAAAATTTCAACATGCCAAGGCTTGTCAGACATTTGTAAAATCTTCACAAGGTTAGGATCTCTAGTGACGGGACAAACCCCAAAACCAAAAACAAAAGAGTAGTAACAAGGGATAGGAATACCAAATGATTTTCCGATACAAGGGTTCCAAATAACACTCATCCTTTCTGTATAAACTTTATGAAAACCGAACAAACAGAGTAATCCATGACATGCACCAACAACATATGAAACATGATATTGTTTAAGCAAAGGAGACACAAGAGCTGGAGCAAACTCTTGTTGTTGTACCTTAAAAGTTTCACTATTATCATCGTCTAAGAGACAAATGTACTTAGGCTCATCCAGAAAATGATCAGATTTGTAGCTTAGAATACGGCTATGCGGCTGCGTGTTGCGGGCGCCGTAACCTTTGATAAAGTCAGAGCTGTCGATGAAAGACTTCCAAGATTTCGAAACTGACCTGAACTGAATCAACGGCTTCACAGGAAACCATTTGATGATTTCCATTTGGATTTCAAATGGGATGTTGTCTGACATTTTTGTTTCTAGGGTTTATGTTACCAGCAATAACAACAATTGTTAGACTTTGGACTTTGGGGCGCTATCTAGGGGTGTTTATTTTTAACTTGTTCTTTTTGGGAGTGGACCATATAAAGTTGGAAATTTTGTTTGTTATCCCTCCTAATTGCAAAAGTTTGGAAAATTGAGCGCCTTTACTACTCAGTAAATTTCAAGTCATTTTATATGTCTAATTTACGAGCATGTTTGTTTCAGGTTTTTACATGAGGGAAAGTAATTTTTAAATGTTTGGTTCAAGGGTTAGATTTTAAATTTAGCTTTGAGTCCTTCATATCCCGCATTTCCAAATCTTGGCATAAATGCCTGTTTGTCTACAATGTAATGATATGTACACATTGAATTTTTCTTTGCACACATACATTTAATGAATAAAACAAACAATACCCCATGTAATTTTATGTGTGCAAAGTAAAATCCTATGTGTACATATCAATTCCCTTTCGTTTATTGGTGGGCCCATTTATCTTCTCAGTCATACAATTACACTTAAGTCTCTTTTATAAGTTTTTTGTGGACCCCTTTTCCCACTACCAATGCATTTAAATTTTTAAAAATTGTTATAAATTTATTACATAAATATATTTTCTCTCTCTTAATCCTACACCAAATCCAAATCTAAATCCAAATCCAAAACCCGTCTTCAAACCAAACGGGCCCTACCTCTTTCTTACTTTGACTTTCTCATTTCCCATTTAACAATTTACATTACCTTTTCACTTTTGCTCCTCCATACAATCTCATTACAGATCAGGTAGTTGAATATAATTTTACCTTATTTAAATTTCGAACACATTTGTTTAAATTCAAGATTTTGTTGTCAAAACCCATATAAGATGACATTTGTTAGTTTTGTTTAACACTTATGTCTTACCTACTGTGATTATGTTTGAAAACCCACATAAGATGACATTTGATCCTTAGATAATTATTGAAACTGACTTGTTCAATTAGTGGGGTTTAGTTGCATGGTCTAATGTTTCTTAAGTTAATTGTTACTTTAGGTCTTATTGGATTTGTATGTGTTATTAGAGCAAGAGGTATCGTGACGAGGGAGGCTCGCCACTCCTAGGTGGCAGCCTCGCCACCCCTCGCCACCACACCAATTCACCTCGCAATCTCTCGCCGGAAGTTGCCTCGCCGGGGAAGTGACGAAGAAAAAGACAATAACTTTATTTTCTTTTTTGATTTTAAATTGTGTTTTGTGTTTGAATGAGTTTGTGTAGTTTGAGTGGGTGGGGCCCAAGTGAAGAGGTTGATGTTAGTTGTGAATGGGGGGTATTTTTAAGTGGGTGTGTTGAAGTGATGTGGCACATGTGGGACTCAAGTGAAAAGGTGTGGCTTAGCCACGATACCTCTTGCTCTTATATAGAACAGGTGTTGTATATGTTTAAGAACTTGAAATTGAGGTTAATATTGATGATTGATATGGCTCATTTGGGATTCTCGAAATAATATATAAGTAGTTGAGTGAAACTCATTTTTGCACCGGTGTGAACAAATGTATGATTGTATGTAATAACGTATTATTATCAAGAAATTTGCTACTCATGTAGTTATGGAAGATAGTCCAAAAGATAATAGTCAATGAAAGAAACCTAAACGCAGAGTCGGTTGGAAAAGCATGAGCGTAGTCAAAACATTTATGGAGGCTTGCATTGATGCAATTGCACTGGACGGCCGCAAAGGTGTTAGCTTAAAAGTACTCTCATGGAAAAAAGTGGCGAAATCCCTTAAAGATAACCATAATTTTGAAGCTGACTTGAAACGAATGAGGAACCATTTTGATTATATGAAGACCAAGTACGGAGCATAGTTGTCTCTTAAAAACAGGACTGGTAACATCTATGACGAGTCGACCAACACGTTTAACTTAACCGATGAGGAATGGGATTTAGAAATTCTGGTTAGTTATTTACTTTTTAACGTTTTTGCTAGCTTTAATTTCTTCATCTAGTTATTGATTATCAAGTTTCTTTTATGTAGAAAAATAAGAATGTAAAACCTTTAAGAAGCACAAGCTTACATTTTCCAAAACTTTGTGCACAACTTTTTAATGATACTATGGCCACGGGCATTAAAAGTGGTGGAACATGGTCAAATGAGCCTATTCGAGTTGTTGAACCACATGTGGTCGAACACGATGATGATACTACGGTCCCAAATACCAATACTTCAAAAGCTACTGTTAAAGATCCTTCAAAAGTTCCTTGTGCAGCTAAAAACAAAAGAAAACGTAGATATTCAATGGATGGAGCTGAAGAAGAAATATTGGGTGTTCTAAAAGTAATAGTTGATAAGATTCTTGAACCACAACCACCTCCAAAACCCGAAACACCCACTCTTGAAGATTGCCAAAGTAAGTTGAAAGTTCTTGGATGGCTTGAAGATGACCCTTTGTACGATGTTGCACTTGCTATCTTTTGTGAGCCAAACGATCGCTATAGGGAAGGTTGGATGCAACTAAAACCGGAAAGGTGTGCTAGTTGGGTAAAAATGATTGGACGTAGCAAAGGGTTCATGTAGCAATTTCATCATTTCGTTCATAAGTTGTTTATTTTTTGGGGAGAACATGACTCTGATCTTTTTGGTTTGTTTTGGAACATGTTTAATTTTGTATGTAATCTTAATCCAATGATGTTATGATTTTGGAACTTCTGATAATATGTAATTTGGGTACCACTGATTTCATATAATGGGTAAAAAAGTTCATAAATGCTATTTTGATGGTTCATTCAGGATTTAAAAAAAAAAAAAAAAAACCATTTTATTGCATATCTTATTCCAAAAGTACATCCATTGTCTAAATAAGACATATATCTACACAGGAAAAAAAAAGAAACAGAGCCTAAGAGCAACTTCAATGTAAACACTAAAAATTAACACTATTATAATGCTAAAAAGGAATAATTAAAAAATATGCTTGCACTAAAGAAATGAACTCAAATGTGTTGCACTAAATTTTGCACTATCATTAGTTCTTATTGCATTTTATTGAATACTATATTTAATTTTCAATATTATTTTAGCATCCGTGGCATAAAAAATTAGAAGGACATGATCGTTGTCTCATATCGAACTATTAGGCTGGCCACAGTCGTGACCTGGGTCACCGCCTGCCACCCAGCTTTCTCTCTCCGACGACCAGACACGACCAAGTTGACACAGTCGATGACCAAGTTGTTTTTTTTTTTTTTTTTTTTTTTTCAAACATTTTAAACGACAAATTTAAAATTCATTAAAAATAAAAACATTACAATACTAAATTCAAATAAACATTACAAAAATTCTTCATTGTCTTCCTCATCGTCATTGTCACTACCGTCTTCATTCTCTTGATTGTACGATTTCTCCAAATGTGTTCGATCAAATCAGATTTTAAGTGTAGATGAGTTGATGACTCCATTAGCTCCTGAGTAACTACTAACGATTCTTCATGCGATCTTAAGGGTTCGTGATCACGATGACCCTCATCTTCGAACCATGTAGGACCTATCGCTCGCTGCTTGTGTCGAATGATCATATTATGTAATATGATACATGTATATGTAATATCTTGGAGATCCCGTTTATACAACCCTCGAGCAGGAACTTTAAGCATTTTTCATTTCTTCTTCAACACACCAAAATCCCGTTCCACATCTTTCCTTGCTGCTTCGTGCTTCCTCTTGTACAATATTCTTTTTTCATCACACGTGGGAGGATTTGAAATGTACTTGATAAGAATGGACCATTGTGCATATATCCCGTCAAGAAGATAATATCCCTTTTATAAGGTACATCGTTAGCCTCGAATTCAAGGTCCTGGTGCTCTCATTTGATTTCATTGAAAATGGGAACGATGTAAAACGTTTACGTCGTTATTCATTCCGGAGACACCAAAGAAAGCATGACAAATCCATAAATCTTAGGAGGCGACCGCTTCCAATAAAATGAATGGATGTGGCCCGTGATCACCCCTAGCATATTGACCTCTCAAACTATTTGGGCAATTCTCCCACTCCCAACTTGTACAATCAATGCTTCCCATCATCCCAGGAAATCCATGCTTATGCTCATGATGAGCATATAATCTTTCAAGGTTAGAATACGTAGTCTTTTGCAAATACTCAGTACCATATAACTCCATGATAACCGTGCAAAACTAACAAAGACATTCACGGATGTTGTTGCAGCCAATGCCGATTCTCGCCAAGAGAATCGTGAACGCATAGCGTATCCCAATTGATTATGGCCAAAGTGCAGATACTTGACCAATGGGCTTATACCAGGTATGCCCATAGCATCAAATGTTTGTTAAAAATAAGGAGAATGATCGGTTACCTGTCGAACAATTTGTGTGAATAGTTCTCGGCTCATTCGGAACCGCCGACGTAATGTTCTTCGCCGAATGCGGGTTCGGAGAAGTATGCCACCACTAAACGATTATGAGCACCCTCATGATCCCTACGTATGTACCTTCGTGGAACTTTTGGCTGTGATGCTTGGTAAGCGTTCCAAGCAAACACCACAAACTCACTAAAAACTTCATCATCGTCGGAAGACGAAGAACCTGTTGTTCCCTATTCACTATCGTAAAAACAGTTTTAAGTATTAAAAATAAGTTAATAGTGAATCTATGACTGATAAGATGTAAGTAAAACACACTGAATAATTTTCAACATAATATTCTTTATTAGAAATGAATTAAACAAGAATACATTACCTACTATGCGAATAGTACTTGGGATTGAAATGACAAAATTTGGTAACCTCTAAGTTCAAGCTAAGTCCAACACAACTACAAAGAACCACCGAGCTATCTCTGACAAACTTGTATTTGGAGGAGGAAAATGGCTTCGTGTGTGGTTTTACAATTCACGCTTAAATCTTTCACTCCATCTCTTATGCTATTTATACAAGTATGAGTTTTACCTCTATCCTAAGTGACAACCGACAATTCTACAAGAAAAAATCCATGTATTTTGTCTCTCACAAAGACTATATTAAGTAATGGACAAGGTTGCTTTCCAAAAGTCGCTGATGACACCAGCTTGATAATTTGCCATTCAGTGAAAGTTGACTTTGGTTGATAAGGACTTCGCCTTATCTCGATTCAAACTTATCCGCCTCCTTATCCCCGCCATTCTTCAGCTTCATATCCTTCAAGATTCTACTTTAGTTTGTCTTCAAGTAAGTAGTTGGAGAGGAGTCTTAGGATTCAGTGAGTTATTGTCATCACCACCTAATCCACCATCTTCTTGACTCAGCCTTCACCTTTTAAGTTTCACTGCGAGAGATCTCCTTGTTGCCTCAGACCAGGATATTGCTCCACCTTGGAACTGGTTTCCATAGACATCAATGAAAATAGCCCCCTCTTTCAGCTTTTCAATCACCAAGCCACTAACTTCACTCCTTCAAAATTCCTATTACATTCCACCGTGCACTTTGATTTAGGGTCGAACTCAACTCTCTTTCTTTTTCCCTGTGAAGACCGAGGTTGAGATCCTGTGATGCAGTAAGGAAGGCTGAATCCCAGCTGTGCCGGTGCATCCCTCACTTTCATACCTTTTATTGAGCATTTTCATCACCTCCTTAACCACCGATTTCGCTTTTCAATTATTGACCCACTCATCGAAGTTCAGTGATCCCAAAGTCGCGAATTTTAGGGATCATTAACCTCGGTGTGCTTTTGTCATCCCCCTATAAACATTCATGGCCGCTGGTTTAGACTGGGGATGATTCTCACATCTGTGATTTTTTCAAGCGCCTTCTATTAGTCATTGACCAGCTTGTAGTGATCAATTCTTGCCTCGGCCCGATGGCCGCAATTCTTTTGTTCTTTTCTTCCAACGCTTCCTCATTTCACCATCTTAGCACGAGCATCCTTGAACTTTGTCCGCCCGCCTTTTGAATCTTTTGTAGGATCAATTCCAATATTCTCGCTTTTAGCTTAATAACTTTACCAAGTCAGTTTCTTCGCTCTTCTTCCTCGCCAGTTTCTTTTTCCTATCTTCCTTTGCAAGGTAGGCACTTAGCTGTGGGGTGCTGTACTGTCGCCATCATATAGGAATCTTCTCGTGCTCGTGGTGTTTGCATTATGCCTTTTCCTTTGTCCCCGCCAAGAAGATGATGCTACCAAGGGAGGTGTTGTTGTTGTTATAGGTGTGATTACCGGCCATTGTTGTTGTTGTTGAAGATGTTGGTGGCAATGAAATGTACAAAACAGGGATCGGTTGGGTGGCCCCCTCGCTGTGAGAGGAAGTCTTTCAAGAAGTCTTCCCCAACTGTTTTAACATGAGTGAGAGCAAGAGTTTTATTAATCGGGGAGGTTGAGAGTGGTTTCGACCCTTTGAAGGCTTGATAAATTTTAGTGACCATAGCCTTGATGTCAAGAGTTAACCGCCAAGACCGGTGACTTGTTTCTCCGTGATTAGCCCGAGATAATTCCAAAGCAAGCCATCCGGCCAAAGATTCCAAGCCATGGATGATGATGCCTTTAGCCAGAGTGTCACCTGAGCATCTAAGGAACCCAAAGTGTTGTTCCTCAAGAGATCGAACCAGTAAAGACCAAGACCGCAATAGTGGGTGGAATTTTTTAGCAGCGTGGAAAGGCTTGATATTCTTCTTGACCTCGATTTCATCTATCTTTGTGCCACAACCCTGAAGATGTTTAAGAAACTTAGCCAGGTTATCTTCCAATCTATGAAGATGTTCATACATGATATCTTTGTGTTCATCGTTGTTAGCATTGAAAGTGAGCACATCGATTTAAGATCAAGATAACTTGCAGCAGCCTTCAAAGTGTTGATCCCATAATGTGTCGCTGACCCTTAATATATCTTTCAAGCTTTGGTGATCCACAAAACTAGCGCTTTCGCTGATTGGAAGAATATTATCAAACCGATTGAATTCATCGTGAATCGATGAAGAGGAGTCGAGTCATTATCTTGGTTGAAATGGTGACTCATTATCTTGTGGATCGAGGTTCTTGTTCACCTTGAACATCAGGCCCACTTCTCCTACCGAAAGAATTTCATCTTCACTTTCAAAGATGTTCTTCATCGTAAAAGAGTATCTCATAAACATCGTCGACCAAATAACAAGGTGGGGTGATGGGTTCAGACGCCAGTGGTATTAATCCCTTTAGTCTTTGGCCCCTTTGACCCCTCGCACACCGTGGGTGTCCCCCACTTCCTCGAGTCGATTGGTGGTAGGTTCCGTATCGCCGGTTGTTCCTTTCCTCCAGTCTTTGTCCCCCGAGACACCGGGCTTTTCCCCTGCCTTTAGCGAGTCGCGATTAATCGATATCCCTATCACGGGTTGTTTGGTTCCTTGTGGAGTCTTTGGGATCATTCCGCTGTGCCCTCGCACAAAGGCTGGATTTGCCACGTCATGTACCCCCACCGGTTGTATGTATCCCTCTCGATCTTGGGGAGTAGTAGTTGGGACCAAGGGCACCGACCGATTTATCGCTGTCCTTCGCTGTCACCGAGGTGGATGTTGTTTGGTCACCGTGGGTGTCTTTTCAGTCCGGGGCTTTTGTGCCTTTTAGGTCAGTGTCCTCAAGCCTCGTGGCCCCGAGACTTGGGTTTGGTCTTAGTCCCAGCCTAAGACTTCCCCTTCTTTAGGAGTAGGTTAGGAGACACTCAATCCCTCTCGTTGTTTACAAGAACCATGTGGGCCGCCAATACAATATCGCGACTAGGGATGGGTCTTTTTGAAAATTAGATTGCCTCCAACTTGAAAGTAGTGTATTTGTACTCCTCGAGGATAATTACAACCCAAGAACGCTGTGAAGCACATGAGACAAACCTAGGGTGTAAACGGATTTCCTCTAGTTTTGCTCAAGAGTTTGGTTACGGTGATCAGAATGATCTCTCCCATGTCTATTATTGACCCCATTCATCGTAGTATGCCATCATCAACCGAATAGAATTAACTTGTTCGAGGATGAGTGGTTCCGCCGAGGACCAATCACAAAGTGAATAGGATCCTAAGCCACGGAAATGAACTCTTGGTGATCGATCTTGTCCAAAAAATTTGGATCCAAAACTATGTTTTAACCCATCCTTCACTGTGGGAGGGTTCGGGATGGGAAACATAAACTCCTTTATTGTAGTCTAACCTTGCAAAGACAAAACGCTTTATAGTCCGGTGACCGATTGTTCCCCGCTGAAAAGACTGAATTTAATTAGATACTCCCCGAAAGTGGTCGTAGTCCGCCTCATTTGTTGAGGGTGTCGGTCATAGGCCATACAAGGCCCAAAACTCCCCGAGGAGGTTTTGGTACAAAGATAGGACATCAACAGCGTCGCAGGGCGTTGAACAAAATTTCATTATGTCTTATAGGTCAGACATTTTGTGGGTATTCAAAATTGCCTATGACATTATTGGTTTTAAATTCAACGCTACTAAGATCCTCGCCTAATCGTGGTGCAAACCTAAGAGATTGTGTTATTGCCATTTCCATTAAAAGGTTTTAGGGTTTTGAAAAATTATCTTGACAAGAACAATCAAAGGGTTTTAAATCTCTCAAGTTTGTGATGAAAAACTTTTGTAAATGTTTACAGAGAAGGTTTTTCAGAAAAAGGTTTGAAGAACACAAAGATTTATGGGTTTGAAAGAGATTTTGACAGAGTTTTGTTTGCAGAAATACTTTGTGTATGTTTTAAAGATTTTGTGAGGGGTATTTATAGAGTGATGAGAGGGGTAGTTTATGCACACATGTGGATTTGTAAATTTGGTTTTTGAAAATGTTTGAATTTCCACATTTAATGCCACCACTCCACTACCCGCAGTAAAATCCCGTTTTTCAAGGAAACAGTTGCATTGTACAAGAAAAGTGCACTTAGTAATAAAATATCCACAGGATATTTTATGTGAGAGGAGGCATTTAATGCCAAGTGGGATGAGGTAAGTTTGAGAGGGACCCTTGGTATGGATGACAGTAAGTCTAAGAGACATTTATTCCTATATTTAATTGGTATGTTTACCAACCTAGGACATTTAAGTAACTGATACTTAGAGCATTTAGTTACTCATTCAATGCTCATAATCAACTGTCAGGGTCCCTGAATGAGTCTTACTCATTCAGTAATAGGGTTGATTTGGGATTTGTTCAAGGAAGATGAGCCATTTCAGTGAAAACTTACTGAGATTGGGATTGTTTTTCAGGTTGCTGATTTTCAATGTCTAGCATTCCCAATTCAGCTTTCAGTCTCTTGAAGGTAGGTTCATCTAAGGGTTTGGTGAAGATATCAAAGTTGATATTCAAGGGATGAAATGAAGCTCTATGTCTCCTATCATTATGTGGTCCCCGAAATTATATATCTAATATCAATGTGTTTGGTTCTTTGATGAAGGACAGGGTTGTTTGAGATTGCAATGGCACTAGTATTGTCACATAAGATGGGTACCATTTTGTAATGGATGTCATAGTCACTGATTTGACTTTTAATCCATAAAACATTTGAACAAAGATCCGCTAGCCTACATACATATTCACCACACATAGCCAATGACAGCTGCTTTTAGTACTCCAACAAACTAGTTTTCCTCCCAAGAAATAGACAGACCCGAGGTACTTTTTCGTTCATGTTGCACCAAAGATAATCGAGTCTCAATATCCTTTGAGATCAAACCTCAAGCACTTTGGGTAGTAGAGTCCAAGGCTTGGAGTTCCTTCGTATCCGAGTATTCTTGGCGTAAATGAGATGGGATTCTTTGGGATTGACCGATATCTTGCTATTAGACACACAGCTAAACCCTGCCTAATGGCTCTGTTATCACAAATAAGCCGAAAGCCCATTATTTATATTTTACTATCTTCTAATGTTTTGTCGATAACAAACGTAAAATCATTTTAATAAAACAAATAAAATAATGTAATCAGTTTGAGTCATTAGTTTTCAACATTAATTTACGTTTTCACATAAAACACTAAAACAAGCATAAGTGATTTTATGTCTTAGAGATACATATGTACAACAACTAGTGTTTACATATTGGGATAACATATGCTTAACTAAGTATATACTAAAATGGGTAAAAACAAGTATATACTAAAATGGGTAAAAACAAGTATATACTAAATGGGTAAAAACTAGCAAATGGTATTGACCCATAACCCATGGTTTCATATATACCACTTAACCAAGTTCATTGTATCCTTGAGATACATTGTATCTAGAAAGAAACCCATGGATCAACCCATAACCCATGACCCATGACCCATAACCAAAAAGGCAAAGAGGAGCGTCCCACGGATCCCTAGTTTTGTGCTAGCCGGATCCTTGTGGAGGGATCAAGGATCCGAGGAAAGAGAAAATTTCCTCTTTAAATAGAGAGCCATTTCTTCCTTTCTACTCACTACTTTACACACATACTTCCCCCAAGTATTATACCTCTCTAACCTCAGATCCAAGTGATCTATGTAGTTTGTATTTTGTTTTTTGTGTGATTCTCTAGGTTCCTCTTAAAGGCGAGATCACCACTTCTTGAAGTCGAGCAAGCTCAAGTCCATGAGTTGCCATGCTTCGTCATCATCAAGACAACTAAGGTTCTCTTGTTGATAGTTCTTTCTACCTCCGTAGATGTTGGGTTGAAGGTATTAGTGAAGGATGCCGAAAGTGTCAAGACGAAAGCATTAGTGAAAGGTGCTTATCGTCCATGTCAAAAGAATTAGTGAAGAATGCTAAAGGTGTCAAGACGAAGGCATTAGTGAAGGGTGCCAAGCGTTGTGACAAAGGCATTAGTGAAGGATGCCTAAGAATCAAATCAAGTGGAATATGGGAAGAATGCCTAGGTCGTATAATCGATGAGGTCCATCGTTATACATATAAGTATTTGTTTATTTCCAAGGATGTGATATCCTTGATGGTGTTGTAACAAGGAGTGGATCTCCTTAAGATTAGGTGTTGTGTTGTGAAGGGTAGTAGTTCCTCCATAGTAATGGAACTAGGTGCTTAGCCTAGTACCTAATAAAGGGTAGGCGACGTTGTGATAGGATTAGTTCTCCTTGGTGTGAAAGAATTTGGTGGTTAGCCTAGCAATCGTAAAGGGTAGGCGACGTTGTGTTAGGTGTGGTTGCCTTGGTGTGAAAGAACTCGGTTAGCTTTGTACCGAAAAGGTATAAGCCACGTTGTGAAGTCTCCGCCATAAGGAGTTGGTGTAGTGTTTACGAACTCTCGAGTAGGTGACTCGGGGAGTGGAGTAGGGCAAGGAAGGTGTCCTTGTAGCCGAACCACTATAAATACTTGTGTCGTGGTGATGTGCTTCTTACTCTTTATCTTTCATTACACGTTTATATATCTATCTATCAACGTCCAACATAAACAACCAAATAGATTGACATAAGTCGATCTAAATATTTAAAAAAGAAGTTTTAAATTGGTAAAACTATTCAACCCCCCCTTTTAGTTTTCCACAGGTTCAACCGGTCGGACCGGTGCCCGGCCACAAAAACGGGTAAAAAAAACCCAGGTTTCTAAAACTGGGTCAACCGGCTAGACCGGCCGGGTTTTGAGTGACCCGGGTCAACCTGGGTCATGAAAACCGGCCGGGTTTGGATTTAAAATTTTTTTTTAATGAAAACCGGGTTGACCAGGGTAGACCAGGCAGTCGAACCGGTTGACCCGGTGATCAAACCGGTTGACCCGGTCGGAAAAAATAAAATAATAATAAATGAAAAACCGGGTTGACCCGGCGGTCGAACCGGTGCCCGGTGACTCGACCGGGTCGATTAAAAACCCGGTTTTTAAAACATTGATTAGACAGATTGAGAATTTTATGTCTGGTCTGGAAGCAGTTAGATACATCAGTGAGCCAACAATCCCCCTGAAGTGAGTTTGATTGACTGATTTGCCTGTGAGATCAGGTCAAAGGTTGTTAGGAGGGACCATTGGAGTCTTCACTGAGGCACAGTCAGATATCTCATATTTCTTCAAGAGATTTCTGGTGTACTTCTCTTGACTGATGGAGATTTCTTTATCAGTTTTCCTGATTTGTAGTCCAAGAAAGTATGTGAGTTCACCCATCATGCTCATTTCAAATTTCTTTGTCATTAGTTTTTCGAACTGTTTGCAAAGTTTGTAATTTGTTGAGCCAAAAATGATGTCATCAACATTCACTTGGACTAGTATCACATCTTGTTTAGTCCTATAGACAAACAGGGTGTTGTCTATCTTTCCTCTGACAAACTTGTTTTGAATCAGGAAGGCTGAGAGAGTTTCATACCATGCCCTAGGAGCTTGTTTGAGTCCATAAAGGGCTTTGTCAAGCTTGCAGACATAGTCAGGGAATTCACTACTCTCAAAGCCAGGAGGTTGCCGAACATACACATTTTCCTTGAGATCACCATTTAAGAATGCCCTTTTAACATCCAATTGGTAGACCCTGAAGTTCATGTATGTTGCATATGCAAGGAAGATCCTGATGGCTTCCATTCTTGCAACAGGAGCAAATGTCTCATCATAGTCAATGCCTTCTTGTTGACTGTAACCTTTGGCTACAAGTCTGGCTTTGTTTTTTTGGGCACTTTGCCGTTTTCATCAATTTTGTTCCTGAAAACCCACTTCATTCCTATGACAATGACATCCTGAGGACATTTGATCAAGGTCATGACCTTATTTTTATCAAATTGTTGAAGTTCTTCTTGCGTAGCCTGAACCCAGCTTGGGTGTTTTAGAGCCTCAGTGACACATTTGGGTTCTATTTCTAATAGAAAATCAGCATATAGGCATTCATTGGCTGAAGCTGCAGCTAACTTAGCAGCCATGCTTCTTGTAAGCATGCCCTCAGTGGGTTCACCAATGATGTTAACAAGCTCAATGTCCTGAGATTTTGTCCACTTACTTTGTGGTCTAGGATCTGAGCTTGAAGAGGTCACATGAAACTCAGGAGTGAGTTCAGGTGTAGGAGCCACATAATCATTAATATCATCTGTTGAGATGTCTTGTTGTGGTTGGGGTTCTTGAATCACAGGTTCCTGAACATTTGCTTCAGTGTTACCTATCCCAGCAGGGACTGATTGATTATCAATGAATTCACTGATAGTTGGTTGGGGAAGATTGTGAGGTAAGACATAATATGAGATGTCAGCATCAGCTTGGTATGAGGAATTGATTTCAGTGTTATACTCATCAGGAGGATATCTTGAAGAGTTATCAATTCCTATTTCCTCCACTGAGGAGTTGGTGAACCTGATGCTCTCTGAACTTTCATCAAAGGTGACATGAAAGGTTTCCTCAACTTGTTGTCTCCTTGTGTTAAATACCCTGAAGGCTTTAGAGATCAGTGAGTAACCTCGAAAGTATCCATCATCAGCTTTAGCATCAAACTTGCCTAGATGATCCTTGTGGTTATGAATAAACACATCCAAACACATGAACGTAACTGATGTCGGAAGTCTACCTTGAATATCTCATATGGGGTTTTGTTATGTCTTTTGACAATGATTGACCTGTTTTGAGTGTAACAGGCTGTTGACGCTTCAGTCCAGAAATGTTTAGAGAGGGCGGAGCCATTTAACATAGTTCTAGCAGCCTCAATGAGAGTTATGTTTTTCCTTTCAGCTACCCCATTTTGTTCAGGGGTGTAAGGAGATGAAATTTTTGGAGATTCCCTTTTATCACAGAAAACTCAAGCTCTTCATTTCAACTCAGCCCATTGTCAGTTCTGATTGATTTCACAGAATGTCATTCGATTTTCAATCTTCCCGATGAATGACATTATTTATCACCGCCGACTCTTTTGGAAATAAAGTATACCCAAGTGTATCTTGAGAACTCATCAACAATGACAAGTGTATACTTCTCATGCTGAATTGATCTAGGACTGATTGGTCTAAAGAGATCCATGTGCAGGAGGTGAAGGCAACTTTTGATGGAGAAATTTTGTTTTGTTTTAAAAGATGCTTTGTGGTGTTTGCCTTTTTCACAGGCTGAGCATGGTTTATCTTTTGCAAAAACCAGTGATGGTAAGCCAAGGATCTTGTTTTGTTTTGCCAAGTTGTTGATGTTTTTGAAATTTAAGTGAGAGAGTCTCTTGTGCCACAACCAGTTGACAATTTCAGTGGCTTTGACAAAGAGACAAGTTCCATCTTGAGAGAGTGTTGACATGTCTAAGACATAAACATCATCTCTTCTAGGAGCTATCAAAACAACTTATTTGTTGGCATTGAAAATGATGCCTTGTTTGTCATTGAATTGCACAATGTACTTAGCATCACATAGTTGACTGACACTGATGAGATTGTATTTTAGACCATTGACATAAGCTATTCTAGAGAAAACTATTCCATTGCAGTTTACTGAACCATAACCTTCAGTGAGACATGATGAGTTATCACCAAATACTAAATTGGGTCCTGGTTCCTTTACATATACTTGTGCAGATACTCCTTAACACCAGTCATGCTTCTTGAACATCCACTATCTAGATGCCTAATAGGCTCCCTGGCGTGTCTCTGCACAAATATGTAAACTGGATTAGTTTCTCTTGCTGACCCACATACTAGTGGGCTTGGGTCTAAAGGTCTGTTTGAATTTGGCAATTGACTCATGGTCAGTGGTTGAGTGCATTGTGCTACCACAGGTTTTGCATTTGGAGACTGAGGATGACTCAGTGACACGAGGTTGTTTTGCACTCCTCCTTGCTTGAATGACACTGTCATGCTGGGATGTCTCATGAGCTGGATTTCCGCATATATCATAGCATGTGTTCATGAGACAATCATCCTGATGATGATCATTAAATCCACAGTGAGGGCAAGGAGGAAAAGGTTTTGCTCTATTCTTGTGAGCAGGTTTGGAGGATGAAGCATACTGATGACCAACTTTGGTATAGTTTGATTTACTGAGTGAGCTTACATATTGTAAGTGATCAGAAGTTCTGTGATCATCCTTTTTGCAGATCATACAAAATAGGATTCTATAGCAGTTGTCAGTGGTATGACTGGTATAGTGGCATAGATCACACTTCTGTTTGGGCTTGTTAGAGGATTTTGACCTTGATGAACTAGAGGAGGCTGACTTAGTTTCCTTGATTGTAGAATTAGGAGCTTTTTCGATGGATTCCATCTTATCAGTCAGCTTCCTTACAAGTTCAGTCAGTTGCTGAATTTGGTCTGCTTCAGTAGGGATTGAAGATGCGGAAGTCCCAGTGGGTGTAGACTATTGTTGGATTGGTTTTGTTGGTTTTTTCAGGATGGTTCTTCCAAGTCCAGACCTTTCTTTAGGTGAGTGAAGATTGAATTGTAGTGGAGTAAGCTCAGAGCTTGGTGCAGCACCCTAAAGAGGTTTCAGTGGTGGAAGCGGTGCTTGAGATTCTGCTTCAGACTCTGAGATGTGTTCAGTACCACATCAGGGAGTCCTAGCATGCTCTTAAGAGCTTGGCTCTCAGGCTCAAGAATCCTTCCAGAATCGAAATTTGGAAACTTACTATCAGGATTAACCCGTTCAACCCAGTCACTGGACTTGGGAGTTGATAACATACTGGTAATCATGCCACCAAACACAAATGGTTTTGGACTCTGGTCTTTGTTGTGAGAGTCAGGAAGATGATCTTCACCTATGACTCTCTTTTTGCTAACTGGGGGCTCCCACGATCAAAGACCCTAGGATTCTTAGCAGTCCAACTATCAAGGATATCTTGTACCTTTTTAAGTTCATCTTGAAGAGCCTGATTTCTTTTAACTAGTTCAGTGTTCTGAATTTGCAAAGTGACAGCCTCAAGCTTGGCTTGTTTTAAAAGAAGCAGTTCATCTCTACACTTGTTTAATTCAAAACTTAGCTTGTTATATTTTGAAAAAAGATTTAATCGTTGCTCTTCTACAAACTTAAGGTCAACATTAAGATAATTCATATAAGACTGCCAATCAGAGTCATCATCCATAGAAAGTAGAATATTTACCTTCTTCATTGTGATGTTGACCCATTCCCTATTCCTGGCATGATTCTTCCTAACAGCTAGCTTGTCCTCTTCTGAGAGGGCCATCAGTGCACTGACATGCACAATTTCATCATCAGATGAGACTGGCTCTTCATCCCAGTCGAAGGTTTCAAAGAACGAGGCCCTTGTTTTTACCCCGCACAGATTTAACAGTTGTTTGTTGTTTTGAGGGACTGGCTCAAGCAGTGCAAGCTTAGCTTTGGCTTTCTTATACTTGGCTTCATAATCTACCATTTTATTTTGATCAGCTTTGTTTTGAAAATTTTGATGAGACTGATAGATTTTTGGTTGAAATTTGCTAAAGCCTGAGGACTGATTTGACCCTGATGGTTTGTAAGAGGATTCAGAAATTATTTTTGAAAAAAGTTTTGGCAAAATGACCTCTTTTATGACACTTAAAACATTCAGTGTCCTCATTAGCTTTAGCGTTTGAAAAACTTTTGTTTCTTCGTATAAGCCTTTTAGAGTTAGCAAGGAGTGCTCTTTCCTGAAACTCATTATTTAAATCGTTCAGGTACTCCTCGCTTGTCCTCTCATCAGCCTCATCATCTGAATTTTCCTGAAAATCTTGAACTACACTGTTAGAATAAAAGGCAATAGAAATTGGTGTTGAAGTGGTGGTCAGGGCCTTCTTGACTTCCTGAGACTTCTTCAAGTCAGGGTATCGTCTGTTGATGAGGTTTTCCTCATAGACAAATTTCCCATATATTTCAGGAAGTTCAAGATTCTGGATATGATTAGCATTCCTAAGTCCCTGAGAGAAATTCAACCACTTCTCAGGGAGACTATTGACAAAACCAACATTGATTTCATGTTTGGACAACTTAACACCATCATTTGAAAGTTCATTTAACAAAGTTTTGTACCGGGTGTAAGTTTGAGACAGAGTTTCTGAGTCCTTAGCCCTGAAGGTGTAATACTCAAGTTTCAGG
Organism: Chrysanthemum makinoi; assembly: GCA_910596185.1. Taxonomy (NCBI): domain Eukaryota; kingdom Viridiplantae; phylum Streptophyta; class Magnoliopsida; order Asterales; family Asteraceae; genus Chrysanthemum; species Chrysanthemum makinoi. The sequence continues at coordinate 80,634,223 of OU343225.1, read as the reverse complement.
TCCATTATCCTGTTTTCCTTGGTATCAGATGGACCTTCATGATTGTGGACCAGATCATCCCATGTTTGTTTAGCTGTACTACAGCTTATAACTGACTCCATAATATCATCAGGAAGACATGATATGATGATACTTTTGAGTCTTTGATCTTGGTTGACCACTCTCCTCTCATCTGAGTCCATCTGAGCTTCAGGTTTAGGCAAACCTTCAGCAGTCTTTGGGATAAATGGACCTTCATTTATACACTTGATATAATAAGGTTCCATCCCAATCAAATAGCAAAGCATACGCTTTTTCCATTTGTTAAATTTACCAACTTCAAGTCTAGGGGCAACAACTGATAGGCTCCACCCTTTTTTATCGACTAGTTGGGGTACATCAATTTCAGCCATAAGGATCCTGATTTAAAAATGTTTTAGAGCGGCTTGAAAGAAAAGTTTTATAATCAGCCTTGATCTGATACCACTTGTTGTTCCCTATTCACTATCGTAAAAACAGTTTTAAGTATTAAAAATTAGTTAATAGTGAATCTATGACTGATAAGATGTAAGTAAAACACACTGAATAATTTTCAACATAATATTCTTTATTAGAAATGAATCAAACAAGAAGACATTACCCAAGTACTTGCGAAATAGTACTTGGGATTGAAATGACAAAGTTTGGTAACTCCTCTCTAAGTTCAGGCTAAGTCTGAACACAACTACAAGGAACCACTGAGCTGTCTCAGGGACAAAGTTGTATTTGGAGGAGTGAAAGATGGCTTGTGTATGTGTGTGTTTTACAATTCACAAGATTAAATCTTTCACTCCATCTCTTATACTATTTATACAAGTATGAGTTTTAACTCTTTCCTAAGTGACAAACTGACAATTTACAGAAGACAAAATACTGATGTATTTTGTCTCTGTTTACAAAGACTATATTAAGTAATGGACAAGGCTGCTTTCCAAAAGTCAGTGATGACACTGAGCTTGATAATTTGCCATTCAGGGAAAGTTGACTTTGGTTGATAAGGACTTCGTCTTATCTGATTCAAACTTATCCCGCCTTATCCCGCTCATTCTTCAGTCTTCATATCCTTCAGTATTCTACTTTAGTTTGTCTTCAGTGTAAGTAGTTGGAGAGGAGTCTTAGGGATTTAGTGAGTTATTTTCATCACTCACTGAATCCACCATCTTCTTCTTGACTCAGTTTTCACCCTTTAAGTTCCGCCTTGCTGAGTGGAGAGACTTCCTTGTTGCCTCGTACTGAGTATCCTGAAGATGGCTCAATGAGAGACTATGCTCTCAGTGACCTATTGATGTTAATGGTCTAAACACTTAGGATATTTTCTATTCAAATCCTAGATTAAGGGGCTTGGGTATTTACGACATATTAAAAGAATGTGTTTGAAGGTATTGATAGAAATGTTGTTTGTAATTGGGTGTTTAGAAGTGTGTTTGAGGTTGGTATTTATAGGATGTAGAGTGGTAAAGTTTTTTTTTTTTTTTTTTTTTAAATGTCAAACGGTAACAATTTTTGAAACAAGTGTGTATTAGAAATCAGTTGAATTTAAGACCGATAGTGTGTTTTTTTTGCTCGACCGATATCCAACCCTCGCTCCACATTCGCCACAACTGACTTCAAAGTCGGTCGCCAACCTCGACCGACCGATAATTTACGTTCGACTGCAGGCAGCCTTAGGTAAAAAAATTCGAATGCTGAAAAAATTAACAAAGAGTTGGAACTGCCACAACAAACCGAAAAAAAACAAAAGTTTTGCATATAAATTTGTATTCGTTGTATGATCCAATGTTTTGTGAACGAACGAGAAATGATTTCAATAGTTTGGGCTAAACACAAAAAGAGAAAAACGCTCACTGGTGACTTGTCTACCATTTCGATTATTGATTTCTTCTAAATATGTCCAAGTATTAATTTTATTAAAAAGCTATGGAGTATAAACTAACGAGGTGGGCGCCGATCCGCCGCGCTGCGGCGGGACGTTGTTTCATGTCGTTGATCATTACATATATAATTCATTAAATTCTCAATGATAAGTTTCTTGACTTTTGATCTGTGTAAATAAAGGATGACATGGTTTTATGGCCTTAAGCACATTTCAGCTTCTAATCTAATTCAAACTCGACCATGCTTCATAACATTTTGAATCCAGAAACTACTGAAGAACCCACATGTTTGTTCTTTTGTAAAGCTAAAACCCACATGTTTGTTCTTTTGTAAAGCTAAAACCGGTTACTTACAAAAAGACTTGATAAGATTAAGTTACCTTTAGGTTGAGAATTGTGAATTTCCTGACCATGTTTGTTCTTTTGTAAAGCTAAAATTGATTACTTACAAAAAAACTTGATAAGATTAAGTTACCTTTAGGTCGAGAATTGTGAATTTCTTGACCTTTGTGGTGTCATGAAGATACAGTGCTGCTGATGCACAAACTTTTCCATATGGCTCGTCATTATCAGAACTCTTGATGTCCTAATTAACAAAAGAAAAAAAAAGAGTAAATTAGTGAAAATATTATAAGTCAGTAGACTTTTAATAAATAGAAAAAAAAAACAAAAAATAGACTTACCGCAACGTTGTTCCGATAGGCTGGTGACTTATAACCATCTTCCACTCTTCAACTTTCTGTTAGAAAAACAAAGTATAAAAAATATGTATATTCGAGTTTCTGTTGGAAATACTACGTTGTTTCCTTCTTCGGTTCTAGACGTCGGTTTAAACTTAAAAGATCGGCCAATTTTAGCTTAATTTTAAATCAAAGTGAAATAAAAGAATTAACAGTTTATTGTGTTTGGAAAAAACGACGCACCTCGTAATTTTCAAGTAAATAAGAAAATAGGAGTGTATGGGATTGCTTAACTTACCTCTGCTAAAAAACATGAATCTCAAACTCAAACATGAGTTAGAAAGCTGAAAAAGATATCTTATTGCACATTTGTTCTTGGTAAACACGTTCAGCTTCATGTGATTCGTAATTTGCGTAAAAGGCTTCTTCGAAAAACAACATGGCTTTTCCTAACCAAACAAAGAAGGCTCAGATCTGCATATATGGCGACGAAACCAAACACCAGCCGTAGCTGCAACCAAAAATCGTGCTAGGTTGCCCCGCCAAGATACTTGTGTTGATAAAGTTACGCTCATGGAAAACAAAAATGCATACAACTATCATCATCGCCTTTATAAATAAGCGACTAAATAAGCAATAAATGGGCCAAACTTACATGAAATCTATTGAACCAAGGCACAATAGCAAAAATTGTTGAACCAAATCCACATCAGCATGTTAAATACTGAACTAAAGCCAATGAACCAACACACTGAACCAAAACCACTGAACATCTGCAAGCACAAACAAAAGCAGGAAAAGCCTCCATGGTTGCGTTACAATAAACGCCCAGCCAAGATAAGACCTTTTTAAAGCTTTGAAATATCAGTCGGTAGTAAACCATAAACGTGTAGCAAAACAAAGCCGGAAAGACCTCCATGGTTGCGTTACTAAACGCCTGCCAAGATAAGACCTTTTTAAAGCTTTGAAATATCAGTCAGTAGTAAACCGTAAACGTGTAGCAAAACAAATCCGGAAAGACCTCCATGGCTGCGTTACTAAAAGCCCCGCCAAGATAAAGTCTTTCTCAAACTTCGAAGTGTCAGTAGTGTTAAACGAACAATATTTTGCTCCAACTCAACCACTGTTATTCAAAAGCTAACAACAAAATGAAACAAAATTAAGCCCAACTCCATCAAAATTCCAACTTCAACAGATTTCGTGTCGCCATAAACAAAAAAAAACCGTAACTTGATGTATCTTGTTTAAGTAGAATCAATCTAAAGAATCCCTAAATCGATATTTGAAATCCAAAAAATTAAAAACAAACCTATACGATGTATCTTGTTTATCCACCATGGGGCTCTAACCAAGTCAATCTTCCAGAAATATAACCAACACTTCAGCAAAACGCATCAGTTGATCAGGACCTAACCCAGAAGTCTGTGAAAACCGCTGGCTCGAAGTGATTTTTTAATACGGTATAACACCGTAAATGGTTTTGTCAAAATGATACTCCGCACCTTCAGAAGTTGGTAGGAAGATAAAGAAGCTTCAAGAAATAACTATATATATATAATGCAGCGTCGAAAACAACGAAAGGCTTCTTCGAAAAACAACATGGCTTTTCGTAATCAAACAAAGAAGGCTCAGGTCTGCGTATATGGCGACGAAACCAAACACCAACCGTAGCTGCAACCAAAAATCGTTCCAGGTTGCCCCGCCAAAATACTGGTGTTGGTAAAGTTACGTTAATGGAAAATAAAAACGCAGACAACTATCATCATCGCCTTTATAAATGAGCGCTAAATAAGCAATAAATGGGCGAAACTCACATGGAATCTGCTGAACCAAAGCACACTAGCAAAACAAAGCCGTAAAGACCTTCGTGGCTGCGTTACTAAACGCCCCTCCAAGATAAGACCTTTTTAAACCTTTTGTTAATACAAATAAACCATAAAAACGTTTATTTATATTTTACGATCTTCTAATGTTTTGTCAATACCAAACCTAAAATCATTTTAACGAAATAAATAAAATACGTAAAAGGTTTGAGCCAATAGTTTACTAACACACTTATACTAAACATATTAAAACCATATCAAAACATGTTTATTAAATAAGTTATATAAAACCAAAGACATTATCATATAAACACTAAATAAGTAGTATTGCTTACATCTTATAGAAATGCATATGTATAACAACTAGTGTTTACATAATATGGAAATGTACATATATACTTTGTATATATTGTAGTGGGTAATGTAATGGGTAAAAACAAATTCCATGACCCATGACCCATGACCCATGATCCATTGACTAGGTACAATGAATTTTGTTAGGTAAAAACCAAAGTCCATAACCCATACCCATGGAGCATGATCCATGACCCATTGCATGACATCATGCATGAAGTCATGTTAGTTATTATCCATGATCCATGACCCAAAGTCCATGACCCATGACCCAAGATCCATAACCCAATGTCTAGGTACATTGCATCTTGTTGGGTATCTTTAATCCATTACCCATAAACATAACTATAACCCGGTTGAACCCAAATCCGGACTAAACTTACCCAGAGCCGGATCCTCGATTGCACTAGCGGATCCCCTGGGAGGGATCCGTGGGAACCGTGGGACAGTAGACAATTTTGTCTATAAATAGTGAGTAATTTCTCTCTTGCTCACCACCAGTTTTACACATACTCTCTCTTAGTATTGTAACATCTCTAACCTCAGATCTAAAGGATCATTCTATGTAGTTTTATGTTTGTGTGATTCTCTAGGTTCCTCTTAAGGTGAGATCACCTCTTGAAGACGTGCAAGCTCAAGGTCATGAGTTGCTAAGCTTCGTCATCATCAAGACCACTGAAGTGTTTCTTGTTGATAGTTCTTTTCTCCCTCCATAGAAGTGTTGTGTTGAAGGCATTAGTGAAAGGTACCGAAGGGTCGTGTTGAAGGCATTAGTGAAAGGTGCCGAAGGGTCGTGTCGAAGGCACTAGTGAAAGGTGCCAAGGGTGTACATTTGATATGGTGCATCGATGTACAAGATATTTAGTTTGGGTTATAAGGATATTGATATCCCTGTGATTTTGTAATAAGGAGTGTGTCTCCTTTGGGGTAGTCGTGTAGTGGTGTAGTGTTGGGTAGTAGTTCCTCCTTTGTAATGGAACTCGGTATCTAGCCTTGTACCGGATAAAGTGTAGGCGACGTTGTGATAGGTGTGGTTCTACCTCGTGGAAGAACTCGGTGTCTAGTCTAGTACCGGATAAAGAGTAGGCGACGTTGTGAAGGCTTCTCCTCCACCTAAAGGAGCTTGTGTTGTGTAGTGCTTACGAAATCTCGAGTGGGGAACTCGGGGAGTGGATTAGGGCAAGGAAGGTGTCCTTGTAGTCGAACCACTATAAAACTCATGTCGTGGCTTTGTGTTCCTTTACTCTTTATCTTTGCATTACTTATTTATTTGCTTATCTATCATCATCCAACATACATTAAATAAATTGACATAAGTCGATCTAAATAGTTTAAAACGAAGTTTTAATCGGTAAAACTATTCAACCCCCCCCCCCTCTAGTTTTCCACAGCTTTGAAATTATCAGACAGTAGTAAACCGTAAACGTGTAGCAAAACAAAGATGGAAACACCTCCATGGTTGCGTTCCTAAATGCCCCGCCAAGATAAGACCTTTTTAAAGCTTTGAAATATGATTTAGTAGTAAACCGAAAACGTGTAGCAAAACAAAGTCGGAAAGACCTCCATGGCTGCGTTACTAAACGGGCCGCCAAGATAAAGTCTTTCTCAAACTTTGAAGTGTGAGTAGTGTTAAGGTAACAGGCATAGCAGGCCAAAAAGTAGTTTTCGTAGCCCAAGGGTGAAACGACATTGTGTGCTTCGTTTTTGACGTTGTATTATATATATAACGAGGTAGGCGAGGGCCCGCCGCGTTGCGGCGGGGCGTTGTTTCATGCCGTCAATCATTGCGCGGTATTTATTTAAAGTAGATAGTGGGCCGATGTTTGTGCTTCTGTATCTTGCAAGGTATGAACTGTAGTGTCGTGAAGGGTTGTTGTTGGACATTGACTTATTTGGCATGTTGAAGATAAAATCACAAAACAAAGTAACGGAATAGTTAGTAAACGCTTTATAAACAATGAATCGATTCATATACTTAGAAATTTGTTGCGGTAACAAAATAGTTGCTTTTGTATCTTGAAAAAATAATTTTTTTTGGAATTACATATTAGTAGAAAATAGACATACACCCAATGGCTTAACTTTGTTTTACTGCAAAAGAGGAAGTTGCATAACTGAATTTGCTCTAAAAACCAATCATTACATTTTCAAATCAAGTCCATACTTACTTTACTATGGCATTCGAACTTTGCATAAGAGGGAGGATCAGATTTTTGGATAATCATGAAAACATTTAACACGATTTCAGCCAACCATACATCCATTTCATTGAAATGAATAAAGAAAATCATCGACATTTATAGAAAGTTCTTATCCATTCCGATTTCAAAAGTTCCCTCGTCACCGCTGGCATTGTTGTTAGCAACACCCATTTTTACCTGTAAAAGAGAACAAAAAAAAAACGTTAATACAAATTTTCTTACAAAAAGGTTATAAATTTTGTAACATGATACAAAATCTAATAAAACAAAGTATGTAAGCTCCTGGAAAATTTCATTTGTAATTATCAACTTAAACGTGAATAAAGCACGGCTTTGATCATCATGAAATTTTACACTCATCATTATTGCATATCATTTGACATATGCATGATCAACGCGACTCAAAAGCTCAAATTATACCGTTGTGACCCGAACGAAATTCCCCTCGATCCCAATATTATTAAATATTTAAATTATATATATAAAAATTATATAAAAATATAAAATTAATAAAAATAAATTTATTTTATTTTCAGACTGACTGGGCCTAAAGCCCAACTCCTACCCATTTTACATTAGGCCTCAACCTGAGCCCACTACCCGTAGTATTTCTCTTTGGGCCTTTGTTTGTGTCCGATTCAACCACAAATCCCACCCCATTTGTTCCATGGGCCTCGTCTTCTGCCAGCCCAACGCCAAACCAAGCCCACATCAAATGTTGTAATAATTTTTCTGCCTTGTGTCCGGTCGTAGCGAGGCAAAACAAAAACAAACCATGTAACATGAAACAAAACACAAACTAAAAACATCCCCCCTACTTAGTCCTTGTGTGTTTGTGTGTGTGTGTGTTAAAGGAGGGGACAAACCACCCTCTTAGCCACCCTAAATGAGTATTATAATAATCCTAATACCCTTGACCTACACTTGACCTTATGGACCCTTGGTTAATATGTTTATCATGCTTACTATGATTCGACAACACCAATACCACGCCCCATCTTCTAGCTGCCATGGTTGCATGCCAAGAACAAACAAGGAACATATAATATTTTAGTCCCAAAGCCATGCCCATTCTCCCTTTTATAAACCCTCTAAACACTTGGAAGAAATTCACACAAGATCTCTTACCAAATTTACTCTCAAAACACTCACATATTCACATAAATCGTCCACAGTGGTACCAAAGGGAAAGAAAAGAAAAACGTAGCAAGACAAGGGAAATAGAAAAGCTTGGTTGATCGACTTGGGTTATAAGGAGAAGAAGGGGTTCTCGTGGTTTCTCGTAGTAGTCTTATTCATCCTTCTCACGTTTCATCACCACTCATATCGAGTGTTGTAAGTCTCTTTTTAACTCACTTCATTTCGTTTCTCATTTCTACTTAATATCGCACGTATGATATGTTAAAGTGCACCTTTGATCGACTACGCATAAAATGTTCACTAGGATTAATGAGACACTAGCATCATGATAAAACAAGTTATACACCTCATGACCATTAAACTCACGTCCTATAACACTTTATACGCTTTACTTCAAATATCTAAACTCGTTACCATTTCGTTTTAACTTATGTCGCGTATGACTTGGCAAATGAAACCTTTCATAAACGATTAACCTTATATTTACAACACTCATATCGAGCCTAGGAAACCTTTAACCCCCCCCCCCCCCCATTGCCTCATTTTCTTTAAAACCAAACGCAAACCCGATTGGGCCTTAAGGCCCAACGCGTCTAAACTACGGCCCATTGCCTTTACCCGACCCAATGCGAAGAGAAAATAAGACATAAGCTATAAATAAGCTAAGAATAAGCTTTGGTAAAAATGAAATGGTCGTGTGATTTGAAATATGTATTTTGGACTTCATTTGCAAAATGTGTGACTTTAGGGTCGAAAATGTAAAGTTTTTAAAGCTAAAGAGGTTGTTTTGTAAGTAAATTATTGCATGGGAAAAGTCTAGGGGGTGTTGTGTACATATTCGAAAGTTGGAGGTTACATTTATACGTATTATAGTGTGCATGAGAAGTCTAGGGACTGATTTTGTAATTATGGCAAACTAGTTTTAAAAAGTGAAATAAAAGTTTGTGTCGAAAATGAAAACATGGAAACTTGAGGGACCAAAAGTGAAAAATCAACTTTTGAAACATTTTGTCAAAAAAAAGACTTATCTAGGGACTAAAACTGTCATTTCTGGAAATTTGGAGTATAAAGTATTTTCGAGGTTGAAAATGTCATTTTCCCAAAGTTGAGGGACTAAACTTGTACATTTTGAAACTTAAGGGTAAAAAGTGTAAATTCGGGAAAAAGTTTAGAAGACTTATAAACTTATCATGACTCTGTAAAAATGAATATTTTGACATCCTAAAGTGTATAATGAGTATTTTTACTTCGATAATTCACTTAACTTATATATAATTAAAAAAGTATAATTATATAAAAACCGGAATTCGGTAATAATGCTCTTTGATTATAAAAGAACTAAAACACTCGATAACATCCACAACGGGGAACATTACACTTATGCGTAAGTGAAGACCTTTGATAGATATCAAACTAAGTATGTAGCACGTAAATTGAACTTAAAACATTAAGCACACAATGCTCTATTGAATTGGATAATTCAATGATCTATTGAATAAGTATATTCAATGCTCTATTATTTTGGTCGCGAACCAAAGGTTTATCATATTCTGAGACTTAACATCTCATTCTTAGGTTTCGGTTTGGAGCCTCCGCTACATCGTGCTTGATCATATTGTGCTTGTTTATTTTTATTAAGGTGAGTTCATAGCCTCGTTTTTACTTTTATTTGCAAACCCCGCGAGGGAGATACATGCTCTAAACTATAACACAAGGTTTTTCATAAATGTTCGCTACTTGATTATTGGAATTGCCTAAGTATTTAGCCACAAGTCCCCTGTATCATGAACCATTAGTCACCGCGAGTGAACGCATATATCGTGAATAGTACTATGGGGAGTAACGACCCCATCTTGGTTATAGGAAATAACCGGGGCGCACCATATTTGAATTGCATTAGGTAATTCGGTTGCATGAGCTTAGCGCATGATAATCTGTGATTTTCTTTATGATATATTGTTAGTTTACAATTATCATGTTCAATTTCTTGTGTTCAACTTTAATTTAAACCTATGGATTTCACTCAACATTTTTGTTGACCTTTTTAAGCGTGTCATCTCAGGTAATCAATGAAGATTATGTTCAAGGCACAGAGTGGGCATATCAAGACCTTTTCCTGTGGTGTAAAACATAAAGTTATCATTTCCTTCAAACTCATACTATTTTGGGGAAACATTTGAAACAATTTGAAATATTTTGTAACAACAATGAGTTTTCGACGAATAATAACTATTTTTCTTAAAACGTCTCTTTCGAGTCGTTTTCTATGATTATGACTGTAATCTCCATCCAAGTAACACCTCGATTAGTCTTCGCTGTCATTATGATCGGGGGGGGTGGGGTTACAAATATATATTTATCGATCCAGTGATGGTGGTTCTCTTAACTACCTACACTGTACTTGCAAGTACTTATATAGTCAGAATATTCCAAACACTCATCACCCTTTGTTTATTCAGCACATATCACTCGTTTCTCATTAGACGTGGCACATTTTGCAACTCCAATTTGACCAACCCACGTCTACTGTTCATGTTTGTTGAATAAGCTGGGTTAAAAGGTTTTCATTTATCTCGTTTAAAAATAATAATAAAAAAATAAGTTTTTCTGATCATGTTCCATGTTTCTAGCACAATAGAAACTGCAATTGCTTGTCAAAACATTCCACTGTGAGCTAACAAACTGGAATAAAAAATTAGTGGGCATGACATTTAAATAACCCGGAGACAATGTCATTATTAGACTAAATAGAATGGGGTTGCAAAGAGATATAGTACCTCTCCATAGCCATTATGCTGGCAATTGCATACCAAGATTATTTTAGTTTAAACCGAACAAAAAAAATTGGATTTAGGATCCAACTGATGCATAACCTTTTAGAACAAATCAAAACGGTTTGAATTCAGTTGACCCAGAAGCACTCATTAGCCTGTTAGAGATGAAACATAACTTAAATCCACTCATTTACCTAAAACTAAAATTATCCAATTGCCACCTCTGCTTGCTTCACAAAAACATAGCACAGTTTAAGAATACCTCCCATCATGGAGGTTAAGACTTACGATGTTCTTAAACGCAGTTATCACTAAGAACCTATCAAATTCATACAGACAGTACACATACTTGTAGCCACCTAGAACCTACGATACAAACATCTACAGAAGTCTAACGACATCATTAAGCATATTACCTAAAACACAAAAAGATCATATCAATATCCAACTTTAAACAACGAACACCATAAACTTTTTATAAAAAAAATAGAAACAAAGAATAATTATAACTAAAGATTAAAAACTCTTTATAAAGATATGATAAAACTTAGAACAAACCGGCAGGTAAACAAACACGGGATCGAATACCATGAAGACGAATCTGCAACCTTCGTCGGAAAGTGTAAAGACACAACAAAAGCGATACGTGGTTTTGGGAGGACCGGGTGTCGATTCGTTTGCTGTGTTAGTTTGGTGGGTTTGACGACATAGAGAAGATGGCATTTGATGAGTAAGACGTCTGTATTCGATAAGAAAGAAAAAGAGGCGGTGACGTATATCCGGTAAATTCCAGAAATGTATCTTACTTGAGTTGGGCTTACTTATTATGGAATTTGGGTTAAGATACTGGCCCAAGGGTAAAACGACATTGTTTGTTTGTATCCTCAAATTATATACTACGTATATAGTAATAATTATTGTTTGGGGATCTATTGCAAAGTGGGTAAAATTAAAAAGTGTAGAAAGCCATTCATAGTGTGACACGTGTCCCCCACTCTAAATTATACAGTACGTAAAATCCGCCCAGGGGTAATATGGTATTTTGACCCATTTTTTCTTTTCCACCTCAAATTTCAAACGCACATATCTTAAGCACAAACTTTTAGAAAAACCGATTTCACCATAATTTTAAAATTTGATTCTCTTTATTTGGTATAAATCTTTTAATTATTTCTAAACTTTTTTTTTGACATATTTATTGGGTCATGATTTAATTGATGTTTTTGCTATTTTCGATCATATTTTTTACCTTAAAAATTGCCGAATCATAAAATACTTAAAACACAATAGTTTTAGATTTTGATTCACTCTTACTCAGAATTTGAATCACTCAAATCCGATATGATATGAGTGAGTTATCGCACGTTAAAGATGACGTTTTAGTCATATTTGTTGCACACAATGTGTTTGATGAAATGTCTAGCTTAGATTTTTAGTGTTAAAATTGAGCTAAATAAACTAATTTTTGTCCCACAATGCATCATTAATCATTTTATTAATGTAAAACTCAAAAAGTGATGTTTTTTAATAGTTAAAGTTTTTAACTATTAAAACTGACGAACCAAACTGATGAACTGATGAACTAAACCAAACCAAACTGGTGAACTGATGAACCAAACCAAAACTGATGAACCAAATCAAACATAGTTCATCGGTTTATTTTGGTTCATCAATCATAGTTTCAGCTTAACATGTTGGTTTTGTTTGTGTTTGTTCATTAGTTTATTTTGGTTCATCAATCATATTTCAGTTTTGGTTAGTCATCAGTTTTTGGTGGTTCATCAATCATAGTTTCAGTTTGGTTGGTTCATCAGTTTGGGTGGTTCATCAATCATAGTTTCAGTTTTGGTTTGGTTTGGTTTATCAGCTTTGGTTGGTCATCAGTTTTTATTTGGTTCATCGTTTGGTTAGGGTACATCAGTTGGTTTTATGTTTTTTTTTAAACCGTTTGGTTTGGTTCCCTTTTGGTTTGGTCTATCAGTCAGTTTTAATAGTTAAAAACATTAACTATTAAAACATCTCTTTTGA
>OU343225.1:80466876-80621231 GCA_910596185.1 Chrysanthemum makinoi | reverse complement strand
TTTTTGAGAGATAGGGGGCACATGTAATATTTTTAGAGTTTTGAAGGAAGATGTGATTTGAACAAACCCTACTTTATATAGAGTGATGATAAGTATCATTATAACACACTTTTCCATTTTTAATGCAAATTTATGTTAATCATAAGCTTCATAAACATTAGTTTGAACTTTAGAACAAATTTTGTAATTGTAAACGAGCTTTCGAGCTCAAGCATTGTTAATAAACGAGCCAATCAAGCTTGATCTTTTATAAAAGCATTTTAAGCATGAAAACAAGTTTATTGTAGAATTATATAAAAAAAAGTTAAAAATTTTAAACGAGTTTCGAGCTCGAGCTCGAACAACAAAAAATATTCGAGTTCAAGCTCGAATTACATTATAAAAGTTTATCCAAGATTGAGCCGAATAGCTATTAATCGAGCTTAGCTTGTTTAGGCTGAAACTCGACTCGACTAGGATCGTTAACACCCCTGAGTCACCTAAAGAAATAATGCATAAACCATTTAAACACCATTTTATATTATTAACTAGATTATTATTGTAACATGAACTGTATGATCATATTTAACGACTCACTAGTTATAAAAACAAATTTTGTTTTTGGATGAAAAAGTGTTGTGGCTGAAACCAACTCATACCAAAAAAAGATACCCATTTTGACGGTCTAGTAATGAATATATTAAGGTAAAGAGAAAAAACAAAGGATACCTCACGGACGATATTTTTGCCATTAGATATCGGTTTCATACTTGTCAAGATCTCTAAAAGTACAACTCCAAGTCTACAAACGTCACTCTTGTCTGTCATCTTATGGGTCAATAAGTATTCGGGATCAAGGTAACCTTGCAAGATACGAAATTATTTTAATGAATGACTTTGAGAAAAAGTAAACAAGTAAGCAATATTTTTTATATATCAAACATTTGACTCTTTATATAAAGCCCGTCTTGACTCCCTACCAGAATTTAACCATTTTGACCCATTACCCAACCCACCCATTTTGCCACCTCTTCTAGCTAGCTTCTATCCTGAGTCAAGGAAAGCAACAGGGTCGGTCCATACACCAAGGTTCCTCAGCTAGAAAGCAAGATGGAAAAATACTTGCAGGTGTTCCTCTAACAACGGTGGAAACATAGTTAAGACCGACTCCATAGTCGTCCAAAATTGACAAAAGCCTTGAAAGTCCAAAATCAAATACTTTGGCAGTGAGTTTGGAGTCGATGCGAATGTTTGTTGTTTTGATATGACAGTGGAATATGGTTTGTTGGCTTGGGTGTAAAGATATAGAATGCCTTTGGCTGAATCCAATGCTACAAGTAACCTTATACGGAAGCTCCAAGACTTAAACTTTTTTTTTCCATGTGGTTTTGGAATCTAATTTTGGATTACATACTATATGAAATTAAAGGAAGATATGGTAAGGGAAAGACCATGTTATGAACATTTAAAAGAGCAACTTCACATCTTATTCGAGGCTGATTTACCACCAAGTGTTGTGGATTTATTTATAGGTTACTATCTTCACTCTTTACTAGTTGCAGCATTTGACTGTTAAAAAAGTCAAACTTGTGACAAATCTCACAAATGTTTTTATATGGTTCTTTTGACACCTTTATTTTCTAGTTATCGTACTACTTGAGTTGTTTGCTCGCATTAAAACTAAAAGCACAGACGCTAGTATAAACATATGGATCAATTTCTGTACTTTGACTTTTAAAATTCAAATGGTCTTCTTATACCTCAAAAAGTCAAATGCTTACCAATAAACGTACTACGAACCTCTTCACTATAAAGTTATCTTGTTTCACATTTTTCTTATCCATGTCCTAGTTATTAATCTTTTATTTGCAGGATGAGTCCGAAGATTATATCAAAAGACATAAACTACGAGAGCTAGCTATGCTAAATTCAAATTTCAGAAGTGGTAGTGTGTCACCATTCAACACAAGTGTATGAAACGTCCAAAAACTGGGGGATTTAAACCAAAGTTGCCCTATACCTATAACGCATAAAATCTCTTTAATAAACAAACATGATTATTACTGAAGTCACAGAAAATTTGTACTCATATTTGACACACTGGTTACTTTATACGAGTATGAATTAATAAATTTGGACTAAAAGTGTTTGGGGTCAACCCGACATGTGCTAAAAATACTCTTTTTGAACCGAACCTATTTTGACCGCATTCGACCCGTCCATTTTGTTTCTTTAATTCAAAGAAACATACTTATCTTTTGGTCATAAGCTACACTTGCTATTATAGAAATCTTATGGTTTACGCTATATTGTCAAACCAAGTATTTAATGACTTTGACGGTCGGGCGACATAGAAGCCGAGACCCATGGCATCTGCAGTCTTACTTGTGAGTACTTTTCCATAAGAGGTGTTTTATTTATACAACATTAAAACTTAATGTGCACTTATAAAAATGACAGTACATTTGTGATAAATCGTGCGTTATGGTAGAGGTTAAGTAGGACCCCTGGAATGGCAATGGATCGGCAAGGAGCTCCAGCTAGTCGTAGTTCATACACAGTGAAGTGAATCGTGCGGTTAGATATTCCTGTTGTTTCCCTAATGTAAGCTTTCAAGAAAATGCAATGATATACAACTTTTTTGAAGGATTTATTTTACAAAAAATAACAATATACCTTTTCACTTGTCACGTTTTAGTCATTATACTCTTTTTTAGTACGTCTAATTCATTGATGACATAATCTTTTTGGATTTTAGTTTATCTTTGTTGACCGGCTTCTCGGACCTATAGGCAATTCACTAAAACATATAGAAGCTACAACGGGTTGCCGTGTTTATAGACGCGGAAAAATGAAACGCCCATACTAAGATTTTTTTTGGGAGCATACGGATTTATGCTAAAGTAGTATACGGCTGTATGGTTTTCCTCTGATAGCATACGGCTGTATGCAAAAATTGCATACGGCCGTATGGTCCTTTTTACAGAAACTACCTAAAATGCATTTTTTTTAGCATACGGCTGTATGGACTTACACCATACGGCCGTATGGTCCATCTGCACATTTCTGCACTAGTTTTCTGACATCACCACTTTATAAACCAATTTTTTCTTAGCCAAAACTCAAAGCACATATCATTACTAAACTAAAACTGTGCATACATTATACAACATGACTACACCCGGATATATGTGTCAAACGGGTCAAAAATGGGTAAGAATGGCACTATGCCAAACACCCTTTTAATTTGTAAAACATGACATAACTGGTTATAAACTTCCTTAATTCTGCGTTTATATAAAACATGATATTAAAACATTTGTCCTAGGCGTTTCGTGGTCTTAGAGAGGGTTTAGGATAAGCTCAATTACCCATGAGCTCCACCGATAGCTAAACCGCGACCTTATGGCTTAAACTTGATCTCACCTATAAGAAATACATAAATGAAGAAACGTAAGCATAAAGGTTAGTGAGATAACATATATAATACTGAAATAAACATGTCAATGCTAATAGATGTTGCTTCATAAGAACTTCCCCCGCGTAGCTATCTTGGTGCTTATAACACTGCTAATTCCCCACGGGAATATACTCTTGCATCGTAACATGTACTTGGGGGCTAGATACTTCATCATAATGCTAGAAAGCATCATGCTTGCCTTGAATATAGTAGTTGTCCACTTAGGACAATATAGCAATATATACTCTAGTTGTCCACTTAGGACGTCAAGTCCCGCTTTTGAGACTTTTCATATTTAGTTGTGCTTTTTATAGCTGACGAGCCATATAAACATACTAATCATCCACTTAGGATGTCTGAGTTCCATTTTTGGAACCTTTGCTATTCTGAGGCTCGATTCTCCACTAAGGAGATCTAAGTTCCAACTTTGTCTGGAACAACTGTATGTGATCACATGATAGCACATGTCATCCATTTAGGACGTCTAATCCCATCTTGGGTCATAATGCATATAATTATGCAAGTCACCCACTAAGAATATCTAGTTCCAACTTTTTCTGGAACACATGTATGACTCTTATAGTCATGTCGTCTATATAGGACGCTAAACAAGTGAAAATAGACAATATTGGCTAAAATCACTTTACTATGACCACATGGGTCATTATGGGCTGTTTTGACCCGTTCACTTTATTTCACAAATACAATTATACCGTTCAATTCATTAAACTCATAATAAGAAATATAAATTCATAACACGAATATAACACATAAACATACAATAGAACTTAGATATAAGTATCGCGAAATATGCGACACTTCTAACGAGCTACTAAAGACCCATTAAAATGAGCAATGATACATCATTTATGCTAAAAACTTGTTACTAAGACCACACGGGTCGTTACGGGCTTTTTTGACCAGTGTAAATTATTTCTTATATAATCTCATATCGCGAGATCCATTTCTACTTATGATATATACTTCAACATAATTATGTGCTCACTTATCATAAACTCGTAGCACAAGTGTAATACATAAGCATATAACAAAACACGAACGTAAGTACCATAACACATTTGGTATATCTAACGGGCTCTTTTAGTCCCGTTTCTAATCTTATATACGTTACTCACCTTGATATGGCTTGTAATCTATCGCGAGCTCTCATAAACGTCCCCTACTAACCTTTACAACCTTGGAACACGTAAATAACATGGAGCTTACTTAAATAAGGCTTAATTTATCATAAACAAGCTTTAGAAGTATACTAGGCCATGAAGGGGGTGTTTGGTTCGTGGCTTATATAACAACATAAGCATATTTCCTGAAAATTTCCACCACAAAATCGTGTTATAGCACCTTAACAAGGTACCCATCACTTTTTTAAACAATTATACATGATTACTAGCAATCTTGGTGATTTCTCAAAAATCAAAACTTAACATAATCATGTAAAATTCTATGAAACCCCATATATGGCATCAAGATATAATCTTTAAGCATTACCCACTAATGGGTAGCTCTAAAACACGAATTAAAGAACAAGGTTATGATTTTACCTCGAATTTGATTCATGGAAACCCTAGAATATGCGTTTTTGAACTTATATGAGGTGATATCTGCTTAAACTTTGCTTACTTTTAAAGTAGAATCAAAACCCTTACTTGTTCTTGTGTTTTGCGTGTCCAACGTGAAGCAGAGAAGAGAGGGAAAGCGATGAGTAAAATGAAGTATCCCGATACTTCTATAGGATTTAGATAAGTTATAATATAATTTTCATCATTTAGCAAAACTAGTCCCTGATAGTAAAGCTATTACATAGATGGTCCTTGTTGATGTAAAACTTATTTCATGAGAGGTCCTTATGACTAACGAAAGATTATTATTATAATATCGGTTGACTAGGAAGCCTTAAAATATTATGATAAATCATTATTTTGAAATTTGGGGTGTTACAACTCTCCCCCACTTATTCGGTTTGTGCCTTCACAAACATTTCCTGAAAATTATTGGGGTGTATTTGCTAAGCTTTCCTTCGGCTCTTACTTATCCTCTGACCTCTTTTCTATTCTTTCATCTAAATTTGAGAAGGAGGACCTCTTATATCCTAGATATCTGGACCTTAACATCAAGAATATTTACTAACTTTATAAAACAATCGGGTTATTCTATAACCACGATATCTGCTTAGAGGTACATATTTTGTTTTACCTACTAAGCATGATCTTAACTCGAATACATGGTAGGTATAAGAATACTATTGAGTTCTTTGAATAATTCAAGTTTCTATTTGCTACATCGACTGATTCCTTTCTAAGGGAATACTTTTAACACACTTGAATTAACAACTGGAAATTCTACTGCTCATGTTCCCTTTTCCTCATAAGATGTCAGCCTATCTTAGACTTTCTTTTGGAATCTCTGTTTGAATTCGGGAGTGTATCTGCTGCCTCCACTAGGGACTATAGAGCTGCCTCCACTAGGGACTATAGAGACAGATACTCTATGATTGGCAACAATTTCACAAGGATATAAATTTGTGAAATTTTCTAGAATGCTGAGTTGGAACACTGGAACTATGCTCTAGTAACAAACGTCGCCATCTAACAGTTGTATTGTTTCGTATGACATGGGTCATAACCTGATCATGATCAATTTCAAGCATACTTATTGCCACACAGGTTGATTTAAATATCTTGAGTTCATTCTCTCTATAGAGGTGACCATTTACACATATTTCTTACTCTAATTAAGTGCGCATAGCACATATCTGACTGAATTCAGAGAAAACGTTGAACTGAAATATATAGCTGTTCCTATGCTGGTTTCTAGCGATAATAAGCTAAGCAATACCGCTATACTCGGAATTGATCAATCCAACACTAGATACTAGGTATCTTAGAAACCAGACCTTAATTCTTGCAGTTAGACTAATAATAAAACTATGTGTGGAACTTACTATTCGATCTGCACACATATAACATGATACTATATAAGTATCTAAAACACGCAACTGTGTGACTGTATAATTTATTGAGTACATAAGTATATACTGAGTGTGTAAAGCACATATTGATTGAGTAATTATAATACTATACTCATTGAGTGTATGAGCACTATACTGACTCGTGCCTTATTAAATGCATAGAGCATTATCTGCCCAACTGGGACTGACTAATGTGTATGAACACATCGTACTCCTGACTGAGTGTATAAACAACTTTGTACGCCTTACTGAGTGTATAAAACACTTCGTACGCCTTATTGAGTGCATAAGGCATTTATCCCCATACAGGACTGATTAATACTAAGTCTGGAATTGTTCACACATGATATTCTTATATACATTTAAGCTGAACTAATTACTGGGGCTCAACTACATCATGATACTAAGTCGAGTTTAAAACTGAAGTTGCTGAGCTGTTACTGAATACTAAGTTTATATGACAACGAGGTTAAACTATGTCATAATATAAACTAGAGCTAAGTTATATCATAATGAAAAGATTGAACTGTGGCGTATACTGAGACTGAGCTAAATACTGGAGATTCTCATGATTTGATTTATGTGGGAGTTTTGGGTCACTCCTAATACATAATGGCACATGTCTGAGAAATTGAACTTCTCGTGACTAGAATTTACATTTTGAGAGCTTAGCATGAAACTTTTCTTGTCTTTACATATTGAATACTTGGCACAAATGAGTTCATGATTACTGACTAACTTAGAATAAATCAGGATATCATCAATGAATATAATAGCTGACTTATCTAACATGGATGGCAAACCCGATTTATCAAGTCTATAAAAGCTATTGGGGAATTCGTTAAGCCAAATGACATAACAATGAATTCATACTGTCCATGATTGGTTTAAAAGACTGTGTTTGGGGTATCCCTTTCCGAATCTATAACTAGGGGTATCCTGATCTTATATCTTTAGATATCTAAAGAGGAACTCACACCCTGTAGGTGATTAATTAAACCATCAATCCTGGAACCTGTGGGTTATGGGTTCTGGAAAATAACATAATAGATTCTAGGTAGCCAATATACCTTATAATACTATGATCTTTATTCTTAACAAAAGAACTGGAGCTCCCAAAGGGGAACTATTTGGGCAAATAAAGCCTTTGTCTAGCGGTTCTTGTAACTGCCTCATTAATTCTTGCATTTCTGACAAAGCAAGTGAGTAGCGAGTTCTAACAGGGGTACTCCCGAGATACAATCGATACAAAATTCTATTTCTCTCTTAGGTAACATACTCGGAAATTCTTCCGGAATACTTATATCAGGAAGAAGTTTTTTTTTGGACAATTGAAATGCTGTCGAGATCCGGAGTAACTCTCTGAGAATCAATGACATGAACAAAATAGACTTAACAGTCATAAATCAGGTATTTCTTAGCTTTAGTATTCATATATATACTCGGGGGGATTTCTTATACTAGACGTAAATGAACGTTTCTCCCCCACTTAGGGTTTATCCCAGATTAACTCATTCTGACATGAACGATAGCTTATTCTTATTGAATTATTACGTACAAATATGATACGCTTACACAGCGCGTTCGGGGTCAAAGGAACTTCCTTTTCGTCGAGCAAGTTTTTTAACACCCTAGGCAGTGAACCTAATCGTTGTAGTGTAGTATTAGGGTAAGCCACGGGTATTGATATCGTTCTCTAGGGGAATAGGAATGCTAGTGAGAAGTTACTACGCTAAAGTTGGGGTTGAGGAAGATTATTTTTAATCTTTTTTATATGTTTTAGGAAATGGAAAGGTACGAATCGCGGGGTTTGGATTTGGGGGTTGGTATTTCTACCGATTACTCTACTTATCTAATTATCTAATTAACTGCTAGGGTAGTCTATGTCTATTGTTGTGTGCTCGTATGATGATTAAGAATGTATTTACTTAGGTTTTATTACTCCCTAGTTATCTCCTATTGATGGTTGAATTGTCACATCCTTATTCTTAACGTGTTGTGTTTCTAAGGTTGTAGGGTATGCGTTTATCCCTAACTTTTGAAGCTACCAAAGGTTAATGACTACAAAATCTCTAGGATTTATAAACTTAACACTAAGGTATTCTTTGGATGTTTAGCCTAATATAACTCTAGGTGATTAGAAACTAAGGTTCAACAAAGATTAATCAAGCATTAATAGCACAACGGATGACCTATCGCAATACTAGGTCAATCACAATTAAGATAAGAGACAACCAATCAATATTCAATAACTAGGTTTCATATTACCTAAGCAAACACACAAATAAATTAGCCGGACATGGAGAACATGCAAGCATACACACAATCAATTGAAGACATAATTGAATTAATGAATTAAAACACTTATCTTGATGTAAGATAGGGTATGGAACCCTAAAATACTGTACAAGACAGCCTTGGTTCGGTTTAGGTTTTACTCCACAAAACTACACACTGAAAACTAAAAAATTCGGATTCTATATATAGTGTTACAAACTCACACGGCGTCACTCTTTAATTTGTGACGCCGCGGGTCGCCATCATTAGGGTTTAGTCTTGGCCACGTTAGCATTGTGACGGCGTCACCTTATGCCTGTGAGGCCGCCTCCTTCAGTCTCTGACGTCGTCTGGATCAAATCTAGGCCGTCTGAGCTGCGACGCCCTACTCTTTTAAAACCTGATGCCGTCACTTGTAAATAAGCAATTTGGCTTCTGAGTCATCACAAAACTTGTTCCGATGGTGTCACAAATAGAACCTGACGCCGTCCCCTTTCAATTCAGCAGCCTAAGTGTCTTGATTCTTGACTTTGGCCATTTTCTTCGTATATTCGCGCCTTTTCGTCCGAATAAGTGCCATTCCAGCAATTTACCTTCAAGAAACCTAAAAAGTGAAAAGGAACAAAATTAAGTAGTAACGGATACAAAAGTGATCAATTAAGGGCTTAAATGACCCCTCAAAAAGGTACCTTTTAAATCCTTATCAAAATAACAACGTCAATTTCTCTATAGACATAGGAAATTCGAATCAACTAAGAGCTTTTCATCATGAAATTCTAATTCACCCCTCTGAAATATAGGGTTATATATCAAATCTTATCATCTATTGCCTCTTTAAATCCAAGGAGGCCTATACTGACTCGTCGAATAATAACTTTCGTTGGGATGGCTAAGTTATAGGGGACCGAATCGTACAAGAATTAGTTGAAAACACACGAGCATGCATTATATTCACGGAGGAGGAACCTATCGTGATATCATGTGTCTCTATAAATTTCTTGACTATCACTAGAAAGCACGATCTGAAGGTCTTAGCATCGAGCTATGGAATACGAGCATATCCATTTTTAGTTGTTACAAAATACCCGGGAGATAATTCCCGAGATTCCTTGGTTAAATATATATAGTAACTGGATCCGGTCAGGGAAATCTTAACAAATCTGTAAACTGTTAAGAGGATCTGATACGTCGATAAAAACTTCCGAAGTACTTCTTAATTTCCATTAATGAAAGATTACTAAATATAGAGTCTCTCAGACTCATTATATAATTAATTACTAATTCTGAATCATTGCCTAACATAAAATGCATAAGTCTTATAATCTTATGCCACACCAACATACGAGTTCAATCCTAGTATGACACAATGCCGTAAGTACTGTTATGTGATGTGATTATTACCGCTGGCCGTGACGTCGTAATAATTTTATCAGATAACCAAGTCCCCACTGTCATCATATTATACCAAATTCATGAATGATACTATATATACATATCATGTCATGATAACATATATTGTACTATTAATAAACTATATGCATATATGAAACGGAACTTTACAGGTCGCCCAGAGCCTAGGTTTAAGTCTAAATACCCATCTATGGTGGATACTTAAATCCCTCAAACCACGGCTCTAATACCAACTTGAAACTCCCATACTAAGATTTTTTTTGGAGCATACGGCTGTATGGTTTTCCTCTGATAGCATACGGCTGTATGCAAAAATTGCATACGGCCGTATGGTCATTTTTACAAAAACTACCTAAAATGCATTTTTTTGAGCATACGACTGTATGGACTTATACCATCTGGCCGTATGGTCCATCTGCACATTTCTGCGCTAGTTTTCTGTACATCACCACTTTATAAACCAATTTTTTTTTAGCCAAAACTCAAAGCACATATCATTACTTGTTAGGAATTGGAAATTCCATAAGTAAAGTATCGGTCATCCTAAATATTATCTAGCATAAGTTAGCTCGTAGACATATCGTTAGTTACGTTATTTATCAGTTTATTAGTTAGTTATTAGTTTAGTTTAGCGTAGTGTAACACCATGGAGGAAGGACGGGTCTTTACCCACTGCATACCTGATCCACAAAATGCCATAGGAGGTCGTGTATTCTGTAATTATAAATACCCCTTCCATCCATGGAAGGGGTGGTGCTTTCAATCTAACCTTTCATATTTTTGTACATCAAGTCTCTACCAAGAAACACCCATCTCTCTACTTTCTCTCTCTAAATGGCTAACATGCATTTCCATCATCCAAGACCACCCGAATCATCAAACAAAATAATATTACGATCCTAAAAATGGTACCAGAGCCAGGTTATTGTGTTGTGTTGATCCGTTGTGGTTTTGAAACATGTGTAAAAACTGTTTTTGGTACTTTTGTTGGTCGGAAAATATGTTTTTGGGTTAACTGTTTTTGTCTTGCAACTTATGTTTTATTGGCCAAAACAAATTAATATTGTCATGTGGTTTATTTCTTGTTAACAACTGTTTTTGTGTCAAAATTTTCCAAACAGTTTGCTTTGGTTTCAACATTTTTACATGACTTTTGGTTACCAGTTTTATCCGTGAATTACTCTGTGGTCACTTGGTCAAATCTGAATATCAATATGGGTCAAAAGATGCATTGTTATAAAAATTTTCCGGGTTTACTATCCGTCAAGTTCGGTTCAAACGGTATAAAGCGCTTCTTTGTCATATTTTCTCGGTTTATATAAAGTCTGGCCGAAAAGTAGTCGGAAAACTCATCGAAAAAAGTCATATATTGTTAGCGACTCTGTCACAAAAATACCCGTATGCAATGTCTTTTAATATAGCTTAATTTTGTCCAGATTTTTGTGTAATTTCTGCTGTTGGACTATCAGAGTCAACTCAGCAGCCTAGCTGACTTAGTCAGTAGCGACTTAGTCAGAAAGGACTAGTCAGAAATAGCTTAATTTGTGTCAAAAAGGGAATTTGTGACAGAAATGATGAACAAGATGAATAACTAACAAGACCCAAGACCACAAAACCTTTGACAACAAATAACATACACCGAATACCAAACACCATAAACTCTCACTCCGTAAATCCCATCATCAGTACAAGAGGAAAATACCAACAACAAATCCAACACAATCATCATCCATTCAAAACTACCCTAACTCAACTCCATCTTGTTAGGAATTAGAAAATTCAGTCGTTAAAGAGTCGGTCACCTCAAGTATATGTATTCGATAGAAAGCTCGTAGTCGTGGTCAAGTTATGTTAGTAAGTAGTTGTTAAGTAACACCGGAGGACGGACGGTCTTTACCCATCTGTATGCCTGATCCACGCCCGTAGGTGGCGCTTATTTGTAAGACAATACCTCTACCTCCCAAGGTAGAGGGTTGGAGCTTCAATACCATTTCTATTTGTTTCACATAGTTCCCAACTCTCTTCCCTTTATCTCTCTAGAACTTTCTCTCTAAACATCTTGAACGCCACTTGTGATTATGGTTTAATGTGTTTGTGAAATCCTATATCCTACAATTGGTATCAAGAGCCATGGTTTGATCACTCATCTTTCATGCTCTTTGTTTTGGTGGATTTTAAGGTTTTGGGGTTTTGAAAGTTTAGAGAGTTTGAATCATTTAGACAAATTCTAGTGTTAAAGTTTGAATTTTGTGTGTACTTTTGTGTTTAGGATCATCATATGTGTTTAGGTTTTGAATTGGAAGGCTTAAATCATTGTGGTTTGTTGTTTTGATTGATAAAGTGGTTGTTTGTGAAAGTTGTACCGGCGAGTTGAGTCTCGAGTTTGTTCTTCAAAGCGAGTTGCTTTTTATTGAAGCTTAGTTGGTATATGCGACTTTGATATTTAGCGAGTTGACTTTATGCGAATTTGTTCTAAGCGAGTTGTTTCTTTGCCGTAATTTGAGTTCTAAAGCGACTTGATTATTAAGCGAGTTGTACTAGCGAGTTAGTTTAAGTTTACTTGGTGGTTAAGCGAGTTGTCTCTGCTTAAGACTTGGCTATTGCGAGTTGTCTCTATATGCTTAACTTGGCTATTGCTTGAGTTGGTTCTTGCGACTTTTGTTTTGCTTAAGCTGTCTGCTTATATTGATACCAAACAGTTGAGTGCTTAGCTACTTGTCTATTGAGACTTGTCACTTCTTCGTGCTACATTTTTACGGTTGTTCTTTGGTTTAGTAAAATCCCGTGAAAGAATCAATTTCCCGGTTTAATCAAGAAATAGTAAAATCCCGTAGAACTTGTAATCATGTCAAACATCGTACCTACTATCGTTTCTTCAGACAGGATGTTCAAGCAACCGGATCGGATACCGCCCACCTATGCTTGATGAACCGACATGACTCATGGGCTCAACAAATTCGATTGTACTGTCTTGGAAAGGAAAATGGGGTCAACATTCTCAAATCCATTGATGAAGGACCTTATCGGGTTGAGACTACAAGAGACATAATTGATACTGCCGCAGATGGAACAATAATCTATGGATTAGACAGACCAAAGACGTATGATGAGCTCAATGATAAGGAGAAAAAGAGATTCGATGTCGATATCGTGGCTTCTAACATTATACTTCGTGGTCTTCCAAAAGATATATACAAGCTTATCAATCACAACACCGAAGCCAAGGCAGTTTGGGATAATGTCAAGATGCTTCTCTCTCAGGTTCAATTAACCAAGGAAGACAGAGAATCACAATCGTATGATGAATTTGAGCACTTCAAGATGAAACCAGATGAGAGTGTCTATGAGTACTACGTGAGATTCCATAAGCTTGTGAATGATATGAGGAACATCAAAATGACTATGCCAAATATTCAGCTGAACTCAAAGTTTGTGAACAACATGAATCCCGAATGGCACAAATTTGTCACCTGTGTGAAGCTAACCAAAGGATTGAAGAATACAAACTATGAGCAACTCGTATGCCTTCTTCAGAATGACAGACATGCTATGTTTGAGAAAAGGATTCTTGAACAGTTCAAAACCAACCAAGGAGAACAAGCTCTTCAAATGATTCAACAGCCTTTTACACAAATGTTGGAATTACCACCAAAGCTTCTCAAGTTATACCCACGGGTAATGGTAATCACAAACTCATTCCCGATCCAATGTTCAAACAAGCCGATGCTGATGCACTCATGGGAAACTTCATTAATCAACTGGCTCTTATGGTTAAACAAAACATGACTCTCTCCACATTCCAACCCTTCACACTAACAATGAGATCGAATCATCCAACCTTCACAATCAACTGCTGTCGAGATGGAAAAGTTATCGTGCAACCAGTTCAAGGAAGGCAATATGAACAGGGAAGAGGTGGAGTAGGTGGAGGTTATATTGGAAATCGAATCAGGGAGGAATGGAAATCAAGGGCAAGCAAAGCCAATCAAATGCTACAACTGTGGTGGTGAGGGACACATTGCTAGGAACTCGCACATCTCCAAACGTCCACACGAATGCAATACTTCGAGACAAGATGTTGCTTGTGCAAGCACAGGATAATGGAGCAGCTTTGGATGAAGAGGAGTTGTTTTGTCGAGGGAAATGCCAAGACATATGATGCAGATGTGGATGAGCACCAATTCAGAGATAGGTCACAATCATCAAATGCCTTTCAAGTCGCCGACTGTGATGCATACGAATCTGACGTCGATGATGAACCTACTGCACAGACAATTTTCATGGCTAGCATTTCTCCAATGGTCTCCAAAGGTCTCTCACCACAACAAGTCTGGTCCATCCAAAGAATCAATCATCTCAGAGGTATTAAAACTATATGATGATGTTGATCAAAAAAATGCATAATGAAGTACAATCTCTTGAAACTTATGAATCAGATATTGATAATGTGGGTAATAGTAATATTGTCCCATATGATCAATATGTGAAACAAAGTGAAAGTGAGATTGTACCAAGTGATGTATCTTCTGCAATCAATAATGATATGTTTTTGATGAATACACTGATGTGCCCCTGATGATTCTTCGCTCTTAACTTAATGCCTATAAAGAACAAGTTGCTATTTATTAACAACAAGCTAAGTTTGAGTTAACTACCCGTGAGCGTGAAATGGATGACCAAATGAGTACAATTATTAGAAAAAGTAATTTTAGAGAAGAAGTATTAAAACAAGAGTTAAACTCCTTACAAGAAAAGCTTTCTAAAACTGCTGAGCAAAAACAAGAACTTCAAGAAAATGTTAAAATGCTTAAGCAAGAATTCAATGCTAAGGAATCAAAACTTTTGAATGATTTTTCCAATCTAAAAACTTTGAAAACAAGCTTGAAAATAAGTTGTACGCATAAGGAATACCATTCGATCTGCTCACATGATCACTAAGCATAGAGTATTAAGTGATAAGCATAGTATTCCCCTTGTTGAGGAACCCAACCTCAATATGGTAAAAAGCTAGAGAAGCCTGAAGGTAATCTATGATGGCAATGAAATCCTTAAGCCTAGACAGAAACCTATAGTTACTGAGAAGGAAGATAGAAAGAAGATGTCACTAGAAAGAAAATGATAAAAAGCTTAAGAGCCCTAAATGTATAGAAAAGAAAATAACTATAAAACCCCAATTACACTAAGGAAAATTGGATTCCTTGAACAAGTTTAAGCCTCAAACATTGACCCTGAACAAGTGTTTGAAAAAGGATATGGATAAGAAAAAGTGAAGAATTTGTTGAAACAATCCCCTTGTAGGAAAATGCTTCCTGCCACTGTTATCCTCCTAATACACCAATGCATTTAGTTCCTAGAACTATTGCCACTAAGAGCAAGACCTTAATCAGCCAATATGTTATTTTTCAATTATTTGTTGATTTTGAGAAAACTTGTAAGAAAAGGATCACACCACTGGGATAACTGAAGGGGAAAGGGGTTTTGAGCAAACTAAAGAATGCTATTTAACCGAGGTCATGCCTTTCTTTAAACAATTAAAAGGTCAATTTGAGAGTCTTAAAAGGGATGGATTCATATATTAAAGAAATGGAAAAGGAATTTGATGCAATGATAGTTGAGGTTAGTGACTATGAGCGAGAATTAAAATATAATGAGATTGAGAGGAAGAACTTGCATACCTTGAATGAGAATCTTATTTCTGAATGTATTGCTCAAGATGTGTTTTATAACGCTACTAATTGTTCCATTAATGCTTCTCAATTTCATGAATTATCTTGCTGTTGAAAGTCTCCCATGATCGTGTCATTGAGCTTGAAAAAACTAATTCTAAACTGCATGAGAAAATTGAACAGGATGATCATGATAATTTGGTAAAACATATTTCTAAACTAGAAGTTGAACATTTTGATTTGCAATTAAAATATCAACATCTAAAAGAAAATGTTAAAACCTCAAATATCAAGACATCCTTGATGTCCTCGAGTTTGATGCAGCTTTTGAAATAAACAAACGCGGATGAACAGATTCAACCTCATTGTAACACGATCAAAAAGTTGAAAGCCCAAATCTCTCAATTAAAGGGTGAAAGAACAATGTGACTGGCTCCCAAATGCCTCCTCCTTTAGATTCTCAGTATTCTCAAACTTTTCATCTTCAAAACTTAGTTAATGTTTTAAAAAAGGAAAACGAGAGTTTTCTAGAAGAAAATGAAAAAGTTAAACGACACTTTAAAGAGTTATATGATTCAATGAAAGTCACTTATGACCAAAAAAACGAAAAAATAACGTCTTTACAAAAGGAAATTGAGAATCAAGAGTCAGGAAAGGGAAAATGCCACTTGTTTTAATGAGAATGTTGCATCAAAGTCATCCTCAGACCAAATATACTATGATTGTTAAATACATTCCTCCTCATCTTAGGAATAATGAACTTGTGTTTCATAACTATTGTGCTCACCTTAAGGATAGTCTAGAATGTCTTCGTGAGATTGTAGAAGAGGATTTCATAAATAAGCCTCTTGATAGAGAACTTAGGTTTGCTTGCATTCAGGCCAAACGATCTCAAGAGCTGCTAGAATGTTTAATTGCAACATGTCCTAAATCCTTAGGTGCGAAAGGTAAAGCTGTAATGCCTTGTTCTATGCCTAGTGCCAAGCATACAAACCATTCTATGCCCAACATTAAGAAAGTGAACTTCAATGTGCCTTCAAGTAGTCTGATCCCCTGCACATCTAGTTCAGAATGCAAAAAGTAGATCAACCAACTAATGTTCCCATTCCCCTACAGAGTAATCAGGACATAAAGCAAGCGGTCAAAGCCTCCGCAATACCAAGAAAGATAGGACCTTGCAAGCTAAGAATGTGCATTGGAAGAGAGTAGAAGACCACCTAGAAATTAAGTTTGAGTTGAATAAACGAATCGTGTTGATTCTAGTATTAGCCATAGGCGCATTGTAATTAATTCAATTCTCTACTATCGCAAACCATGTAATGATGACGCTTGTTTTTCTGTTACTAATCATGAATGTGGTGTGAATGTTTTGTCTAATGTGTCAAATGCCCGTTAAAATTGTTAATGTCAAAAATCAAGCTAAGAAGGCTAAAAGGCAAAGGCTAAAGAAAGTTAGAAAACAGTGGAAACCCACAGGAAGGAAATTTAGTAAAATAGGTTATCAATGGATACCTTCTGGCCATAAGGTTAATGAGTTCTGCCATCAATTTGCTAAGACAATGCCCACTAGAAAATGGATGCCTACTCGTAGAACTATTCCCTTAAGAAGTGAACATACTTTGAATAGGTCAAATACGGACATTAGCTCTACATCTATTTCTAATGATTCCATTGTTTCTACTTCTGATGTGGGTGTTCCAATCATCGTTATTAACCAAGTGGAACCCATTCCTGCATGGGGATCCCAATTATCCAGTTATCCATTCTTGTCTCAGGTTCAACCACAGATCGTTCAAATCGTCTGTGGTACCGGACTCAGCTATTCCAAGCATATGACCGAGACCGTCGCCTCATGAACTTCGTGAGCAAATTCATCAGGACTGTTAGATTCGGGAATGATCATTTTGGTGCAATTATGGGTTATGGAGATTATGTTGTCGGGTGAGTGTTATCTCCAGGTATATTATGTAGAAGGTCTTGGTCATAACTTATTCTCTCGTTGGTCAATTCGTGATTCTGATCTAGAAGTGGCCTTCAAAAACATACTTGTTTCAGTAGAGAACTTGATGGTAAGGAACTTTTAAGAGGAAAACGTGGTTCAAATCTATACACCATCTCTATCGAAGATATGATGAAGTCTTCTCCAATTTGCTTGTTGTCAAAGGCTTCAAAAACAAAGTCATGGTTATGGCATCGCTGCCTCAATCACTTGAACTTCAGAACCATCAATGATCTCTCCATAAAGGACTTAGTTGTAGGTTTACCTAGACTAAAGTATGAAAAGGATCATCTTTGTTCAAGATGCCAATTGGGAAAAAGCAAGAAGTATGCCCACAAACCCAAAACCTACAAACTCCGCTACGAAGTTCTTCATACCCACATGGATTTATGGACCCATGAGAGTGCGAATAATTGGGAAGAAATATGTGTTAGTTGTGGTTGATGATTACTCGATTCACCTGGGTTAAGTTCTAAGGACAAAGGATGAAACTCCGATATCATCATCAAACTTATCAAACACTGCAGTTCGACTTAACAAACCGTCAATCATCCAATGACAATGGAACCGAGTTTGTTAATAAACAACTTAGTGAGTTTTATGAAAGTGTTGGAATCACTCATCAAAGAAGTGTTCCACGAACTCCTCAAATGTAACAGTTGAAAGACTAAATCGAACTCTTGTGGAAGCCGCAAGAACAATGCTGATTTACTCAAAGGTTCCAATGTTTCTCTGGGTCAGTTGCCAAGCACTCATGCTACACTCAAAATCGATCCCTAATTCACACCGCTCATGGAAAAACTCCATATGAACTTGTCCACAATAGAAAACCTAATCTCTCATTCCTTCGTGTTTTTGGTGCATTGTGTTATCCAACTAATGAGGGCCAAGACTTAGGCAAACTTAAAGCTAAAGCGACATTGGAGTTTTTGTAGGATATGCACCAAGCACAAAAGGATACCGAATCTACAACAAAAGAACCCGAAATATCATGGAAACAATTCACGCTACGTTCGATGAGTCGACCGTCCAATGGCCTGTGACAACCAGTTCGACCCGCATCATCAAGTAGTCCCATTGGTTCTACTCTGTATACCATTCTTCACAAAGAACTCCTTATGTACCTCCTTCTAAAGATGATTTGAAGAAATTGTTTGATCCAATGTTTGATGAACACTATGAGCCAAATGCTAATGATCATTAATCCATCATCAGAGGTGCTACTATCCCTGCCAATGAAGTTAACCCTTCGCTTTGTCATTAAGTCAAGAAGCTTCGTCTGATCACTCTATCTCATCAACAAATCATCAATCATCAAGTGTACATCATGGAAATGTTTCGCAACCTTGATGAAGAATCCTTTTACCCCTCAAGATGCTCCATTTGAAAACATATTTGCTCCTGAATCATCATCGAACCATCTTCATCGAGAGAATCGACTCGCTACTTCAATTCCTCAACAACAACCACATGAACACCTTAGAAAATGGACACATGATCATCCATTGGACAACATCATTGGAAATCCTCTCTCGTCCAGCATCCACGCAAAACAACTTGCAACCGAATGCCTTATGGCGCTTCAACTCAGTACTATCCAAGGTCGAACCAAAAGACGTTAAAACTGCAATGAATGAAGACATCTGGTTCAATGCCATGCAAGAAGAAATTCATGAGTTTGATCGACTAGATGTATGGGAATTAGTACTTGCTCCTGATTGTGCCATGATAATTGCTCTAAAGTGGATTTTCAAAGTAAAGCTTGATGAGCATGGCGATGTATTAAAGAACAAGGCTAGATTGGTTGCAAAAGGATACCGTCAAGAGGAAGGTATTGACTTTGAAGAATCATTCGCTCCAGCAGTGACGACGAGGCAATCGAATCTTCTTGGCTAATGCTGCAAGTAAGAATATGATTGTCTATCAGATGGATGTAAAGACGGCTTTTCTTAACGGAGATCTTAAAGAAGTCGTATACCACCCAACCGGAAGGTTTTGTGAATCTTAGCACCTAATCATGTCTATCGCTTGAAGAAGGCACTTTACGGCTTGAAGCAAGCTCCTAGGGCATGGTATGATACGCTATCAAACTTTCTTCTATCTACTGGATTCAAGAAAGGAGCAGCTGATCCGACATTGTTCACCGGTAAAAGTCGTGCAAACATTTAGTTCACGTTCAAATCTATGTTGATGATATTATTATCCTTGCCTCGACCGACCCCCAATGAATGTGACCATTTTTCTAAGGAGATGGCTCCAAATTTCAAATGTCAATGATGGGACAAATGTCATTTTTCTTGGGATTACAAATTTCACAAAGTCCCGGAGGCATTTTCATTAATCAATCTAAATATGCAAATGAAATTTTAAAGAAATTTGGATTTGTCACTTGTGATACCGTTGACACTCCCATTGTGGAACGTATCAAACAGGGATGAGGACCACTCGTGGATCATGGTAGATCAAACAAAATATCGAAGTATGATTGGATCCCCGATGTACCTCACAGCAAGGTAGACCGATATTCTGTCGGCAGCCTGATGCATGTGTGCTAGATACTGTGCTAAGCCTACCAAAAGCACCTTGAAGCGAGCTAAACGGGTCTTTCGTATTCCAAGGAACCATCAATATGGGACTTTGGTACCGGACACCGGTATGCCTCTAACAGATATGCATGCGATCATGCGGTGGTGTCAAGATACTCCGTCAAGTACGTCCGAGGTGCTCCGCTTGTTTGGGTGATAAGCTTGTGAGCTGGTCTTCAAAGAAACAAATGAGTACTTCTATTTCTTCTACAGAGGCTGAATACATAGCCGTGTCATCTTGTTGTGCTCAAATCCTTTGGATGAGATCCCAATTATCCGACTATGGCTTAGAATTCAACAAAATCCCTCTGTACTGTGATAATAAAAGTGCCATTGCTCTCTCATGCAACAACGCTCAACATTCAAGAGCCAAGCACATCGAAATTCGACATCATTTCATTCGGGAACAAGTGGAAAAAGGTGTGGTGGAACTCTATTTTGTGAGGACTGAATACCAATTAGCAGACATCTTCACCAAAGCTCTTCCTAGAGAAAGTTTTGAGTTTATCCTTCCACGTCTTGGTCTAAAGAGTCTACAACCGGACACACTTAAGCGTCTTCAAGAGGAAGACGAGGAGTAAAGGTCTTTATTCATCTATATCTTGTATATATTTATTCAAAAAGCAAAATACAAAATTTCAAAACCCACAAAAGAAAATATAAAAATATAAAATTCTCAAAAATCCATAAAAATTAGAAAATCTTGAAAAATTCCAAAAATATTGTTATGTTGTCATGTTTTTCCTTATTCATACATCTACGACTTTGTATTGACATTCAAAGAATGTCACGGTCTTTAGATGTTCTTCTAATGTACATAAGTTTGTTTAAAAAAAATGAGGCGAGAAAAATGGTGGTTTACTTGTCATTTCGTGCAAGAACCCGCTTTAAAAAGTAAAGAACAAAGCCATGCTTTATCTTATTTTTCAAATCTCATGCTCTGATTCTTAAAACAAATGTTTGTCATCAAAAAGACAAATGTTTCTCTTTCAAATATTTTTCCGTCTAATGATTCTTCTGAAAAATATTTGCCATCTAATAAAAACAACTAAATTGCTTTGAAAATACCTCACGACTCTATTATTCTTGTAAATCATCTGAGCTTATCATCCTGTAAAATCTTCTATCTCTCAATCAATAACTTGTGTCATTGATTGAGGGGGAGAATGATTTCAATCGAATTAAAAAAAAGAGAGGTTATTTTGAAAGGTTATTTTTCAAACAATTGGCACGTAAATAGGCAAGGTTTATTCTTGGAAAATCAAAAAGAACAATGTTTTTATACAATTGACTCAAAACCTTTGCTAATGTTATGTTTTCAAAAGATACTCTTGCATGTTTAAACAATGGAGTTTAAAGTCTGAAAAGCTGATCCTTATCAGTTAAAATGTTCTTTTCAAAATCAAGTCACTATTCTCCTCAAAAATCTCTCAAAATTTAATTTAAATCAATAGAGATCACAACTCTCAAAGGATTTGGAAAGTGTGATCGGGGGAGAATTTGTGATTTAAATTGGATGTAAACTGATAACTTGATAATTGGTTTTATAAGTATTTAGCAAGCTTACCTCCCCACATGTGCCAAACGATTTCAAATTTTCCATGCACATGTTGAGGGGGTCCATCTTTTTAAACCGCAAAGAATTGAAACGTGATTGATCTGTCTCTAAGTACAGGTTCCCTCTAGTATGTGCAAATCTCTTTCAAACCTCGAGGCACATATTGAGGGGGAGCAAAGAACAATACCAAATAGACCGACCAAATTTACTTTATGTACGGTGGTATAAGGATGATAAGGTTAGATATTTGCTCCCATGATCCGCCATAACCGGAGGGATCTACCCAGGGGCAATCCACTAGATAGTGTAGAAGTCCTTAGGTTTGATGAAAAAGGAGAAAAGTGAGATATGGGAAGAGTGCGGATCGAGACGAAGCTAGTACTGGAATAAACCCAACAAGGTTCTAGTGATGAAGTCTCGGTAAGCACTGAATGGGTTGAAGAATGAAAAAGAAATGAAATGAGAAAAGGGTGAAAAGAAATAGCCCTCCATTAATTCAACCTTAGGGTAGAAACCGGGTTCAATTCATATGCTACTGGTGGTTACCAAGGTAACATTGGTATTGAAGACAAGACGTCATGGACCCAGGACGACCGCACTACAACTTCCTACGCTACTCAAGTTCCTCTTAAAAGGACTTGTTTCATTCTCACGGGGAACCGACATTATCTATCGACTTTCTCTTAGAGTTTGTTGATATTGAAGAAGGAGACCCTCTCCCTAGTCTCCGGCATAGGAATCAAATGTGCACTATTGAGTCTAGAACCACGAGATCATCAAATAAATCTCCTTAGGACACTGTCATTGAAGACTCTCTGTTTCACACAATGTGGAAAGAAAGATGTCACACCCCCAAATTACCTGTTTTGCAGCGGAATGGAATTCCTAGGGATTGACTGTCATAGCATCATAGTTACAGATATATTGAACGACCTAAAGTGTCGTTTGGAAAATACATCGTTTGATTTAATAAAATAATCATAGTTTACAAAGTGTAGGTCCCAAATGAAATTAGACATGTGCGGAATTAAGTTTGATACAAGACAAACGATGTTTTAAAATGCATAAAACCCAAGTGAGACGCGTCATCTCCGCGAATCGATGTTATGTCCATATGCATGCCATGAAGTGAATGTCTTAGATACATGAGATAAAACATGCTAAAAAGTGTCAACACAAAGGTTGAGTGAGTTCATAGAGTTTGAGTTGAAATGTAAAGCCTTTCAAAATCGTTTATGTAGCAAAGGCATTGTAAATCCACCTCAGCCCAAGTTCCGCCTATATACAAAACTTGCAACCTGTGTGTTCACAACCCACAGCCAAAATGTGTATAGTTTATGTTCAAGCACATGATGT
This sequence comes from Chrysanthemum makinoi, assembly GCA_910596185.1. Classification (NCBI taxonomy): domain Eukaryota; kingdom Viridiplantae; phylum Streptophyta; class Magnoliopsida; order Asterales; family Asteraceae; genus Chrysanthemum; species Chrysanthemum makinoi. The sequence goes on along the minus strand of OU343225.1, from coordinate 80,597,952 downwards.
CAAATGAATTCACATAATGACATTACTTAATGTATCAATAATCAATTGATATAACACATATGAATGTTGTTTCAAATAATCCCAAGACCTTTAGCTCAATAATAATCCCAAGACCTTTAGCTCAATAATAATCCAAAGACCTTTAGCTCAATAATAATCCCAAGACATTTAGCTCAATAATAATCCCAAGACCTTTAGCTCCATGATTTATGATATAGAATATGACTAAACATTCAGTTCAGATAAACATATAGTTGCAAATAATCATGAATGTCATAAAAGTTGATGAGCATGTATCTCCCCCAAAGAGTTTAATAAAAGCATTAAAACAATTGAAAATATGGAAACTCACTGTTGCAATGATTAAAATGACAAAAGTGGATACACCGAAATGTAGCGTGAATCTCTAAACTTGACCTATTATGAATGATATGATATGTAATAAGTCATGATGTAATGTTATGCATGCAATTCGGATGATATCTATACCACTTATGAATTTTTGAAAATAATATTTCGTCGAAATAATCTCTTAACGTCTTGACCATTTTTAAATTACTCCATATGTAATTAAATTGAAATGATATCCAACGATAATCATTTAGTGATTTATTAGGAAATTATAACTTTTCGTCGTAAAATAATGTCGTTGAAATATTTCATGAAAGTGACTAAACGGCCTCGAAAAACTAGTCGTAAAATGGTGTACGTCGAGTGTTAAGAAACAAACTCAACGGTTTTGGGAAGCTTGTATCATTGGCTCAAAGTTTTAGTGTTTAAGTTTTCATCCTAGAGGTCTCGATCACGGAGAAAATTATAGGTAAAGTATGGTTTTCGGCAAAGTTTTAGTGACCAGATCTTACTCGTTACAAATCCGCTTGACAAATGGTTTGACATTTTGAAAAATATGCTAGGCGAACTTAATTTTACTAGAAGACACACGTTATAAAAGTACTTCGTCATTGTTAAAAACGACCCTCAACATGGTCCTCGTTGCGTAGTATGTGTTTAATAGAAAATATATTAATTTTGCTAATAGAATAAAGTTACGGCAACTTGTTTAAAATGTGAATAACTTTGTCGTTATAAGTCCGTTTTCTATGTTTTATATATCCACGGAATCGTGATAACATATACTAATATATTTTTGATAAGTCGACACATTTAACAACGCTTAAGACTCATTTTGACTCGTAAAAAGTCGAGACAGCAATGCTGAATTTTCTGGAATATATAGTTTTCGTCGTCAAACTTCAAAATAGCATAACTTTTTCGTTATAGCTCCGTTTTAACCCATTCAAGCGGCCATGTTTTCGTTTTAAAGTATATTTTCCAAATATCTAGCCCAAAATATTTTGCTTACTGTCGAAAATTCCAGAATTTCAAAATAAGGACAGACCCTTTATTAGACTTGTCGAAATGAGTTTTTCACGCGACAAACCTATTCCAACCAATTCAAAACAACTCCGAAGCTATTCTAATCCTACCATACACCTTCTTAGGGTGTCATGGGTTCCTAGACATCACCAAAAGTGATATATAACAAGGAGTAATTATAGGATGACCAATATATATATACAACTCTTAAAATAAATGAAAAAGTGGTATAAACCTCATGAGACTTGCATGTTTTCTCAAGTAAAATGAAATGACCATAACAATGAATATGAAATTAAAACATGAATATGGATGCTTACTAGTAACTTGATGAGGTTTATGGACAATGGATTTTCCTAATCACTCAAGGTTTTTATTGCAAAACCTTAATAACAAGTGATACTAGAGTGTTAAAAACCTTGTCTTGAAAATTTTTATGATGATCCTCTTGGTCCCTTATGGTTGCCGGTTTGTGTAGAGAAGAGAGGAAGCAAATGGTTTACACTTTGGATATTATAAATTGTATGTGTTAAGTTTTGATGAGTATAATACATTTAATATAAGATATTTGCAAACTTCAAATGACTCACCCCCCTTGAGTCGGCAAGGGGGGGCTAGTCACTACTTTGATATATATATATATATATTTATTTATATATATATATATATATATATATATATATATATATATATATATTTATTTTGTTTAAGTGTAGTAACATGTAAGTAAATTGAAGACTTGTGGTAAGTTAAATACACATTTGAGTATTTAGGGTAGCGTTAGATAAAAATAACTTTTAACGGGTCAAGATAAAATATATTGAGGTCATAAAAATTATAAAAATACATTTCTTACATGAGTTGAGTGAAATAAATATTTATCGTGTAGTTTTAAGAAAACCGTCGTAATTATATAAATATAACAATTTATATACGAAATAAATTTAAAACACCGGGTAAATTAATAATATAATTTTTATAGTCTTAAAATGAGTATAAAAATATATTAGGAATATTTTGGAAGTGTCGGATCAAATGTTCAAAATAAATGTTTGATGGATAGCGTTTATTTAATAGGAAAATAAACGTTTTAAATGAAAAAAATGCAAAACCATGCATAAACTAATATGATGATAATGATGCCAATGAAATGTAGACTAAACCTAGCCTATATGAAATGCCCTTGATGAAATGTTCATGAATTCAAAGCTAAACCAATACGGTTACGTGAATTTAATACTCGTAAATCTAGTTTACGATAAATGATAAATGATAAAGCATGAGTAATGTTTTGAAATATGACCTGAAAATACGAGTTGTCACAAAAGATTATATCTTATGAGTCCTACGCATTATCCTTGTGGTATTTCCAGAACATCTGAGTGATATGCTAACATATTCACAATGAAGATGGAAAGCCTTCTGGAGCAAACATCAAACAAGCTCCTGGTGGGTGGCATGTGAGATCCATCCTATAGATCAACCATGTGACAACTGAACGAAACAATGGGGCGAAGTCATAATTATGATTCAATCTCGTTCGTTATGGATTGACGGATACATTTGAAAACCGTCGTTGTGCTTAAAACTCTTTTCTGTAGTACATCGACTGTGTATAAATATTTCAAAATAAAAGGTGTTTATGATTGATAATTGATTTTCATTAAAACCTTCGTTGTATTGCTTAAAAACAATTTCTATCGAGCGGTACCGATTGTTTTTCAAATCTATTTTCATCAATCGAATGAATCTCAATTCGCTGGTTCACTCTTCTCGTGTTGTCTTTGAGATGTTCCGTTTGAGAACAACTAGAGCAAAACGCTGCAAACCCTGTCAAGGAAATTCTTTGGAATTATACCGATCACAGCAAAGACTTTGTACTGATCAGGAACCGTGGCCGTGGTATTACCACCAATTCAACGAAAGTGATCAAAGACACTTTCGCACTTCATTGCTAATCATTTGTATGCAGGTACGCCCGACGTTTGCAGGTGATCAGAATGAAGCGGTCAATCCATAGCCGCATGCTCACACTACACATTCATCTCTAAAGAAATCATGATAAGTGCTTCAACGACTCAGATACTTTCACTCCATGCTTCTGCTATGCTGCTGCAAATATCATGAAGAGCCAATAAAAGCTAAAGCCGCTACTCGATGAGAATATATCATGATCCTGAATGTGAGCATGTCGGTCCAAATGTCACAACATCACATAATACCAACACCACAATGGATGAGTGATGAGATTTATGTTAGCTGATGATCTCAATGCAAAACTGTCATCATCACGTGGATCGTTAAAACCTCCACTTGAAATTATCCAAACATGAACATGAAGAATCTACTACGAGCTATTGAGCAAAGAACTTAATCAAGAATCCTAGAGCAATCTAATGTAATATCTGTTTGTATTCATTGTAAATTGAGGTGACCTCCCTTAGGGGAGATTGTTAGGAATTAGAAAATTCAGGTTATTAAAGAGCTCCACACCAAGTATATGTATTCGATAGAAAGCTCGTAGTCGCGGGTCAAGTTATGTTAGTAAGTAGTTTGTTAAGTAACACCGTGGAGGACGGATGAGTCTTTACCCACTGTATGCCTGATCCACATCCCGTAGGTGGCGTTTATTTGTAAGACACTATAAATACCCTCTACCTTCCAAGGTAGAGGGTTGGAGCTTCAATACCATTTCTCTTTGTTTCACATAGTTCCCAACTCTCTTCCCTTTCTCTCTCTAGAACTTTCTCTCTCTAAACATCTTGAACGCCACTTGTGATTATGGTTTAATGTGTTTGTGAAATCCTATATCCTACACATCTCATACCCAATACTCATCTCGACAACAGAAAATGATTGATCTCAGATTAGTTTCAATTTTTTTGTGTGCAATCTTTTAAAGATTGTTTCAATTGAAACCATTATCCTCACTGATCGTTGTTGAAGCTATGCTTCTTGTTATTATCCGAATATGAAAGTAATGAATATAACAATTATGTTATTTCATCCCTTTAATTTGTTCTAGAATCAAAACAAAACGAACATCAATTAATACCTACCCGAGACCTTGAGTTTTCAAGATCTTGAAGCCATTATTTACCATACGAAGCTAATTGATAGACGAAATGGCGTGAGTTGATTCATATAGATGAATTGGTATTTGTGTGATGTGTGATATGATAAGAGATTTATACTGAGATTATGATATCATTTAGATGAAATGGGACAAATTTGGTGGAGTGAGATGAGTTTGGTTATGTGGGACTGGAAAACGTTTTGTGGTAGGCGACTTTTATCAGGATGTGTGGTTAGAGTTATGTTGTTTTTAGGGTTAGTGTTGAGATGTGAGTTTATATAACCGGTTATTAGGGTGGTTGTTGGATCGGGTATTTACCTTGTGGCTGGATCGGGCCTCACTCATTTCTGAAATGGGTTTTTGCAAACATTCGTTTGTGGGCTGCATCAGTATTGGACTGGATCGGGCATTTGTGTGATACAAGCTGATGGATTTGCTACCTTTATTGGACCTTGTGCTATTAAACGGAATGTAACAACAAAAGCAATTTGCTATCCGGATTTTTTTACTTATAAAAATTCTTGGATACAAATTTTAATATTGGTACAATGAGTGGTATTTTTGGTATGGTAAATTTTCACGGAGGGATACATAATTCACGGCTTGAGTAAAAATTGAAAAAAATAATCATGGGGTTTTTGTATGGTATTGCTTACGAGGAATTGAAGTGCCATTTCGCGGGTGATCTTCTTTATCTTTGAGACGATGGTTGGTTGGTTGCAAGTCTCAAGATAACTTGTTGGGGCATAACTATCACTTTTAGTGATTATGAATTGACAATCTGGTTATAACTGATATAAGGAGTTACGTCACCGTGCTCACAGTGTATAACTATCATCTTAAGGAAGTTGTAGTACTTAGTGTCACACGGCGTTGTGGATTGTTCAAAAATATAGAACAAGCATTAAGTCACTAAGTTGGGATGTCTCCTTTCCTTTCAAGTTAGTCGTATCGGGTTATCTCCTTATGTGGTCATTACTATTAGCCGATGAATCAATGTGGTTCAATTTCAGCAATTCCTATGAGATATTCGACGCCACGTAATGTCAATGATACTTCACAGTCTAAGCAAAATCTTTCAAGAATCTTCAGCGTCTGTTATTATTTTTCAAGATGTTTGCTTATGACAAGAACTTCTCGTGCAAATGGTCACGTTATGATGCTTCCGAAAGTTCGAAACCATAATGGGGGAGAAACGTGTACTTATGATGTTTTACGGTTAACCTCCAGGGAAAAGGAGTTTATACTACTTGACTTAGTATGGTTTGTGAAGTTGTCTACATTCGGGTAAAGAATTGTTGATGATGAAGGTGATTTGTTGATGAACCGCCGCATGTTCCCCTAAAATAGATATTCACTTAAACCAAAGTTGTCATTACACATTCAAGCTGACATTGTTTACGGTTTTGTATTGATTTTGTAAAATCTCGCGAAAGAATCTATTTCAGCTTTAAATCATAGACTTGTAAAATCCCGTGACAATGGAAACATCCCTGTAATTGTAAAGTTACTTTCGGATCTATCTTGCGGTTTATTCTTGTTTTGTAAAATCCCGCGAAAGAAACTATTTTCGTTTAAACCATAGAGTTGTAAAATCCCGAATGATGGAACCATCCCGAGAAAGGAAAGTGTATTTCGGAATCTTATTTGATGCTGGTACTACGGTTTTTGTTTCGAAGAAGAGATAAAAGGGTGTACTTCATAATATGGATGTGCGTTTGGATATTCGTAATGGCAGTTTGGTTATCACATGGTTTTACGGGGTTATGTGCTTTTAACCATGGTCGGGATGAAAACCATTATCAAAGTTCATTTAAATGTCAAAGGAGGCTAGATTTGAGCTTTTAACCAAGAAAGATGTGACAACGGAGTTAATTCACTATTATTTATTTGAGGTTGAAGTGAATTATTACGGGCGAGTGTACTTAGTATCTGAAGGTATCGGGGATGGTTGGATGAAGATTCTTCAAGATCCTTGTTCGAGCTTATTATCAAAACCGAAGACTTGGAAATCAAGTTATTGTTGGGTGTCTTTACCTTTCTTTTTTACCACTTGGGAGAATTGGGCTCTTACCACCACAAAATAACTATCACTTTAAGGAGTTACGTTGTAGTGCTCGTGTCATACAATTGTGGATTTTCAAGAGGTGATGTACGTCTTATACTTGATGGCTGGTTGGATGAAGAGTATAGAGTACTTAGAGATTCAATGGAGCATGAATTCTCAGCACCGCTCTTTGTTACATATGTGCAAGTTTAAGTCACGAGTTTGGGTTAGTTTACTTCAGGGTCAAATTCATCATATTGGGTTTTCTCCATCAGCTGTCACGACAAAGAGCCTACTGAATGATAATGGGGTTGATTACAAGTTTGCCAAGAGAGATTGAAAAGAGAGAGATTTATGACGTCTGTTCACATCAGTTCATGCCTCGTACTTCATCATTATGACGTATGAACACAACAGTTCATGCCTCGTTCTCCAAAGAAAAGAAAAGTGTACGTGTCAGTGCGCTTTATCTTCTGAAGAAGAGAAATCTTCTCTATTATGACCATTCTTATCAACATGCTTCATACTTTTTCCATGCGCTAATTCATCAAGTAAACCGAACTACTGTTGATTGTTTTCTCATTCCACTTGCTCAACTATAATGACGATGGCGACATCCTGTGCTAATTTTGCGGCGGAGAAGTGTGAACAGACTACATTGTTGAAGATATTCACTTGTTTAATCAAGAATGGCATCTCCGTATGCAATTCTTGAGGGGGAGAAGAAGTGTGAAACTACCGCATGGTTGATTGATATTTGAAAATATATTGTCAAACGGCTCCTAACTCATGTAAGAACCGAGCTTCTTCTTATCGGGTCATCTTCACATGGAGTTTTTCTTCTAAGATCCGTTGGTTGACATCTTCACACGGGCTGATTTGATTAATGACAAAGTGCTTCTAGCTGCTGGGCTGATTTCTTTGATAAACATCTTTCTGTTCTTGTTTGATTGGGAGGGATTTTAGTTAAGGAGATTTGCTACATATAAGGTAATTGGAACGCATTTGGTGAGATGAAGATGTTAACTATCTAATCCCCAACTGGACAATCTTGAAGAAGGTCGAGCTCCATCGCTTCTGTTCTACATTTTTGCTACATGTTAAAGATTAAAGACATTTAGTGCATTTAACGATCTAAAGACTTCTTCTTATTCTGGGCATTTATTAAAAGATTGTCGGGTTGTAGAGAAATTCAGAGTAAAAATCGCATTTAATCCCAATTAGACTTGTCATTCGCTTCTTGCAAGTTGATTCTCGCCGCATACATCCGAAGCTAATTATGATCTTCTCAACAAGATTTCTAGTATCACGGCACAATATGTTGCCGATTGAGTATCAAAACCAGTGGGGAAGGAGACACACATCTAAACAAAGGCAGTAAACTTGATGAACTTAATTCTTCTAAGTGATTGAAGATATCCCAGGAAGACAAATGTTATTACCGCAGAAAACTCAAGGTTTGACTCATGGCGAGTAAACTTGATGAACTTAATTCTTCTAAGTGATTGAAGATATCCGGGAAAACAAATGTCATGACCGGCAGAAGAATCTCAAGGTTTTACTCATCAAGGCTTTTAGTGTTATTATTCCAACTACGTGGGGAAGTGATGTAATAGAAAGTTTCTGAAGATAAAAGAGGTACACAAGTGTGTGATGATCTCGATGTTATCGCATCATCATGGAGAGAGAATTGTGTACATCAGCGGCCACTTTCTCACTTGAGGGCTTAATCGGCTGATTCGAGATATAATCACTTATTCGGAGTTGACATCTGGAGATTGTCATCCGCAGAGATAACGTCGATTAGGCCCGCCTTCAATGTTATCGGTTCTTTCGGGGAATGTACTTCAGGTCCTTGAGCTTCATACACATCATCGTGGAAGAAAGTCTGTTTTTACCACAAACATTGGGGAGGTTTTTCTCCGGGCATGATGTTTATTCGAAGAGTTCTTGGATATTGTGTGCTGGTTCTTGAGCTTCATACACTATCATCACTTGGACAGATGTGAACATTGGGAGGTGTTCTTCATTACCCTCATGTGTATTCGGAGAGTTCTTGAGCATTATACAAAAGACACCGACGGCATCAATTGGCCTACTTGGGGAGGTGGTTTCTTGACAACTTGTGGTATGGATTGCTTCAGACTTCCAGAATGAAATATGAGAAGAAATTTTAAAGAGTGGGATGATACGTTGCCGTTCTTCTTCTTGATGATATAACCCTGAATGGAGATCCTCAATTATCGTTCTTAAATGGAGCAGCGTGATTTATGATAATGTGCCATCAGACGCTAAGGCGTTTGAAATGAGCTCAATCAGCCTAAAGGATTTTCGTTTGGGGGAAGTCTCACTTTCGATGGTTCAATTTCTCTCTATTCAGGAGCCTTGAAAGCTTTGGTGGTGAATGTTTAAGAGATGTTGACTTCTATCTTCTTCAAGCACGTCGATATCCTTATCTGCATACTAGATCATCATCTTCTTAATCTATATCATCTAATCTATCTTTGTATATATTTATTAAAAAGCAAAATACAAAAATATAAAACCAACAAAAGAAAATAGAAAAATATAAAACCAACAAAAACCCATAAAAATAAAAAGATTTGAAAAATACCAAAATATGTTTTCTCAAGACATGTCCGGTATAGATAACATCTACGGTCTTAGAAATGTCATTCAATAATGGCACGGGACCATAGATGAAGTTCGAAGCAGAGTGTAAATATTCTTTTTCAAAACATGTCTCAAAATATGGCTTGCGCTTATTTTGACGACTGCTTAAATCATGGCTTGCTATTATTTGGGATAGCAACCCGTTTTCAAAGAAGAAAAGTGCTACATCAAACGATTTTCACAAAATTCGTGCACTTTTCCTAAAACTAATTGAGGAAAGTATGTGGAAGGATCGTTGTTCCTACACAAATGTTTTTTCGCTTCTAAATTCTTCTTAAAAATATTTGTTGTTTTTCAAAAGTGGTGGAAAATGAGTTGCTTGAAAAATCAATCGGAATCGAGTTGTTATAGGGTTTGCAAACTCAATCAATGACTTCTAGCTTTTAAACTTTTCAGGAAATGAGTCATTGATTGAGGGGAGAATGTTTTCAAATTTATATCATCTAACGGACTTTCTTAATTATCCCACGCTTAATTAAAATGATATTTCATGTCGAAGGACTAGGAACCTAGGATATGATTGTTAGGATTAGATGATTAGAGTTTGATAAATACATTTTTTCCCATACCTTTTATGATATGATTGATATGTTGGATTGACTTTTATTAGTCGATTGCTGTTTGGGTGTTGTCGACCACCATATATTTGTATGTATGTTGACTAACATATGCAGATAAGATGGTATAAAAGAATGTTCCCGATCCGGATCCACAATTGAAGATGATTGGATGCCGCAAGGAAAGGGTAACTATATCTTGGGTTGACAAATGAAGAAACGGAGCTTAATTTGACCTCAGTTGGCATGAAAAAATGCAACGTAAGAAGTCTCACTGCATCCTGCTATTTGTTTTCGATTTCTACAACAACAAATGAAGCTTCTCAACCACCTAACGTATCTTTTGTGTAGGATAATTTTTTTAAATGAATTTTTTTTATTAAATTGTTTTGAAAATAGAAAATATTGTTTTGAAAATTAATTGGACTTAATTTTGAAAATCACCGGACTTCAATTTATCAAAACTTAAGTCACTCAATCATTGACTACGGTCATCGATTGAGGGGAAGAGTGATTTAAAATAAAATATTTTCAAACGATATCTCTCCAAAAAGTCCGCTTGCGTAATGAAAAGTGATCTAAAGATTTAATGTTATGTCATGGTATGATTTTTTTTGAATCAAGGTCTTTCAAAATGAAATTTTTTATGTTCTTGTTTGATTGTGAAATTTTTTTATTTTACTTAAAGATCTCTTAAAACTATCATACCTGACACTAACAATCTTTAATGTCTAAATATGTTCCTTATCTCATCAATTTCTAAATTAAATCTTGCCGCTCTTCCCCTAAAAATTTTAAATGAATTAAATAAATTGGGATCATAAATCTCAAAAGGTTTGAAATTTTTGATCGGGGGAGAGATCGTGATTTAAATCTCAACTCTGTTTTAGTCCTTTAAGGCATCACTCTCCTATGTGCCCAACGATTTCAATATATGATGCACAGATCGAGGAGGAGCATTTATCTAAAACCGTAAGAGTATTTAAACAAGGCCACATATTCTCCCATGTTTTTCCAAACCTTATTAAATCACTTGGGATCCAAAATCTCAAAGGGTTTGATATTTTGATCGGGAGAGAATTTGTGATTTAATTATGAAATCTGATAAAAGGTGATCATTTGATTCTATGTGGCCTCCTCTATGTGCTAAACTCTTTCATATATTGATGCATATTTGAGGAGAAAGTAATGGTTTTTAATGGTTTGTGTGATCGTGAAATGTGCTTCAAATGAACTCTTACCTCTATGTGATAAAATGATTTAAAATATCCTATGCACATATTGAGGGGGAGAATTTACCAAAGAAAATCAAAATGGTTTTTCTAAGGAAATTGTGATCAAGAAATTATTTCAAATAAATATTTCAAAGAACTCTTGCCTCCATGTGCCAAACAATTTATAAAATCATATGCACATGTTGAGGGGGAGTATTTCTAAATGATCAAAACAATTAAGGTACAAAATGCTTTGATTTTTATATCACAAGTACCTTGATTGATTTTTCCAAATGATTTTTCAATTGGTTTCAAGGAAGAATGAATTGTACCAAAAGACCACCATTTTACTACATGGAGTTATAAGGATGGTGATGGGTTAGGTATTAGTTCCCACGATCCACCGTGGACCGGATTCCACGTGGACAATCCACTAGATAGTGTAGAGTCCTGTAGGGATGAAAAAGGAGAGAAGTGAGATATGGGAAGAGCGGACTGGATAGTTTCATGAATATACCCAACAAGGTTCTAGTTAGAAGTCTCAGCAATCAAGGGTTGAAAGAAATGAAAAAGAAATGAATGTGAAAAGGGTGAAAAAGAAATAGCCTCCGGGTCAGATTCTGTGCCGTCAAGGCGTAAACCGGTTCACTATAATGCTACCGGTGTTTTCTAAGGTAACATACTATTATTAGACAAGACGTCATAGACCCAGTGACGCACTGCACTTAACTTCCCAAACTACTCAAGTTCCTCTTAAAAGGGCTTGTTTCATTCTCACGGGGAACCTACATAATCTATTGTCTTTATCTTAGAGATTGTTGATATTGAAGAAGGAGACCCTCTCCCTAGTCCTCCAAGATAGGAACTAAATGTGTACTATTGAGTCTAGAGCCAAGAGATCATCCACAATATCTCATTAGGACACAAAATTAATGAAGACTTGCTGTTTCACACAATGTGGAAAGTAAGAATATATTAAGAGTCCTACGCATTATCCTTGTGGTATTGCCAGAACATCCGAGTGATATGCAAATATTCACAATGAAGATGGAAATCCTTCTAGAGCCAACATCAAACAAGCTCTTTGTTAATACAAATAAGCCGTAAAAACGTTTATTTATATTTTACGATCTTCTAATGTTTTGTCGATAACAAAAGTAAAATCATTTTAACGAAACAAATAGAGTACGTAAATAGTTTGAGTTAATAGTTTTCTAACACACTTACGCTTTCACATAAAACACTAAAACAAGTATAAGTGATTTTATGATTTAGATACATATGTACAACAACTAGTGTTTACATATTGGGTTAAACATATACTTAAAATAAGTATACTAAAATGGGTAAAAACTAAGTGTATACTAAATGGGTAAAATACTAGCAAATGGTTTTGACCCACAACCCATGGTTTTATATATACCACTTAACCAAGTTCATTGTATCTAGAAAGAAAACCATGGATTAACCCATAACCCATGACCCATGACCCATAACCAAAAATACCCATGGGCAAAGAGGAGCGGACCACGGATCCCTAGCTTTGTGCTAGCCGGATCCCTTGTGGTAAGAATCCGTGGGATCCGGGGAACAGTAGGATTTTTCCTCTATAAATAGTGAGCCATTTCTTCATTGTTTCTCACCCCTTTCAATATACTTTCTCCCCCTCGAAGTTAAATCTCACTATCCTTAGATCCAAGAGATCTATGTTTGTAGTTTTGTTTTTGTGATCTTTTAGGTTCCTCTTAAAGGCAAGATCACCACCTTTGAAGTCGAGCAAGCTCAAGTCCATGAGTTGCCATGCTTCCTCATCATCAAGGATACATCAAGTCTTCTTGTTGATGGTCTATTTCTTTCTTCAAAGAAGTGTAGTGTTGAAGACATTAGTGAAAGATGTCTCAAGAGTCAAGACGAAGATATTAGTGAAGGGTATCTATCATCTATAGGATAAAGCACTTGTGGTAGGTGCTTGGAAGTCAAGACTAAGAAGCATTAGTGAAAGGTGCTTAGAAGTCAAGACAAAGAAGCATTAGTGAAAGGTGCTTAGAAGTGAAGACACAAGACATTAGTGAAAGGTGTCTTGTAGATCTAGTAAAAGGCATTAGTGAAAGGTGCCTTAGATGTACATTCGATATGGTGTGTTTCAATGTACAAGATAGACTAGTTTTAGATCCAAGGATATTGATATCCTTGATGATGTTGTAAAGGAGTAGATCTCCTTTGGGATTAGTCGTTGGTGTAGTGTGGTAGTAGTTCCTCCATTGCAATGGAACTAGGTGCTTAGCCTAGTACCCAATAAAGGGTAGGCGATGTTGTGAAGGTGTAGTTCACCTAAGGTGTGAAAGAACTAGGTACTTAGCCTAGTACCTAATAAAGGGTAGGCGACGCTGTGAAGGATTAGTTCTCCTTAAAGTGAAAGAACTCCTGGTGGTTAGCCTAGAACCGTATAAGGGTAGGCGACGCAGGTTAGGTGTGGGTTCACCTTGGTGTGAAAGAACTCGTATTTAGCTTTGTACCGAAAAGGTTGCGGTTAACGTGAAGGCTTCTCCATAAGGAGATTGGTGTAGTGATTACTAACTCGAGTAGGTGACTCCTGGGAGAGTAGGCGCGAAGGCGACCTTTTGTAGCTTCTTACTCTTATCTTTTCATTACTTACCTTACATGCTTGTTTATCAACATCCAACACACACATCCAAATAGATTGACATAAGTCGATCTAAATAGATTAAAAGGAAGTTTTAATTGGTAAAACTATTCAACCCCCTTCTAGTTTTCCACAATTGGCATCGAGCTTTGCTACCAAGTTTGTTGAAGCATATTGTACTTTAAAAACTTGATACGATCCACGGTTAATTGAAAACTACAAAGAAGGTCTTTTATAAAAAGAAACACCATGTCTTTTAAAACTATATGTTTGGATGTTGATTTGATAACAACATTTTTCTTATTAATTTTTAATTGCACTAATCTTCTTTGTCATGTTGATTAGTCAAAGCTCATACCCACCAAGCTTTAGGAGTCGCTTGGTAACAATAATACCTTCCTTAAGAAGGTATCTTAAAGGAGCGGGAATCGCCTAAGTGACATTTGTTGTGTCATTTGTAAAGACATTCCTAAGTAATCGCAGAGAGGTATAATTTTCCTTTTACTTTGCTTGATAATTAAGTATACCTATTTAGGTATTTATATGATTATCTTTTGTGTTTATACATGTTTTACATGAAGCTTCATTAGGAAGCCTTTTTCTCACATAAGTGTTTTATTTCTCGTCTAAAATCGTGGTATATAAAACTTATGTTTTGTTTCTTTTAAATCCAATAATAAAACATACACTAATTTCAAAAATTCCTCCTTCCTATAAAACTCCCACCGTCGACCTATCTATCTAATCCTCACCTTTTTCAAATCATCCAATTTCAAAAATTCCCTCACTTAAACAAAACTCATCTTCCTCTTCATTCCATCTCAACCGAAACCAAGAAGATCCGTCATCAACATGGTTTACATCGCACTCGTGCTCATCGTCATAACACTCATCGCACTTGTGTTCCCTATGATGAAGTTCACATACGGAGACATTTACTTTGTGTTGTTAATCTATATTGGGGTCATTTACCCAATCCTTTGTATCATCCTTAGCATTGAAATGCAATATTATTAATGATCTATATTATCTAGGTTGTTTTTGTTATAGTGTGTTTATCATTTCTTTTGATTTATTTGTTTCATTTCTTTCGTGATACATTAGAAGTCATGTATGCATGCTAAAGGAAAATGTAGGATAAAACATATTTTGTGGTATAAAACTATAAAATATGTTACTATGCATCCACGGATCCCTGAAGTTATACTAGCCGGATCCTTTTGAAAAGGAACCGTGGGATCCGTCCCCCATGGAAAACAGTTTTTCGTGCAAATCAAAAACCTCTTTTCTTCTAAGAGTAATACTCTACCTATATGGCAAAACCATAAGTAAGTTAAGTGTATTTCTTGTTAAAACCATTGTTAATAAAAATCTAGTAAAAACATTAGATTATCATAAGTTGACCACAAACATCTCCTTTTATTAACTTGTCATTTCTATAGGTTCAACTATGACGCATGAATATGAGTTTGATTTTTCACTCACTAGCCTACACTCAACATCTCTCTCAACCCAACACACTGCAATCATGTCCGGTTCAATAATCTCAAAACCGCCACTTCCATGAAGGACGTATTGTAGACACCTCTCTACACAAGAATGTATCAATACTTCCTTCCGAGCCATAGGACTAGAATGTCTTCTTGAAATCAACGAGAAGATATGTCCAAGGTTCATAATGGAATTCTTCATCAAGTCGAACTCGCTCGTAATCGGATCGCTCTCTATCTCTTTGGTTTTATATCAAAACCAAAAGTTCACTCTAACCCTTGGGCATTTTGCTCACATCCTCCGGATTCCAAATCATGGACAATGTGCCTTCACCGAAGATTGGTCTCTTGATTCTCTTCAACTTTCGTGAAGAAAATAGTCCATATTGTTCACACATACCTCCCCGAAAGATTTAAATCGCATAATATGCAAACCTCGACCATATTACTCCGATCCAAACATTATATTTACAAGGGATATCCGAGAAGAGTACAAGCCTCTTGCACTCATCCTACGTGAAAATGTTTGGAGTCTTAGGGAAATCGAGAAATCCTTCCCGCTTGTTGGGCTCACATGTTGTACTGTTTGCTAACACAACAACCATACAATCTCGCCTACTTCTTCGTAAGGCTAATTGCAAATCTTCAAGGCTCCAAGAATAAACTCATCCCTTATGGAATGTTCTTGACAGCCTCTATCATAATGTTATGCACTTCCATCCTCAATTTCAAAGTCCGTGTAATGCATTTGTGAACAAGATGATAGAACCGCTAAACATATCTCTCATGAAGACTTTCTTCATTCTTGATTCCACCAACACTCATCAATCACATAATGATCCTCCTAGTGAAAACACCCAAGGAAACCAATAGTATTCCAAAATAGGATCAAATCTCTTGTACTTTCGTAAGCTTTATCAATGTAATCTAATTTTCTTCATGAAATAAAACATTTTACATTTGATATCTTAGTTTTAGAACTCCTTTAAACTAATCTTGGAATATAATGCATTGTCAAGATCATTGCATACCTTTAGTAAAGGTCTGCGGAAGCGATGGACGGATCCCAAAGTTACACTAGACGGATCCCTACTTAGGAACCGTGGATCCGTCGAACAGAAAATGCAATTACAAGCATTGTATTTCAAAGACATTCTTAGAACACCTTACACTAAGCTAAACATAGTGTCTTAAGGCAAATTAAGTCCTTATCAAGATAGGTTAATCTTTCCCATTCATACATAACTCACCGAGGTTACACTCTAAAAAACGCTTGTAGATCTACCGTTTCGTTTTAATCCATTACTCTTCCGCTCTTAAACTCACACCTTATTTTTTACTTGATCCCTCACATCTAGTCTTAGAAATCTTTCAATTATGGCAAAATTGATCATAAATCATCCTCACCTCCAAATTGATCAAATTTGATCAAAATCTAGTTTTCTCATCTTAAAGCTTCTAGGATATTTTCCAAAACACTATCCTAAGACAAAACCTGATCTCTAGGATCATCTAACTTCAATTAACATTCTAAATCTTTAGTGTCATCCTTGTTCATCCATTGGTACTCTTGAAAGTTCCAAATCCTTCCACAAAAGACAATCATTAGCTACATTATTCATTACCTTCAAAGCACTCAAGCATCCCTTCATTTAAAACACTTAGGAGGACTGAAACACTCAAGATGATATAGGTCTTAGATCTTAGAAACATCATTTCCAATCTTTCATAGTCAGCTGAGAGACGGATCCCTAGGATTAGCTCTAGACGGATCCCTCTAGGAGGGAACCGTGGGATCCGTGATGACAAGATAGGTCAAATCTTGCTAAAGAAATCATTTCAACTCATCTTCCTAACTCAAATACTCCATCTCATCTTAAATGAGTTCCTAGATCAGTACAACCTCTGAAGTTGACTCTTGTGCATGTCAATCATCACATTCCAATGAATCCTAGTGGCTTGAAGCTTAAATGCACTTGCCAAATCTCTTAGTTTATAAACCACCTTATTAGGACCTCCATAGTCATCACTTTCATCCTAACTTTCAGCTCTTGCAAACTCTTGAAATCATCTCATCATGAGGAAAACCCTAAGTAGTAACTTATCCACCAAAGAACCACCCATGAAAAGAGCTCGTGTTATACACGAAATTTCCTCAACCGAATCATCTCCCATCAACCCAACAAATGATAGAACTCTTCATCATCCAATCAAACCAATTCCTAAAAGGATAATACCCACAAAACTACCTATGCCAAACACCACCATACCTCCTAGGCCAAACAATGTCATCTCCACCAAACCATCACCATTGGTTCCTAGAGCTATTTCATTTACATCCCCACTATCATCACCACACCTCTACAATTTAGAGGACTTGCCTCCTAGGCCGCCTCATCCGCTTCTACCGACAACATTCTCCTCATTAGGAGGAATAATGGTTCAAAATCAAGGTGTTGATTCAACACTTGCTCGGCTTCTTTCGGCGTTTTCATCATATAATCCCATTTGATTATGACAAATCATCAAAGTCAACCACCGACCATATGGAAGTTGACACTCCTCTACCACCACCATCATTCTTGGTTGAGTCATTCTTAAATGCACCTCCACCAATCCCTCCATCGCTTGAAGCTCCACAAGCCGCTTCACTTGATCCTTCGAATCAAGCCATTTCATTTCATCCACCACCACTACCTAGCCATGATAAAGATTGCTATCATTGTCAACATGTTGAAAGTTTAATACATGAAGTACGAGAAGACCAACGTTTCATGTTCTATCATCTCCTAACGCTTTTGACGAGATTAAAGCTAAACAAAACTTGAGCTAGAAGATTATAGTGGTGTCTTAGCTTCAAGCGCTAGGTGATCTAGAAATTCCTAGTCATGTATTGTCTATTGTCTTGTTTTTCGAGTCATGTATATCATAACTCTTGTTTATTAAATGGAATTACATGCTACTTGATATATTTCTGAGTATGTGAGTATACTATATAATCCATATCTCCTTTCGGTATTAACATTTCTTGTTATACCAATCTCTCTCACGACTCTATTCATCACCAGACGGATCCTCAGATTTGCCTAGACGGATCCCTACTAGAGGGAACCGCGGATCCGCGAGACGAAAGCCTTTCTTTCTACTAACTTGAATCACATTTGCAAGAAATTGTGAATTATACTTGATTTCTAACCTTTGTTTTGTAGTTATTCAATTTACATATGAAGACTTTGACATCATAAAGCTAGGGGAGCTTTATGTCAAAGAAATACATTGCAAATTACTTGCAATACTAGGTTTACATTTCGTGACATCCCTTTGCAACAATTGCAATCATCAAGGGAGCACATTCGCTCCTCAGATCGATATCTTTTGCAAAACTTATTTGCAAACAAACTAGATTAGTATCATTTACTTGACGCCTTTACATAGGGATGGACTCGTCAAGGGGAGTAAAGACGAGATCCTTTCCGCTATTTGCTCTCTATCTCTTTTTACTTTTAATTCTTTCACATGTTTTTCTTAAAAACAATGTGTTGTCTTCCTTCAAACACTTTTTGTTTCGACAAAAAGAGGGAGAAGAAAGTAAAAACTACAAATTCAAATTTTACTTAATTTTAGCTTTTTCCTTAAAATAATTTTATGTTTTGTCATCAACGAAAAGTGGGAGATTGTTAACACAAATAAGACGTAAAAACGTTTATTTATATTTTACGATCTTCTAATGTTTTGTCGATAACAAAAGTAAAATCATTTTAACGAAACAAATAGAGTACGTAAATAGTTTGAGTTAATAGTTTTCTAACACACTTACGCTTTCACATAAAACACTAAAACAAGTATAAGTGATTTTATGATTTAGATACATATGTACAACAACTAGTGTTTACATATTGGGTTAAACATATACTTAAACTAAGTATACTAAAATGGGTAAAAATTAAGTGTATACTAAATGGGTAAAATACTAGCAAATGGTTTTGACCCACAACCCATGGTTTTATATATACCACTTAACCAAGTTCATTGTATCTAGAAAGAAAACCATGGATCAACCCATAACCCATGACCCATAACAAAAAATACCCATGGGCAAAGAGGAGCGGACCACAGATCCCTAGCTTTGTGCTAGCCGGATCCCTTGTGGTAGGGATCCGTGGGATCCGAGGAACAGTAGGATTTTTCCTCTATAAATAGTGAGCCATTTCTTCATTGTTTCTCACCCCCTTTCCATATAGTTTCTCCCCTGAGTTAAATCTCACTAACCTTAGATCCAAGAGTTCTATGTTTGTAGTTTTGTTTTTGTGTGATCTTTTAGGTTCCTCTTAAAGGCATGATCACCACCTTTGAAGTCGAGCAAGCTCAAGTCCATGAGTTGCCATGCTTCCTCATCATCAAGGCTACTGAAGTCTTCTTGTTGATGATTCCCTTCTTTCTTCAAAGAAGTGTAGTGTTGAAGACATTAGTGAAAGATGTCTTAAGAGTCAAGACTAAGATATTAGTGAAGGGTATCTATCGTCTATAGGATAAAGCACTTGTGGTAGGTGCTTGGAAGTCAAGACTAAGAAGCATTAGTGAAAGGTGCTTAGAAGTCAAGACAAAGAAGCATTAGTGAAAGGTGCTTAGAAGTGAAGACACAAGACATTAGTGAAAGGTGTCTTGTAGATCTAGTAAAGGGCATTAGTGAAAGGTGCCTTAGATGTACATTCGATATGGTGTGTTTCGATGTACAAGATAGACTAGTATTAGATCCAAGGATATTGATATCCTTGATGATGTTGTAAAGGAGTAGATCTCCTTGGGGATTAGTCGTTGGTGTAGTGTGGTAGTAGTTCCTCCATTGCAATGGAACTAGGTGCTTAGCCTAGTACCTAATAAAGGGTAGGCGATGTTGTGAAGGTGTAGTTCACCTAAGGTGTGAAAGAACTAGGCACTTAGCCTAGTACCTAATAAAGGGTAGGCGACGTTGTGAAGGATTAGTTCTCCTAAGGTGTGAAAGAACTCGGTGGTTAGCCTAGCACCGGATAAAGGGTAGGCGACGTTGTTAGGTGTGGTTCGGTGTGAAAGAACTCGGTATTTAGCTTTGTACCGGAAAAAGGTTAAGCGACGTTGTGAAGGCTTCTCCGCCATAAGGAGATTGGTGTAGTGATTACGAACTCTCGAGTAGGTGACTCGGGGAGTGGAGTAGGGCAAGGAATTTGACCTTGTAGCCGAACCACTAGAAATACTTGCGTTGTGGTTTTGTGCTTCTTACTCTTATCTTTTCATTACTTACCTTTACATGCTTGTTTATCAACATCCAACACACACATCCAAATAGATTGACATAAGTCGATCTAAATAGATTAAAAGGAAGTTTTAATTGGTAAAACTATTCAACCCCCCCCCCCCTTCTAGTTTTCCACACTCTTGGTGGGTGACATATGAGATCTTTTCTAAAGATCAAGCTTGTGACAACTGGATAGAAACGATGGGGCGATTCAATCTTGAATCTACCTTGGTCCAGGAAATGAATTGACGAATACTTTTAGAAAAACCGTTCAATGTGCAAATCTTATTTTCTCTAGCACATTGAATGTGTACTCATTTTTTCAAACACAAAAAGTATCTCTGATTGAAAAAATACTTTTGGAAAAACCGTTCGATGTGTAAATTTCTTCTTTTCTCTAGCACATCGAATGTGTATTCTCTTTCATATACAAAAGGTATTTTGATTGAAAATTGATCTTTCTCATAAAACCTTCGTCGTATTGCAAAACTCTTTCTTCAAACAATACGCGATTGTTTTTCAAATCATTTTTCATCAATCGAATCTCAATTACTGGTTCATCACTCCGTTGTCTTCTTGAGACGCTCCGGTTTGAGAACGGCTAGAACAAATGCAAACCCTCAAGGAGATTCTTCGAATTATACCGATCACAGCAAGACTTGTATCGATCAACAGGAACCTGTGCGGTAACCTCAATTCAACGAAAGTGATCAAAGACACTTTCGTGTGTTTTATTGCTAACTGTTTCGAGGTACATTTGACGGTTGGTGATCGTAATTGAGGAGTCAATCCAAAGCCGCATGCTCACAACATCCACACATAATTGAAGAAATCATGACCGTGCCTATCTGCATAACCCGGCTCGGATATTTTATATCTATGCTTCCGATATGTCACGCAAATATCTTGAACCAGTTAAAGCTTCCGCTACTCTGATGAAAAGATGTCATGATCCAAAAGGTGTGAGCATGTCGGTCCGAAAGTCACAACATCACATGAAGGCAACACTACAAAGGGTGATCCAGAGATTTACTGTGGCTGATAATCTCAATGAAAGCTCGAAGATCATCAAAGATGTGGTTCAGTTAAAGGCCTCCACTGAAAGTACAAAGCACTCGGACTATGAAGAGTCACTGCTAAAGCACAAAGATTGTGGAATTGAAGAATTGAAGTCTACGAGCTCAAGAACAAAGTCAAGAATAGAATGCTAGGATCCGAAATGTAAAACATGGGGTGACCTCCCTTAGGGGGAGATTGTTAGGAATTGGAAATTCCATAAGTAAAGCATCAGTCACCCCAAATATTATCTAGCATAAGTTAGCTCGTAGACATATCGTTAGTTACGTTATTTATCAGTTTATTAGTTTAGTTTAGCTTAGTGTAACACCGTGGAGGAAGGACGGGTCTTTACCCACTGTACACCTGATCCACAGGCCGATAGGAGGTCGTGTATTCTGTAACTATAAATACCCCTTCCATCCATGGAAGGGGTGGTGCTTTCAATCTAACCTTTCATATTTTTGTACATCAAGTCTCTACCAAGAAACACCCATCTCTCTACTTTCTCTCTCTAAATGGCTAACATGTATTTCCATCATCCAAGACCACCCGAATCATCAAACACAATAATATTACGATCCTACATTACTAAACTAAAACTGTGCATACATTATACAACATGACTACACCCGGATATATGTGTCAAATGGGTAAGAATGGCACTATGCCAAACACCCTTTTAATTTGTAAAACATGACATAACTAGTTATAAACTTCATTAATTCTGCGTTTATATAAAACATGATATTAAAACATTTGTCCTAGGCGTTTCGTGGTATTAGAGAGGGTTTAGGATAAGCTCAATTACCCATGAGCTCCACTGATAGCTAAACTGCGACCTTATGGATTAAACTTGATCTCACCTATAAGAAAAACATAAATGAAGCAACGTATGCATAAAGCTTAGTGAGATAACATATATAATACTGAAATAAACATGTCAATGCTAATAGATGTTGCTTCATAAGAACTTTCTCAGAGCTATCTTGGTGCTTATAACACGCTAATTCCCACGTGAATATACTCTTGCATTGTAACATGTACTTGGGGGCTAGATACTTCATCATAATGCTAGAAAGCATCATGCTTGCCTTGAATATACTAGTTGTCCACTTAGGACTGTGAACCCGCATTTGGTTCAATATAGCAATATATACTCTAGTTGTCCACTTAGGACGTCAAGTCCCGCTTTTGAGACTTTTCATATTTAGTTGTGATTTTTATAGCTGACGAGCCATATAAACATACTAATCATCCACTTAGGATGTCTGAGTTCCATTTTTGGAACCTTTGCTATTCTGAGGCTCGATTCTCCACTAAGGAGGTCTAAGTTCCAACTTTGTCACTGAACAATCAGATGTGATCACATGATAGCACATGTCGTCCACTTAGGACGTCTAATCCCATCTTGGGTCATAATGCATATAATTATGCAAGTCACCCACTAAGAATATCTAGTTCCAACTTTGTCTAGAACACATGTATGACTCTTATAGTCATGTCGTCCACTTAGGACGCTAAATAAGTGAAAATAGACAATATTGGCTAAAATCACTTTACTAGGACCACATGGGTCATTACGGGCTTTTTTGACCCGTTCACTTTATTTTACAAATACAATTATACCGTTCAATTCATTAAACTCATAATAAGCAATATAAATTCATAACACGAATATAACACATAAACATACAATAGAAGTTAGATATAAGTATTGCGAAATATGCGACACTTCTAACGAGCTACTAAAGACCCATTAAAATGAGCAATGATACATCATTTATGCTAAAAACTTGTTACTAAGACCACACTGTTACGGCTTTTGACCTAAATTATTTCTTATATAATCTCATATCGCGAGATCCATTTCTACTTATGATATATACTTCAACATAATTATGTGCTCACTTATCATAAACTCGTAGCACAAGTGTATTAAATAAGCATATAACAAAACACGAACGTAAGTACCACAACACATTTGGTATATCTAACTGGCTCTTTTAGTCCATTTTCTAATCTTATATACGTTACTCACCTTGATATGGCTTGTAATCTATCGCGAGCTCCCATAAACGTCCCCGGCTAAGCTTTACAACCTAGGAACACGTAAATAACATGGAGCTTACTTAAATAAGGCTTAATTTGTCATAAACAAGCTTTAGAAGTATACTAGGCCATAAGGGGGTGTTTGGTTCGTGCCTTATATAACAACATAAGCATATTTCCTGAAAATTTACACCACAAAATGGTGTTATAGCACCTTAACAAGGCACCCATCACTTTTCTAAACAATTATACATGATTACTAGCAATCTTGGTGATTTCTCAAAAATCAAAAGTTAACATAATCATGTAAAATTCTATGAAACCCCATATATGGCATTAAAATATAATCTTTAAGCATTACCCACTAATGGGTAGCTCTAAAACACGAATTAAAGAACAAGGTTATGATTTTACCTCGAAGTGATTCATGGAAACCCTAGAATATGCATTTTTGAACTTGTATGAGGTGATATCTTGCTTAAACTTTGCTTACTTTTAAAGTAGAATCAAAATCCTTACTTGTTCTTGTGTTTTGCGTGTCCAACGTGAAGCAGAGAAGAGAGGGAAAGAGATAAAGAGTAAAATGAAGTATCCTGATACCTCTATAGGATTTAGATAAGTTATAATATAAGTTTCATCATTTGGCAAAACTCGTCCCTGCTAGTAAAGCTATTACATAGATGGTCCTTGTTGATGTAAAACTTATTTCATGAGAGGTCCTTATGACTAACGAAAGATTATTATTATAATATCGGTTGACTAGGAAGCCTTAAAATATTATGATAAATCATTATTTTGAAATTTGGGGTGTTACAAAAAGGGTCAATCAAGGATCCCGATAAGGTTCTAAAATTCTATAACATAAAGATTTATATGATCTGATTTCGTGTTGTTTTCGAATCTAATATCTGATTATGTATCCTTATGCTATTTAAAGGAAGATAAGCTAAGAGGAAGACCGGGCTATGAGCACTTAAATGAGCAACTTCACATCTTAATTGAGGCTGAGTTAGCACCAAGCGTTGTGGATTTAAGTCTGAGGCAACCACAGGAGATTATCGAAGAGCTTCTCAAACCAGTGGTATGTTACTAGTTTTCTATCTTCTTCTACATCTTAGAAACCTTTAATATCTATTTATCGTACTACCTGATGTATTTCGTCACATTAAAAATCATAGCACGAACACTAGTATAAACCTATGGATCATTTGCTGAACTTTGACTTTTGAAGTCAAATGGACTTCTTTAACTTCAGATTCATGATGATTCTCTCAAACAATTAACACGGATATCTTTTTACCTCTTCTTTCTGCTTCGAAAAAAAAAAAAAAAAAAAAAAAAAAAAAAAAAAAAAGAAAAAAAACTAATCAGTATTTTCCGGTACATATAGAAATTTCAGCAAAAGATTCCATAAAAAAAAAAACTAATCAGTATTTTCCGGTACATATAGAAATTTCGGCAAAAGATTCCATAACTAATCAGTATATGAACATCTTACAAGTCATACAAGTCATAATGGTCTAACTCTATGTGTCTACTACCTTGATGCAGCAAAACATTTTGTCAACGATAGCAGTCAACCCATCCCACCGGTTCCACCGCCCGAAGGAAGAGCAATCACAGACGTAAATGAACAAGCAGAGAGCATTAACTCTGATGAAGAGGATGATGATGGTTATGTAACTGTACCTGCAACTTAAAGAACCGGCAGTAAAAATACATGGGCCTCAGAATCACTGTTTTGCTAGGATATATCGACAAACTGTTTAACTCAAAACTGTTTTATCAGCTTATGAATTGAATTTTGTAACTTGATTTTGTGCTAGTCAATTACTTAACGGAGTTATAGTTTACATTCCTGTATTGTTTTACCAGTAATCTTTACAAGAACACGAACCATCTCTAAAAGAATGAAACCGGCTTCTATCTCTCAACACAATCTTTATTCCAAATACATTAGAAACAAGTTTCATGAATGTATGACAGTCTTTACAAACCCGCAAGTTCTTGACAATTCTTATCACACTTCCGTCACATAATCTTGACATCCCAAATGCAAGAGCAAGTTTCTCACTATGCGTAACTAACGAGTCTTCTTTCTCTTCATCTTCAATATCATGTAAAACGCTGCCAATTACCTCCGGTGCATACCCTGCTTCAACTCTAAGTCTCGACATAATCTCTTTAAGCTTTGTATAAGCCTCTTTTGTGACCACGTTATCTTTTTCACCAGCAACAAAACTATACATGATTTTATTAACTTCAATCATACTCCAACCAGGGGTTTTCGTTAGTCCTTGACTATTCATTGACTTTCTTACAGCCGCAACATCCTTCCATTTCCCCGCAACTGCATATATGTTTGATAACAAAACATGGTCACCAGAATCACTAGGGTCGAGTTCAGAGAGTCTTAACTGAACTTCCTCAGCCAATTCGACATTACCATGAATGCTACAAGCACCTAAAAGTGTTCGCCAAATAACAGCGTTTGGTTTTATTGGCATTTGAGTTATGAATTTGTACGCCTTTTGGAGGTCACCAGCTCGACCATATAAGTCAACCATACAACCGTAGTGTTCATATGTCGGCTCTATACCATAGTCATTCTTCATCATGGAAAAGTACCTACATCCGTCTTCAATCAAACCCGCATGACTACAAGCGTAAAGAATGGAAATAAATGTAATCCCATCAGGTTTAATCCCCGAATCCTCCATCTGATGAAATAGTTTTAGAGCCTCATCACCATACCCTTGCATTGCCAATCCCGCCACCATGGTTGTCCAAGAAACTATACTCTTGATTCCAGGCATTCTTTCAAAAACTAAAAGAGCCATATCAATGTTCCCACACTTAGCATACGTATCCAACGACGCATTGTTCACTGAACGTAGCCAAACAAACCCACATTTCTCAATATAACAATGCACAATTTTACCAAACTCAACGCCCCACTTTGCGCACATAATAGAAAGAACCCCACAAACTCACCTCACTAGGCCTCAACCCAACCAGATGCAACTCCACAAACAAATCCAACGCTTCACCAAAACACCCATTATGAGAAAACCCTACAATCATCGTATCTACACATCATCCTTAACATCCATCTCCTCAAAAAACATCCTCTTCGCAACCTCAACCTCCCCACTTTTCATAAAACCATCCAACATAACATTACTCGACACCAAATCCTTAACATCCATCCTTCTATACAGCATCTCCGCCCCCTCTACATCACAACACCTAATACACCCCGTAATCATCGCATTCCACGCCACAACATTCGGGGCCAACATTTCCTCAAACACTTTTCTCGCCTCCTTAATCCACCCGCACTCTGCGTACATACTAATAAGCGTTGTCCCAATGTAAATATGCATATCAAGCCCATAAACTATCCCTAGGCAATGCACCTGCACCTGCACCCCACTGTCCCAACTTCTCATATTCGCAACGGCTTTAAGTACAAAAGCAAAAGTAAAACTATCTAAGTACACAAAGTGGGACAACATTCTACGCATTTCTAAACGTAATGAGGCGTTACACGGCTGATCGGACTCCGTGTATCCGCGTATAAGGGTGTTGTACATAAATGCAGTTGGGTTTGGAAAATAGTGCAGTATGGAGTGTGCATAAGGAACTGCATTTGGAATGTTGATGGAACAGTGGAGGATTAAGTTTCGGTTAAAACGGGTCGCTTTGAGCCGGTTTTGATGAGATGGGTGTGGAGCTGTGTGAGTGTTCTAAGGGTTTTGCAACTTTTTAGTAGTGTTAACATTTGATAATCAGTTGAAAAAAAGTTTGCAGTTTGAAGAAGCTGTGAAGTGAATATTTTTTTGATGATTTCCATTTGGATTTCAAATGGGATGTTGTCTGACATTATGTTCTAGGGTTTATGCTAACTTTTGAAATAGGTTGAATTAGTGAAAACTGAAAAGTGGGTTTTGGATAGGAGGTGATTTTGGATTTGGGTTTTGAAGGCCGTCGTGTGCCGTCGTGATACGCCGGAGATGTGTGTGGTCGTTGTATGGTGGGTGTTTTGGATTTGTTGTTAAACAGCTATGTCGGAGTGGAACTAGAATTTTTATTTTGATAAATTTGTTTGGCAAATTAATTTAAGTTGGGTTTATTATTATAAAATTATTAAAAATGACATATAATTAAATTAACATATGTATATATTAGATATTTTTATGGTGATTAAGTAATTTAGTACTAACGATGCTTATATTTGAGGCTTATAAAAATTTAGCCTCATTTTTAGGGCTGGGGCTTAGGCTTATAATTTCAAAATCCTCTCTATAAATCTTTATTGCCAAACGAGGCTTATAGGGGGCTTTTGAAATTTAAGCCCCATAAGCCTCTCATAAGCCCTTAGCCACACATCGCTTATATAACATAAAGCTAATGACTCAAAAAAAAAAATGATTTCCAGCCTTCTTTCGCGATTTTGTTTTTTCAAAAAATGAAGTCAAGCAAAAATAAAACTGCAGTGAAAAAAAAAGTGAAGTCGAGCAAAATATAAAACCGAGTCAAGTAGTCGGCAAGAATGAACAGTTTTTTTTTTTTTTTTCACAAATAGAGAAAATGGTCTATTAAAAAAAATCTCTTAGTCTATTTAAGTCATTGGCCCTATAATATAAGCCATAATTTTGTGGCTTATTTCGACACTTATGGGCTTATATAACATTGACAATGTTATATAAGCCCATAAGTGTCAAATAAGCCACAAAATTATGGCTTATGTTATATAAGTCGAACTCATAGAAGCTAATAAGCCCATATATAAGCCGAAACAAACACCCCCTAAATTTGGGGTGTTATGTTTACTTTGGGGGGCTATCGGGGTGTTGGTGTTAACAATCCGAGCTTTTAACGAGCTACTCGAGCTCGTGTCGGTCTCGAACAAAAATTAGTGCTCGATTATTTGAAAACTAATGTCTAGCTTGGCTCGTTCGAGTACTCGTTTAATAACCACTAGTTGAACGAGCTACTCGAGCTTAACGAGCCGAATAAACTACTAGAGCTTAACAAGCTAACACTTAATCTCTATAAATTTTTAAGTTTATTGTTTCTAATACGATTTATATTCAAGTTGTAGCTTAGTATTTCTAAGCTATATATTTACTTGAAAGTAAATCTCCTCCTTTTTCTTAGACTTTGTTTTATACGCTCTTTGTTTATCTTGTTTTCTTCTCTCTTTCAATGTGTAATGTGTTTGAATCCATAGTTAAACCATCATCATAATTACGATTCACAATATTTCAACGTTAAAAGAAATTAATATTTTTCTTAGTTTTCAATTAGTAAAATCGTTTGCTTAGATTTATTGTGAATTTAAAATTGTTTAGATCTGGTGTAAGTTTGAATCAATCACAGTGTTACCCTTACTACCCAAACATTATTTGTATGGAAAATAATCTAAGACATCTTCTACTAAGAATATCAAAGAGCTAAGTAGATGGAAGTTTAAAAGTATTAATAATATTTGTATGTAGAATTTTATCCGTTGTATTTATATTATGAGTTTTTATTTTCAAAGAATTAACAATTAAGTTATGTTAATTGTATTAATTATCTAGTCTTATAATATACTTCCTAGTATTTATAATAAATCAATATTTAAAATTTGTTACCATAAGTTAATAATTAAAAATATAAATCATATCTCTTATTAAGAATCATAACTTTAATATTATATAAAACTTATATTTTGAGTAGTAGTTATATGTTGTCTAATCAAAAAACTAAAGGAAAAGTTTCTCACATTGAAAAAGATAAGAAAGATAGAGAGGGAGGAGGAACTATAAAACCAAGATCTATTTCTCTATGACAATTATATCTTACTTACTAGCCACAAGCCCGCCCATTGGGCGGCTAGCTTCAAGAAATCTTCAAGATAAAATCAATAGATATAGAGATAAGTGTTCAGTAAAAGAAAATAAACGGGTCTTAACGAAAAAGAGAGAATACGGGATCAAGAATCTGCACCATTATCACCAATAAGCCAAATTATTTCATTTCCATATCAAATAATTCCTACAAAACGGGTCTTAGCTACAGGCCAACGAGCGACTAGCTTTAAGAATTTTTCAAGATAAAATTAATAACACAGTTTTCAAAACATAGTTAACCTTAATATAATGTTCACGATAAAAATAAGTTTATGTGAGCCATAATCGTAAAATGAAAAAAGATACATATCCATTATACTTGCGCAAAATAGAAACAAACAAAGATACTCATAATCTGTGAAGAACGGTTCTACATGATGAAAAATAACTAACATGTATTGTTAGTTGAGGACTCATGATAAATGTACAATGCCATCACATTAACCCCTTTTGCAATATACATCATATAACAACTGAGGTTAATATCAGAAACCTTCTTTCCATATAAATATTATACATTAAATAATTTATACAATGAATAATGTTATGAACCTACTTCTATAAATTGACAGAAAATTCTTCTTATTTCGAATACTTTTGGGCTAACACATGCCCATATAATGCAATATCCAACTTTTTAATTTTGTCATAGCTTGCTCGCCTCATCGACGCCATTCTCATATGCCATCCAAGCACCTGATGCTCTTTTGCAAAGAAGACAAAACCTCAAAATGCGGCATAGTACGTAAAAAAATCTGTTTACCTCATCAAGATAATTGTTTATAAATAATCGAGTTGCATTGAAGCCATTCTGGATGGTTATTGACCTGTAATATAAAAATAAATTGTTAACATTAATTGGTCATATCCGAAACATTCAATTTATCAATTATATAATTACAATCATATACAAACCTTCCCAATCCATAAATCTACCAAAATGAATAGCCACAACCACATATCCATGTATATGATCTTTCTGTAGCATTCGGCAGGGTCTCGATCATGAGCTGTAATCAAAAATTAACCTCAATCATGCTCCTCATGAGCTATGCAAGAATAGCTTTGTCACACTATCTGATTCTACAAAATAAAACATGTGGTTCCTCAAGAAAATTATTACAATCTAAGGTGACACGCCTTGCAGTCTTATACGTAATGCAACATCATAAATGTATAATGCATGTTGCATACTTGACCCATTATAACGAACTGGATATTTAGAGAACTGACCCATCCATAACTTAATGGGTTGAACTTTATATGTATATGTAAAGTTATATTCATCAGTAAACTACATATATACAATCATTAGAGATTAGTCCAACATATAGTAACAACACCCTCAATCCCTCTTTTTGCTATTATCAACATCGTCACAATGGTCACTGATAAGACCTGCAAGGTAATCTCATAGCATACATAACCGAACTCTTAACTATTGTAAGTGAGTAATTCTATAATTTCTCATCAATTCACTGTCGTCAACAATCATATTTAACACACTGGTTACTTTATACGAATATGAATTAAGAAATTTGGACTAAAAGTGTTTGGGGTCAACCCGACATGTGCTAAAATACTCTTTTTGAACCGAACCTATTTTGACCCGTTACCCGACCGGTCCATTTTGTTTCTTTAATTCAAAGAAACATTCTTATCTTTTGGTCATAAGCTACACTTTCTTGCTTTTATAGAAATCTTGCTGGTTTCTGCTATATTGTCAAACCAAGGATTTAATGTCGACAGGCTGCGACATAGAAGCCCGAGCCCCATGGCATCTGCAGGTCTTACTTGCTGGATTATTTTTCCATAAGAGGTGTTTTATTTATACAACATTAAAACTTAATGTGCACTTATAAAAACGACAGTACATTTGTGATAAATCGTGTGTTATGGCAGAGGTTAAGTAGGACCCCTGGAATGGCAATGGACCGGCAAGGAGCTCCAGCTAGTCCTAGTTCATACACAGTGAAGCGAATTGTGCGGTTAGATATTCCTGTTGTTTCCCTAATGTAAGCTTTCAAGAAGATGCAATGATATACAACTTTATTCAAAGGATTTATTTTACATAAAATAACAATATACCTTTTCACTTGTCACGTTTTAGTCATTATACTCTTTTTTAGTACATCTAATTCATTGATAACATTTTCTTTTTGGATTTTAGTTTAACTTTGTTGACCGGCTTCTCGGACCTATAGGCAATTCATTAAAACATATAGAAGCTACAACGGGTTTCCGTGTGTATATACGCGGAAAAGGGTCAATCAAGGATCCCAATAAGGTTCTAAAATTCTAGAATTCTATAACATAAAAATTTATATGATCTGATTTCGTGTGGCTTTCGAATCTAATTATGTATCCTTATGCTATTTAAAGGAAGATAAGCTAAGAGGAATACCGGGCTATGAGCACTTAAATGAGCAACTTCACATCTTAATCGAGGCTGATTTACCACCAAGCGTTGTGGATTTAAGTCTGAGGCAACCACAGGAAATTATCGAAGAGCTTCTCAAACCAGTGGTATGTTACTAGTTTTCTATCTTCTTCTACATCTTAGAAACCTTTAATCTATACTACTTTATAATGCATTTAGGCCTTCTAAAATTAGAAGGCTTAAAAATTCAGACTTTTTTACTTGCTTATTATGAAAAGAGTTTTTCTAACCAAAAATTAAGATAAGGAGCTCCAATCATGAGATGACATGTTTCACTTCTTAACAAACTCCAAACCTAACTCCTAACCACTAAAAATTAAGATAAAGAACTCCAATTATAAAATGACATGTGTCATTTCTCAACTAAAAATTCATCTTTATTTTTAAATTAAAGGGGGAATTGCATATATATTCCTCCAAAGATGCAAAATTGCATATATATCCTTCGTACAAATTTTTGATATATATGGTACAATGATTTTTATGCATGCAAAGGATATAAATGCCCCTAAATTAAAATATCTTTTTATCTAGTTATTTTTTTTATAATTTAATTTCACCATATTTTCTAAAATTTTTTGCTCTTTAATTTAACATTCATTTTGATATATTTTTTTGAGTTTTTAGTTTTTATATTTTTAATGGGTTTATTTTATTTTAATTTAATTCAAATTTTTACAACTTTAACCTTTATTTCATTTAATTCAATCAATATAATCTTGATTCGTCAAAATCATATACTTTTGGGGTAGTGTTTGACGCTAAGAGATTAAGGAGGGTATTTCTATATACGGGAATAATGATGTCACGGGAAAGCTACGGGAAAGTTACGGGTAACCCAAACAAACACTTACAACTAACACATATACATTCGAAGTGTTGTGAAACGAATTCACTAAACGGGTAAGCAAACACATATAACTATACTTATCGCCGCCGCTGTGTGTGGGTACCCGGCTAGTATCTATTTATCGTTCTACCTGATGTATTTCGTCACATTAAAAATCATAGCACGAACACTAGTATAAACCTATGGATCATTTGCTGAACTTTGACTTTTGAAGTCAAATGGACTTCTTTTACTTCAAAATTCATGATGATTCTCTCAAACAATTAACACGGATATCTTTTTACCTCTTCTTTCTGCTTTGAAAAAATAAAAAATAAAAAATAAAAAAAACAAATCAATATTTTCCGGTAAATATAGAAATTTCTGGAAAATATTGAGTTTGAAAACGTGGTCAACATGACATCAAAAAGTCAAATGTTTACCAATAAACTTTGTGTGTACTCTTCACTATAAACTTATTTTGTTGCACAATTTTCTTATCCATGTCCACATTGTTGTTTAATTATTTGCAAGACGAGTCCGAAGACTACATCAAAAGACAGCAAGAGAACTAGTTATGCTAAATTCAGATTTCAGAAAAGAGTGTCACCATTCAACACAAGTGGCATGAAATGTCCCAAGACCGGGCGTTACAGAGACAAAAATGTGGATCCAGGGGGTTTAACCACAGTACGCGTTAATATTACATTAGAAAAAACACTATCATAGTATCATTTCACTACAAAAGAAAAGGAGAATGATAGACTGGATGGAGTATAAAGTGTAGAGTAACGAACTTATTCATGTGATAAGTTCTGGTTTTTCGGTTCAAAACTTCATGAGTTGATGCGTCTGGGGCTACATATCTATATATCTAATTGAGAAATAAAATTAACAAATTTTTCAGTTCTGGTTTTTCGGTTCAAAACCTAAACCATGCGTAATTGGCGAATTCACATTCAGTTATCGAATCTGTTTGGTCCACTTTGAATTAAGTTAAGTTTTTCCTTCAAAAATTCCCAACCCGAATAACCCGAACCGTATAACCCAAGTAACCCGTAACATGAACTGACGAACACCCTTACCGGTCCATACCCAATTGATGTCTCAAAAGGGCCACAACTGAAAGGGTAGCACAAACAGTCACAGTGTCAGGTACTCAACGTGGCGGTCAGATATTACGACTATAACACCCTTAAGAGCATAACTTCAAGAAATAAACATATCAGTTGACTCTACGAGTCAAAGGACCTTGTTTCCATTGCCCAAGCACAAACAGGGTCTGTAGTCTTGCAAAAATAAAAAACAAGAATTGTGTCATGTACACGGCGGTCGTATAGTATCCAATCTTTTGCACTGGTTTTCAGCCTGCTATGGATGTTATTGAATCAGGCGACTCTAATGATCATGGTTGGATGTCAATTTGCACACTGACTGATGGTTTACTATGAAAAGTGAAATGCTGGGAAGAGTTGTGCTGCTCATACCAAGCACGATGCCATGGTTTGTTCATGTGCACTATAGAGATTGGCAACTATAACTACACGAGTCCAATTTACAAGGTAGCTCACGGTTTTGGCTTTGGAGTTCACTAAAGTCCAAACCCATGAGCTTAAAAACATCGACTTAACATAAGATGCAACTTATACTTTGAAAATAAGTAATCTAGACAATGTTAGGATAAACCCCATAACCCAAAAAATAAAATTCATATATACCAGGTTAAACATCTAGTACAACAAAAAACTGATTCTGTAATTGAAAGGTTTCCAAACAACAACAATACCCATTCCAGAATCACAGAAATTTATATGAAAGTTAGCAAGTATTGTTCGATCAAATATGCTTTCCAAGAGACCTGGGGATACAACGAGTAGGTTGAGATGAATCAAAGAAGCTTTCGAACCTACTATCACTACTTTATGTTGTTATCTACTGGTGCAATAAATTGCAGCCTCCCTAGTGATGTAAGCATTGTTGGCCGCGGCTATGTGTACACATTGGATGGTATAATTAAAGGATTGTATACCGCCTAGCCACTACTAATGCCTTCACTACTCAAATCCTGAGTCAAACCACATGAATATCATTTCTTGTTCACACATAAGCATTTTCATATTCTGATAATGCATATTCAAAGATTGATAAACTCGAGTTTGCATTTACAAATTATCGAAAATAGCCGTGAAGCATGCTGAAATGAAAATGTAATGAAGCAAAGAACGATGACAAAATTTCAACAAGTAATGAACATCTAAACGGCTTGTCATAATTAAATACACAAGCAATAAGGCATCTATCCATGGAATAATAAAAATCACATTAAACTTGATAGTAATACCGATTTCACAAACCTTGCTACAAATCACATATTTGAAAAATATGTAGTATATACTGCATCTACAATCGCATAAGATTCCATAAATGACATTACTTAAAAACATCAAATCAGTGATAAAACTAAAATAGATGAAAGTAATTTTTCCACACCTTAGCTACAAAATAAGCCCCTCCCACCTTAGGTAACATGTCACTTTCTTAATCCACACCTTGAAAGGTGGCCTTCATCCTTTTGATCAGTTATTGTTAGAATATATATGCAAATCCTAGTGGTCAAGGAGAAGTAGTGATTCCTCATAAGAGCCTATGAAGAATGAGCCCTCTACTCTATAAATCCCAAGATATTTGATTTGTTGTGCGCAGGGGTCATAAACATTAAGTGTGGTAAATTGTCCATTCGCCTTTTGAATTTCAAATATAGGTTCACCATTCTTCCTAAACCCCAATTTACTTACATGCGCGCCAATTGAGAATAGCTTTCTAAAAGCCGAGTCGTGCTCCATCACCCATACACCACAATGAGCTGCTCCCTCAACCCAAATGTGTCCATACACAACAAGAGACCCCCTTAGCTTAGAAACTGATACACCAAAGAACACTTCCTTTGTTAAGCTATCTGGTAGGTCTACCACTTTAAACTTCTTGGTAATCAAATCAAATGACACAACCATATGATTTGTGGTATAGTTTCCATCATCATCAAAAGTCGCATCATTAGCACCCCAATAAATAAACCTATCTATAACAATCTGAGTTGAATTATCAAGTCTAATTGTTTGACGCGGCAAATTACCACTTGGAATCACATTCCAAGCCCCCGAACTCAATGTAAAAACTTCAACATGCCAAGGCGTGCCATTTCTAAAATTTATTTTCACAACAGTAGGATCTTTAGTGACAGGACAAACACCGAAACCATAATGAATCCGACTAGCAGTGTGACTGTGAGGGGCAGCAATACTAAATGCTTTTCCGATTGACAGATTCCAAATAACAACCATCCATTTTTTATAACCTTCATGGAAACCATACAAACAGAGTAATCCATGACACGAACCAACAACGTACCTAAGACTATATTGTTTAAGCAAAGGAGACACAACAAATGGAACAAGCTCTTGTTGTACCTTAAAAGTTTCGATATCATTGTCTACCAAACAAATGTACCCATCCTCCAAAAAACGATCCAATCTGTAGCTTAGAATAAGACTGTGTGATTGCGTATGGCGGGCGTGAGCGCCGTAACCTTTGATAAAGTCAGGGCTGTCGATGAAAGACTTCCAAGGTTTCGAAACAGACCTGAACTGAATCAAAGGCTTCACAGGAAGTCTTTTGATGATTTCCATTTGGATATCAAATGGAATGTTATCTGACATTTAAAAAAAAAGGGCTTTTCTAGGGTTTATGCTAACTTTTGAAAGAGGTTGAATTAGTGAAAACTGAAAAGTGGGTTTTGGAGAGGAGGTGATTTTGAACAATTTTTCAATTTTTTTTTCTAGGGTTTATGTTGAACAATTGTTAGAAAAGAATGGTAGTCTTTTTAGGGATTTTTTGTTAGGTTTATGTGAGGTAAGATTTTATTTATTATTATTATTATTATTGAACTTTATAATAAGTATATTGTGTAATTAAAATATCATTATAACTATATGTTGTTATAAAATTTTGTTTTTATGCACGAGTACTCGTCTAGTATTACTAAAAAAGTACTGTAATATATTTTTTTGATAATGTGATAAAATAAGGTATAAGCAATAAACTTTATGACTATTTTTGAGTTACTAAAATCATATGACATAGGAAAAAAATCTAGTTAAAAAGACATATAATTTGTTTGAACTTAATTATGTGGATGATTGAATAGTTTCCGCTATTAAATATATGATCTTCATTCGATAACCAGTTAATATAGTAGAAGTATGACAGAATGAACAAGCTTAACGACACGGATTTTAGCCCATGTGTCAATCAAGTAAGATTTACGTTATAGATTAAAATGTTTGTTAGCGGTAGTTGGCATAACTTATACACCTTTACTTTGCACACATAAAATTTATGTGTGAAGACAAGCAAATTGATGTGTGGGACAAGTAAAATTATGTGTGCAAAGTAAAAGTGTATGTGTACATATCACTTCCCAATAAATAGTTAATATTTGATTTTATTTTAGATATAAGTCAAAAGTTACTCGAAATAAAAATGTCAACCCAAATACAACAAATATAGCTAGGACTTTGGTGCATTTATTTTGATTAAGCATTTTCTTAAATAGATTTAGTTTTTTACTTTTTCATTTTCAAGAGAAGGTGGTTTTTCGTTATATGTAGTTAAGATTAAGATAAGATATTAGTTTTTTACGAAAGACATCATGATTGTACGTTTTGTGAAAAGATAACATAAGTCACGAAATAAGGACCGCGTTTTGTGACATGCTTGTCTAGCCTAAAAAACTAGATCGGAAACTAGATCGATTTGATCACAACCATACTTCAGTTTTACAACTAAACTTAATTAGTACCTAGTTACCTACTAACTAGATCGTAGACGATCGACCCTAGCCTATCTTTAAGACTTCAGCCCATCGAAGAGTTAAACCGTTTATAGATTCGAAACATGTTTGTTTAGTCGATACATGCATTCAAACACGCCTATTTGGTCCTTGATGAACTTGGTCCCAGATTGGCACAAATTTCTGGCATTTCCATCTGACATGCAACAACCATTTATGGGAAATTCATTAGTTAGAAACGAGGTTTCTTTAAAAAGGAAGACTTGAAAACCGGCAACCGGTGAAAGTAATGTCTAGTAGTCAGGTTGTTTACTTGAAAAGAAGAACCTCAAAACAATATGAGGGTAGTTACAGTTTCACATTCGCTTACGCTAACACTTGGTGTATTACAACAATTAACTTAATACCTAAAAGCCGTCAAGGCCAAAAGCTAAAGGTACGTAAAAGTAGCTCGTCTAAAGTAATCGGATTATTGAAGTTCTGGGTCAGAGGAACTTTCACTGAGGATACGTTTAAACTCTTGAATATATTGCTTCATTTCTTGAGAAAATTGGTCATGTTTTGGCAACTTTGCAATAACTGAGATAGTAAGCTCAAGCCACGTAAAGCTGGTCTTTCATTTTTTTCACTATAAAATCTTTCATTTTTCCCTATGTTGTCAACGCCATAAGCAATAGCTCCCAAATTTTACTTCACACATTTTTTCATTCCCTCCAACGAGTTGAATGGTTTTAGTGCCTTCGGCTGACGAAACATCATTCTATATGACGGGATAACTGATATAAGTTCAAGTAGTATTGTGAAAACTTTGAAAAAAAACACTAAACAGAATAAATGCATACATGTTTTTTAGGAGGTGGCTTTAGTATTTGTGTAGGCGCAGCAAAACCTGTGGTTATTTCAAGGATAACAAGCATTAACTGAGTGTACACTGGTTGTCTATGGTAGTTACGAAGCCTTGAAAAAACAGATTAACTGAAGTGTACCTCACGAACGATATTTTTTCAGTGTGATATTTGTTTCATGCGGATCAAGATCTCTAAAAATACAACTCCAAGGCTATAAACGTCACTCTTGTCTGTGAGCTTATAGGTGAATAAGTATTTGGGATCAAGATATGAAATTCGTTAAAAGATACGAGCAAACTAAACAAGTGAGTGATATTTTCTATTTAGCAAACGTTTGACACTTTATATAAAGCCCGCCTTGACTCCCTACCAGAAATTACCCACTTTAACCCATTGACTGACCCGTCCATTTTGCCACGTCTTCTAGCTAGCTTCTGTCCTATATTAAGGAAAGCATCAAGGTCGGTCCATAGACCAAGGTTCCTCAGCCTTCTAGTAAGATGGAGAAAGACTTACGGGTGTTCCTCAAACAACGGTGGATATGACTCCATAGTCATCCAAAAGTGGTGCTAGCCTTGAGAGTCCAAAATCAGCAACTTTGGCAGTGAGTTTGGAGTCAATGAGAATGTTTCTTGTTTTGACATGACAGTGGAATATGACGGGTTGGCTTGGGTGTGACTGTGAATATAGAATGCGTTTGGCTGTATCCAATGCTACAGGTAACCTCATTCGGAAGCTAAAAGACATAAAATGATCTAATTAAATCTGATTTCATGTGGTTTTGGAATCTAATTCTGGATTACATGCAATTAAAGGAAGATAACCTAAGGGGAGGAGGACCAGGTTATGAACATTTTTAAATGAGCAAGTGCAGGAGATAATCGATGAGCTTCTAAAACCAGCAGGATGTTACTTATAGATTATTGAATTGTTTGCCCGCATTAAAACTAAAAGCACAGACAATAGTATATTGACCTCAAAAAGTCAAATGTTTAAAAATAAACTTCATGAGTTGATGCATTTGGGGCTACATATGTATATACTACCTAATTGAGAAATAAAATTAACAAATTTTCCAATTCGGTGTTTAAAACCTAAACCATACCAAACTGGCAAATTCAAATTCAGTTATCGGTTTTGTTAATTTGTTTGGTCCACTTTGAATTCAGTTAAGTTTTGCCTTCAAAAATACTCAACCCGAATAATCTAAACCGTATAACCCGAGTAACCCGAAACATGAAATGATGAACACCCTTACCGGTCCATACCCGATTGATGTCTCAAAATGGCCACAAACAGGGTTTATAGTCTTGCAAAAATAAAAAACAAGAATTGTGTCTGTACACGGCGGTCATTTTAGTATCCAATCTTTTGCACCGGTTTTCAGCCTGCTATGGATGCTATTGGACTCTGTGCTATTCGTTACTATTGGATGTTAATTTACAAGCCAGTCTCTAATGATCATGGTTAGGATAAACCCCATAACCCAAAAACATTTTCATATAGACCAGGTAAAACATTTGGCACAACACTGATTCTGTAATTGAAAGGTATCCAAACACAGAAATTTTATCCTAATAACCAAAATAAGCCTTGAGAGTTACGGAGTTAGTTACCAACTATTGTTGGATCGTTAAGGAAAAATTCAGGGAGAACTTACGCTAAACCAAAATTGTTGAACTTCAGTTACCATCATTTATGTTTCCCAAGAGACTTGAGCATACAACGAGTAGGTTGAAATGAATCATTGATGCATGATTGCATTGCAGCCTCCCTTGTGGTACTCGATAGGAAACTGTCAAAGGATCCATACCAGCAGTACCAGTACCAGTGAAGGACCAGGAAACTATCCTTATAGAGCTACAATCAACACCGCATAAACCAAAAATAATACCTATTGCAAGGGAGAAGAGGATTAAACAATGCAGAGTTCAACACCAAACACTCCCTGCGTTTGTGGTAACAGAGCAACAACTCATTAATCTCAGAAACATTTCTAGCTTCTCCCAAAACTCATTCAAGATCAAGAAATAGCAAACTCGGCCACTTAGGTACAGAAAACTTTCCTTATCGAGCTACT
Source organism: Chrysanthemum makinoi (assembly GCA_910596185.1). Lineage (NCBI taxonomy): Eukaryota > Viridiplantae > Streptophyta > Magnoliopsida > Asterales > Asteraceae > Chrysanthemum > Chrysanthemum makinoi. Next base: position 80,557,548 of record OU343225.1, on the reverse strand, counting down.
ATCATTAACTACAAAAATCAGCATACACCCAATGAATGTTACCTAATCTTTTAAGATACACACTCACAAGGGAATGAGATCCAAGCACAATGAGTTCAACAACAAGATACATAGGAATCTGACCCACACAATACAAACTTTTGATGGTATATTTTGCCTCGCAACATGCTACACTTTCATGTTTTATATGCTAATGCCTTTACTCCTCTAATCGTGAGATTAAGTACATGAATATTACTTCTTGTTCACACATAAGCATTTACACATTCAAATGTTGCATATTCAATGATTATTCAAAATAGACCCAAAGCAAAACGAGAGGACATTGTAACAAAGCGAGGGACGCTAACAAGATTTCAACACGTACTGAACATCTAAAAAGGCTTGTTCATCATTTTTTTACTCAAGCAATAAGGCATCTATAAAGGACATTCCCCCATCTAAAAAAGTCATCAAAGATAAGAAGCAGAAGCAACACTATCCCTGGAATAATAAAAATCACATTAAACTTGATAATACCAATTTCACTAACCTTGCTACAAAGCACATATTTGAAAATAAAAGTAACATATACTACATCTACAATCGCATAAGATTCCATAAATGAAATTACTTAACATCATTAAATCTGTGATAAAAAGCTTAAATAGATGAAAGTGATTTTTCCACACCTTAACTACAAAATAGGCCCTTAAAATGTGGTCGTCGTGATTTTGATTAGTTATTGTCATCATATATATGTGAATCCAAGTGATCAAGAAAAAGTAGCGATTCCTTGTAAGAGGCCATGAAGAATGAGTCCCCTATTCCAAAAATCCCAAGATTCTTGATTTGTTGTGAGCAGGGGTCATAAACATCAAGCGTTGTAAACCTTGTGTACTCCCCCGCAATTCGAGTTTCAAATATAGTTTCACCATTCTTCTTAAACCCTAGTATTTTATATACCGTTGTACCAATTGTGAATAGCTTTCTAAAAGACGAGTCATGCTCCATCACCCATACACCCGAAGGAACTTCTTCCTCGGACTCAACGTATCCATGCACAACAAGAGACTCCCTTAGCTTAGAAACGAAGCAACATGAGCGCAACTCCTTTGTTAAGGTATCCGGTAGGTCTACCACTTTAAACTCCTTGGCAATCAAATCAAATGACACAATCATATACTTATAGTGAGGTACACCATCATCAGTCAACGTCTTTTCAGAAGCAGCCCAATAGATAAACCTATCTATAACAACCTGAGTTGATATAAGATTAAGTCTAATCGATTGAGGAGGAAAATTACCACTTGGAATCACATTCCAAATCCTCGAACTCAATGTAAAAACTTCAACATGCCAAGGCTTGTTATCTTCACATAAAATCTTAAGAACGGTAGGATCTCTAGTGTCAGGACATACCCCGAAACCAAATAACAAGCATCCATTTCTTATAACCTTTATGAAAACCATACAAACACAGTAATCCATGACACGCACCAACAGCCTTTATAACACGATATTGTTTAAGCAAAGGAGACATAACAAATGGAGCAAGCTCTTGTTTTTGTACCTTAAAAGTTTCACTGTTATCATCGTCTACTAAATAAATGTACCTTAACTCATCCACAAAATAATCATACCTGTAGCTTAGAATATGACTATGTGGCTGCGTGTGGCGGGCGCCGTAACCATTGATAAACTGAAAGCTGTCGATGAAAGACTTCCAAGGTTTTGAAACAGACCTGAACTGAATCAATGACTTGACATCAGAAACTTTTTTGATGACTTCCATTTGGATGTCAAAAGGGATATTGTCTGACATTTTCGAAGGGTTTTTTCTAGGGTTTATGTAACTAACAAGAGGTTGAAATTTGGGTTTGGACCGGGTAAAGTTCATATTCATGTCCGCATAATTTTGACTTTTTTTTAATTATTATTTTCTTTAATTATAGATTTACTATTTGTTTTTACTACGCGAGTACCCGCGCCTAGCGGCAGCGGTTTCTAGCGGCAGACAATTAACGATATGCGATATTATCTTTCAACATACACAATCACAATGGAATGAGATCCAACCAGAAACGAGGTCAACACCAAGATACAAACTTTGGATGGTATAATTAGGAGATTTTTGCCTTGCTAGACTTTCATGTTTTATATATTAAATCCTTTCACTCTTGAAGATAAGTTTTTTTTAAGGAAAAACTCATGACTTTCTCCAAACATCGCCTAACTGCTACTCTAATCCTGAGTCAAAGTAAATGATTAATCATTTCTTGTTCACACATAAGCATTTACGTATTCAGATTATGCATATTCAAAGATTGAAAAACTTGTGTTTTGTGTTTATGGATTATCAAAAGTAACCGCCAAGCATGTTGAAATGAGAATGTAACGAAGCAAAGAACACTAACAAGATTTCAAAAAATAATGAGCATCTAAAAGGCTTGTGATCATTAATTACACAAACAATAAGGCTTCTATAAAGGACATTCCCCATTCTAAAAAACCCATCAAAGATACAGAGCACTGGAGCACATGTAACAGTATCCATGGAATAATAAAAATCACTACCCTTTTCTACAATCACATAAGATTTTTCGTAAATGACATTACTTAACAACATTAAATCAGTGATAAAAAACTAAAATAGATGAAAGTGATTTTTCCAGACCTGAACTACAAAATAGGCCCCTTGAAATGTGGCCGTCATCATTTTGATCGATTAATGTCGTAATATATATGTGAATCCAAGTGATCAAGCAAAAGTAGCGATTCCATGTAAGAGCCCATGAAGAATGAGTCCCCTATTCCAAAAATCCCAAGATTCTTAATTTGTTGTGAGTATGGGTCATAAACATCAAGCGTGGTAAACCTTGTGTCCTCCCCCTCAATTCGAGTTGTAAATATAGTTTCACCATTCTTCTTAAACCCCAATATTTTATCTACTGTTATGCCAATTGTGAATAGCTTTCTAAAAGACAAGTCATGCTCCATCACCAATACACTAGAATGAATTCCTTCCTCGGACTGAACGTATCCACACACAACAAGAGACTCCCTTAGCTTAGAAATGAAGCAACTTGAGCACAACTCTTTTGTGAAGGAATCCGGTAGGTCTACAACTTTAAACTCCTTGGTAATCAAATCAAATGACACAACCATATCTTTTGCGGTAGATTCACCATCATTAGTAGATATCTCCTCCCAAGCACCCCAATAGATAAACCTATCTATAACAACCTGAGTTGATATCTTATTAACTCTAATTGTTTGACGAGGCAAATTACCACTTGGAATCACATTCCAAACCCCCGAACTCAATGTAAAAACTTCGACATGCCAAGGCTTGTTATCTTCACATAAAATCTTCACAACGGTGGGATCTCTAGTGTCAGGACACACCCCGAAACCAAAAACAAGACGGTAAGAACCAGGGACAGCAATACCAAATGATTTTCCGATAGAATAGTTCCAAATAACAAGCATCTTTCTGTAATTATGTTTATTATAACCATGCAAACACAGTAATCCATGACACGCACCAACAATGTTTATGTTACCAACCACCTTATTAACACGATATTGTTTAAGCAAAGGAGACACAACAAAAGATGGAGCGAACTCTTTTACCTCAAGAGATTCAATATTATCATCTATAAGAAAAATATTATCATCCTGAGAACCCGGTAATAAACTTACAATACGGCTATGTGGGTGCGTGTGGCGGGCGCCGTAACCTTTGATAAAGTCAGAGCTGTCAATGAAAGACTTCCAAGGTTTCGAAACGGACCTGAACTGAATCAATGACTTGACATCAGAAACTTTTTTGATGACTTCCATTTGGATGTCAAAAGGGATATTGTCTGACATTTTCGAAGGGTTTTTTCTAGGGTTTATGTAACTAACAAGAGGCTGAAATTTGGGTTGGGACCGGGTAAAGTTCATATTCATGTCCGCATAATTTAGTGGGTGATATTTGACTTTTTTTTAATGGGGCAATTGCATATATACTTACTAAAACTTACATATTTGCATATATACCTAAATCTTGCTTAAATTGCATTGTACATCATGCATTAAAAACTTGCATTATGAGAAACTATGTAAGTTTTTAAGTTTTAATGGGTATACATGTAATTCCCCATTTTTTTATTATTATTTTCTTTAATTATAGATTTACTATTTTTATTATTATTATAAAACCATCACTTCATTAGAAAACTAAAAGGATATTACAAGAAGTTGGTAGACACTAATTGGGCTCTCACTCCTTTCTGAATACAAAAACTTAGTTTGTGAAAAATAAAGGAACCACTCTTGGCATTATTTGAGTGGCTAGCAGCAATGGTCTTGATACGAGAAAGTGTATCCAAAGCTTCCGTGTCAAGCTCCCCAAATATTAAAAAAGCAAATTGTATGAACTTATAACCATTGTCTTTTCACTTATAACTATTTGTTTTTATTATTATTATTATTATTAAACATTCTTTATTTATAGACTGGAAAAATGTTTAACATAATTTAAACACAGAATTTGTCATATCCACCAATTTTATTATCAAACCAATCAAAACTCAATTCACATTATTAAATAGAGTGATGATTCGGGTGTCTAATTTATGGACCTAAAAACATGCCTAAACCGAGGTGTCATCCTCTGATTGGTGACATCACGGGGACCCACCTCTTTTACATTTTATCTTTTTCATCTTCACCTTCTATTTTTTCACTTGTCTTCATCCTCTTGTTAAGCCTCTTTTTAGGCATACCAATTAGATCCCTAAATCATTTTCCTATTTAATATACATTATACCCTTCATACAAACACATCTTTAGTCTGTTACAGTTGAATTACTTAAATACTTCTGAGATTATTATCAGCAAAAGACGCACATCTCAGTCAACACATGATTCCCTACTTAAAATAAGTATTCATAAGCTGCTTAAGAGTAACTACTCGTATGCTAGAACCGCAAAGATTTCACACAAAACTTTTAATTAAAATAGAACCATTAAATGGGACAGACCAAATGATACTATTGGATGACCGAAACAAATAGAAGACCTAGTTTCATTTATTTGCTTTGTTTTATGTGAGTCGTGAAATTGGATAAAAAACAATTTTTGCTGCTCAAGTTTTATGGCACTCTCCATTCTACTCAGGTATGATTTTGATTAGAGGTCTAAATTTGACCCGTGGGTCTGTTCGGGTTATGTTTCATCTCTAGCGGGTCAACAACGTAGAATATCGTAAAAGTAAACAGGGCAAACGAATTAGAAAGCACCCAAAGTGTTCTTAGAATTCATAAACCTCCTTAGTAAATGAAAAAACCAACCCGACTCATGCCAAATAAACCCATTTTGGCCCGTTACCCAACATGTCCATTTTGTTTCTTCTAATTTATAATATGTTATTTTTTTCTTCTGGTCAATAAATAATCCCCTTTTTAGAAATATTGCGGGTTTCTGGTATTTTGTCATACCAAGGATTTAATGACCTCGACAACGACATAGAAGCCCGAGCCCCATGGCTTCTGCGGGTCTTACTGGCTGTAGTGGTTTTCCACAAGAAGTATATGTTGGTGTAGTATCTCCCAGAACAGGGTAAGATAATCAACTTCAGCAGAAACAAGCAACTATTCGGCAGAAACAAATACCACTAAGTGGTTACCGGATATCACTTGGAATCGTGTGATCACTTTCCAAAGTAAACTATTCGACCCTAATGCCGGGGTTACACGAATATCTACTTGGGATAAGACCAAATGCAGTTATGGAATTAGGCACAATTCAATAACCCTTGCTCTTATAAGTGTTTTGTGTTTTTCGTGTATTCTTCATGCATAATCAGATATCATATTTATATGATAATACTCTTGGCTAATTCAATGGAATTATGAGTATTAATCGCCCATTAATAGCCTCATAATTATCCCCATTATAGCCGTTAGTGGTTACATGACCAATTAAACGTGGTCATTAAGCGGTTGAAACTGCCACTTGAATAGGTCAAAACCGTTACAAGCGTACTTTCATCGACTTTCATAGTGCTATCGTGGTTACACTTCTTCGATGGAAACACCAATGCTTCAGTGTAAACACTACTTCATAAACACCACTCTGGAAACATCACCGGGAAACACGATCCAATGGAAGTATGCCGCTGGAAACACCGATAATCGATGGTAACCACAAAAGACTTTCACCAAGCACTATCAATACAAACCACTACAAGAGTCATGGTGTTCATGGACCTTATGGGTGTACACTCCGTACCTCCTTACCCATTACAAGGTGTGAACTATTCCCACAAGTGCACTAAATTTTCCAACAATCCTCCCCAAATTTAGTTCACTTCCTTTGCATGAAAATTAAACATCAAGCAAAACATGTGCATAAATGAAAATGTCCTGAGGATTGAATTTCCATCGTAGTAAATTACAAGTTTCAAATATTCGAGAATCAGGGTGTTCTAAGAATTGAACCCTTCAACCCATTTGAATACCTAAAGATAAAATACACACAAGTTTTCAAACACTTAAAAGCTCCTGACACTATACAAGCCATGTGTCCATATCCAAATTCATAAATGTTGTAAAAGCTAAAAGTCCAAAGCTTCTGGGCGGCAAAACTTCAACATTCACATAGGTGGTTCCTCTTTATTCATGCTCCCGCCAAGCACTTTTTCAAAGAAAATTAACCATTGAGAAGTAAAGACTTCATCCTCCTTTCAGAGGTTCCCGAGCACAACCTTGGGATGTAATAAAAACATGTGCTCCAGTCAATCAATGTTCAGCTTTCCACATTGAACTCAGCTCCCAAGTTTCCTTAGGAGGGATTTGGGTGTCCTAGTATTCAGTGACTAAGTTGGACTTAAACCCATCCCTTTAGCAGACTTTATAACCAAGTCTCTAGCCGGACCCTTCGTCAAGTGATCGGCTAAGTTACATTGAGATCTCACAAACTCTATAGATACCACCCCATTCATGATAAGCTCACGAATCATGCTTTGTGCGACACCTAAGTGTCTAAACTTACCATTGTACATTTGGCTATAAGCCTTAGCCAATGTAGCTGCACTATCACACCGGATAGAAATAGGTGCTATAGGTTTAGGCCACAATGGAATCTCAAGGAGAAAGTTTTTCAACCATTCACTTCTTTACCAGAATGCTAAAGCCACAAATTCAGATTCCATTGTTGAACTAGTGATGCAAGTTTGTTTCTTGGATGCCCAAGAAATTGCACCTCCACCAAGTAGGAATACCCGACCAGCGGTAGACGAATTGTCTTGATTCTTGATCTAACTTGCATCGTGTATCCTTCCAACACCGATGGGTAACCAAGATATGAGAGATTATAATCCATAGTTCTCTTCAAATACTTTAGTACCCTTTGAACTGCTTGCCGCTGATGAGCATTAGGATTACTAGTATACCTGCTTTTTCCCACTGCAAAACCAATATCAGGTCTTGTACAAGTCATGGCATACATCAGGCAACCAATTACCCTAGAATACTCAAGTTGAGATACAACCTTGCCATGATTAGGCATCGGCTTCTCACAAGTATCCATAGGTGTACTTACCGGAGTACAATCAAAGTAATTGAATTTCCTCAGCACCTTCTCAATATAATGAGACCGAGAGATAGAAATTCTTTTACTTTCATGTTTAATCCTTATACCAAGGATAACATCAGCCTCCCCATGTCCTTCATGGAGAACCTTGATGACAAAAATTCCTTTGTCGGGTCAACCTGATTTTGGTCAGTACCATAGATCAACATGTCATCAACATATAGACAAATGATGACTCCTTTACCAGATTCATCAAATTTGCTATACACACATTTGTCGGCTTGGTTAAGAACATAACCACTAGACAAAACCACTTCATCAAATTTTTGATGCCATTGCTTAGGTGCTTGCTTAAGTCCATAAAGAGACTTAATCAGTTTACACACCTTGTTTTCATTGCCGGGCATGATGAAGCCCTGAGGTTGGTTCATATAAACCTCCTCTTCCAATTCACCATTCAAGAAAGCATTTTCACATCCATCGATGAATAATCGATTGTGAATAGATGCCATAGCAATCAGCTCTTATGGTATCACGAGCCACGAGGGCATAAGTATCAAAATAGTCTATCCACGACTTTTGTTTAAAGCCCTAAATAACTAATCTAGCCTTGAACTTTTCAATAGTTCCATCTACCTTCATTTTCTTTTTGAAAATCCATTTGCAACCTAGAGGTTTGCAACCGGGAGGTAGATCAACCAACACCCAAGTGTTGTTCCCCATGATGGAATCCATCTCATCATTGATTGCTTCTTTCCGAAAGCAATATCACGACTTCATTGCTTCTTCATATGTCTTGGGATCATCCTCAACAATGAAGCAATAGGAGTATTGGTCTGAGACCTCATCCCTTGCTCCTTCAACTAAGTATAGTTGAAACTTCGAGGTCCAAATGACTTTGGAGTCCTCGACCCTTTTGCTCTTCGAGCACGCAGGTTCAGTTGTTGAACCACAACCTCATCGGGGACCACTGATGGTTCATCATCGGGACCTCGATACACGTGTCATGAGTTCCATTTGGAATCCTCGACTTGGTCTAGGGACTGATGAGAATCTATTCTCATCAAAGTTTGCATCCCTTGATTCAATTATGAAGTTAACTGAAACATATTCATTAAGTTCAATAACATAGAACCTATAAGCCTTGGAATGCTCAGCATATCCAACAAAGATGCATCAATGACTCTTTCACCCAAAGTTTTCAACTTTGGATCGGGAGTCTTACAACAGCCCTACAACCCCAAACCTTGAGATAGTTCAGGTTGGGTTTCCTTTTAGTCTAGAGTTCATAAGGGGTAACCTTGTTCCTTTTGTTGGGAACCCTATTTAATAAATAGAAAGTCATTAACATAGCTTCACCCCGAACCCTTGACTCGGTCCGAAAAGGACAACATGGAATTAACCATCTCCTTCACCTGTTTTTCCTTTCGAAATACCATTTTGCTGAGGAGTATAAAGGCGTCGTTTCATGGATTATACCAACAGGTGAAAATACTGAGTATCCATGTACTCACCCCCTATCAGTCCTTAATCTTTTGATCAAAGACCCAAGTTGTAATTCAACTTCGGTTTTAAACACTTTGAATTTATCTAATGCTTCATCCTTGGTATGTAACAAAAAGACATAACAAAATATAGAAGCATCATCAATAAACGTCACAAAGTACTTCTTATTCCCCAAAGAAGGAGTGGCATGCAAATCACACAGTCATTGTGTATTAACTCCAAGAGCTTAGTCTCACGACTAACACCCTGAAAGGGTTTCTTGGTTATCTTGCTCAACATGCAAGTTTTACACTTTTTAGTGTCCATGTCAAAAGCTGGGATCAACCCATCCTTAGACATATCTTGCATTCTTTTATAATGTACATGGCCAAGTCTTGCATGCCATAGGGTAGAGTCACCGGTTATATGTGGTCACAAAGTGAAAGAACACTTTCAGTGGTAATATTAAGCCCTAACATTTGATTACATAAATAACCAAAACCAATAAAAACACCATTCTTAGAAAGCACAAATTTATCAGACTAAATAACTTGTTTATATCCATGATTATTCAATACACTACTTGAAACCAAGTTCTTCCTTATATCGGGAACATGAATAACATTAAACAAAGTTACAATCTTTCCAGAACTAAAATTAAGATCTACACAACCACGACCATGCACCAAGGTTGTTGACTCATTTCCCATGTGAAGAATAGAACCATCATTCAGTGACTCATAAGTCTTGAACCAGCTTCTATCTTTGCACACATGAACTGTTGCACAGATTCAACCCACCACGCAACATCATCATCCCGCACATAATGAGATTCAGATACATATGTAACATAATAAATCTGAAAAGACTTATTAACCATATTTCGACCTTTCGGTGAGTTGGAAGAACCACCACTCCTGAACCATTAGTGCCGATCCATTGGCTTTACCACCAACCTTAACACCCTTGCAGTCCCTTTTGATGTGACGAGTTTTGCCACATTTCCAACAAGTAGGTGTTGCCTTCTTGTTAGGATCCGCCCTTGTGTTGTCATGATATTTGCGTTTGCCTTTGTTGTCATTGTACCGGGTGGAGTTGTTATGCTCCACCATATTGACAACAGATGCACCAGTAGCATTGCTACTCTTTGGCTTGTCATTATCCTGCATCTTGAGAGATTCCTCAATGCGCAGATGGTATGACTCAACGAGTTAACTTGGTATGTGCTAAAACACATACCTTTTTGTTATCAAAATAGACCCAAAATAACCAAGAAAGAGCCGTTTATTGCTAATATTTGTGGTTTTCTTGAGTTTGTGCTTGTGAAGGTACGGATATGTAAAAACACGCAAAAAGGACCCAAATCAGACGTAAATCCGAGCACGAGAGATCAAGAGAGTTTGAGCTGAACCGGAAGGTCGGGATTGTGCATTTTTGAAGATTTTATTCTCTGAGGATGATTTTTAGAAGTTACAATCAAGTTTGAAGAATTGTCAGATTTAGTCCCTGAACTATTGAACAATTGGCAGAAATGGCCCTTGAAGATTCAAAAAGTGCAAAATTAGCCCTTGGTTTATTTGAAGATTGACAAAATGGTCCTTGAAGATATTTTCAGAAGTAGCATCTCTGGTCCCTGAAGTTTCAGAAATTACAACATTGGTCCCTTTGGTTACACTTTGGTTCAAAAGATAGTCCAAATACAATCCAAGATATACCTAAATCCATTATCCAATATACAAAGTCTCGGCCCAAGATCCAATCCACCAAACACTTACCCAAGTCCACTATCCGAACCCGGCTACCCTTTTATTAATAACACACCATTTACCCGGTTTACCAACCCGAATACCATTTAACCCGACCACCCAAACTCACTTGAATAATAATAAATAAAACCAAACGCGCCCTTTACAGTGGTTATCTTCCCCTTCCTCCCAAACCAAACCCAAACACCACCCTTTCACCACCATATTTACCCAAACACCAAGCATCGTACTTAGAATCTATCCTAAACCCTCTAGACCTCTGATGTGTCAGATAAGCTTACCTACGTGGCCATATGGAAGCATTCCATTGGATATAACACCTCATCAAATGAAATGGTGCTTAATGATTGGTTGAGGTGACCAGTGGATGAATGTGTGGCTGTGATTAGACATCCTAGATCCTTCTGAAGGCATCCCAAGCCTCCTAGCTCAGCTATTTATACCCATTTCCAGTCTCATTGTATTTCGTCCAATTTCTTATGTCTTAAAGAAATTTTGACCATTTTTACTTGTCATTTTAACTGCTTTCATAGTGTAATCTTGTCCTTTTCAATGTAATTCTGTATTTCACTTTATTAATGCAAGCCAAGTTTTCATCTTAATTCTTGTTGATTCGAATTTCTGTTCAAATTCTTTTCATAACTGTTTGGAAGCTTAGTTTGTTACTCATTAAGCTCACATAAGCTTGTGTAAGCTTATGTGAGGTTAATTCTATATTCTCTTGTTCTTAATCTCATTTTCCTCAAAAAGTCAACATAAGTCAAACGGGTTAAATTTGGTAGTCAAAATCAGTTTGAGGATTAAGATTTGTTTTTAATATGTTTGGTATTTGGATTTCAATCAGTTTAAGTTCAAGTTTTACATTGCTCTTTTTTAATTTGAGATGTGTTTTTAAAAAGGAGTGTTTGGATCAACATATGAATCTGTGTTAGAGGTTATTATAATGGGTTAGATCAGTTTCTTTAAGCTTGATATAGTTAGTTGATGTCTTTTCTGTCATTGGTTTGCTACCATTTGCATTCTTAGTCAAAATCACAGTCCAGCGATCTATATATAGCTGTTGGAATCTTAGTACTGAAATCATCACATATAGGTGTAAGATTGGATAATCTAGCTTGCTTCAGTCTTATTACATCTTATCTCATCTTAATCAGTCCTTGATTTGCTTCTAAATCTCATTTTAGTCAACTTTGTAACTGTTTTTAGAAAGTCAAAACTGTCGAAAAATCTGATTTTTGCAAATCTTGCAGCAGTTGCATAGAGTTCATTTTCAATAGTTAAGGTCTCAAATTTGGTCCATTTGCAGTTTGCTAGGTGGTCTACTTATTTCAAGTGTTAGTTTTCATTTTGGCTTATTGGATAAGCAGTTAAATAAGCTCAAACTAGGGTACTGCTCATAAATTACGCATCGCCGATCGTCTGCTTCCATTTAGCCAGATTTTGTTTGACCTTTAACTTCCTCAATACTAGTCCTTATTAGCTGAAACTTTGGATATATGATCTCTAGTTGGTGGTCTTGAGAACCACATTTTTAGTTTTCTCATTAGCTTACCGAATAAGCTGTTGTAACAGCTTGAACAATGGGGGTCAGAGCTTAATTTGCTTTAGTTTCAGTTTGCTTAAATCTTGGTAGATCACTTATTAGGTGTTAGGAGCAGGTGTAATTAGTTGCCTTAGAGTAGTTTTACTATTATTTAGCTTATATAATCAGTTGGTGCCTGATAGTGCTTATTAGCTTATTTAAAAGTGCTTATTTTAGCTCAAATTACACTGCAGCCCTTGTTTCTTCCACATAAGCTCATGTTTTTATATTTTTTATAGCTTTAGGATATCATTTTAGAATTTCCCTGCAATTTTCATGATTTTTGGCTACTGTTCACTATTTTTCTAGATTTAAAATAGTTTTTAATCATTTTTAATTAGCTTTAATTGCAAATAATTGAGAAAAAGTTCCAAAAAATAATTTTTCAATTTTACCAGTTTAAGATAAATATAAAAAGCATAAAAAAGATTTTTCCATATTTTTCCCCTTTTATTTGGTATTTTTCACAATTTAAATTAGATTAAAATAGTTTTAAATTAGTAGAAAATAGGAAATTAATCTGAAAAATAAAAAAATAGTTTTGAAAATTCTCTTATGGTATTTTAGATTTTATAAAATTAGTTTCATAATTTTCCCCTTTGTTTTTATAATTTTTAGTTATTTAGTCTTATTTTTAAAGTTATAAATTAGTTTCTTAATTAGAATAAAATCAAGAAAATTCCTAAAAAATAGTTTTAATTCATAATTAGTTTTCTAATATCATTTTTAGAGTAAAAGTAATTTTAGGGTATTTTTAGGATTTAGAATAGACGTACTTGCTTTTTATTCGCGTTTCGTTTAAATCCCGAATTTGCGTTTTAGTGTAGATTTGCGTAGTTTGTCTTAGTTCTTAGGTTTTCCCCATAGATTTTAGTTCCCTATGCTTTCCTTATCCCGTAGTTTAGAAAATATCATTTTACCCCCTTCTCTTATTCAAATCCCGATAATCGAGACGTGAGTTGGAAATTCCATTCAACCCTCGTTCTGAACGATCTCGGTGCTCAAACCTAACACGTTTGAGTTACCCGTATACTACACACTTCTTATTATTGGTCAGTGTCCGAGCCGTTTTAAGTTTCTTACGGTTAGTCATTCACAAGTGGCTAGCTTGTGTGAGTTAAGCTTGACGTTGCTTTGGCACTGAATCATTACTCCTCTTTCTTATGTTTCAAGGTATGCTTGAAATCTTTCCAAGAACGAGGGAGTTTGTCAATGACACAAGAGACTTTAATGGCCTCATCCATGTTCATATTGTGTTGTGTAAACCTTCCAAGTATTCCAAGAAGTTCATTGTATTGTTCCATGGCTGGTCTTGAATCAGTCATTTTGTAATTTGTGAAATTACTAACAAGGAACTTCTTACTTGATGCATCCTCGGCCATATATTTGGCATCCAAGGAATCCCATAGTTCTTTGGAAGATTCAAATTCTGATAAATATCAAACAGAGAATCAGACATACCATTGAGAATAAGACCTCTGCATATGTAGTCATCATTCTCCCATTTGCTCCTCCTCTGATCCGCTCCACGGTAGCATCATCACCATCATCGGGAATGGGGTGGTTAGCACATACACCACACTCATACTCGGCAAAAAAAGTGCATCTTCTTACGCCACCTCCTAAAGTCTACCCCTTCAAACTTATCTAGCTTAGCAAAGTTTGAAGCCATGTGTTTCATTGCGGCAGTTGCCATTGATTATCACAAAATAGTTTACTTTGATTGTTGGTGTAGTATCTCCCGAGCGGTAAGATAATCAACTGGAAACAAGCAAATATTCGCAGAAACAAATACCACTAGGTGGTTACTGGATATCACTTGGAATCGTGTGATCACTTTCCAAAGTAAACTATTCGACCCTAATGCAGGTTACACGAATATCTACTTGGGATAAGACCAAATGCGGTTATGGAATTAGGCACAATTCAATAACCCTTGCGCTTATAAGTGTTTTGTGTTTTCTGTGTATTCTTCATGCATAATCAGATATCCTATTTATAGGATAATACTCTTAGCTAATTCAATGGAATTATGAGTATTAATCGGCCCATTAATAGCCTCATAATTATCCCCATTATAGCCGTTAGTGGTTACATGACCAATTAAGCGTGGTCATTAGCGGTTGAAACTCGCCACTTGAATAGGTCAAAACCGTTACAAGCGGTACTTTCATCGTACTTTCATAGTGCTATCGATGGTTACACCGCTTTGCCGATGGAAACACCAATGCTTCATGTAAACACTACTTCAGTAAACACCACGGTTGGAAACACCGCCGATGGAAACATCGATCGATGGAAGTCGCGCCGATGGAAACAGCGATAATCGATGGTAACCACAGCGATTACTTTCACCAAGCACTACCAATACAAACCACTACAAGAGTTAGGGTGTTCATGGACCTTATGGGTGTACACTCCGTACCTCCTAACCCATTAAAAGGTGTGAACTATTCCCACAAGTGCACTAAATTTTCCAACAGTATACATATTTAAACAACAGTAAAACTTAATCTTCACTTATAATAACGATACTACACTCGTGATGAATTGTGTGTTATGACAGAGGTTAAGAGGGCAATGGGATGGCATGGAGCTCCAGCTAGTCCTAGTTCATACATAGTGAAGCAAATCTCGCTTTTACATAAAATAACAATATACCTTTTCACTTGTCATGTTTTAGTCATTATACTCTTTTTTTACATCTCGTTCATTAACATGACTTTTTATTTTTGGATTTTAGTTTAACTTTGTTGGCCGGCTTCTGGGACCTAGAGGCAATTCACTAAAATTTATAGAAGCTACAACAGGTTTTCATGTGTATATACGCGGAAAAGGGTCAATCAAGGATCCCGATAAGGTTCTAAAATTCTATAACATAAAGATTTATATGATCTGATTTCATGTGGTTTTTGAGTCTAATATTTGATCATGTATCTTATGATATTTAAAGGAAGACAAGCTAAGAGGAAGACCGGGCTATGAGCACTTAAATGAGCAACTTCACATCTTAATCGAGGCTGATTTACCACCAAGCGTTGTGGATTTAAGTCTGAGGCAACCACAGGAGATTATCGAAGAGCTTCTCAAACGATTGGTATCTTACTAGTTTTCTATCTTCTTCTACATCTTAGAAACCTTTAATATCTATTTATCGTACTACCTGATGTATTTCGTCACATTAAAAATCATAGCACGAACACTAGTATAAACCTATGGATCATTTGCTGAACTTTGACTTTTGAAGTCAAATGGACTTCTTTAACTTCAAAATTCATGATGATTCTCTCAAACAATTAACACAGATATCTTTTTACCTCTTCTTTCTGCTTTGAAATTTGAAACAAAAATAATAATAATAAAAAAAAATAAAAAATAAAGAATACTAATCAAAATTTTCCGGAACATATAGAAATTTCTAGAAAATCTTGAGTTTGAAAAACGTAGTCCGAAGATTATATCAAAAGACAGCAAGTACGAGAACTATAAACTTACTTTATTGCACAATTTTCTTATCCATGTCCTCATTGTTGTTTATTTATTTGTAGGACGAGTCCGAAGATTATATCAAAAGACAGCAAGTACGAGAACTAGCTATGCTAAATTCAGATTTCAGAAAAGAGTGTCACCATTCAACACAAGTGGCATGAAACGTCCCAAGACCGGGCGTTACAGAGACAAAAATGTGGATCCAGGGAGTTTAACCACAGTATGCGTTAATATTACATTAGAAAAAACACTATTATAGTATCATTACACTACAAAATGGAACCACCATCTTTGCGTAACTATGTTTCCATTTTATGCAAACACACCCTCGTTTATTTTTGAAACATTATTGAAATGTTTAGGCTGACTCTTTTGACTCTTCAAACTTCAAGAGTTGATGCATTTGGGGCTACATATCTACACATCTAATTGAGAAGGGTTAATATACAAAAAAGTTACTAAACTTTTAAAAAAATTTGTCCTAAGTCACTAATGTTTATCTTCTGTCATCTAGGTTACTATACTTTACGTAACCGGTTATCTAAGTCACTAACCTTTTTTTACCGGTATTTTGGCTGACGTGTATACACACCAAGTTGTGGCACATGTTATCTAGGTCACTAAACTTTCTTGAAAAATTTGTCTTAAGTCATTAATGTTTCATTCATGTCATCTAAGGTACTAAACTTTGCGAAAAATTTGTCCTAATTCACTAATGAAAAATTTGTCCTAAGTCACGAGTTGTGGCACATGTTAGTGAACCTTTAAAATTATACGTTTTATACGATTTTATACACCTTTTAAACGTTTTTATTCATTTTCATTCGTTTTATACGTTTTTGTTTGTTTTCTTACGTTTTTGTCCGTTTTTATACGTTTTCGTCCGTTTTGTCCCATTTTTACGTCCATTTTATACGTTTTATGTTTTCATCCGTTTTATCGTTTTGTCCGTTTTATATGGTTTTGTACAATTTTTATCGTTTTATTCGTTTTTACGTTTTCGTCCATTTTCTTATGTTTTGCCCGTTTTTCTATTTTTATACGTATAAAGCGGATGAAAACATATAAAAGCGGATGAAAGCGAATAAAAATATAAAAATGTACAAAACCGTATAAAACGGACAAAACGTATAAAACGGATGAAAACATAAAAGCGATAAAACAGACGTAAAAATGGGACAAAACGGACAAAATATAAAACGATAAAACGGACAAAAACGGAAAACAAACAAAAAGCGTATAAAAGCGAATGAAAATGAATAAAAATGTATAAAAGGTGTATAAAATCATAAAAGCATATAATTTTAAAGGTTCATAACATGTGCCACAACTCGTGACTTAGGACAAATTTTTCATCGATGACTTAGGACAAATTTTCGCAAAGTTTAACGACGAGAATGAAACTTAGTGACTAAGACAAATTTCAAAAGTTTAGTGACTTGGGTGACACATATATTGAAAAAGTATGCCACAACCGGTTGCCCTTCCATGTAGTGACTAGGGTGGCACATATAAAAAGGTTTAGTAACATATGTGAAAAACCCGTAAAGTATAGTAACCTAGATGACAGAAGATAAACATTAGTGACTTAGGACAAATGTTTTTAAAAGTTTAGTAACTTTTTTGTATATTAACCCAATTGAGAAATAAAATTAACAAAATTTTCAGTTCTGGTTTTTCGGTTCAAAACCTAAACCATGCGTAATTGGCGAATTCAAATTCAATTATCGAATCTGTTTGGTCCACTTTGAATTCAGTTAAATTTCCTTCAAAAATTCCCAACCCGAATAACCCGAACCATATAACCCGAGTAACCCTAAACATGAACTGACGAACACCTTTAACGGTCCATACCCGATTGATATCTCAAAAGGGCCACAATTGAAAGGGTAGCACAGTCACATTGTCAGGTACTCAACGTGGTGGTCAGATATTACGACTCCAACATTTACGAGCATAACTTCAAGAAATAAACGTAACAGTTGACTCTATGAGTCAAAGGATCGTGTTTCTATTGCCCAAGCACAAACAGTGTCTATAACCTTGCAAAAATAAAAAACAAGAATTGTGTCATGTACACGGCGGTCGTTTAGTATCCAATCTTTTGCACTGGTTTTCAGCCTCCTATGGATGTTATTGAATCAGTCGACACTAATGATCATGGTTGGATGTCATTTGCACATTGACAGATGGTTTACTATGAAAAGTGAAATGCTGGGAAGAGTTGTGCTACTCATACCAAGCACGATGCCATGGTTTGTTCATGTGCACCATAGAGATTGGCAACTATAACTACACGAGTCCAATTTACAAGGTAGCTCACGGTTTTGGCTTTGAAGTTCACTAAAGTCCAAACCCATGAGCTTAAAAACATCGACTTAAAATAGGATGCAACTTATACTTTGAAAATAAGTAATCTAGACAATGTTAGGATAAACCCCATAACCCAAAAAATAAAATTCATATATACCAGGTTAAACATCTAGCACAACAAAAAACTGATTCTGTAATTTAAAGGTTTCCAAACAACAGCAATATCCATTCCAGATATCACAGAAATTTATATGAAAGTTAGCAAGTATTGTTCGGTCATTAAGTAGTTCAACATACATGGGAATAATGGCGAAAAACTTGTGTTGAAGGAATATTTAAAACTTCAGTTAATATGCTTTCCAAGAGACTTGGGATACAACGAGTAGGTTGAGATGAATCAAAGAAGCTTTTGAACCTACTATCACTACTTTGTGTTGTTACCTACTGGTGCAATAAGAGCTTGATTGCATTGCAGCCTCCCTAGTCATATAAGCATTGTTGGCCGCTGCTCTGTTTACACTTTGGATGGTATAATTAAAGGATTGTATATCGCTTAGCCGCTACTAATGCCTTCACTACTCTAATCCTTTTCTGATCATGCATATTCAAAGATTGACAAACTTATGTTTGCATTTACAAATTATCCAAAATAGCCGTGAAGCATGCTGAAATGAAAATGTAACAAAGCAAAGAACGATGACAAGATTTCAACAAGTAATGAACATCTAAAAGGCTTGTCATAATTAAATACACAAGCAAGAAGGCATCTATCCATGGAATAATAAAAATCACATTAAACTTGATAGTAATACCGATTTCACAAACCTTGATACAAATCACATATTTGAAATATATGTAGCATATACTTCATCTACAATCGCATAAGATTCCATAAATGACATTACTTAAAAACATCAAATCAGTGATAAAAAACTAAAATAGATGAAAGTGATTTTTCCACACCTTAACTACAAAATAGGCCCTCCCTCCTTAGGTAACATATCACTTTCTTAATCCACACCTTGAAAGGTGGCCTTCATCCTTTTGATCAGTTATTGTTAGAATATATATGTAAATCCAAGTGATCGAGGAGGAGTAGCGAATCCTCGGAAGGGCCCATGAAGAATGAGCCAATTTCTCCTGAAATTTCAAGATTCTTGATCTGTTGTGAGCAGGGGTTGTAAACATTAAGTGTGGTAAACTGTCCATGCGCCTTTTGAATTTCAAATATAGGTTCACCTTTCTTCCTAAACCCTAATATTTTACTTACATGCGCACCAATTGAGAATAGTTTTGTAAAAGGCGAGTCGTGCTCCATCACCCATACACCACAATGAACTGCTCCTTCAACCCAAATGTGTCCATACACAACAAGAGACCCCCTTAGCTTAGAAACTGATACACCAAAGAACACTTCCTTTGTTAAGATATCTGGTAGGTCTACCACATTAAACTTCCTGGTAATCAAATCAAATGACACAACCATATGATTTGTGGTATAAATCGTCTCACAAGCACCCCAATAAATAAACCTATCTATAACAACCTGAGTTGACTTATTAAGTCTAATCGATTGACGAGGCAAATTAGCACTTGGAATCACATTCCAAACCCCCGAACTCAATGTAAAAACTTCAACAAGCCAAGGCTTGATGCGCAATTGTAAAATCCTCACAACGGTAGGATCTCTAGTGAGGGGACAAACCCCGAAACCAAAAACAGAAGAGTAGTAAGAAGGTAGAGGAACACCAAATGATTTTCTGATAGAAGGGTTCCAAATAACAACCATCCTTTCATTATAAACTTTATTATAACCATACAAACAGAGTAATCCATGACACGCACCAACAACGTATGAAACATGATATTTTTCAAGCAAAGAAGACAAAACAAATGGAGCTTGTTGATGTACCTTAAAAGTTTCACTATTATCATCATCTACGAGACAAATGTAGTTTGCCTCATCCAGAGAATAATCAGATTTGTAGCTTAAAATACGACAATGTGGGTGCGTGTGGCGGGCGCCGTAACCTTTGATAAACTGAGAACTGTCGATAAAAGACTTCCATGGCTTCGAAACGGACCTGAATCGAATCAATGACTTGATATCAGAAACCTTTTTGATGATTTCCATTTGGATATCAAAAGGGATGTTGTGCGACATTGTTTTCCTAAGGTTTATGTTACCCATCTGAAAGAAACAGTTGCTTGAAATGAAATTTGAGATTTCGGGGTTAGAGCAACCCCAATGTTAACGCCAAAACGGCGTTAAAGCCCCAAACCACCCGCGTTATTGTGTTAAACCCGTTGGAAGTGCACATCATTCACGCCGTTAGTCCCTGGGCGTTAAGGGACTAACGCGCGTTATACTATAAAAAAATTTCATTTTACCCCCCTAAACCATTTCAAATAAATTTTCACTTACACCCCTCAACCTATTCAAATTCAAATTTAAATTATCTTGGTCAATGCAGTAGGGATAAATTCAAATTCAAATTTGAAATTTAAAAATCAAATATGAGTGGGATTTATTCAATTTCAAAATCAACTCTGCCTATATATACAACTCTACTAGAGTTGTTTAGAACACACAACACACACAAGTTACACACACAACTCACACACAAAAATGTCTCGCAAAGATTTTTCTCACAATTCCCGCTTAGAAAAGTTGCGGAAACCGACTTTCCAAATCCAAAACACTTGCGGAAACCGACTTTCCAACTCTACGAACACGATGTTT
Organism: Chrysanthemum makinoi; assembly: GCA_910596185.1. Lineage (NCBI taxonomy): Eukaryota > Viridiplantae > Streptophyta > Magnoliopsida > Asterales > Asteraceae > Chrysanthemum > Chrysanthemum makinoi. The sequence continues at coordinate 80,536,607 of OU343225.1, read as the reverse complement.
ACTCTACACCACCGAAAATGTCTTTCGGTGGGTTTTGAAAACATCCGTACCTCCCAATTGTTCCAAGTTCACGGGAGCAGTCCACAGTGGATTTTCAAAACCACCCCAGCGGGTTAAGTGAGGCTTCCCTCCGGCAACTTGAACAAGATGAAGAAAACGTTAGGGAGATTATGGAAGTGCAAGCACGTGAAGAGAATTTTCGCTCGTGAGCAAAAAGCGCGTGAAGCTCGGTACCTCCAAGACAACTTCTTCGACATAATGGAGAGTCGATACTTTAATGGGGAGTTTTATTCTCCGCCAACCAATTCTGATGGTTGGGACTCGGATGACTTCGTTTTTAAGTTTTAGTAGTTTTATTTTCGTTAGGTATCGTTGTATCTTTAATTTTTAATGTAATTAGTGTTTAACGTTTAATGTACTTGGTGTTTTAATGTTAAATGTGATATGTGTTTTAATAAATGAAGTGTTTGTTTTAGTTTAGGGGTTGAAATTGAAAATATGAAATGTTATTGGTGTTATTGATGTTATTGGGATGTTATGGTTGTGGGTGTTTTTTGGGATGTTAATGTTATATGTTAAAGCTGATGTGGCGCTGACATGGACGGTGTTATTGGTGTTATGAATGGAGATGCTCTTAGTCATCAATCGGGTTTGGACCGGATAAAACCCGAAATCTTGTCCGTATATTACTTTGACTAGTGGTGGGTGTCTTTGGGAATTCTTCACCATTTTGACTTTTTATACAGGAAAACTTATTTTCCATGAGTCATTCTCATGATTGCGATATTTATTATCTTATACATTTAGTGGGGTTCTTAAAAACAGTGCATTATCTATAGTGCCCGCACGTGTGCCTTGGCACGCTACTTTTTGTGGATCCCCGTTCTATTAACCCGCCCGTTCTGTTCATTGCTACTCACATTGCCCTTTTTCTTCTTAGATCCGGCTGGGTATATCTCCGGGGAGAAACCCCAGCTTCGTTGATCTACTCAGACACCTTGACGTGTTCGGATGCCGGTTGGTCAGGTGGTATAGTTGCCTGTACTATGGAAACAATATTTTTATCCGTTTTGTGGATTTTCGTTTGCCACATCGTTTTATCTACACCGGTGACTATGTTTTGGTCCATATATTTTGTGTGTTTGGTGAATCTCGCACTGGGGTTACCGATTTCAATTGTTGATTATTGAAAACCCTAATTGATTACTGAAAACCCTAATTGCATGCTCGCTGATTTTGGAAACATGATTAAAGGTTTGGTTGTTTTTCCCCTTTCTCTGCGGCTTATTTTACTTGATCTTTATGGTACTTATGCTATGATGTGTTATTTAGGGTTTCGTTTACTTATGGTATTGTTAATACAAATAAGCCGTAAAAACGTTTATTTATACTTTACGATCTTCTAATGTTTTATCGATAACAAACGTAAAATCATATTAACGAAACAAATAAAATACGTAAATGGTTTGAACTAATAGTTTCTAACATATTCACATTTTCACATAAAACACTAAAACAAGTATAAGTGATTTTATGATTTAGTAATACATATGTACAACAACTAGTGTTTACATATTTGGATAAAATATACACATAACTAGTATGTAGTATATTTGGTAATATAAATGGGTAGAAACTTAAGTATCACAACCCATTGGGCAAATACATTGAATGTAGTTGGGTACAACCCAAAGCCCATAACCCATGGATCTTGACCCAAAGCCCATAACCCATGGAGATTGGTGTAGTGATTACGAACTCTCGAGTAGGTGACTCGGGGAGTGGAGTAGGGCAAGGAAGGTGTCCTTGTAGCCGAACCACTATAAATACTCGTGTTGTGGTTTTGTGCTTCTTACTCTTATCTTTTCATTACTTACCTTTATATGCTTGTTTATCAACATCCAACACACACATCCAAATAGATTGTCATAAGTCAATCTAAATAGATTAAAAGGAAGTTTTAATTGGCAAAACTATTCAACCCTCCTTCTAGTTTTCCACAATTGGCATGAGCCGTTACCCAAGTTTCTTGAAGTATATTGTACTTTAAAAACTTGATACGATCCATGGTTAATTGAAACTACAAAGAAGGTTTTTCATAAAAACAAACACCATGTCTTTTAAAACTATATGTTTGGATGTTGATTTGATAAACAACATTTTTCTTATTTACTTTTTCATTTAATTGCACTAATCTTCTTTGTCATGTTGATTAGTCAAAGCTCATACCCACCAAGCTTTAGGGTTAAACGGTAACAAGAATACCTTCCTTAAGAAGGTATCTTAATCTAAAGGAGCGGGAATCGTCTAAGTGACATTTGTTGGGTCATTTGTAAAGACATTCCTAAGCGCTAGAGGTATGATTTTCTTTTTATTTTGCTTGATAATTAAGTATGCCTATTTGGGTATTTATATGATTATATTTTGTGCTTATACATGTTTTACATGAAGCTTCATTAGGAAGCCTTTTTCTCACATACGTGTTTTACTTCTCGTCTAAAGTCATGGTATATAAAACTTATGTTTTGTCTCTTTTAAATCAAATAATAAAACAAAACACAATTTCAAAAATTCCTCCTTCCTATAAAACTCCACCGTCGACCACTCTTCCAAACCTCACTTTTCAAATCCTCCCATTTCAAAATTTTCTCTTATTCAAAAACTTCATCTTCCTTCTCATTTCATCTCAACCGAAACCAAGAAGATCCGTCATCAACATGGTTTACATCGCACTCGTGCTCATCGCCCTAACACTCATCGCACTTGTGTTCCCTATGATGAAGTTCACATATGGATACATTTACTTTGTGTTGTTAATTTACATTGGGATCATATACCCAATCCTTTGTATCATCTTTAGTATTGAAATGCAATATTATTAATAATCTAGTTTATCTAGGTTATTTTTATCATAATGTGTTTGTCACTTATTTTGATTTATATGTTTTATATTCTTTCATGATACATTAGAAGTCATGTATGCATGCTAAAAGAAAATGTAGGATAAAACATGTTTCGTGGTATAAAAACTGTAAAATCTATGTTTTATCAAATCTTTCTTACTACGAGATCCACGGATCGGAGGATATACTAGCCGGATCCCTTTTGTAAAAGAACCGTGCCTACTGGAAAACAGTCTTCATGCAAGATTAAAAACCAATATCTTCCTAAATGTAATAATCCACTAGAAAGTCAAAACCTTGAGTATATCAAATTGTTAAATACCATTGTTAATAAAAATCTAGTAAAAACATTAGATTGTCATAGGTTGACCACAAACATCTCTTTTTATTAACTTATCATTTTTATAGGTTCAACTATGACGCATGAATATGAATTTGATTTTTCACTCACTAGCGTCTACACTCCGAACATCTCTCTCGAACCCAACACACCTGGCAATCATGTCCGTGGGTTCAATAATATCGAAAACCGTCACTTCCACGAAGGACGTATTGTAGACACCTCTCTACAATTCGAAGAAGGTATCAATACCTCCTTCCGAGCCATAGGACTAGAATGCCTTCTTGAAATCAATGAGAAGATATGTCCAAGGTTCAAAATGGAATTCTTCCGTCAAGTCGAACTCGTTCGTAACGAGGAACGCTCCCAATCTCTTTAGTTTTATATCAAAAACCAAAAGTTCACTCTAACCCTTGGGCATTTTGCTCACATCCTCCGGATTCCAAATCATGGACAATGTGCCTTCACCGAAGATTGGTCTCTTGATTCTCTCTTCAACTTTTGTGAAGAAAATAGTCCATATTGTTCACACATACCCTCTCAGGAAGATTTAAATCGCATAATATGCAAACCTCGACCATATTACTCCGATCCAAACATTATCTTTACAAGGGATATCCAAGAAGAGTACAAGCCTCTTGCACTCATCCTACGTGAAAATGTTTGGAGTCTTAGAAAATCGAGAATTCTTCCCGCTTGTTGTGCTCACATGTTGTATCTTGTTTGCTAACACAACAACCATACAATCTGCCTACTTCTAAAGCGTAATTGCAAATCTTCAAAGGCTCCAAGAATAAACTCATCCCTTATGGAATGTTCTTGACACGCCTCTATCATAATGTTATGCACTTCCATCCTCAATTTCAAAGTCCGTTGTATGTACTTGTAAACAAGATGATGGAACCGCTAAACATATCTCTCATGAAGACTTTCTTCATTCTTGATTCCACCAACACTCATCAATCACATAATGATCCTCCTAGCGAAAACACTCAAGGAAACTAATAGTATTCCAAGATAGGATCAAATCTCTTGTACTCGTGCTTTATCAATGTAATCCAATTTCCTTCATGAAATAAAACATTTTACATTTGATATCTTAGTATTAGAACTCCTTTTAGACTATCCTTGAGATATAATGCATTGTCAAGATCATTGCATACCTTTAGTAAAGGTCCTGGCGGCGAATGATGCGGATCCCAAAGATTGTACTAGGCGGATCCTACTCTTAGGGAATCGTGGGATCCGACAAACAGAAAATGCAATTGCAAGCATTATATTTCAAACATATCCTTAGAACACCTCACACACTAAGCTAAACATAATGTCTTAAGGCAAAATTAAGTCCTTATCAAGATATGTTGATCTTTCCTATTCATACATAACTCACCTAGATCACACTCTAAGACGATTGTAGATCTACCGTTTCGTCCTTAATCCATTAATCTTCCGCTCTTAAACTCACACTTCATTTTTTACTGAATCTCTCCCATCTAGCCTTAGAGATCTTTCAATTATGGCAAAATTGATCATTAATCATCCTCACCTCAAAATTGATCAAAGTTGATCAAAATCTAGTTTTCCCATCTCAAAGGTTCTAGGATATTTTCCAAAACACTATCCTAAAACACAACCTGATCTCTAGGATCATTTAGCTTCAATTGACACTCTAAATCTTTAGTGTCATCCTTGCTCATCCATGGGTACTCTTGAAAGTTCCAAATCCTTCCATAAATGACAATCATTAGCTACATCATTCATTACCTTCAAGTACTCAAGCACCCCTTCATTTAAAACACTTAGGAGGTCTGAAACACTCAAGATGATCAGGTCTTAGATCTTAGAAATATCATTTCCACCCTTTCATAAGCTGGCTGGGATCCCTAGGATTAGCCTAGATGGATCCCTCGAGGAAGGGCAACCGTGGGATCAGGATGACAGGTTTATGTCAAATCTTACAAAAACAATCATTTCAACTCATCTTCCTAACTCAAACACTCCATCTCATCTTAAATGAGTTCCTGGATCAGTGCAACCACTGAAGTTGACTCTTGTGCATGTCAATCATCACATTCCAATGAATCCTAGTGGCTTAAGGCTTAAATGCACTTGCCAAATCCCTTAGTTTATAAACCACCTTGTTAGGACCTCCTTAGTCATCACTTTCATCCTAACTTTCAGCTCTTGCAACCTCTTGAAATCATCTCATCATGAGGAAAATCCCAAGTAGTAACTTATCCACCAAAGAACCACCCATGAAAAGGGCTCGTGTTATACACGAAATTTCTTCAACCGAATCATCTCCCTCAAACCAGCAGAATGATAGAATTCTTTATCATCCAATCAAACCAATTCCTAAAAGGATAGTACCCACAAAACTACCTATGCCAAACACCACCATACCTCCTAGGCCAAACAATATCATCTCCACTAAACCATCACCATTAGTTCCTAGAGCTATTTCATTTACATCCCCACTATCATCACCACACCTCTACAATTTAGAGGACTTGCCTCCTAGGCCATCTCATCCGCTTCCGCCGACAACATTCTCCTCATTAGGAGGAATAATGGTTCAAAATCAAGGTGTTGAGTCAACACTTGCTCCGGCTTCCTTCTCGCCGTTTCCATCATATAATCCCATTTGGATTATGAGAAATCATCAAAGTCAACCACCCGACCATATGGAAGTTGACACTCCTCTACCACCACCATCATTTTTGGTTGAGTCATTCTCAAATACACCTCTACCAATCCCTCCATCGTTTGAAGCTCCACAAGCCGCTTCACTTGATCCTTCGTATCAAGCCATTTCACTTCTTCCAACATTACTACCTAGCCATGACAAAGATTGCAATCATTGTCAACATGTTGAAAGTTTGATACATGAAGTACGAGAAGACCAACGTTTCATGTTCTATCATCTCCTCGAACGTTTCGACGAGATCAAACCTAAACAAAACTTGAGATAGAAGATTTTAGTGGTGTCCTAGCATCAAGCGATAGTTGGTTTAGAAATTCCTAGTCATGTATTTTCTTATTTTCTTAGTTTTTAGAGTCACGTATATCATAACTCTAGTTTTATTAAATGGAATTACATGCTACTTGTTATTTTGTTGAAGCACATGATTACTTTGTATTCATATCTTATTTTTGTGATAACATTACTTGTTATATCACCTTGGTACGTAATTAAGCGATATCACGGATCCCTCAGAATTGCCTAGACGGATCCCTACTAGGAGGGAACCGTGGGATCCGTAAGACAGAAAGCTTTCTTTCTACTAACTTGAATCACATTTGTAGGAAATTGTGAATTATACTTGCTTTCTAACCTTTGTTTTGTAGTTATTCAATTTACATATGAAGACTTTGACATCCCAAAGCTAGGGAGCTCTATGTCAAAGCAATACATTCAAATTACTTGAAATACTAGGTTTACATTTAAAGTGACATCCCTTGCATAATTGCAATCATCAAGGGGAGCACATTCGTCCCTTAGGCGATATCTTTTCAAACTTATTTGCAAACAAACTAGATTAGTATCACTTACTTGGCGCACACATAGGGATGGACTGCGTCAAGGGGAGTAAAGACGATATCCTTTCCGTTGTTTGCTCTCTATTTCTTTTACTTTTAATTCTTTCACATGTTTTCTTAAAAAGCGATGTGTTGCCTTCCTTCAAACACTTTTGTTTAGACAAAAGGGGAGAAAAGTAAAAACTACAAATTCAAACTTTTACAATTTTAGCTTTTCCTTAAAATAATTTTATGTTTTGTCATCAACAAAAGGGGGAGATTGTTAATACAAATAAGCCGTAAAAGCGTTTATTTATATTTCACGATCTTCTAATGTTTTGTCGATAACAAACGTAAAATCATATTAACGAAACAAATAAAATACGTAAATGGTTTGAACTAATAGTTTCTAACATATTCACATTTTCATATAAAACACTAAAACAAGTATAAGTGATTTTATGATTTAGTAATACATATGTACAACAACTAGTGTTTACATATTTGGATAAAATATACACATAACTAGTATGTAGTATATTGGGTAATATAAATGGGTAGAAACTTAAGTATCACAACCCATTGGGCAAATACATTGAATGTAGTTGGGTGCAACCCAAAGCCCATAACCCATGGATCTTGACCCATAAACCATTGCATGACATCATGCTTATATCACATATGGATATTACCCATAACCCATGGATCAACCCATACCCAAGTGACTAAGTGCATTGCACTCAAAGATACATTGTATCTAGCCAAATATCCATGGTTCAACCCATGACCCATGACCCATAACCAAAATACCCATGGGTAAAGAGGAGCGTTCCACGGATCCCTATCTTTGTGCTAGCCGGATCCCAAGTGGAAGGTATCCGTGGGATTCGGGGAACAGTAGGATTTTTTCTCTGTAAATAGTGAGCCATTTCTTCATTATTGATTATCCCTTTCTAACACACTTTCCCCCTGAGTTAAATCTCACTAACCTTAGATCCAAGAGATCTATGTTTGTAGTTTTGTTTTTGTGTGATCTTTTAGGTTTTACTTAAAGGCAAGATCACCACCTTTGAAGTCAAGCAAGCTCAAGTCCATGAGTTGCCATGCTTCCTCATCATCAAGGCTACTGAAGTCTTCTTGTTGATGATTCCTTTCTTTTCTCAAAGAAGTGTAGTGTTGAAGACATTAGTGAAAGATGTCTCAAGTGTTAAGACGAAGATATTAGTGAAGGGTATATTTCATCTATAACACAAGCACTTGTGGTAGGTGCTTAGAAGTCAAGACAAAGAAGCATTAGTGAAAGGTGCTTAGAAGTCAAGACAAATAAGCATTAGTGAAAAGTGCTTAGAAGTGAAGACACAAGACATTAGTGAAAGGTGTCTTGTAGATCTAGTCAAAGGCATTAGTGAAAGGTGCCTTAGATGTACATTCAATATGGTGTGTGTCGATGTACAAGATAGACTAGTATTAGATCCAAGGATATTGATATCCTTGATGATGTTGTAAAGGAGTAGATCTCCTTTAGGATTAGTCGTTGGTGTAGTGTGGTAGTAGTTCCTCCATTGCAATGGAACTAGGTGCTTAGCCTAGTACCTAATAAAGGGTAGGCGACGTTGTGAAGGTGTAGTTCACCTTGGAGTGAAAGAACTAGGTACTTAGCCTAGTACCTTATAAAGGGTACGCGACGTTGTGTAGGTGTGGTTCACCTTGGAGTGAAAGAACCCGGTGGTTAGCCTAGCACCTGAAAAAGGGTAGGCGACGTTGTGAAGGCTTCTCCGCCATAAGGAGATTGGTGTAGTGATTACGAACTCTTGAGTAGGTGACTCGGGGAGTGGAGTAGGGCAAGGAAGTTGTCCTTGTAGCCGAACCACTATAAATACTCGCGTTGTGGTTTTGTGCTTCTTACTCTTATCTTTTCATTACTTACCTTTATATGCTTGTTTATCAACATCCAACACACACATCCAAATAGATTGCCATGGTTAGCTTGCCTGGAAAACTTGTTTTCGTTGGTTAACTAAAACCCCCTTTGTTTGGAAAGGATTGTTTGGGATGGTTACTATATTCTTCTTGGGGTGTCTTTGTTGTTTTTGAGTGATGAATTGGGGTTTGTTCGATAAGCGTGAGATGCCCCGTATCTTGGCGGGGTGGCAGGCAACTGTTGCAGCCATGGCGGGTGTATCCTCTTTGCTTGAATATTCGCCCATCTGAGCCTCGTGTCCCTCGAAATCGTCGTGGGTGGCTTAAAAAGCGAACCCACCAAATGTTCGATCGGCAATCAAATTTGAGGTTGAAAAGATGTCTTGGCAGCGTACCTAGATGCTTACAGCCATAGTTGCAGCATGCCACTTTTGCTTTTCTGCCTGTTTGAGGCTACAACTGGTGTAGCTATGCCCATTACTTTTGGTGCACGACTCCACCTATGTTTGGATCATTATATTTTTGCCTAATTTTCTGGAGATATACCTGGGTAGATCTAAAAGGTATAGCTATAATACAAAGTAGGTTTCGTGCTTTTGTTCCTGTCGGTGGCCCTTTTATATTGGGGTTGGTTGAATATGGTTTCTTTGAAATTTTCGTTTCATTTTGGCACATTACAGGAACAGGTAACGCTCACATGGATTAATTGGGCTTTATTCAATAAACATGAGATGGCCCGTATCTTGGCAGGGTAACAGCCAGCTGTTGCAGCCATGGCGGGTGTATCCTCTTTGCTTGAATATGCGCCAAGAGGTTAACGACACAATGATGATAGGTTTCTACATTGGTCTGGTTCGCAATCGTGCTTTAGCAACCACTGTCTGCTGGCAAGGCACTCGCATCCGCATTGCAGTTGCAGCCACGACAGGCTTTTGATGCTGATGCGATCTTTACATTTCTGAGTGTCTATATGGCTTATGAATTATGTTGTCACATTGATGAGTATGCTATAATATGAAAAATGTGGTGATGATAACTTCTAAGATGAAAAAGAGCAATGTGAGTAGGAATGAATGGAACGGGTGGGTTAATAGAATGGGTTTGCATCACCTATCTTTGCAATCTTATGACTATCACCATTGGCGCCTTCAACAAGCTGGTGCATTCGACTTTTAAGTATTAGAGTGCGTAGATGTTGCTTATGGGTGCTTGAAAGTTGGCCATGGTTACATGTTGGGGCCAGCAAGTGAGGTTATTACTTTGATTTGAGGTTTGATGTTAAAGGAAGTTGCAACTGCGTGTCCTTCATATCACGACGGTTATGCATCTTATGACTATCACCGTTGGCGCCTTCAACAAGCTGGTGCATTCAACTTTTAAGTATTAGAGTGCGTAGATGTTGCTTATGGGTGCTTGAATGTTGACCATGGTTACATGTTGGGGCCAACAAGTGAGGTTATTACTTTGATTTGAGATTTGTTGTTAAAGGAAGTTGCAACTGCGTGTCCTTCATATCACGACGGTTATGCATGTATTGTGAAGTTAGAATGCCAATGATGATGGTTTCCTGCATTTATGTATTGGGTGAGCAGGCTTCATAGACTCTCATGTTTTGGCAAGGCACCCTGATCCAAATTGTGGTTGCAGCCATACTCAGTCTCTAGTCCCGCTACTCGATTCGCGGGTCTGAGGCTCTATAGATATTAAAGGGCATAACAAACATCCCAGCTTAGAATGCCGATGATGATCGTTCCCTGCATTTATGTATCTGGTAAGCAGGCTTCATAGACTCTCATGTTTTGGCAAGGCACCCTAATCCAAATTGTGGTTGCAGCCATACTTTCTGGTCTCTGATGCGCCTTCTACGATCACGGTCACGAGGCTCTATAGATATTAAAGAGCATAATAAACGTCCCAGCTTAGAATGCCGATGATGATGGTTCCCTGCATTTATGTATCTGGTAAGAAGGCTTCATAGACTCTCATGTTTTGGCAAGGCACCCTGATCCAAATTGTGGTTGCAGCCATACTGAGTCTTTGGCACCGATACCAGATTGAATCTGAGGCTCTATAAATATTAAAAGCGTGCCAAAAGTCACATGTGCGAGCACTATAGATAATGCACTTTTGTTAACGAATCCCGCTAAATGTAAAATATACTAAATGCTAAGCTATAGAGTATTTCATCCTGCCATTCAAAAGATACCATTCATTTTTTCACAATTGAGGTATGCCCTTGCACTTCACTGCGGCCATTGCAATGTTTCCCAATGTATGATTGTGCGCGTTTTTTTTTGTTTTCTTATTACTATTGCACCTCCTCAAACAGCCATACATGTATTGTTGCAGGTTTTCCGGTATTTCGCACATGCATCTGGTGGGAGAGCCATTATTGATCGGGTGATAGGCTATGCGGCGATGGAAAGTTGCTTTTGTTCTTCTCTTTTCAAATTAATCTTTTTTAATTTGACTGGCCTTTTGTTCTTTTTCATGTCATCGCAGAAAAACAGGTGGGCCACAAAAACAGATGTGTGGGAGCTCGGCTACCTTGCAGCGCATATGTGGTTAGTCGCGAATGTTAGTCCTCTTTTTTATTTTATCCTTTTTCGCGCATTCTTGATGTGCTTATACCTGCTGTGATGTTAGCCATGCAGACATCCAAATGCTAATATCGCGCGTTTTCTTTGGGTTGTTGTTGCCAAATTGTATGTGCAGATTACAGGGAGCCGCATACATTCAGGCAAGGATGGTCACAGCAATAGATTGTGTGTGCCGGTGGGTAATTCTTCCCAGCTGGATTTCCGATTATTTTTAAAGCAGTCGTCTTTTTTTTCATGTTTTAATAATATATATATTTTCCATTTTTTTTCTTCGATACAGCGTCCTTGCTTATGAACATGGTAACTCAGATGTGAAGGACCATCTTAACTGTTACATACAAGATACAGGGTGGACGCGCACCTCTGTCATGATCACCTACACAAGTGTCCACCGTCAGTGTGCAGAAGCCGGCATCCACCGTTAGAAGGTGCGTTAGTGCGGTTTGTTTTTTTGCGCAATACTATAGTGTCGAACAACGAGTTTCTCATGGTGTTTTTTTAACTGGCCCATCATGAACTGTGCGTGATACCAGGTGTCAATATGGAATTTCGAAAAGAATGGCCATAGGGAGTTGGTGAGTTTATCCGAATAATCTGTTCAATAAAATATGACTATAGTATATATTATATTTAGTATTTTGGCTTGGATTCGTCTGCTCTTTATATTTAAGCTGGACCTTCAAACAGGATACTTTTAAACTTTTGATATTTACCTTAGTTGCTCATGCACTAACAATAACCTTATTATAACAGGCTGCACACTGCACTGCAAGCGTGCTGAACCGCTCATGGACCAACCCCGCTGTAAACAGATAGCAAACACAAGTATGGTGAAGCGATATTAATATAGTCACATGAGAGTTTTGCGAATTGCCTTTTGAAACGTACAGAGAAAAAAAAATGATATGTTGTTCGAACACATAGAACATAAACAGTGGCCACCCTTGATGAAGACACAACAACGATCCTACCTATTGACACCATCACTAGGACCCAAAAAACACTTCAGAAACATTGAAATACAGGGTGTCAGTAGACCATCCCCTTCAGCTTCTCAATAAATGACGCAAGCTCCTGTGCTCGCTTTTGCTTCTTTGTCATATTGTCCAGTAAGTTTGTAGCTTCGCGTAAATCTTCAGCCTGCAGCTGTTTTAGGTGTGAGATGCTTTGCACAGAAGAATCAAACGGATACAGCGCTTCCAACTCTCCAATCACATACTCGCGCTCTGCTACACGAGCCCTGATGTCCTGGACTTTTTTCAACAGTTCTGCTTCATCCACCATGGCCATACTCACTTCTCTTCCGAATCGAACAACCATCATATCCTTCACAAAACTAGACATGCGACGGCGGCAAGCTCTTCGCAAAAAGGCATAGGTGTGTTCATATTTATTTTTTTCCTTTGCCTGTTTTTTTATTTGAGGCTTGGGTCAGGTTTTCTTCTGTGTGTGTTGTTAGGATGCTATGTATGTCTTTTAAAGAACAAATTATGCCTAGGTTATTATTGCTATGGTGTCATAGCACATGCCTAACTAGACTTTGGGTTTGACTGCCACTATAGAGACTACAAATGCAGTGGAAAGTGATTATGACTTTTGATTCCCTATAAACATTTTTTGGCATGCCTACCATTTTTTCAAACATGAACTGCCAAAACAAAGAGATTTCAGGTTATAAAAAATAAAAAATAAATCATTCTTAGAACCAAAAAAACAAATTAAAAAAAAATGTATATTTCTAGATATAAAATGCCACACCAGAGAAAGGAGTGAAAAAAAAATAAAAATACAGATAAAATGCAGAATGCTTAAACAAGTTCAGATTATTTGTTTGCTTGCAATCCAGCTTTGTTGATTGAATGATATGTCAAACATAGGATCATTTGTCAAATTTATAGATCATCCTAGATCTGGCATGCCATTCAATCAACAAACCTACATTGCAAGTGGGCAAACAGTCTAAACTTGGTTGTTTGGTATGTGCCGTTACATCACACCTTTCACACATGAGTATGCATTGTGTCGTGTAAATAGCAGTTTATTCTCTCTTTTTCAGTGCAAGGAAGAGGTGAGACCAAAAAGGAATTCGTCGTTTGCAAAAATATGTATTGGATCACCAGTTTAACATAGTAAGTGAATTCTCATGTATACCGTTATCAGGGCCGGATATGGGCCTGTGCAGGGTGGGCAACTGCACAGGGCCCATAGTCCTTAAGGGGCCTCAAATTTTTGTCCATTATAATGCTATGTTATGTGGGCCATTTTAAAAGCCTGGTCCAGCTCTTTTTTTCACATGAAGCAAATTACATAACATGAGAGTTCCCATTCACATTCTTGAAAAAAGATGACTATTAAATCGTATAATAATCAATATTGGTTACCTATTTTAGAATTACTTTTTGTGCTTCTGAATTAAACCTTCTATTTGACCAGCTATTTTGATTTCAGTTTTTACTTATTTAAAATTTAGGCTCGTTTTCAAAGCTAATGTTAGGATTTTATTATATAATTTGATTACTAAGGTATTACATAACATTCCTAGGTCTTGGAAATTTGTGTTATATATTCAATCATTAAAAGACAACTAAAAACGATTACAAGTTAATTATATGTATATCAAAAACAACCTTACCAAGGAGTAGTATATAGGGAATAAATCATGTTGAATGTAATTATGTGACATTATAAACATTTAATACAATTGTTTGAAAGTTTTTTTATACTTACAACAATTTCCCTAATATTGATGGATTATTTTTATGCTGTGTAAATTTTTTCGCTTTTAAGGGGCCAAAGTTTAAGCTCTCGTACAGGGCCTCCCAAATCCACGGGACGGCCCTGACCGTTATACTATAATTCGCAGAACCAAAAATTCTTAGCTGTTTATGAGCGTGCGGTTCTTTTATAAGCCAATGTTAGTTTTTTTGGACGTTTTTTTTTTCCTAACTGCGTTGTTCATTTTTTTAAAATTCAGGAAGGCGCTCTCCGTCATACTATAAATGGCAGCGAATGGTCATTGACCAAGGCAACTCACATGGTGGCCGTCTTTTGTGGTAATTTTTTATCCTTAACTTATTGCTACTATTGTTCTGCATATATCGTTCACACTGCATGTAAGTGCTACAAATATAAAAAAACGTAAATGATTTGTGCTTGCAAAATATTCAGTATGCCATAAAAGGAACCCGCCATTTGCCTCCACACATTGTCCAAATACAACACAAGTCACCCAACCATTTTATTGCTTTTCTGCATTAAATAGCAACACATATATCAGCACAGTTATTAAACCACAAACACACGTAACTTTTATTCATACTTAACATAAGTTACACGCATGCAAACATAGATTAACAGCCCCCTGTCAATCTAACACATGCCACCATAGCATCAAACATAAAGACCATAAAACAATCCATCATACACACACACAAGATGCTACCCTAATCATGAAACTCTATTGTAAACACATGACGGGTTTTCTCAATACGTGCTTGCCTAGCCAAATCAAGGGCCTGAATCAGTGCAACAAGGATCTGATAGTCCCTGTCCTGCGCCTAAAGGATTCAACCAACGGCCCTCTTCTAGCAATTCAGTCCTTCTCTGCAGGCGGCGCCGAACATCATCACATTTGTATCCAATCAGCATAATGAATTCCTCATTCTCACCCTGCTCCTCTAGAAAAAAGAACTTAAATGCATTATGCAGCTCATAAGAACCGTACGCTGCTTTCAGCTGATCAATGTTTGGGGTAGAAGCCATTTGTTAACAGACTCTGAAAAAAAAAACACAAGGCAGGAAGGCAAGTCTGTCAAGGCAGCAAAAAAAACCTTATATAGACAAGAACAGAACTGTTGCAATAAGTTAGTGTGACTTAAATGGTACAGTGTCTCATTACTTATCATTCCAATGGCAGATGCCCAAACAAGTTAGCATGGAAGCTAGGCTGACCAAAAAGGACCTTTCAATAGTTAATAAGCTAACCACTATTCTAAGTTTTTTTGCTGTAGACAAAAGTGCAGCCTATGTTATTTTACTTTAATCACTTTATTTGCACAGATTCCCTTGATAAACCAACAACTGATCTAAAATCTCATTAGTGGATTACTTTTTCACTAAACAGCAGCTGACAAAACAATAACCTAAAGCAACTGCAACATGAATTCAAGCCAAAGAAAATGTTTATTGCTTTCATTTCTATGTTTATATGCAAACAACAGATGCTAATTTTTTTTTTCTTTTTTTTTCATATGCAGAAACCATTGGCATTTGAAGAAGCCACTCAACCTCAGCAACCAGTCGCCTTCCTGCGCCACAGAAACGCTGCTTCCCAGTTACTTATTACAGGTCAGGTTGCAAAAAAGAGGACGTAAAGATACTAGAAGATCCTATATTTACATTTGGTTGCTGCGGTGAGTGCCGTTTACCTATAATTTATAGACACTATTAGTGATAATTGATGAAAACATTTTTACACTGTTTCTTGGTATATGGCTGTGACCGACCTACACCAGATTTTTATATGGTTAATTATCGATTTACATAAATACTTTGATAAGTGTTGGCTGCACTTTACCATGCAATGCTGAAATATTTGCTTTGCTGTATGGCAATGATATCCGGTCATATGACAATGATACACCATGTATCGTGAACATGTTGCCTTCACAATTTAGTCTGCAATTCACTACTCATACAATTTAGTCTGCAATTTGCTACTCAGTGCTGAAATTATCGTGATGGCTCACTGTTATTCTAATAACTTAATATTATTGGCATAATCGTGTGCCAAAACCTAGCCTGCCGTAAAATAATTTTGGTGCATGACTCTGTTATAAGCACATTGTCTTTGCTATTGGTGGACAATATGATTTGCATTTCTAAATTTGTTTTCAGATTTGTATCCGTTTCTAGGCAAATTTCACACAACAGCCAGGCATCATCTACGGAAGCTCAACATTGGTAAGGCTGTAATTCAGGTAATCATAATAGTTACGGGTCTGAAAAGACATGATCATTTCTGCAACCATCATTCATGTGTCGTGACTATATTTATTATGACATATGAGGCTTGGATTCACTATTTTTTTCTTCAACCATGTACTGCACAACTGTGCGCATTTCAATGTTAATGGCTGCTGAAACAGAATTCTCAGATAAAGCATGCATACCTTCCACTTTAATGATAGCAACAGTTTAGACATCTGTAGGCATTGACTGCTTTAATCAAGTGGTTATTTTTTTAACCATGCACATTGCCTGCACATATTCCATTTATAAACGACATCCTCATTTCAAAATCCACCTATAAAAACAAGTACATCAAACATTGATTTACCAAACAATAGCTAAAAAAAAACCACAACATGGATCTAAGCAACAAGAAAGGTTTCTCTTTTTCATCTCAGTCTTGGTATCAAATAACCAAAACATTACTTATTTTTTAAATGTGCAGGTACCATGGGCATTTCAGGCACTGAATCAAGCTCACAAGCCGTGCCATTTCAATGGAATGGAGCACCTACTTTCCACCTGGTTATTGTGGTTCAGGATATAAAAAAGAATATGTTAGAAAGGTCAGACCTCCAAAAAAGGTTGCTCGAGAAAAGGATGATGCCATGGAAAAAACTGCTGACCAGAGTGCCTCAAAAGAAACAAGAACCAACAAATTAGGTCTAGCTTAGATATAATTTCTCTTGGAAATTTCTCAATGCCTTACTTGCCTTTAAATAAAACTGTAAAAAAACTATGGATCGTATTGTCAGCACGAATTGCATGTGCTGTTATGCATGCCGTACCGGTTGCACTTTATCCAAATGTTGTTTCATCTGTTGTGCTACAAAGTTGTATTTAAACATGTGTTTGCCACAATAATCACCAAGGTTGTTTACACCTTTCTACCTTCATGTGCCTTACAAACTTTCTCTTTTTTTTATGCTGCAAATTCCTATCTTTGACAAGATACTTCCTGCATGTTTAGCAAAACTACCCGCAGCAACGCGCGGGCTCAGATCCTCGTACTATTGAACTATTGAACTATATATAAAGTATTGAACTTTTCCTTACGTATAAGTTATAAATGGATTCTAGATAAAATTATGTATTTTTTTCTTTTCTATTCATTATTCAAGGTAATATTTTTAATATGTTGTATATTGTTATTTTAGCAAACTCTTTTTATTTACTTTTACAAATCAGATGTACTAACACTCACTACAAAATAGTATTATTTTACCTTTATCGGTGACATTTTTTCTACATTACATGTAGCGTACCAACGCTTTTATTTGGCATTCTTCATGCAAGTGATACATGCATAATCTTACATACTTTCCTACTAAATTACTAATCTTTGTCCGGTTGCTCATCATAGTTATGCATTACCAAATGTAATCTTTTAGTAGCTTACTGATGAAGCAACACTCTATATTATTCTTTAGTGTCAAAAGTTGTTGTGCATTTTCTTGTCAATACCGTGTACATGTAAAGTTAGTGTAATCATGTGTATATAATAATGCCACATATGTAGTTAAAATTCTTACTCTGACATAAGAAAATGACGACTTTTGTGCTCATGTATCTCGCATGAGTTAAATACTAATTTGCTGACGTATTATTTGTCATATAACGTGTATAATGGGGGGATTTTCATATCGAAGTAGTGTGCATATAGTATCGAAAGCTTCTTTGTAATGCCTTTTTATAAAGACATTACTTATAAAAAAGGTTTGTAATGATTTTTGTAACTCAATTTAATTAATCTTATCTAGGATAAAATTTTAACTCAATATAGATGAAGTCAAAAAGATTTGTAACGATTTTTTTAACAACCAGCTCACTATAGGACTCACCTGGTCTTTTGACTCACAAAAGATGTTTCAACCACTAGAGCATTTGTGATTTGTTGTTATGTAAAGGATTCAAATATATTTAACCTTTCTTTGTGTGGGGCCGCATTAATACTTACCATTAAATACTTGGGACTCAATATTTTAATATACGAGTCATTCAGACCCGTGCGATGCGCAGAGATTGGATCTAATTGTTTCTTGCGTAATGTTCGTCACTAATTTTCGTAATCTTTCAATTTACATAAATATGATTTTAGCTAATATAATTTCTTATGCAACTCTATTCTAACTTTGTAAGCAAAAATACTAAAGGTTATCAAGCACAACTGACAAACAAATTAGCATAGACCTACAAATCACACTAACCTTTTACATGGCAAAAGCCCATAAACCTGTTATACGAATCACAATATACATTAACACCCACATAAAATAAAATGAAGGCAATGTGATATTAGAAAGAACATCAACATAGGACATACTCGAACTCAAAATCTGTTTATATGTGGCAACGAACATGACCAATACATTCACACTTTAAATTACGCATTTTAGATCCAATCCTTGGCCGAACATAATTGAGAGGTGGATATTTGAACGACAATAATGTGTAACAACAAACCAACCATTGCGGCGGGATGTAAGCAACATGTAGAGTTATCTACTACTTTATACACTTACATCATCTAAATTGTAACAGTTATTGAAAACCAAGATAACTAAAAACTAAAAATACAAAGAACCACCAACATTTTACTTGCAAAAGTCTTGTTCTTCTCTCTATGAAGCTCAGCATCCTTGATCCTTTCATAACCTATCAACTCTTAACTGTGTGTATACCATAGTAAAGAAAGTTAATGAGTAGATCGATCTAGGTTCAAATGTTTATAATGAAATAATACACACTTAAACAGGGAATCACACAATGGCAGTAGGCTTTGCAAAATTTGGGCATTATAACTCCTAAATGTGCGATACAGAGCTTTACCAATTCATCAAAGGGGTATTATTTCATTAACCGACAGTAATGGATGTTTGGCATTGCAGTTTCAAAAGATTATGTTATATCGAATACACACACTAAATTCACCAATCAAACAAAAGAGTGCTAACCTTTAAGTAGTTGCGTTGTCAAACTTTGGTCTTTAAGGATCTGTGCAAATATTTATCCGTAGTATAATCAAAATTCGAAATTATTCTCAATATATTAGTTATGAATAATATGTTACAACCTGGATTCCATTAAATAGTGGCTCCACTTAAACGCTTATCTATAAGCAATCTATTGAGCGCTGGTGGTAAGTGGTTCCACTCGTCGCTTTAAATGCCTTGAAACAATACCTGCATGTAATGGAACCAGGGTTTAATAAGTAACATTCGAAAGTTAAAGGTTTGTGATGTGGGGAAACATCAGCGTGGCATATCAAGATAGCATAAGTACAGTGGTGTGTTTTGCTCTGAAGGCAATAATATTGTTCGGTATTAATAAAGGTTTACGAAAATCATATTTTAAGACTATAAATTTTAGGCAGCCAAAGTGCATCCGTATTTTGTTATGCGGCATGAGCTTACTGCTATCACAACCGGCTTTTCAACACAAATTCATCCACAAACATTTTTCGGAACCGATTAACCTGAACATAATAAAAGCAAAACAATAGTGATTAATATACTAATTTATAGACACGCTAAGGGGCTGTTAGATTAGCTTATTTGTTGGTTTAGTGGTATACTGAAATTTTTAAAAGCCACTGCTTGTAAGCTTGTAAAGCCGTCGTTCCATCCTTGATTAGTCCATTCGAGGAAGCAAAACCGCGCTTTTTCATCCAAGCTATCCTGAACCCATCTCCCTCAGAATCTTACTAAAACCATAACCACAAAAAATCAATAAATTTTATAAACCTGACCATTAGCCTCTTATAATCAATCTCATCATTCTTCTCATCTTCATCTACATCCCCATCTCTGATTCTCCACATCGATGTGGTGTAAGCTGCAAAATTTATTTTTATTTTATTAACTGACAGTAAAGGGATGTTTGGCATTGCAGTTTCAACAGAGAGTAAATTGCAAAAATTGTCTTTGTGGTTTGGCCAAATTGCACGTTTCGTCCTTGTGGTTCATTAAGTGCAAAAACGGTCCTTATTTTGCACTGTTTGGAATCATTTTGGTCCTTCGGCACTAACTTTTTAGAAATCACACGGACGATTTTTGCACTGCCGAAGGACTAAAATGATTCCAAACAGTGCAAAATAAGGACGATTTTTGCACTTAATGAACCACAAGGATGAAACGTGCAATTTGGCCAAACCACAAGGACGATTTTTGCAATTTACTCAACAGATTATGTTATATCGAATAAACACGCTAAATTCACCAATCAAACAAAAAGAGTGCTAACCTTTAAGTAGTTTCCTTGTCAAACTTTGGTCTTTAACGCTCTGTTCTCGAGTTTTTTTTTAAAGTAATGGAAGGGGAAGGGAAAGGAAATAAAAAAAATGAGCGTTCTTGAGTTTTTTTAAGATGGAAAGGTAGGGGACGGGAAGGTGGGAGGGAGGGAAGAGATTGGCTTTTGTGTGTTATTTTGTTCCGTCCAATTTTGAGCGGATTGGGAAAGGAAATAGGTTTTCAACATTACATACCTTTATTAAATTACAATATTATCCTCAAGAATTCATTTTCATCATTTGCATGTATATTTGCATTGTCTGATCCATTGTTCCTATACAATTAAGCGATCTTGATAGTGATACTGGTTGTGATTGTTTATGATTACAAAGGTAACAGTTTATCTTATAGGAGGAATTTGGATGGTGCCTAATATCTCTCATTTAATAAATTATTTGCTTCGATTTTAGGAAAAAGAAAACAATACAGAATGTATTTGTATATGTAATCACACGCATAGAAACGATGCACGATAAGCAAGCGATGCAGGATGCCAATTTATACTACTAATTACTAATTAGGTGTAAACCAAGATTCTATGTCTTTGGACTTATATAATAGATAACATACGTGCGCGGAAGTTCATTCTTGTGCGCGGAAGTTCATTCTTGTAAAAAGGTTGATGCCATGGTACAATGTTTGTGCTAGTAAATTAGTTTTGATATCTTTTAAGTTTTAATGGAGGTCTAACATAAGAAAAATCAATGTTGCAAAAATAGTGAACCGGCAGTCGGGCGGTCGACCTCCCTGTACCTTGTAATCGGTCTAGGCGGGATTAATCGGATTGGCATTTTCGACAAATTTTCGGTATTTTTGGCAAATTTTAGGTATTTTCGACAAGTTTTAGGTATTTTCGACAAGTTTAGGTATTTCCGGCAATATGTTTCTTAAAAAACATCTTATAATAGATATAAACAATGACCATCATTTATTAAAACAATTTTATGGCGAATTTTGAGTATTTTTGGCAGGATTTGAAGGTTTTCAGCAAGTTTGACCACCATTAACCGTCATTGACCACAGTTGACCTATTTGTTTGACCGATTTACACAAATCAGAAAGGTTGGTGGCCTTGCAGCGATTAATCGGCCTTATAGGCCTTGTTTTGCAACACTGAGAAAAATGCTACAAGTGAGTGAAACATAATGGTTCTGGCTGCTTATAACTATGATCATTTTTATCTTAGTTATTTTTAATCACGTGCCGCTAAATTTTGTTAATCACACACCGCTAGTTTGAGAAATTGAGACTGGACAAAAATAGACGGACTAGCAAAGTTGCCTCTTGTTTGTTTTGTCGTAACGTAATATGTATTAGCTTCTTGTTTTTGTGAAATAGGATATTGGTAATGCGAGGGTATATTAGTAATTTGTGTAGCTTCCTTTCCTTTCCTTGCTACTTAAAAAAAAAAACTTAAGAACACAAAAATAAATAACTACTTTCTTCACTATGTCATCCCCTACTTTGCCCTTCCCATCCCATCCCCTTCCATTCTTTAAATTTTAGACTTGAAAACAGAGCGTAAGGATATGCGCAAATATTTATCCGTAGTATAATCAAAATTCAAAACTATTCTCAATATATGAATTCTGAATAATATGTTACAACATGGATTCCATTATATATATAGCTGATCCACATCTTTTTCATTGAGACTTAAAAACAAACAATGTGTGTGCCTAAGCACTAAACATCACAATGAACACATTAATTCATCAAATAAACTAACAAAATCAAAAACCCACATCACAGATCACAGTTTACAACAGAACCCATATCTTGGATTTTAGTAACATTGAACACAAATTAAGCAAGAATTAGAAAAGGGGTTATACCAAGCTTTCGATGTAGGGGTTTTGAAAGGATGCTTGTTGAGTTGGTTTTCTTATATTAATGGTTGGGGGATATTTGTTCAGGAACTCTTCATCTCCAGCGACTAAAAATAATCAGATAATACCATAAAGGGCGACATCAATGTTGTAACTCCAGGAACACTCTTCATCTTCAGCTTCAGGTGGATGTTTAATTTGAGTTGTGGACATTCAACTGAGACCTCTTCGTATTCTGTGGAGCTGTGAGATGGTTATACCGTATTCAATCTTATTCAATCTTGAAGCCTCCACATTAATAAGATGTACTGAATCTTTAAGTATTATAGATAGGAGGCAGTATAAACCCTGCGTTGAACTGATTTGGTAAGGGCTGAATGTATACACTTTTTTTATGTAATATTGTATGCAAGTAGTTACATATAAAATATTACAATTGATGGTATCATAAGATTTGTTATCGTAGGGCGGAGGTAAATTCTTGTTGCGTAATGTAGTTGTAAATTTGTCGGGTAATGTTTACCAGGGTTTCGTTATGCAAATTTGCATGGTTCGCAAATTAATAACTACCACATTCATTATATGCAAAAGTTGCTTCTTCAGTTCTACTGTAGATGACTACATAATAATGTTCCTAAATTGTAAAGATGACTACATTTGTTTTTTGTACCATGGCATTAATTTAGGTTCCTATTATTTTAGATAGACAATTAACCTTATAAGAGTATATGTGAAGAGGTTTATGTTAATATGTTACATTTAAAAAAAGACCTTTCATATGTAACACTTTAATATTAGTATGTTACATAAATAATGTTTGACCTATTTATTTGGTGCTTGTTTCATAATGAGTTATAGAACCATTTGGTTTTTTGTATATTTTATTTTCAATGGAAAATTTAGAGTTGATAGGTAATTTATCGAATGTCGCTGGTTCTTCAAAATTGCATAATTGCATGCGTTTGTGGTTTGTGCAGCAGGCAGGCGAAGATGATGCATTAGCCAAAATGTTATTCGGTTGTTGCCAACATTTGAGGCGGGTAATAGCGAAGAACCATACCATGATGGCAAACATGGAAGCTTATGGTGCTAACGGGGTTGCTTTAAGCTTTAAGAAAAACCCAAGATAGGCATCGGTTATTGCTTGCAAAGTTAAACTATTTGCTAGATGAATGAAAGTGGGTGCCCGTGAGGAAGAAGCTAATGCTATTAAGATGAATGAGTTTAAGTAGTTGTTTGAGTTTAGGTACTTTTGTTGGTTCTAATAATTTGAATGTTTTGTTTGTTTTTGGGATGATGACATGTCAAAGAAATATATATTTATTTCATGGCAAATGATAAACTTGGTGTATTTAAATTAGCTTAATTTTATTTAAAGTTTCATTTAACACATAGTGGAAATGTTAGTATATAAATATAAAGATAATCTGTAAGTTATTACCATTATTATTATTTTTTTAAGATTAGGATGTTAATGCCAAAGCATTGTATATATAGGGGCTGGTTTAGATCCAATACAAAAATGAAGGGTTTAAATTGCAATTTTAGATATGTTCCTAAATACTGCATATCAGATTTTTGCATGAAGAATATGAAAGGGCTACAGTAACACCCAAATTAAATTTCCCAATGCCTCTTGAGTGTTTTTTGTTTGTAACTATTTGTGCAATTTATGAGTTAGTACATTGTAATTACGTATACTTACATAACCATAAACACAACTATCCATAACTTAACCCTAATCGAAAAATGTGACAATTCGTATTTTCGGGTCATTCTCAAAACATTATTCATGCTTCATTATTTATCATTTATCGTGAACTAGGTTTACGAGCATCAAATTCACGTAACCGTAATGGTTTAGTTGTGAATTCATGATCATATCATCGAGGACATTTCATATAGACTAAGTTTAGTCTACATTTCATTAACATCATTGTCATCATTTCATATCAATATTATGCATGGTTTGCATTTTTCATTAAACGTATAACTTTTATTAAATAAACGTTATCGCGTAATTAATTATTTTGAACAATTGATCCATTAATTCCAAAAATCATCCCGATATATTTTTATACTCATATTAAGTTATAAAAATAATATTATGAGTTTACCCAGTGTTTTAAATTTATTTTGTATATAAATTGTTATATTTATATAATTACGACGATTTCCTTAAATTCAACCCGATAAATATTTATTCACTCAAATCTTTCAAGAAACGTATTTTTATAATTTTTATGACCTCAATATATTTTATCTTGACCCGTGAAAAATTTATTTTTATCCAACGCTACCCTAAATATTCAAAAGGGACTACAACTTATCATTTAACTTCAAATAACTAACTAAATATTACACTTATACTTGTAAAAGCTACTCAAAAACAAAACTCAAACGTTGTTCTCATATGTGTGTCGACATAGATGATGAATCACCAAAAGATATTTGCAAAATATCACAAGTCCATGTATTATACTATATTTTTTACTTCATTTCTTCACTTTGCAAACCAAAGACCAAAAATCTCTTCTCTTTTCTCTCTCAAATATTCGGCAGCCAAGGGATCAAAAGGAGGACCACTTCCAAGTTTTCAAGACAAGTTTAATTACACACTAGTATCATTTGTTGCTAAGGTTTTGTAATACAAACCTCAAGTGATTAGGAAAACCTTTTGTCCTTAAACCTCATCATATCACTAGTAAGCATTCATATTCATATTTTTATTTCACATTCATTTTTATGGTCATATCATTTTATTTGAGAAACATGCAAGTCTCATGATGTTTATACCATTTTTAAGGTTTTTATGTGTTAAATATATATAATCCATCCTATAATTACTCCTTGTTATATATTAGTTTTGGTGATGTCTAGGAACCCATGACACCCTAAGAAGGTGTATGGTAGGATTAGAATAGCTTCGGAGCTGTTTTGAATGGGTTAGAATAGGTTTGGCGCGAGAAAAACTCATTTTGACACGTTTTGAAAAGGGTCTGTCCTTAAAATTAAATTCTGGAAAATCCGACAGTAGACAAAAATATTTGGCCTAGATATTCAGAAAATATACTTTAAAACAAAACCGTGGCCGCTTGAACGGATTAAAACGGAGCTATAACGAAGAAGTTATGAATTTTTCAATTTTGACGATGAAAACTATTAATTTCAGAAATTTCAGCATGAAAAATGTCACTCTTTACGAGTCAAAAATGAGTCTTAAGCTTTATAAATTTTGTCGAATTATCAAAAATATATTAGTATACTTTGACACGAATCTAAGGATGTAGAAAACGTAGAAAACGGACTTGTAACGAGCAAATTACACGCGATAAACAAAAGTTGCCGTAACTTTATTCTATTAGCAACATTAATATATTTTCTATTAAACATATACTTCGGCAACTAGGGACCATGTTGAGGGTCGTTTTTAACATGGACGTAGTACTTATTATAAAAAGATGTCTTCTAGTAAAAGTAAGTTCGCCAACCATATTTTCCAAAATATCCAACCGTTTGTCAAGCGGAGTTGTAATGATTAAAATACGGTCGCTCAAAGTTTGCCGAAAAACCATCCTTAAACTATATTTTGGGACAAAAGTACCATACTTTAGCTATATTTTCTCTATGATCGAACTTCTATGGCGAAAACTTAAACACTAAAACTTTGAGATAATCATACGAGCTTCCCAAAACCGTTGAGTTTGTTTCCTAGCGCTCGACGTGCACCATTTTACGACTAGCTTTTTAGGCCGTTTTAGTCACTTTCATGGAAATTTCAACGACATTATTTTACGACGAAAAGTTATATTTTCTTAATAAATCACCAAATGATTATCGTCGGATATCATTTCAACGTAAATACATGTGAAGTAATTTAAAATAGTCAAGACGTTAAAAGATTATATTTTCGACGAGAAGTATTATCTTCAAAAATTCACAAGTGGTATAAATATCATCCGAATTGCATGCATAACATTACATCATGACTTATTACATATCATATCATTCATAATAGGTCATTTTCGAGATTCACGCTACATTTCAGTGTATCCAGTTTTGCCATTTTATCATCATAAACATTGCACCAGGTGAGTCATAGCCCCTACTCTTTTAACTGTTTTGAATTACGTTTGGGGGAGATACATGCTCAACTATTTTTATGACATTCATGATATTTGCAACTACATGCTTAACTGAACTGAATGTTTAGTCATATTCTATATCATAAATCATTGAACTAAATGTCGTGGTGTTATCATTGAGCTGAATGTCTTGGGATTTTCATTGAACTAAATGTCTTGGTATAATCATGGAACTAAATGTCTTGGGATTATCATTGAGCTAAATGTCTTGGGATTATCATTGAGCTGAATGTCTTGGGATTATTATTGAGCTAAATGTCTTGGGAACATCATTGAGCTAAATGTCTTGGGATTTTCATTGAACTAAATGTCTTGGTATAATTATGTCAAGTAACTATTGATACATAAAGTCATGCACTATTATGTGAATTCATTTGACATAATGTGTTTGAACATAAATTATACATATTTTTTGGCAGGGGTTGTGAACACACAGGTTACAAGTTTTGTATGTGGCGAACTTGGAGGCTGAGTGGATTTACAATACCTTTGCTGCATAAACGATTTTGAAAGGCTTTACATTTCAACGCAAACTCTATGAACTCACTAAACCTTTGTGTTGACACTTTTTAGCATGTTTTATCTCAGGTATCTAAGGCATACACTTCATGGCATGCATGTGGACATATCATAGAGTCGCGGTGACGACGCGTCTTACATGGGTTTTATGAACTTTAAAAACATCGTTTGACTTATAACAAATTTATTTTCCTCACATAGTAACTTTCATTTGGGACCTATCTTTGTAACTCTGAATGTTTTTATTAAATCAAGCGATGTATTTTCCAAACGACACTTTAGGTCGTTCAATATAACTGTGATTGTGATGCTATGACAGTCAATCCCCAGGAATTCCATTCCGCTGCAAAACAGGTAATTTGGGGGTGTGACAGATTGGCATCAGAGCTTCAGTTATAGAGAACTAGGCTGCATCATTGACCCTAGACTATAACTACATCATCATAGCATCTCATCATTTCATCATAAGTGCATGTTCACTTTATATGCGGTTTATATGTATATTTTTCGAGTTATTTACTTTCACTTCAAAACGATTGTCACATGGATGCCTTTAATTACCCATTCCATTATCATTTCTTCATACTCTAATGTGGAGAATGCTTTGTCATTCTCTATCGTAATTTTAATATCAACTGATTCATCACCGATAACGTCGAATGCTGAGATAAACCTTTAAGTAGGGCGAAGTCACTCTCACTCCTTTGTTTCATCACTAACATGTCGAGTTACACGTTATTCACACATTAAGTCACTAAACCATCATACATTTGAAGCACTTACAACATCTCATAACTCATCCTTTGGGAACCCGTCGATCATTTTGAAAAATAACCTCAAACTTATCACCTCACATCACATCTCTTTAGAGCGCTTATTTTTAACATAGGACTTTGCTACGTCTCACCTTTCCTCTTATTTTAAAGAGTTATGGCACCGAAGAAAGCACTGAAATGACACCACTTTGCTATCCAAAGGTATATAGAGGATAGTATAGCGAGGCACTAAGGAAAGAAGCGAGCAACGGTAATGCTGCCGCCGAGGCCGCGGCTGCTGCTGAAGCTGCTAGACTTGCTGCTGCCACAGGAGCTGCAGGAGGATCTGGAGTTCGAAATTGTACATACAAGGACTTTAAGAACTGTGATCCTACAAAGTTCAAAGGCACTGAAGGAGCCACTGCTATGGTTCGATGGTTTGAGAAGATGGAATCTGTGTTTCTTCTATGCAATTGCCCAGATGACTACAAGGTGAAGTTTGCCACCGATACACTCTTAGATGGCGCAATGTCATGGTGGAATTCGTATGCACAGCCTATTGGTATCGAAAATGCTTACAAGCTCACGTGGGATCAATTCAAGAGGTTGTTGACAAAGAAGTATTGTCCGCCTTACGAGGTGAAGAAATTAGAAACAGAATTCTATGAGTTAGTGACTATTGGTTATGACATCGAGACCTACATCAGGAGGTTTCAAGAATTGGCTGCACTATGTCCATCAATGGTTTCGGACAATGAGAAACTACTGGAAAATTTCATTGGAGGACTTCCACAATGTATTCAAGGAGATGTAACTTCTTCCGATCCACAAACAATTGAAGAAACTATTAAGATAACTCAAAAACTCATGGCTCAAGTTGTGAAGGGGGAAAACATTATCAACAATAACCGCAACAACAACAACAACCAAATTAACAACAACAAAAGGAAATGGGAAAATGACCAAGGAGGTTATAATAACGACAACCAAAACCGTAACACTAACCAGCATCAACAACAGAATAGAGGGCAAGAAACTGCAATGGTTTATGTTGCTGTACCAATAGAAGGCAAAGGTTATGCTGGAACCTACCCACTATGTAATCGATGTAAGTATCATCACTTTCGGTCTTTGCCCGTTAAGTGCTACAAGTGTCAAAAACTAGGACATCATGCCAGGGATTGTAGAGGTAAATCCATAGTCACATGCTTCGGATGTGGAGAGCAAGGACACTATCGGAACCAATGTCCCCAAAACCAAGGTCAACAGGTGAAGGTGCTCTTGGGAAAGCATACATGTTAGAAGGAGGTGAAGCTCGTCAGGATTTCAATAACGCGGAAGACTGAAGAAGTTCGGAAACTAACAGTCTTAATTTTCCTTATGTACTATGTCGTACTAAGTTTATGTCTTCCATCGTATTCGGATCTTATGACTTAAGATGTACTACTTTTGATGAACCACTCGTTGTAAATATTCTCATTAAGCGTACTTTCTTTTCCTTCTGATTCATTATCACTTACAAGGTTTAGATCTCTGTAAACATAGAGAGTTATAACAACTAAACCGAACGTCACATTATCGTTCCTTAATTATACATAGCCTAGCTAACTATGTCTAATCTGAGGGATATCGTTCCTGAATTATACATAGCCTAGCTAACTATGTCTAATTCTGGAGGGATCATGTTATGTTGGGAGCAGTTATTTATAAATCTTAGTGCAAGCAAAATTTTCACATATTCCAAAGTCAAAATGTTACTCATGGGAGATTCATCCACTATTTTCTTTACTATGATGTTTTGTACGCTTTAAATCACCGACAACCGTAACGACATCTCTTCATGTCTTCTCTCCTCGTTATTCATCACAAACTCAAAAATTCGATAGACTAACACGAACTGAATTCAGGGACTGAATTCCTTTTTGGTTGGGCGAATGTGACAATTCGTATTTTCGGGTCATTCTCAAAACATTATTCATGCTTCATTATTTATCATTTATCGTGAACTAGGTTTACGAGCATCAAATTCACGTAACCGTAATGGTTTAGCTGTGAATTCATGATCATATCATCGAGGACATTTCATATAGACTAAGTTTAGTCTACATTTCATTAACATCATTGTCATCATTTCATATCAATATTATGCATGGTTTGCATTTTTCATTAAACGTATAACTTTTATTAAATAAACGTTATCGCGTAATTAATTATTTTGAACAATTGATCCATTAATTCCAAAAATCATCCCGATATATTTTTATACTCATATTAAGTTATAAAAATAATATTATGAGTTTACCTAGTGTTTTAAATTTATTTTGTATATAAATTGTTATATTTATATAATTACGACGATTTCCTTAAATTCAACCCGATAAATATTTATTCACTCAAATCTTTCAAGAAACGTATTTTTATAATTTTTATGACCTCAATATATTTTATCTTGACCCGTGAAAAATTTATTTTTATCCAACGCTACCCTAAATATTCAAAAGGGACTACAACTTATCATTTAACTTCAAATAACTAACTAAATATTACACTTATACTTGTAAAAGCTACTCAAAAACAAAACTCAAACGTTGTTCTCATATGTGTGTCGACATAGATGATGAATCACCAAAAGATATTTGCAAAATATCACAAGTGAAAGTATTATACAAAATACTTTTCACTTCATTTCTTCACTTTGCAAACCAAAGATCAAATATCCATCTCTTTTCTCTCTCAAATATTCGGCAGCCAAGGGATCAAAAGGAGGACCACTTCCAAGTTTTCAAGACAAGTTTAATTACACACTAGTATCATTTGTTGCTAAGGTTTTGTAATACAAACCTCAAGTGATTAGGAAAACCTTTTGTCCTTAAACCTCATCATATCACTAGTAAGCATTCATATTCATATTTTTATTTCACATTCATTTTTATGGTCATATCATTTTATTTGAGAAACATGCAAGTCTCATGATGTTTATACCATTTTTAAGGTTTTTATGTGTTAAATATATATAATCCATCCTATAATTACTCCTTGTTATATATTAGTTTTGGTGATGTCTAGGAACCCATGACACCCTAAGAAGGTGTATGGTAGGATTAGAATAGCTTCGGAGCTGTTTTGAATGGGTTAGAATAGGTTTGGCGCGAGAAAAACTCATTTTGACACGTTTTGAAAAGGGTCTGTCCTTAAAATTAAATTCTGGAAAATCCGACAGTAGACAAAAATATTTGGCCTAGATATTCAGAAAATATACTTTAAAACGAAACCGTGGCCGCTTGAACGGATTAAAACGGAGCTATAACGAAGAAGTTATGAATTTTTCAATTTTGACGATGAAAACTATTAATTTCAGAAATTTCAGCATGAAAATGTCACTCTTTACGAGTCAAAAATGAGTCTTAAGCTTTATAAATTTTGTCGAATTATCAAAAATATATTAGTATACTTTGACACGAATCTAAGGATGTAGAAAAGGTAGAAAACGGACTTGTAACGAGCAAATTACACGTGATAAACAAAAGTTGCCGTAACTTTATTCTATTAGCAACATTAATATATTTTCTATTAAACATATACTTCGGCAACTAGGGACCATGTTGAGGGTCGTTTTTAACATGGACGTAGTACTTATTATAAAAAGATGTCTTCTAGTAAAAGTAAGTTCGCCAACCATATTTTCCAAAATATCCAACCGTTTGTCAAGCGGAGTTGTAATGATTAAAATACGGTCGCTCAAAGTTTGCCGAAAAACCATCCTTAAACTATATTTTGGGACAAAAGTACCATACTTTAGCTATATTTTTCTCTATGATCGGAACTTCTATGACGAAAACTTAAACACTAAAACTTTGAGATAATCATACGAGCTTCCCAAAACCGTTGAGTTTGTTTCCTAACGCTCGACGTGCACCATTTTACGACTAGCTTTTCGAGGCCGTTTCAGTCACTTTCATGGAAATTTCAACGACATTATTTTACGACGAAAAGTTATATTTTCTTAATAAATCACCAAATGATTATCGTCGGATATCATTTCAACGTAAATACATGTGAAGTAATTTAAAAATGGTCAAGACGTTAAAAGATTATATTTTCGACGAGAAGTATTATCTTCAAAAATTCACAAGTGGTATAAATATCATCCGAATTGCATGCATAACATTACATCATGACTTATTACATATCATATCATTCATAATAGGTCATTTTCGAGATTCACGCTACATTTCAGTGTATCCACTTTTGCCATTTTATCATCATAAACATTGCACCAGGTGAGTCATAGCCCCTACTCTTTTAACTGTTTTGAATTACGTTTGGGGGAGATACATGCTCAACTATTTTTATGACATTCATGATATTTGCAACTACATGCTTAACTGAACTGAATGTTTAGTCATATTCTATATCATAAATCATTGAACTAAATGTCGTGGTGTTATCGTTGAGCTGAATGTCTTGGGATTTTCATTGAACTAAATGTCTTGGTAAAATCATGGAACTAAATATCTTGGGATTACCATTGAGCTAAATGTCTTGGGATTATCATTGAGCTGAATGTCTTGGGATTATTATTGAGCTAAATGTCTTAGGAACATCATTGAGCTAAATGTCTTGGGATTTTCATTGAACTAAATGTCTTGGTATAATTATGTCAAGTAACTATTGATACATAAAGTCATGCACTATTATGTGAATTCATTTGACATAATGTGTTTGAACATAAATTATACATATTTTGGCAGTGGGTTGTGAACACACAGGTTACAAGTTTTGTATGGGCGGAACTTGGAACTGAGTGGATTTACAATGCCTTTGCTGCATAAACGATTTTGAAAGGCTTTACATTTCAACGCAAACTCTATGAACTCACTAAACCTTTGTGTTGACACTTTTTAGCATGTTTTATCTCAGGTATCTAAGGCATACACTTCATGGCATGCATGTGGACATATCATAGAGTCGCGGTGACGACGCGTCTTACATGGGTTTTATGAACTTTAAAAACATCGTTTGACTTATAACAAATTTATTTTCCTCACATAGTAACTTTCATTTGGGACCTATCTTTGTAACTCTGAATGTTTTTATTAAATCAAGCGATGTATTTTCCAAACGACACTTTAGGTCGTTCAATATAACTGTGATTGTGATGCTATGACAGTCAATCCCCAGGAATTCCATTCCGCTGCAAAACAGGTAAGTTGGGGGTGTGACAAAAAATGTCTTCCACACCTAACATTGACGAAATGAAAGCTGCCACAGAATCAGGCAAGCTGAGTGATGCTTTTAGGCTTTTGATTTTGCAAGACATTGCAGAGGAGAAGAAGTTGATCAAGAAGCTGGGGGAAGAGAGCACCATTCTCAGAGAAACTGTTGCCAAAAAAGAAGAAACAATCGATGAGGCTGGAAGATTGTTTCCTTCTTTCAATGTCGTTGCAGCAACATGTGAGTTTGCCCTTCGTGAGATCCAGTTGTAGGATCGAAGAAATATTGACTTGCTTGCTCAGCTTTTGGTGCTATGTCGTCGGATTTTGGCGGAGAAGGAGGAGTTTTTGGAAGACTTGGATGAGGTTGATGATTTCGAAGATGAAGAATAGGAAGATTTGGGGGGGTTTTTTGTGTTTTGATGTAAATTTTATGGTTGTATGTAAGCTTTTATTGACTGCTACTCTATTATTTTAACTATAACAATATATAAGGATAATGGATTTAACTGATGAATGATCAGTTAACTGGTTTAAGCTTTAATGGTTTAGTAACTTGAAGAAAGTAAGTATTTTTATTTAGTTATTTACTTTTATTATAAAATGGTCAAGTAGTGTGTGTGTTGACTTTCAGTGTTTCACACATCTATTTCACTTACACTCGGTCAAAACACACAGTTACCTTCAAACATCCGATTGAGGGTTTTCAATCAAACACAAAATCAATCAAAATAAATGTTAAGCAATCAAATATTATTGAGGGCTATTATAAAGTGCTTGATTATCTGCTGATTGAGCCTAATATCTCAGGTATTCGATTTGAATATGATAGATTGAAAGGGCGAATGTTAAAACGTTATAATTTATTGCAAGGTTGTTACTTTAGGATGTTTGTTGATTTATAAATGATATTGTGTTATGTTAGTTTCGATTCAATCCTGAAAATCAAGTATATGTTTTAAATATCATAGTAAATTTGGAAGATGTTTGAAGATTTTTATAATAGTTGTTAGAATGTTTCAATTGTTAATGATAATTTGATCAGAGTTTATCAATTTTGCATTATAAAGCTTGAATCTTTTTTGTTTTTTTTATGTTGAGATTGGTAATCATTGAACTGGGTTTGAATAAGTGTAAGGTAAAATTTGATATTGTAGTGATAATCCAGTTAGGGGTTTGAGCTTTTTTGGGGTTCAATGATTTTACATTATAAAGTTTAGTTCCTGCTAGGTGCGAACACCTGAAAAGAAGCATTATAGAGGCTTTGGGATTGTTTCATTTATCTTTTCGATAAGAACCTGAAAAGAAGCACTTCATGAAATAGTGTTTGGATCTGCTTATGTTGTAAAAAATGCTATGTAGATGAAAAAAGTGACAAGATAGCTACTCTTTGTGTATTTTAAAATTTTTATGTCAGATATGAGGGTCTAAAAACCATTGAAGTTTATCTCAAATAAGCACCTTGAAACATGAAAAACAGCTTAGTTTGCTCCAAAATATGTCTCAGGCTACGCACTCTATGAATCAGACATGACAAACATTAACTCACAGCCGTACCTTTACCTAGTTTGTCATCTGTAGCATAGTCTATCAACAAAGAACCTTTATTGCTTCAAGATCCTTTGGAGGAGCTCATGTATGTTTCTACGTGTGTTATTGTTTTGTTTATGATTAAACCGAATGAAAGGGAGGTTAAAAAGTTATGTTTTGATCTTTCCCTTTAATTTTTCGGATATATATAGAAGCTAAGCTTCGATAAAGATTAATGATGTATCAGGTAGGCGAAGGTTTTTGTCTTGTTTCGTTTTTGTTTTTGTAAAAAAGAAACTTGACTTCTTATAGATTTATGAGGTTATGAGTTCAAGAACATGACATCTTTTTAGATCCTTAAATATTTAAAAGTGTGTTGAACAAAACTGAGATATTATTTTATTTTACTTTTGTTTTGAATCTTGTTCTTGGTTTAGATATAGATAATAGGTGAGTGAATAATGGTGAGCCGTGACAAATTGTATTTAGTTTAAGTCATGAGAATATTCGTTTTTTGTCAGGGTATTAGTCACTTGCATAGGAAAGCGTAGTTGTTTGCTGATTTATGGCTCATTAGTTGATCTAATAACGGTTACGTGTTATACATGCAGTGGGTAGGTGAATATTGAAGTGGCTTTAGCTGATGCAAAAAATGGGGGCATTGAGGATATTGCGATGATATGAGAGTTGGTGCGTAAGATCAACGGGAGATTTGCTCATATTGTCAGGGCTAGTGAATGCAGCACAGATTATAATGATGTTTCAGGCTTGATGGGTGTTTCGGTTTAGTATACACGAATAATGAGATACTTCGTCAATGAGACAGCGGAGCAAAATGCGTGCGCTGATCGCATAATAGTCAATAAGGTATGCAGTTTATTAATTATTTGTTAGCCTTAATAGTTTTATTACAAGTGATGGTCATTCACGTTTAGGAACTTTGTAACGCGTGTTAGATATCGTGATAGAATAGTCAACGGGCTCGTGGCTTGGGCTAAGCTAATTGGTTATAAGTTATGTTAAGCTAGCCTTATGTATGATGTAATCCAACCCAAGCCCAAACGAGCCCATGGAAAGCCTTTTAGGGCATCAAGTTACTTGTACTATATAAACCCCTCAAAGTCTCATTTGAGGGGTGTGCTTGAATGTGTGTGTGTGTGTTTTTCCTTTGAAATAAACAACTTATTGTTTTTATCTATCTATTCATACATACACTGTTTACATCTTAAGTCACCATCTTTCTCATCTCTATTTTTTTCTTCTAAGCTTAACGTTTGTGTTTGTGTTGAACGTGTTCTACGCGTAGCGTGGTTTCACGTGGTGATACTTGTGTTCTTTAAGTGGGTTTGTGATAAGGTTGATATTTTTAAGGTCCTACAATTGGCATCAATCGCCTAACAATGGTTTAGGAGTGTTTTGGTTGAAGTTTTTTTGTAGTGTACGCGTAGTCTTCGTTCTCAAAGTTGTCACACATAAAACATTAATTTTTGCACTTAAATCTTCAAGATTCTTATGGTCTAAGGTTTATATAGTGTTAAAGTTTCTTTTTTGCAAAAGTTCGAAACTTCGTGTTTTGGTTCATTTTTAAACTCGTTTTTGGTTGGTAGTTCATTTCTACGCATAAGCATAAAAGGCATTTTGGGTGTTTTTGGTCAAAACCTTCTTGTTATTTGCGTGTTTTGGAAGCTGTTTGTGCATCGAAAATCGTTTGAATCCTTTGGAAATTTCTTATGCGTAAGTCAAAACCCTATTTTTACGCGTAAGAAAGTCAAAACCCTAGTTTTCTACGCATAACTTTTTGGTGAATAATCTTCGTGCAAAAGCGGTGACTCGTGCTTCCCTCACTTTGATAAGTGTGTGGAACACTTCGACTTTCGGATATCTTTTACGCTGTGACAGTGTAAAGGATTTTTGGTTTTAAACCAACTTTACGCATAAGCAAAGCTTACGAGTATGCACTCTATGCATAAGTTAACTCTTACGCGTAAGGTACTTTACTTCTACGCTTAAAGTTTCGCGATAAGACTTACGTTTAACCTTAGGTTTACGCATAAGAATCCTATGCCTAAGCTCTTTACGCATAAGGACTCCTACGCATAAGCAATCCTACTCATAAGCATTCATTTCTACGCATAAGAACTGGTTTACGAGTAAGATTTTGAGCAAAACTTCAAACGGCTATAACTTTTGAACCGTAACTCCGTTTTCAGCGTTCTACCCATCAAAACAACCGTGAGAAAGAGGAGATTGGCACGCCGAATGAACTAGGTCAACCTTCAAGTCCTAAAAACGCTCCGAACAGAAGTTATTTTGGTTTTTAAGTTTTTTGAGCAAATTTTCACTACAACAACCGAGCTTAATCTTCATCAACCACAACTCCTTTATCGTTGAATCGATCCTACATCAACTTTATCATATCATACCTTCATTAATGGCTACTCAACAAGACATTCATGCAGCCGGTGCCGAAAACCGTCCTCCTATGTTGGAAAAAGGTGGTTATCTTCAATGGACAAGTCGTATGC
This sequence comes from Chrysanthemum makinoi, assembly GCA_910596185.1. Lineage (NCBI taxonomy): Eukaryota > Viridiplantae > Streptophyta > Magnoliopsida > Asterales > Asteraceae > Chrysanthemum > Chrysanthemum makinoi. The sequence continues at coordinate 80,499,510 of OU343225.1, read as the reverse complement.
TTCGCTACATCAAGACCAAACCTAATGGAAAATTGATGATTCAATCCATTCAGAATGGACCCTTCATACCTCGACAAGTCCATGTCCCTGGAGATCCTGATGCAACACCTCCCGCCCCACCATCTTGTTCGTACTAAAAAGAATCAGTTACACCGAAGAGGATCGAAACAAGTCGCACACGATGACATGGCAATTAATATTGTCCAACTGGGTTTACCAAGAGACATCTTTGCTGCTGTAGACAGTTGTGAAGCTGCTTTCGACATGTGGGAACGTGTTAGACGACTTTGTCATGGAACTGAAATTGGTCAACAAGACACGGAGAACAAGTTGTTAACGCATGGGAAAAGTTTACATCCACTCGGGAATCCATTGAATCCTACTATGGAAGGTTCTGCACTTTAATGAATGAGCTTTCGATCGAAACAAGTTGACACCCAGAACTATCGTGAGTAACATCAAGTTCTTGAACAATCTACCAGAAGAATGGGAACGATATGTTACTATTTTCAACCAAACAAAAGACTTACATCAGGTGAACTTTGATCAACTCAACGATTTTCTGAAACAAAACCAAGTTGAAGTGAATGAAGTCAGGAAAGAAAGATTGGCAAAGAATCATGATCCATTGGCACTAATTGCAAAGACTCAAACTCCAGTGAATACACAACAACAAGCTGTTATTCCTCAACAACAATTCTATCCACCAGAACAACAAGTCAATCAACAACAACAGTATCCACAATACCAGGGATCAAGGAATCACCGATCTTCAAATTGAACAAGAAGAGGCTTTGTCAAATGCATTTTTTTTGGGTAAAGCATTCGAGAGTCGCTATTCCACACCAACTAACAACAACCAAAGGATTTCATCAAACACTCATACGCAAATTGCACAACCAGGTTTGAATATGGGTCATCAAGGACAAATGGTTGGAGTTATTGGGAATCAGCAGGATATGCTACTTGGATTTCGTATGGGTAATCAAGCGGTTCCGGTCAAGGTAATCGGTTGGGGAATGTTGGCAATCGAATGGGCGAATGTTGGGAATGGAGCGGTAATCGAATGGGAATGTTGCGACTCCAGTCGTTGGGAAATATGGAAATGTGAATCAAGGTAATCAGGTTAAGTGTTATAACTGTCAAGGATTGGGTCACATGGCAAGGAATTGTCCTACTAAGCCGAAAAACAAAGATCTTGCGTACCTTCAGAAAGCTATCATGTTGGTACAAAAGAAACAAGCTGGACTTCAATTGAGTCTTTGAGGAACATGACTTCATGGCCATTATGGATGATTTGGAAGACCTCGAGGACATCAATGCAAACTGCATCTTCATGGCAAATCTTGAGAGACTAAGTACGACACTGATTACGGAAGCACCTCCTGTCTGACGCCAATGCGATATCGAGGTACCAATCATTGATACATACTATAACAATGTCATATTTGATGTGTTTACTCATGACGAACAGCGATTCTGGCGCCAGCCTACTTATGATACATACGGACAATCCGAGTTGTAGCAATACTAACTCGAAACTCGGATGTGGATCCTAGTGGAGGCTGTGGCACAAAATCTCTGAGGCGATGAGGAAACACGTTCTTATTTTGAATCATTAATCAACAACTGTGGCATTGAAATTGAGAAAGTTAAAAGGTCAATCGCGATGTTAAGGCGCGAATGCAAAATTGACCGTGAGCTTGAGAGTTACAAGGAGAGCATAAAAGCCTTTGAATTTCATAAAAACAAAGAATCAGAACTAGAACTTGGTTATCGAAATTCTGTTTTAAGAGAAAAAGAATTACAACTCAAGTATGACACAAATGATGTGAATTTGCACTTGAAAATTAATTCTTTAAACAAGGAAATTTCTGATCTAAATGACCAACTTTCAAAACAAAAAGCAATGTTTTCTGATCTTGAAAAAGAGAAGAAGAAGTTGATAACTGATTTTTCAAAACGAGAAGATTCTCTTCTTGATGAAATTCTTGATAAAAACGAAAAAATCAAATCTTTGGACAATTTGCTTCTTACAACGGGTCATTCAGATAAAACAAACAAGATGCTTTCTAACCAAGTAAATCCGCGTTTTCATACTAATCATAAAATGGCACTTGGTAACGACCCTTCTTCGTTCCTCAAGAAAGCTCAGAAACCACAGAATGTGTTAAACAATGGAAATGCATTACATGAACCCATTATTGTTCGTGATTCTCTTGAAACGTTAGAACTATCTAAGGAGAGTATAGAGCGATGAAACAAAAGGTCCGGAAATCTAACCTATTGATTATAATAAATGGAACAAACTTTCTGGAATTACTTTTGTTAATCAAAAAGAAAAGTCAAAGTTCTCCATCACACCAAGTGTTTCAAACAAAGAGTCAACACCGGTTTCAAAACCGGTTCAAAACCATGCGTTGTCTCAAAATCCCTTTTGAACATTGAACAAATGTCTTCAAACAATCCTTTTAACACAAGTGATGCGAGAAGTATTTTAGAAAATGTGAAAACTTCGAATTGCAGATCTTCAAGACAACTTGTTAAAACTAAAACCACTATTACACCTAATAACCGGTTCTCTAGTTTTGATATTGAACAGAGAAAGTTTTTTGAAACTCAAATTGCCCCTCAGTTGAATAACATCAACTCTAGGGTAATTCATTTTGAACAAGCCTTTTGAAAGAAAAGCAGTGACTTTGTCAAGGACCATAAATCCACGGTAAAGCAAGCTAATGATTGTGTTGATCAAATCAATGTTTTGGAAACTTTAAATGACTCTCTCTTGAAGATGTTCGACTACGATATTATGTCCATTATTTTGCAAACATATTACGTTGAAGATCATGAAAGACTCGATTGAGACCTCCGAAATTGTTTCAAAATATGAAAAGCCCTTGAAAAACTTGAAAAGAAAATGTCTCATATTTTAAACAACTTGATCGAAAACCGAGGAATGCAAGTATGACAAATTGTCGTATGAGCGTGCCTACAATGACATGAAAGCTAAAAATGATCTTTTGTGGGCTCAATTTGGAAAGTCAAAAAGGAAAGGTAGTGGATACTAAGATTACAAACCATTAACCGAGGAGAAAGCTAATGTTCCCAAACCGGTTTTCAAACCAAAAATGTCTGTTTCTATGCCTCCTCCAAAAGTCAATGAGAAAAATGATTTATCAAAACCAGTCACTCCACCTACCTTGCCTAAACAAAATGTTGATAAAGGAAAAGCGGTTATAGAGAAACCAAAAGTTTTAGCACCTGGCCTTTTTAAGATGAGTACCACTAATGCGTCTGCCTCCACATCTAAACCATATGGAACAAACGACATAAGTTTAGAAAAGCACTCTAAAGAGACTAGGACAGCTGAAACCACTTCTCTCGATAAAAATGTGAATCCTAATGAGTGTTCCTTACCTTCTACAGGACTAGGAAGCACCTCTAGGAGCAGCAGACTAAAGCCTAAGAGCAATACAAGGAACAATAGAGTCTCGCATGCCTCTAAGAGTAGTCGATTGAATAATGAGAAGAAAGTAGAAGAACACCCTAGGAATTTACCGCTTTGTAATAAGAAAGACATTTCATGTGAATGTAATGAACCTTTGAACTCTGCTAAGTTTAATGAATCTGTTGAATCTGTTTGTTTAACTTGCAAGAAATCTTTAACTAATGTTCATGATGATTGTGTTTCTAAGAATGAGATTGTTATCCCTATTCAGAAGAACGTTCCTCGCAGAACTTATGCTAAACCCATAAGAAGACTAGTTGCAAGACTTAGGTTTTACACTACTGATAAGAAGCATAGTCTTTACTATAGGGATGACATTTGGAAACCTACGGGTAGAACTTTCACACTCCAGAATGGTAGAATGAGTAATGAGCCTACTTTCCTAGTAGAGAACTTCTTTGAGTGTGATCAGGATTTTACCTCTAACCCAAAGGAACCAAAATCAAAACGGTTTCCAAAATCTTCTTCTTCTGTTATTGGCAGGTTATCGAAATATGTCTTTGGATCGTCGACTTGGGTTGCTCCAAGCACATAACCGAATCAAGCTGCCATCAACTTCGTCTGGAAATTCATGGGAACCGTTCGTTTCAGAAATGATCAGGTAGCAGCTATCATGGGTTATGGAGATCTACCTTTTGGAAATTATTTGATCACTCGGGTTTACTATGTCGAAGGGTTGGGACACAATTTGTTTTTAGTCGGGCAATTCGTGATGCATTTAGAGGTTGCTTTTAAGAAAAATGCTTGCTTCGTTAGAAACTTGGATGGCACTAATCTCTTACTGGGGAATCGTGATACAAACTTGTATGCTATCGACATAAACCAAATTGCCTCTTCATCACCAATATGTCTTATGACACGAGCATCGGAACAAAGTCACGGTTGTGGTACAGGGCGGTTATCCCATCTCAATTTCGATACCCTCAACAAACTTGCCAAAGACAACATTGTCAACGGACTTCCAAAGTTTAAATACACCAAGGATCACTTATGTCCATCATGCGAACAAGGAAAAAGCAAAAGAGCATCATATAAACCCAAATCCGTACCTAGTTCGGAAGCAAAATTGCATATGTTGCACATGGACTTATGTGGCCCAATGAGAGTTGAAAGCATTAATGGGAAAAAGTATATTCTCGTTATCGTCGATGATTATTCAAGATATACATGGGTTAGGTTCCTGAGATCAAAAGACAAAGCACCAGGCATCATCATCACCTTTCTGAAGCGTATTCAAGTACTTCTTCAATCTCCAGTAAGAGTTGTAAGAACTGACAACGGCACAAAATTCACAAATCAGGAGTTAAGAGCTTATTTTGAAGATGTCGGAATTACTCATCAGACATCAGCTGTTAGAACTCCACAGCAGAATGGGGTAGTTGAAAGAAGAAATCGTACTCTTGTGGAAGCTGCTCCCAAAATGCTAATTTATTCTTGTGCACCGTTATTTCTATGGGCTGATGCGGTTGCCACTGCTTGTTTCACTTAGAACCGATCCCTAATACACCCAAGATTCAATAAAACCCCATATGAACTAGTAAACAACAGAAAACCTGATATCTCTTACTTTCCGTGTTTGGCTTTGTGCTATCCAACAGCAGCGAGAAGATCTAGGAAAGCTGAAAGCCAAAGGTGATATTGGAATCTTCATTGGATATTCAGGCGGCTCGAGGGCATTGGGGTGTATAACAGGAGAACTAGGAGGATCATGGAGATGATGAATGTGAAATTTGATGAACTTTCACAAATGTCTTCTAAGAGACTTCGCTCTAGAACCGCACTAAACCGGAGACTTACGGACACATCAGTTCAGGACGCGTACCTCAAAGAGCTCAATCAACTTCGTTTGACAATCCTAGAGAACAAGAATGGGAGAATTTCTTTGAGTTAATGTTCGATGAATACTATGGTGGAACCTCGACAAATGCATCAAACCATCATTTTCTTTGCACCCTCAAAATCATCCTCCACCACCAACGAATGCATCACAACAGCGGTCGAAACCAATGCACCAACTCTATCTACATCATCTACATCTACTACGATTATGCACCCATTCTAGAGTTGATGAGCAAAACCGGAACCGAAGCGATGCAGCGTTAGATGAAGACTTATTTGAAAATCCGTTTGCTACGGAATCAGGTGAATCATCTTCGTAACTACGAACCATCTAACTCGTATACGTATAACCAACGGTATCCTTCTACTCTGAAGTGGACAAAAGACCACCCATTTGAACAAGTTATTGGTGAACCTTCAAGGCCAATTGAGACGAGATGCTTTGCCACCGATTGCGACTTATGCATTTACCTTTGCTCAATTAGCAATATAGAGCCAAAAATTGAGAGGCAATGCGAGACCGTATGGATAGAAGCGTCTGAGGAGGAACTTCTCAATACCGTCTACATGACTCTTGGGATATGGTTCCAAGACCATTGACATTCGTCATTGATCTCAAATGGTTATGGAAGAACAAAAGGGATGAAGAGATGACTGTAATCCGCAACAAAGCTCGTCTTGTGGCCAAAGGATACGAGGTAAGAAGGAATAGACTTTGAAGAGTCATTCGCCCGGTAGCTGACTTGAAGCGTCGGATATTCTTAGCCTCGGCTCACAAAAACATCATGGTTTATCGGATGGACATTAAGACCGCGTTCTTGAATGGAACTCGAAGAAGAAGTGTACGTGATTCACCAGAAGGCTTCGTGAGACATGGAACATCCGACTACGTCTACAAACTCAAAAAGCAATCTATGGATTGAAACAAGCTCGAGGCGTGGTATGACGAACTATCCTCTTTCCTTATCCAAAACAATTTCACCAAAGGAACAGTTGATCCTACCTTGTATACACAAAAATGCAAAAACGACATTTTGATTGTTCAGATTTATGTGGGCGACATCATCTTTGGGTCCACTAATCAGAATCTTTCAAAACATTTTGAAAATCTCATGAAAAGCAAATTTGAAATGTCCATGATGGGGAACTAATTGATCAGAAGAAATATCGAGCATGATTGGTTCTCTCATGTACCTTCTTGCTAGTCGTCCGACATTCATTTTCTTTGTTTGCTTATTAGCACGGTTTCAGGCAAAGCCTCCGACGCACCTCAAAGAGGTTAAAGGATCTTCGGTACTGAAGACATCCATTCACATGGGACTTTGGTATCCGAAGGAATCTGAATTTGATCTAATTGCCTTTTGATGCATACCACGCAGATGATCAAGTTCAAAAAGTACATCCAGGAGGAGCATAATTTTTGGGTGAAAAGTTAGTCGGTGGTCTTCAAAGAAACAAGATTGCCTTGCACTTTCAACGAAGGCTGAGTATGTGTCTCTATCTGCGTGTTGTGCTCAAGTTCTATGGATGAGAACACAACTCAGATTATGGCTTTAATTTCGATAAAATACCTATGTATTGTGACTCGAAAAGTGCCATAGCCATATCATGCAATCGTGTTCATCACTCAAAGACTAAGCATATCGAGAGTCGCTATCACTTCATAAAAGAACATGTGGAAGAAGGTACTGTTGAATTATTTTTCGTGAAGACCGATTACCAACTCGCCGATCTATTTACTAAAGCCCTTCCAAAAGAAAGGTTTGACGACTTAGTTCGATGAATTGGAATGCGAAGCCTAACCCCTGAAGAGTTAGAACGTCTTCTCAAATCTTCTTGAAAATGATTTTCCAAAAGCAAAATACAAAATTTGAAAAACCATCAAAAGCAAAATATAAAAATATAAAATTTTCAAAAATACAAAAACAATAGAAAATCAAAAATCCAAAAATATTCTTCTCATGACATGTCTCTCGTATAATCGATATTCATGCGTTTCTAGAAATGTCATTCAACAATGATACGGGCATGTACAGATGCTTGGGCGAGAGTTCTTTAAATTTTTTCCAAAACATGTCGTTTCTCAAAATTTCTTAAAAAATGGCTTTCGTATACTTGATGCGAAACCCGTACCAAAATGATGACTTTTGATTATGTCAGATCAAAACTCGTGTTTTCTGAAAAATCAAGTACGCAGCAGTGCACTACATTTAAATTTGGTGAGAAATCATCATCATCTTGAGCACCTTTTCAAGATTGTTCAAAAGATTTTCAAAATCTTTCAAAATATTTTGTGCTCAAGATAACTCCCTCTAAAACCCTTTAATTGATTATGCTTTATTAAAGGGGGAGTATAAAACTAAAATGTTCCAAATTCATGCTTAAATCAAATCCGTTTGTCTCCCCAAAAGATTCTAAAATGTTGTTTAATCCGTTGATATAAAAAATATCACGAATATGCTATTTTTGAGGGGGAGGAGACGTGATTAAAATGTGATCAAAAATGTTTAATGATCGGTGTTTGAATCTCATAATGAGCTCGACTCAGTCAGAACCAATGAATTGACGGTAATCTAAGTCAGTATATGTATCATCTCGAGAAACTTGTGATAGATATGCACTTTCATGGGTCTAACCTCCTTTTCAAGGAGTGTTTACAACTTCAAGTTAGTTATTAGAGCTAGTTGTCACCTAAAAACTGACAATGGAACTCTTTAACTAGGCAACGTAACCGTGTCTCGTGGGGAATTGTCTATCATGAGCCGATCAATTCAAAAAGTGCGAACTCTACCCTATATGTGCAGATTTCTGTCAAAACTTATAAGCACATGTGAAGGGGGTGTTTCAAAATATAAAACTCTGGTGTTTCAAACATGTTTTCAATCATAAACACTTTGAGAGATTTTCAATAAAAAGGTTTTATGGCAACAATAGGACGATCATGGAGTTATAAGGTGTCTAAGGATAGGAATATTCGTCCTATGATCCGCTAGAGCCGGAGGGATCTACCCAAGGACATCACAAATAGTTAGTATTAGAAGTCCTTAGGAATGATTGAAAAAAGGTGTAATGTGAGAAAGGAGAAAGAAGGGGTTGAAGAATTAAAAATAAAAGTAAAAGAAAGGGTGAAAAGAAATAGCCCTCCATAAACCTTACAGGAAACCGGTTCAATTCATGCACTCGGTTGTCACTAAGATGACACTAGTATTGAAGACTAAGACGTCATGGACCCAGTGACGCACGGCACTAAACCTTCTAGCCACTCAATTCCTCTTAAAAGGATTTGTTTCATTCTCACTACGAACCCTACATAATTTATCGGCTTTCTCTTAGAGATTGTTGGTATTGAAGAAGGAGACCCTCTCCCTAGTCTCCGCTTAGGAAAACCAAAATGAACTAATTGAGTCTAGAGCCACGAGATTCATTAAAAGATCTCATAGGAACACTTGACATGACATCGCTTTTTGTTCATCAATAAGGACACAAGTGATATATTCTAGAGTCCTACGCGGATCTTAGCAATCTGCCAGAACATTTATGAGAAGTTTCACATCTGTGATCTTTAGTGAGTGAATGGAAACTCTGCCGGGGTCAACATCAAGCGACCACACAGCAGGGTCACTTGACAACTCCGTGGATTAGCTTAGTGTCTCTCAAGCGGTCTACGATGCGTGGGGTGCTTGGGTGTACCTCAGCGACTCATCTCAAGCTGTAGGTGTACCGGTACATCGCGTTATCTCACTTGTGGGACTCCGTTGAGAACGGCCTTTGAGAATTAGAGATGTGTTTTTACACTATGCTGTTAACACCCTCGAAATTCAAACTTGTAAGTGCGGAATCGCTTATTACTAACTTTTTTTATGTTTTCTTCTTATGGAAGCTCGGGCGGATTGATGTCGAGACTCTACACATGCTCATACCAACATCACATGAAAGTTCTCATCAAAATCAAAGGCAATTCAAAGTTAAAGATGATTCTTCGTCAAAGTCAAAGAATCTACAAAGTTTAAAGACTAGAGAACTACATCATTGGTAACCAAAAGACAAATAGAAGTGTGAGCATGATGGAGAAAAGTGGAGAAAAGGCGTGAGACACCTAATCAAAGAAGTTGAAAAAGCATAACCATGGCTCTATACCACATTAAGCGATCACAAAGCATGAAGGAACAAAGATTGAGACTATTCTATATCTACACACAAAGTTCAAGCTTCGAAAAGTAAAGACCTAATCAAGTGGAGCATCATTTGAATGACCACGGGGATATTGTTAGCCTTAATAGTTTTATTAGAAGTGATGGTCATTCCGCGTTTAGGAACTTTATGCGCGTGTTATATATCGTGATAGAATAGTCAACGGGCTCGTGGCTTGGGCTAAGCTAATTGGTTATAAGTTATGTTAAGCTAGCCTTATGTAATCCAACCCAAGCCCAAACGAGCCCATGGAAAGCCTTTTAGGGCATCAAGTTACTTGTACTATATAAACCCCTCAAAGTCTCATTTGAGGGGTGTGCTTGAATGTGTGTGTGTGTGTTTTTCCTTTGAAATAAAAAAACTTATTGTTTTTATCTTTCTATTCATACATACACGGTTTACATCTTAAGTCACCATCTTTCTCATCTCTATTTTTTTCTTCTAAGCTTAACGTTTGTGTTTGTGTTGAGCGTGTTCTCTGGCGTAAGCGTAGTTTCGATGGTGATACTTGTGTTCTTTAAGTGGGTTTGTGATAATGTTGATATTTGTAAGGTCCTACATTATTGAATTTTAAAATTTTATCTTTGATTTAATTGGTATTATAATAACAATAGTTGGGGTATGAGTTATTAAAGCTGACCAAACAACGTAGGACGCAATTTGTAGTTTAAGCATTATTCATTTTAAAAACTTAGATAATAACATACCAAACTTCAAGAAAGAAATCTAGGAAAATAACTTGTTAAAAATACTACTTGAACACTTGAGTTTAGGTATCAATAAGCTTTCCATTATTATTGCTCTTTATAGTTGCTGCCATAAGAGAACTCTATATGTTCATAGCTTGCATGATTGTTAGGATATATATAACCTGCAACGGTTCCACATCCAGAACTATTGGTGGTGCTAACGACAATTCCAAATTGATGTGTTTTTTTCCCTGTAGGTAGCTTTGAAAAAACGTCGTCTTAATTTTTTTGTTATTAGTAATTGCTAATTCGGATCTTCCTTTATCCGTCTTTTTTCTTCCTGCAGTTTTGTAATTATCTCTTGCATATTTTCATTAGTATTTGAATCACCGTCCTTTCCCTATAAAGAAAACAAACTTGGATATCACAATATAGAAAACATATGAATGCGTACTATAAAAAGCACAGTTAAATGTTAATGTTTGTGAATTAAAATATGCATATATTAGCAAATAGGGAAAACCATTATTATAATAGTGAAATTATTATTTTATCTGTAAATATTGAAGCTTGCAGATCAACTTTCTCCTCTTAAATCAGGTTTGTCATATGAAAATCAGAATCAAAAGTTAGTGTCAATTAATTGCTAACCTGAAAATAGTTAATCAACTTTTCTAAACTGAGAAGTTTTCGAAATGGCCAAGATTTAATTCCAACCGATCGACAATGCACTTTTAAAAGAGACGAACCAACATTAAAGCATTTTGCAGCTCGGTGTAAGGGCATATGAAAGTAGTGTGAGATGACATCCTTGCTGAATGACATAGTTTTAGAATTGGATATCGATTTCTGTATGATAATAAAGGAGTTGATATGTCTATATTAATGAGAGAAGTTGGTTTTTAAATGTCTCAGCAAGCTTTTGAACTGACTTGAAATTAATAAAGGATATGTAACTCCTAATAAACCATAAAATCAATTTATTATATATTTATGTGAACATTTGTGGATACTATTAATATTATCTGTAATAATAGCACTTGATGAGTATGCAGTTAGGTTTTGAGGTTATTTAGTAATCGAAAACAATGGTATATGAATAAGTATGGGTGGTCACAATATATTATGTGTCTTTTAACATGAGAATCTGAGATAATGGACACTGTTAAGTATTGGAGCAATATTATAAAGTTTATGAGTGTTTGTGTCAAGTAATAAAGTAATAATAAATAAATGTCTTGAACTATACAGCAGTGTTGGCGTTCAAATTTTATTACGTGTATCTGAATATGGAAACACAAATAATGTATATCTAAAATAAAATGTACCACTTTATTATATTTAATATTTGAACATTACATAGATATGCTAAGGCAGAGCTCTTGAAAGCTTCTTTGAAAATAATGTTACGTGTGCAGTGCTTAAGTCTAGGGTCTTTGTCTTCAATCATTAGTATCTTAATGCCGTCAAGAGTGGTAACTCTAGACGATGCCACATAAAGTTGTCCATGTGTAAACACGGGTAGGCAAATAGGGCCAAGCGTAAGTAAGTGATTGGCCACGACTTTTGTTGATAGTCATCGCATAACATGCTCTTACAGGGAATTGTTGCCGTTTTAGGATAAATGGCCATTTGGATTAGTTGATGTTAGTATAATCACGTATAATGACATTGTCTCCTATATTTGAACTGTAAGGATCGTTCGCGTGAATAAAAATTGGCCTAAATCTGTTATGAGCAATCTTGTTCCATTACCACGGACCTTTACTTGGATTGATGTTACGTAATAGCATAATGGGTAGTTTCTTTTTAACTTGAAGTTCATGTGGGGGCATCCGGAAAATTTAAGGAATTTAGAAATTCAATCGGTACATGTCATGCTAATCTAGATTGTCGTAGATGCCTTGCAAACTTCATCCGCTATTGTATGTAGAGTCCCCTTTTAATGTTTAAACATATAATCATTGATAGTATCAGCATCATCATTCCGAGGAGTTAGGATTTCCCTTTCTTTGAGATACACATCGTTAGTTTGTCTTGTTGTAAAATCAGGGTATGTCTCGGCTACAATTTTCTCGATAGGACAATCCCATGATTGGATTAGGAAACTTTGAGAATCTCGATCCAAGATGGCTCGTCCTCATCTTCTTTGCATTTCTTCGGCAAATGGCCATCCCCCACAGCGAATACCCATTTATTGAAATCCTGTTTTCGAGTATCAAGCAGTCCATTCTCACTATACTCATTGACACATACTCGTGTAAGGGTAAATACCTTGCAATGCTTCCACAACTCATACTGGTTTATACATGATTGAACAATGGCGGCTGCTTGCTTTTGGTATAGCGGCACTTGGAAAAGTAAGCCTCCTAGCAAGACCGTCACGCCCCAAATATTCGATCTCTCTTGTCAAGGTCATGATATCCTAAGATATCTCTCGCGTCTTGTCCAAGCCTCAAAAGCATATTTTGGGTCATTGGAGCTTCATCCCGATAATTAGTTTCACTTGCTGCATGAGTTGACATATCGTTTTTTTGTTTTGTACGTCTTTGTTTTCTAATAATTCAAGTGGTATAACAAAAGCGACTATGTGCCGTTCTCCGCAGTAGCAACAATGAAGCAATCCATATACAATTTAAGGACACTTATCAGTTGTGTATTTGTTTAAATGTGCAAGTTAGTTGTTTATTTAAATTTAGTATAAATATATACCAAGATGAATCGGCAAGCACTATTTTACGTTCGATCTCAACCTTGAGATGATAGTCTTGTATAAAATGTCTTTCGGTTCCTCTGGTCCGTACACAAGTAAAATTTCCCGTTACCATTCTGATTCAATAACCTCCTCATAGATTAGACGCTATTGGGGATTTAACAATGAATGGAGTTGTTGATGTTGAATCTTACTTTCCTTCATATTAGCCGCTTCTTTATGAGCGATTGTCCATGTTGGTTAGCAACATTGGGTATGGTAGTGGTAAATCTTGAAAATCTCCTAAAGATCTTCCACAACTATTTAACGACTCTTGTATTTCGAAAACAATAGTTCGAAGTTGTTCATCATCAGGTTCAAGTTAGGGTAATCGAACATTTTCCTTTTCTTGTGTAGGATATCCTCTGCTAAAAATGCCGATTTTCTTCCCATAATTTTAAAGGTCTGCTGACATCACAAAACAATAGAATTGTCACAAACATGTCACGGAGCGTGGTCGAACATCCACACACTTGCTTGAGATATTGCATGCGTCCATTACGTGTCATCATTTAAAAGGCCATATGCAAAAGGCTTCCTTGAGCGTGGAACATAATCGTCGTTAACAAACATGAGTTTCTCAAAGGATCGAGGTCCTCGACAATGTTCAACAACATTGAAGATAGTATCGTTCTCGGAGGCGGATGCAGTAAACAATCCTCCCAATGCATTTATGCTTCTTCGTTCTCTCCACATTTTGTCTTTCTCGCACATAATAGGCGGTATCTCGAGAATACGTGTATTTATTAAACCGTATCCGCTCGTTTAATTCAAACCAATCAATGAACATGGTTATATCGATGCCTTCCCTTTGAATTAGTCTTGGTAAGCTTTTGAATCACGTGGAGTGTGCATCTTCGATTGGCGGTGATAATTGAGTTTAATTCTTGATGGATCGAGTAATGGATGTCATAGGAAAACAAACGCCATACCGCCTCACATGGAGCTAAAAACGACAATTCAAATAATTCTTTATTTAGTCTACCTCAAAATCTGGACATCTGCCGACCACCATTGTTTTTACATTCTTGTATAACAATTGTGGCTCTATCAGACCTTTATTCAAGTACTTGAATAAGTACTTAATACCTTTGATCACATTTGCACCATTCTACGTTGATGTGGGCTTGGTATTTCAAAAGGAGATAACGGTTGTGAGGAACCACATATCTGTTGTCATATTTGAATTTGCCTTTTATATGGTAAGCTTTTGTAGGATATTGGTTATTGTTTTAATCAAAGAACATGTATGAGGATTGAATCAAACAAGAAGATTTTAGAGAGAGAGAGATGGGTGGGATACTTTCTAGAGAGAAAAAGAGATGAGAGAAAAGGAAGTTGTATGATTAAAAGAAATGAAAGCACCAACCCTCTCCACATGAGAGGGCTATTTATAGTTCTTACAAATACGCCACCTTGGTACGTGGATCGGGCATACATTGGGTAAATACCGTCAGTCCTCCGGTGTTGCTCTAAACAAATTAACTAACTAATAAATAACGTAATTAACTACAAGTCTACGAGCTAACATATGCTAGACTATAATTGGGGTGACCGACACTTTAACATGGAATTTCCAATTCCTAACAATGTCCCCAAGGAGGTCACCCCATGAAATACATTTTGCTTCCTAGCATTCTATCTTTGACATCGTTCTTGAGCTCGTAGACTTGAATTCTTCACTTCCGCAATCTTTGTGCATTAGTAGCGATTCTTCAAAGTCCGCATAGTTTTGTACTTTTGTGGGGCCTTGTGATCCACATCTTTGATGATCTTGAGCTTTCTTTGAGATCATCGCCCGCAAATCTCTCTGGATAATCCATAGTTGTGTTGCCTTCATGTGATGTTGTGACTTTTGGACCGACATGCTCACCTTTACGGATCATGACATCTTTTTATCGAGTAGCGGAAGCTTTACGTTCATGATATTTGCGGCGGCGTAAGCATAGTATAGAAATATCGAGGTTATGTAGATAAGCACAAGTCATGATTTTTCAATTAAGTGTGGATCTTTGTGAGCATGCGGCTTGGATTGACTCCTCAATTACGATTAGCTGCAATCGTCGGGGTGTACACATATGATTGATTAGCAATAGCGCACAAAAGTGTCTTTGATCACTTTCATTAAATTAAGGTACACGGCCCACGGTTCCCGTTGATCGATACAAATCTTTTGTGATCGGTAGGATTCCTAAGAATCTCCTTGACGGGGTTTAGCGGTTCTTCGTGTTCTCAAACGGAACGTCTCAGAAGACAACGAAGTGAGTGAACCAGATTGAGATGCGATTGATGAAAATTGATTTGAAAACGGTCTTGCATGAAGAAAGGGTTTTGCAATAAGGCGAAGGTTTTGTGAAAAGATCAATTTTCAATCAAAACACTTTTTGTATTTGAAAATAGTACACATTCGACGTGCTAGAGAAAAGAAGAGATTCGCACATCGAACGGTTTTTCCAAAAGTATTTTTCAATCAGAGATACTTTTTGAATTTGAAATATGAATACACATTCGATCGAGAAAAGAAGATTTGCACATCGCGGTTTTTCCAAAAGTATTGTCTTCCAATCTGGACCAAGGTTGATTCACGAGTGAATCGCCCCATCGGTTCTATCCAGTTGTCACAAGCTTGATCTTACGAGAAGATCTCACATGTCACCCACCAAGAGCTTGTTTGATGATGGCTCTAGAAGGATTTCCATCTTCATCGTGAATACTTTTACATATCACTTTCGGATGTTACGGCAATACCACAAGGATAATGCGTAGGACTCTCAAAATATATTCTTACTTTCCACATTGTGTGAAGCAGCAAGTCTTCATTAATTTAGTGTCCTAATGAGATATTGTGGATGATCTCTTGGCTCTAGACTCAATAGTGCACATTAGGTTCCTATCTTGGGAACTAGGGAGAGGTCTCCTTCTTCAATATCAACAATCTCTAAGAGAAAGTAGATAGATAATGTCGGTTCCCCTTGAGAATGAAACAAGCCCTTTTAAGAGGAACTTGAGTGGTTTGGAAAGTTGAAGTCGATCGTCCACTGGCTCCATGACAACTTGTCTTCAATACCGATGTTACCTTGGTAACCACCAGTAGTATATGAATTGAACCGGTTTTACGCCTAAGATTGAATACATGGAGGGCTATTTCTTTTCACCCTTTTTCATCAAATTCTTTTCATTCTTCAACCCTTCGATTGCTTACGAGAGACTTCATTACTAGAACCTTGTTGGGTTTACTCTAGTTAGCTCATCTCGTCACTCTTTCTTCCATATCTCACTTTTCTCCTTTTTTAATCAAACCTAAGGACTTCTACACTATCTAGTGGATTGTCCACAGGTAGGTCCACAGGCCCCTCCGGCTAAGGATCGTGGGAACTAATACCTAACCTAACCATCCTTATAATCACATTATAAAAGTAAGTTTAGTGGTCTTTTGGTATTGTTCTTCTTCCATTGGAACCAATTGAAAACCATTTGAAAATCAATCCAAGTACTTGTGATACATGATCAAAACATTTTGTACTGAATTGTTTTGATAATTTAAAAAGCTCCCCCTACATGTGCATCAAATGTATTTGAAGCGGTTTTAGCACATGGAGGCAAGAGGACTTGAAACTTTGGTTGAGAATGAAAGATTCGATTCATTGATCGACAATTTCTAAAAGATATCACCATCACTTTCAGATAAAAGTTAGTATTTTTCATACTTTGTTAAAGATATTTTATGGGAAAGGATGTGGTTTCAAAAAGTTGCTCCCCCTCAACTTGTGCATGTGATTTTTGAAATTGTTTTGCACGAAGAGGAAAGAGTTCTTAGAAGCACATTCACGATCATACCACCATCTTTGAAACCATTAGAAAATTAATCAAGGTACTTTTTATTGAAACTTAAGAAATTTTGTTTTGTACCTTGAAAGTTTGTTTTCTTTTGAAATGCTCCCCTCAATATGTGCTTGAGATTGAAAGCGTTTATACTATATGGGAGTAGTATGCACATTTGAAACAAAAAATGATCATCTTTAATCAAGTTTCATTATTAAATCACAAATTCTCCCCGATCAAAAATATCAAACCCTTTGAGATTTTGGATCCCAAGTGATTTAATAAGGTTTAGTTGGAAAATGTGGCAGGTTTAAATACTCATCTTGTTTTTGGATAAATGCTCCCCCTCAACATGTGCATTATGTATTAGAAATCGTTTGGCACATGGAGGCGAGAGTGCCTTTAAAGGACTAAAACCAATTCCATTTAAACAAATTTGAGATTTAAATCCGATCTACGATCAAAAATTTCAAACTTATTGAGATTTGTGATCCCAATTGATTTAAATCATTTAAAAGATTTTGGGGAGAGACGTGGCTTGATTTAATTTTGAAAAATGATTGATACGGATCAATTTTAGACATTAAATATTGTTAGTGTTAGGTATGATAGTTTTTAAGAGATCTTTAAGTAAAATAAAACAATTTCACAATCATACAAAAACAGAAAAAATTTCATTTTGTAAGATCTTTGAGTTTTAAAGAAAAATCATACCATAATATAACATTAAATCTTTAGATCACCACTTATTATTGTACAAACCGGACTTTTTGATGAAATATCGTTTGAAAATATTTAATTTGAAATCACTGAAGATTTGACAAAATAAAGTTCGGTTGATTTCAAAACTTTGAATCCGATTTATTTTCAAAACAATATTTTTCCATTTTCAAACAATATTATCAAAGTTTTAGAAAAATGGTTTCATCACTATTATCCCTGCACAAAGATACGTTAGGTGGTTGGTACGCTTTTGTTGTTATCGTTGTAGGGTTTGGAAGAAAACCATCTATGCGATTGAGACTTCTACGTTGCATTTTAATCCCAAATTAGGTCAAATTAAGCTCCGTTTCTTCAATCACTTAGAAGAAAATCATCTGCTGATGGGTGAGACCTCTTATTGCATTTTTCCATGACAACTCTCCATAGAAGTCCAATTAAGCTCCGTTTCTTCATTTGTCAACCCAAGATATAGTTACCCTTTCCTTCTGGCATCCAATCATCTTCAATTGTGGGATACGGATGGGAACATTCTTATATACCAATATACTGCATCGTTAGTGAACACCCATATAGATATATGGTGGTCGACAACACCAAACAACAATTGACTAATAAAAGTCAATCCAACATATCAATCAGTTCATATAAGGCATGGGAATAATGTTTTCATCAAACTATAATCATCTAATCCTAACAATCTTATCCTAGGCACCTAGTCCTTCAACATAGGTTAACATCATTTTAATTAAGCATATAAGATAATTAAGAAAGCACATTAGATGATATAGATTTGAAAACATTCTCCTCCTCAATCGATGACTCATTTTCTGAAAAATTTAAAAGCGCTGAAGTCATAGATTGAGTTTGCAATTTTTTACGAAAACTCTGAATCTGATTGTTTTGAAAGCAACTCATTTTCCACCAATTTTTGAATACAACAAATATTTTTCTGAAGAATTTATAGACAGAAAAACATTTGTGTAGGAACAGCAGTCCTTCGACATACTTTCCTCAATTTGTTTTTAGGATAAGTGCACGAAATATTTGAAAATTGGTTTAGCACAACACTTTCCTTTCTTGAAGAACGGATTGCTATCTGAAATAATTGCAAACCATAGTTTAAGCACGGATCTGAAGTAATTGCAAGCCATATTTTGAGACATGTTTTGAAAAAAAATATTTACACTGCTTTCGAACTTCATCTAAAGTCCGTGCCATTATTGAATGACATTTCTAAGACCGTAGATGTTATACGATACCGAGAAGACATGTCTTAAGAAAAACATATTTTTGGTAATTTTCAATTTTCTGATTTTTATGGGCTTTTGTTGATTTTATATTTTTCTATTTTGTTTTTGTTGGTTTTATATTTTTGTATTTTGCTTTTGAAAATTATATTCACAAAGATAGAGAATAGTTTAAGAAGATGATGAGTGAGATAAGGAAATCGTTGACACTTTGTAGAAGATAGAAGTCTCTTAAACTTTCACCACAAAGCTTTGAGGCTCTTGAATCGTTGTTAGAACTTGAGCCTTAGAAAGTGAGACTTTGGTAGCTTTCCCCCAAACCGACAAACTATAAAGACCATTTCCCCAAGAAGTAGAAATGAATAAGAGCGGTCTCATTGAATGAAGCTCAACACCACAGAAGAACTTGAGAACACCAAAGTAACAAGTTGAAACATTGATCGTCTCGGTGGTTATCAAATCGGAATAAGCATTAAGACCGATCACATGAACACATTGTCGTCCCGATGTACATTACTCTTGAGATTGACCAGTTGTCTCTTTAGGGGAACAATATATCAACATCTTCATTTTACCAAGTGCATTCGGTTATCTTCCATATTACCAATCATCCCATAATGTACACAAGTACCCAACGAGTAGAACAACGACATCACGATGGCTGGTTGAATCACGATCTTCTCTGCGATTTCAACTCTGGAATAGCGATCTTCGATCAAGTGATCATGTTGTGTGTCCACGATGTACACAAATCTATCCACGATGGTTGCGATCTCTTGAAAGTCATTACATAGTGTACATGAAGCGGTAAGAAGCACTTTATCATAATCATATCGAAGATGATGATAAGAAATATCATCTCACACTCCAAATATTCTTCTCATATTTCTTCCAACTGAACACTGAAGTAACACATACCAAAAGTCTCTAGAGACCACTTCCCCCAAATAGTTGGAATAATACACACCTGAGGTTAAAACGAGTTTCTCTATGGTTATGACCATTGTCTTTTCGGATAACTTCAATCGGGTAGAAGTGTTAAGTTTATCATGTGTACTCTTTGAGCTTTTAGATATATGTCTCCTTCCCCTTCTTTGGTTTTGATACCTCGAATCGACAAAACATAATATCCCATAAACTTGAAATCTTGTGAGAAGAACTCAAATAACCCAAATGAATCTGTGAGAATCAATTTCACGAGAAACTCTCTCTATCTTTATCAACCCATATGTAGACAATTTGAAGTAACCACTAAAGAAGAAAAACCCGATATACCAAACTTGAAACTGAAGTCAAATTCCCCACATTTGTATCTTA
Source organism: Chrysanthemum makinoi (assembly GCA_910596185.1). Lineage (NCBI taxonomy): Eukaryota > Viridiplantae > Streptophyta > Magnoliopsida > Asterales > Asteraceae > Chrysanthemum > Chrysanthemum makinoi. The sequence goes on along the minus strand of OU343225.1, from coordinate 80,479,422 downwards.
AGCTTGCACTTAATGATGGAAGAACGGTGTCGAGAATCTATGCTTCTAGCAAATCTCTAAGTACTCAATACTCAAACAAAGTATGAGACATTAACACCTCTTGAAATTATCCACATCGTCATCCGCATGTGACCTTTGAGTAAAACAGCGTAACTCTAATAGTGATAGTTAACGGTCTTCAACCATCCACCCCGACTGGCGTAACTAGATAAACCAAGTCTTCAACTCAAATTCTTAAGCCCGAGCAAGTTCTTATTTGAACACGCCTTTGTAGAAAGTCAACTTCAATCTCAAATAAGTGAAAATGATTAACTAAAGTAATCAACTTTTTTCAAATGCCCAACACGTGAATAAACAAACAATCGGATGTACATTGACCCACTAAATGAACCAGAACAAATGCTTCCTTAACATCGATGCATTCTTCCTAAAAGTATACATGTAGAGACGATCGAAAGATTCACCAATATTGTCTTCGACCGGATGAGGTAGTCATTTTCCTTTAAGTTCATGTGGTTGATTTATAGCGTGCACATCGAGAGGAACAATAATCCGTGAAGATTTGACAAAAGAATACCAAAGAGCGGATCATTATTCATGAACAATAATCCGTGAAGATTTGGTAAAGGAATACCAAATAGCGGATCATTATTCATGAGTGCAAGCGCAATATTATGATAGTCATTATCAGCGCCTTGAGGAATAAGCTGGAGATGGGTTTCTTGAGTAGTCGAGTTGTACTTCTTAGATGATCAACATTAGCTAGCGGTTGGAAATACTCATCAAACATATCTTGAAACAATGAATCCCAAACAATAAATCCCATTTATCCTTAGTGAGTGAAACATTAGGCGTTGGAGGAGAGTCATCAAACATTAAGTCGTATGGCCATTAATAAAACATCCATCATCATTTAGTATATTCACTCTTCTCCCCCTCAAAAATTGCATCCGAAGTTGCCATTTTTGATTTAGCAAGTGAATAAGAATATACACCAATGAACGTAGATCCACTTGATGACTGAATGAGCATGGGAGAAACATGAAGCTTGTTGATGAAGAATGTCGATGAGAATGGTCATAAACATGAAGATTTCTCTTCTTCTAAAAAAAGCATTTGAAGTACACTTTTCTTTCTTTGAGGAGCGGGGCCTGAAGTGTTATTTGCGACGCCATAATGAAGAAATGCAGGATGTGAGCGGAGGTCATGGCGAGATTGAATATCAATGTTGAGTAACTTGAACCGTGAGTTATGAGATATCAATCCTTTTGTTATCCATACTTTAAGCGAGTCCATGTATTGAAGGATCGAAGTATGCGCAAGCTGAGTAAGGACTACCTGCACTAATATTACAAACTTGATTGCATATATTTTGGTTAGTGACATGAGTATCCAAACCCTTTGGGGTTTCACGGTCAACCTTGAGAATGCCATTGGTAAACATCTTTCTGTAGGTATCCACAAGTCCGGCATCCTTAAAAATTCTACCAGATGGTATCCACTTATGGCAAGGTCTAGGATTGTTAGGCTTCTTCAGCATAGTGAGAGACTTATCCTTATTCCTAGTTTCCAAAGATTTAGCAGTTGGTAACCATCTAGGTAAGGCTTTTGGTTTCATTTGCTTCATATGCACTTTGGATGACTTAGTGTAAATCCTAGACTTAACAAGTTGTACCATTGCATGAGCATTTACTTTCTTCAGGGATTTTGTGAAACATTTATCATGATTAGCATTAAAGATACATTTTAGACACTTTGAGCAAGCGGCTTGTTTGGATTGAGAAATAGATCTAGATTTCTTAGAGTGATACGCTATGGGAATAGTTTTAATCGAAACATAACTACTCTTAGATGTAAGCCAATCCCTAGTCTTTAGGTTAGTGTTCCTAGGTAATGGTTTAGAACTACTAGCGGTGCCTTGAAATCTTGAAGAATTCATCATCCTAGGTCTTGCACCTAAAATTTTGTCTTTTGAATCTTGCCTTCTTTCTAGCCATTTCTAGATAAGAGTTCTTATACAAGTCATTCATAGCATTTTTCCTAGGCAAGTAAGGTGAAGTGGCTGGTTTTGTCAAAACTTGTTTCGCATCAACTTGGGAGGCAAACCGCGTTTTTGAAAATTTTGGTAGTTCAGATCTAAACGCATTCGGTTGTCTAATAACTGGTTTCCCCAAGATTGATGGTTTTGCAAACTTAGTGTTCACACTATTCGATTGTTTTACGAGCTCATTTTTAAGGCAACAATAGCGGAACTCTTTTCACGAAGTTGAGCTTTGAGTTCATCAAATTTTGCTATCAAAGAGTTTGTTTGTTCCATTGAGTTTGTTCTAGCTTCTTTGTGAGTCACTTAGTTCTATGTGACGCTTTCTTAAAGACTCATTTTCCTTTAGTAATTTGGCCACACAAACCGCTAATTCATCATTTCTCATTTGAATATTATCAATAGCATTAACATCAGAATTACTTGTAACCAAATTACATGTCAAATCGTTTCTTCAAATTGTTGATAGTCGAGTTATTGGCTTGAAGCTGAGCTTTTAAATTGTTTATTTCAAAAATTCATGAAATTGGAAATTCGGATTTTTACATGGTTTTTTAGTTTGAAAACTTTCCTCTTTACTCTGTATCGCAATTTCAAGTGAAATGCAATGTTTTTCAAGTTTTGAGAATTTGTATTAAAGTTCATCAAAAACCTTTTTATCAACCATATCATTCGTTTTGAAATTATTAGACTTCGGCCTCAACCAAGGAACATTTATGAAATCATGTTTAGCATGAAGATCGAATGTTTAGGTACCTTAACAAATGCACTATGTTGATCGGTTAAGGGTACCTCATCGGATGACACACTCAAATTAAGTGCGATATCGCATCCACATCATGTGTAACAAAGTCACTGGACGTACGTTTCAAGCTTATCTATCTCTAAGCCTCGTATTGAGTGTCAACTGATCCATCATCTGGTGCTTTACCGACTCATCATCATTTGTTGTCTCGACATTCGCATTCAGCAACACCCGATTCTTCAACAGATACATTACCCAACTTATCACAACTATCTCTCATGCACAGGACACTCATCCACTTTTCATACATGCGAGTAACTTCCTCTATACTTCCCACATTATCCATGAGTTGGATAAGTGTCTCTATGAACATGCTAATTTCCATTCGGTGTGTTTCTTGAAAGACATTTCGATCATGTCTTAATCATAATCGATGTAAATTCCCCTTGATGAATGATTGAAATTGGTTGTAGATCATTTGAAGTGCGACACTGGAACTATCCTTTTTAACCATTTCTTTATCAAGTTGTTGTTCCAATTGTTCTAAGTTTAAGAATAATGTGCTCTTGATCGTTGATAATTCTTGCGGAAAAGTGCGATGCTTGTTCGTTCACTTCCTATAGATAGAAGTAATGTGAGGTGTGAATGAAGTTGTCGATAAGGTTCAATGCAACTTTCCTTATCCTTTGCACAAGCATTCAGTAACATTGGCGGTGCATTTACGTATTTTTCCAGTGAACGGAGATATACATCCTCATTGACTAATTCAATCATCTTTAACCGTTAGATGTAGCAAATATTCTCATGATTGTCTCTGACATCATACAATTTAAGTACTACGAAATAGCGGGTCGTAGTGTAAGACATGATGTTGTAGTATCCACGGAGTTTTACAAGTCTATGATTTAAGCAGAGAAATAGAATCTTTCATGGGATTTTACTAAAATCAAGACCAAACCGTTAAGCAATGACCAATGGAATGTGTTAAGATGGTGATGGATCAACACAATGATAGAAAATTGTGTGGAACATATAATTGTTTGTCGGATTAGCAGAGATGTTGTTTGGTTGAGATTTGGATTGGTTTATGCACGATTTCCCCGAGAAATTTAGGTCTAAAAACATAAAACCTCAATAACTTCATTCGAGGCGGATTTAGCCCTCAAAGGTTGACTACAAAAAGTTTATTGACATTCTCCTCATTTCACGGTCGTTTTGATGGTTGAAACCTTGAGAAAAGCGAGTTACGGATCAAAAGTTATAGCCGTTTGAAGTTTTGTCGGGGAAAAGTCAACAAGTCGCTAAGAATTCTTGAACCAAGTCGCTAAGACCAAGTCGCTAGGACCCAAGTCATTTGGACATAAGTCGCTAAAACCAAGTCGCTACGATGAAGTCGCTAAAGAGCAACGCTAAGTATCAATTCGCTAAGACAACTCGCTAGTTACAAGTCGCTAGATGCTCAGAATCGCTAGAGACAACTTCGCTATGAACCAAGCGCTAAAGAGCAACTTCGCTAAGTGGCCAAATTAAGCTAAAGCAACTTCGCTAGTAACAACGAGACAAGTTGCTAGAAATTGTAAAACAAGTCTCTACAAAATAGGCGCCAAGTCTCTACGAAATAGGCTACAAGTCTCTACGCCAAGTCTCTCGAAAGTAGGCACCAAGTCTCTGAAAATAGGCTACAAGTCTCTACGCCAGTCTCTACGAAAATAGGCACCAAGTCTCTCTTGAAAATAGGCTACAAGTCTCTACGCGCAAGTCTCTGAAAATAGGCACCAAGTCTCTCTTGAAAGTAGGCTACAAGTCTCTACGCCAAGTCTCTGAAAATAGGCACCAAGTCTCTCGCCAAGTCTCTAGACAGGATACATTGAATCTGGACATAACCAAAGTCTCTGAAAACATAGCTGCAAGTCTCTACGAAAAACATAGCGCAAGTCTCTCGAAGAACATAACCAAAAGTCTCTACGAAGAAATATAACTACAAGTCTCTACGAAGAACATATTCAAAAGCACCACTTTCCAATCCAAAAACAATCCAACCACCGATTCAAGCCTTCCAATTCAAAACCTAAGCACTTATAATGATTCTAAACACAAAAGTACAATCAAAATTCAAACTTTAACACTAGAAATAGTCCAAATGATGAAAATACCACTAAACTTTTTTCAACCCCAAAAATCATATAAAACCACTAGAAGTCCAAAAATCATATAAAAGTGCAAACTTTTAACCTTAGTAGCCAAATAAAATTTGAACTAGATGAGAAAATAACCAAAAATTTGAACCATAAAAACCCAACAATAACCAAACTAAAATCGAACCACACAATATCCAAGATCAAACCATGGCTCTTGATACCATTTGTAGGATATTGGTTATTGTTTTAATCAAAGAACATGTATGAGGATTGAATCAAACAAGAAGATTTTAGAGAGAGAGATGGGTGGGATACTTTCTAGAGAGAGAGAAAGTGAGAGAAAAGTTGTATGATTAGAGAAATGAAAGCACCAACCCTCTCCACATGTGGAGAGGGCTATTTATAATTCTTACAAATAAGCATACCTACGGTACTGGATCGGGCATACATTGGGTAAAGACTCGTCAGTCCTCCGCGTGTTGCTCTAAACTAATTAACTAACTAATAAATAACGTAATTAACTACAAGTCTACGCGCTAACATAAGCTAGACTATAATTGGGGTGACCGACACTTTAACATGGAATTTCCAATTCCTAACAGCTTTATTATCCCTCCGACGATAAGTTTAGGAAAATGTTTTGAGCATTTACCCTCAGATGTACATGGTGTGTGTTTAGCATCTTTACCGCAAGGACCATGTAACATAAATTTAGTTACCACTTTATACGTGTCAGAACATTTTCGACATGGTATTTCTGCTGTAATTATATCATTTATCTGGGACGGGGATTTGCATTTCAATCTTTCTTCTAGCCATAGTAGGATGTATGAGCAGGTAGGCGCGTTTTGAAATTCTATTACATATACAACTGAAAGAAAATTGAGAAACAAATAAGATAATACATTAATTTGTTATAAAAAGCGGACATATTGCCATTATTAGGTAAGGTGCATTACCTCCCCGGGACTTGCCAAAAATATGTCGTATTGTAAGATCATTTAACAATTCAGTAAGCTTAAGCGGCAACGTGGACATACGGGCGGTCATGTGCTTTTTGGCCGGAATGTGCTTTAGCATTTCGAGATTCGAGCCACTTTGTATTAGTGAAAGTGATGAGCAGTGCGGGTTTCCATATGTTAGACATATAGCCATTCGTCTGGTAGTTTTGCATCATATACCTTGGGCGCCTATAAAACTTTTGGTAGGGCGATTCATTTCCCAACCTGCCGCATTTGTACCTCTTGTTCAGCGTCACACATGTTGTGATATAAATCCACATGTAACGTATCTTGATTTTTCATATTCCATGTAAGCCTTTGCTCCTACAGCGCATTATCGTCAACCAAAAGCTGTTGCAATAATCGGCCACCTCTAAGCAATGTAGTGCCTTGGTTATTTCGATGTTGTATGATGTATGAGTAGTACTCTTTCATTGTAACAAAAGGCCTTTTGGTTTTGCACACACCTTTGTTGTTGTGATACGGTATCTTTTCATGATACCCATCCTCTCCATATGGAAATAATAATGGATATTGGAGGGCCATGTATTCGGATCAGCTTCGGATATCGTTTCAGCCCTTCCTCCTTGTTTCTTACATCAATATCTCTGGAAATACCATCACCAAAATCAGTAGTAATGTTGCAATCTCCGGTACAGAGATGGGGTTATATGCGAGATGCACCTCGACCACTTAGGAGGCGTAGTTCAAAGTGGGCTGAATTATGGGACTCAGACCAATCCCTTGCCATTCGAAATGCCTTGGTGATTGGATTTGTTTGATTGAACATCTTCATAAGGCTTGCTACTATATCTGCATCCACATACTCTCCACTATCTTAGCTACAAAAGCTCCCATTAGGTTCTTAAGTTCATTTTCAGTGTCAAAAAATATATTTAGCAAATTTAGGCGAGAGTGCCTGTTTAGGGAGGCAGAGAGAACCTATTCGATGATATTTTTGGCCATTTACTCTAAAGGCATATGGACCCCTGCATGTGTTAATTGAATGGTCTATTCTTGCTCCAAAAGATGTGTAACAAAACATACCATTATACACCACGATCTGTTGTTTGAAACTTGAGTTTGCGAGATCTTTGTAGTCCATAAGCTCATTAAGAGGAGAAGGTGTTTCATTATATATCGGAAGAAGCACTTTTCCCCTTGGAGCAAACGAGAGAGCGTTGGGTTTACAGCGGTTTTGTTACGTTAGTTCTTTCACGGTACCACATACTGACCTTGCAATTTTGACATTCAAATGTTGGCGGGCCAATATCATGGTACACCACAGGAATACCTTGCAAATAAAGGTAAATATCATTGATAAGAACCACAATATAATAAGTAAACTAACAGGATGCAAGACTTATAAAATGTTTAATTACACAGAGATGCATGTGCGGCTCCATGTGGGGTTTTTAGCTACGATGAGAAAGTGTTCCTATAGGAATAACCATTACGGTAATATTCAATATTATGAAATCGATAAACTTGCAACTTTAGTACTAATTACCTTCCGATCTTCTTTTTTTATAAACAAAGGGATTTTTAGAGGTTGAAGCTATTTGGTTCGATGCGGTGTCAAAGTGCCTACCGAGTGTGATTCTTGTCCTAACAAAGTATGTTGATCATGCAAAAGTAGGTATGCATTATTGCATATTTGTTGTAATTGCATAATGTAAGTAAAGTCTTATAAATGAGACGAACACGTAAATGGTCCAACATTTTGTGTCATCCAGTAAACCGAAACTTTGCATCTTTCCACTTGCCATTGATTACTGTTCTTGAATGAATAAACAAAGTTTTTTCAATATGTGCGACGGGGATGGAGTTTGAATTTGTGTGACCTTTGCAATGCAAAGACAAATACAGCTTTAATCACATACATAATCGGCAGGTATGTAAACTTGTAAAAGTCAAATGTACCTGTATCCATTTAATGCTTGAAGGACCGATTAACCTTTGCCAGATCATATTGGATCGGCAACATAATGAATTAATAAGTTTAGTATATCACCTATTGGGATTCTACTACTTAGCGATGCAATAAGTGTGGTGTACAATGAAAAGGACTACTTATAGTTCATGGTAAGTCTCTATATGTATTATAGATTCTTATTGAGTTTTAATAATGATACTGAGCTTTATGAAATAATTTGATTAAAAAGCCTAGTATGAGTGCGTTTTAGTCTACTTTCAAAAAACATAACTCAACTTCATTTAGTCATATCTCATTGGTTACTTATACTCACAACTTGATTCAAACTACTATATTTAAATTAAAGTATCGTCTACATGAATTTCAAAAGTGCCAATTTACAAAACTACTCTTAATATGGTCATTTATACGATTTAAATTTGGAAGTCATTTAGTGGTCGATTTTGACAACCAATTGGCAGAAAACATTTTTAAACATGTATCAAAGTGTGGGTGAAATGGCCGTGAGCATAAAATTTTATAAAGTTGAGTTATATAGTGATTACACCATAATACATTATATTTACAAATTATCTGAAGACAGAATACTCTTCACTGTTATAATGCAATTATTTTTAAGACCACTGTTATGGTTAAAGGAAATAATTTACATGAAAATTAAACAGATGTATCATAGGAAATAAAAACATATAAATAGAAAGAGTTTTGGAAACCCGTATAATTAATAATAAGTGGCGATGAAATATCATATCTAAACATTCACAATTTGTTGTTTGTCAACCCCAATCATAACCTAACACTTGTAATTACTTAAGATACCATAACCACAAAGCTTTACCTATCATAATTTAGCATGTAATGTCTAGTTTGTTGGGGATGGTACAAAGATAATTTAAGACAATCTTGTTCAATGTAGTAATTAGCATAAACATCTTCAATATTTTGATCATCCAAGTTATTCTTATAATATGGATTATGCGGGTATGATACTTTTGTAGTATGTGAGTTTGTGATCGTTTTTGACAACCAATTGCATATTGTTTGTTAAAAATAATAATTAACTCCAAAAAATACGAAATTCAATGGAAACATTTTTAGCCATGTATTAAAGTGTGTGTAAGTATTGTGATACGATTTCCATTTTGAACCCCATGTGTTTAGTGTATGAATATGGAAATAAGATATTGTTGGACTTTTAAAGCCAGTGGTAACAAATGGTATTCCATATAATTCATAAGTTGTTGTAATAGTTATTTGCCCAAATTATGGTTTTTTTAAAATAATTGTTAATCGGCATTTTCATTTGGTATCTTGTGGAAAGTGTCCATTTCACAACCGGTTTATATTGGATATACCTGAAACCAAGTCAAGCAGAAAAGAACCAATATTTTGCATGACAGAAAAGTATAATAAATTATCAAAACAAAATAGAATGCGATGCAACAAAGCGTAGCGATTCTGTGCCTTTCAAACGCAAAAAACAAAGGATCCCAAATTCAGTTTTAATCCAGTTTATTATTCACGTCATAATTGTTTATTTTGATAAGGATTATTTGGGTACAAGCGGAGTCACTCACTCGAATCATCCATGACTAACGACCACAAAATATACAAAGAGGGATGTATAATTATGTGGCGAGATATAAAACCATACATGACCAAATATGGTATACAACATGTGCTTACCATCTCATTTTCTTCTTGTCGATTCGCGGTCGTCGACTATCACGGTCACCATCTATAGATATAAGTTCAATATCCACGTTTGAATGCTCAATATCCGCCACGAAAATATCTGAACAATGTTTGTCATGCTAGATCATTGCGTAAGTAATAAGTTTAAGGTAAAACCGTTAAAATGTTTGGTATGTTGTCACAAAGCGTATTATGTCGTGATGACCTTTTTTTTCTTATCATCTGCGAGGGTAGACTTGAGCAACCATTTGAGCGATGAGTCCGATGGTGCATTGGGCTTGATATTAGCATTGATAGACCCACTATATTGCCTATGACCAAAGGCCTAAGTTCATCATCAGCGTCTGAATCTTGGGGTCCACTGTGAAAATAACAAAACCATGCCTATCGGTATCTTTTTTTGCATTAGCAAAAGGCCTAAAGGCGAACATTTTTATAGGACATTTTGGGAGACAAATATTACGTTGATTACCTATTTTTCTTGTTATCCTCTGTAGGTTTGGCGGTGTAACAACGAGATGGAGACGGGGTTAATGTTTTGGATGATGTAACGGGTCCAACGGTTTCATTATCAATGGTGCGAAGCTTCGGTTTCAATCGACGGATGAGGTGAGTCCACCGCCCAACATGTAAAACTCTCAAACTTCCCATACTCATAATATGTATGACTTTTGATTTCAAATTCGTGTGTTGTGCCAATGAGATCGAGTATGGGAGAAGGCAAGTTGGCGTGATCATCGAGACTCTGCATAACAAATCATGAGTAATGGACGCGGGGCGAGTGCAAATAAACTCTAAAATTTGGATGTACCCTGCTGTCCGTCAACAATGCCAATGCTGGAAACTTTATCAAGTTAACCGAGGCCTCATCAAAAAGGACCACCACAGTACTACCGGTATCATCAGAGATACCAAGCTCAAGGCAGTACCTGCGAAGAGCATGTAGTGGATAGTAAGTATAAATGTCTATAATTATATATACTGTATACAAATGTCTAACATATGAGTCACAAATATATAGTACCTTATCACGGGGTATTCAATGGGTCTCTCACATGAATCACACCAAAAACGGCCACCCTTCCTAGTAGCTCCTTTCTTGCAATTGTCACCTCCACATGACGGAAAATTCCATCCCTTTCTAATGCAGCATCATCAATCTTGGCTTTACATAGGAAAGTCATGGTGCAAAAATAAAATATATCAATATCATGCAGGTTTAAGGAGGCTACATAGCGACGGGGAAAAGAAGCAGACATCATTTTTCGATTGCGGGCCCACATTATGATTCTCTATTGTCCCATCTTTGGGTTCAGATATGTGTGCACCCAATATCTTGTTGAAGACACAACACTTCTAACAAGCAATTAAGCGATCTTGGTAAGTTAACGGCGGTTTGAATCGTATCAACTATAAATTTTATATTCAAACAATTTCCTACGTCTTTTTCAATGCGTTGATTGCAGGGATGTCAACAACATCTAGTATTTGTGTGGCTGAACTACTTGATAAATAGAGTTTATCTGAGAGGTAAAATTAAAAACTAAATTAGCATGATAAAGGTGTATACTATGCAAAAGGTAAATAGACCAAAGTGACTAAGCTGTTATAATGCCTTGCGGATGTGGATGTAACAACAACGGCGCACATGCACATGCTGTTTTGATTTCTTTTCAATCAACATATCAGCGAGCCCTCCCCATAGAGTCACCCGTATCGATTGACCTCTGATGTCACGGGGAAAAAATAAACAAACGGTTAGTTTCTTAACACATATTGGCCAAATAAAAGTTATAAAATTATCAGCATCAATTGCAAATAACATAAAACGAACTTTTGATTGGTCGGTAGAAATCAATGTTTTTGAGCACTGCTTTCTTATGATTCATCCTTCCAACATTCGTCACATAACCTGCGACATCTAAGAGGTAACAATTTTTATGGCAACACTATTTACGAAATTTAATTGGACAAACATACAAAATAGAAAATTACCAATGAGATACTTGTTATCTGTAGGCTTGATTTGATCTAAATCCACCCGAAAAGGATGTCGACAAACCCTTCAGATACAACCAAGCATTTTCTTATTGACGTTGATCCATCAAACTCTATCATAAAGGGATCATCCTTCCTAACTCTAAAGTCTTCCTTGTTATGCATGACAACAAAATTTCTAATGGTGTAAACACCTCCTTCTTTTAACCTCAAGAAATTGTGAGCCCGCGTTTGCCTTGGCGGTACAATGGATAACATTACCACAATAGAACCATGTTAAAAGTTGTTGTTAAATAATACATACAATTTTTCATCCTTTATTATCTATTCTTATAACTCAGGTATTGGGGAGGTACATATGCATATACCTTTGCACCCGGACACCAAGAACTGATTGCTCAAGTACAGAGCTGTGCATTATTTCATCATTCTACACAACATCACCACTATGGTACCGATTGATTCAAGATTCAATTAGTTTAGGAACAACTCACCATTTGAGCATCAACCATGTGACCATGATAACACGTCTTCGGAATGTGTTGGTTTTATTCTTATTGTTCTTCATGCCTTATTATGGGTCTCCATTTAAAGAATATGTAATTGATAAGTGATTACGGCTTCTTTAAAGGCATAGCTGCTGACCTTTTACGTTCCAATGCATGTTTGTACCAAATAATGTATTCATGTAACCACAAATACGATTGTTGATCTTCTTGCATTCATGGCATTATTGTTTGTATCACGGAACTTTTAGGTCTCCTAAAGCTAGACGCCTTCATTGAGGATTACATATTTCAATACTTGAAATTCAATCATATGGCTTTACACGGATTGTACCATACAAATTTTTGTGCACATTCACTCTTGCACATTAAATTAAGGGGTTTAACTTTATAGTATTATAGATAGATTGTATTAGGATTCTATAGAATATAGATGGTAGACGGTATTTGTGCATAACGACGAAATTTAAGCTATGCAAAGTGGTT